>OY283146.1:17159877-17861687 GCA_958299785.1 Medicago lupulina
TCACGATGTATCCCCGTTTGGGTTATTCCTGGGTTAGGTCCAATGCCCCCAGTCTTTGTCTCTGTTTGTTTTTATTTATATTATTTTCTTTTTGGCTTAAAAAAAAAAAATCAAACAAACTTGTGAATTGGTCAGTTCATCGGATTATCAGAATTATCAAGGCTCATTTTCGCTTATAAATGAAAAACTTAAACCAAATTAATGACGAAAAAAGTTGACTGATATAAAGTTACCTGTTGACATTGCAATCCCAACCAGAATAATTTGCAGCTTCCATCAAGCCATTCCTCCATTCTTGCACTTTTATCTTCTTCTTAAATTTCCTCTCGTGCTTAGCACAAGCCTCAGCGTAGCTTCCTCTCTGGTTCCTAACATCAGAAGGATCAATACCGTAGAAAACAGGTATTGCAACTTTCCCTTTCATCTTTTTAAATTCGAGTATTTTCATAAGCTCTTCCAAACACCATTTCGACACCGCATAGTTTTTAGAAAAAACAATAACGGAGAGGTTGGCTTCTTCGATGGCTCTAACAAGGGTGGTTGGTATTTCATCACCACTATGAAGATCATTGTTTATATAGGTTCTTATATCTAATCTTTTTAAGGCACCATTAAGATGGCTTGTGAATTTGTTGCGAGTATGCTCACCTCTGAAACTAATAAACACTTCGTGCTTTTCTTGAGGAGCATTGTTGAATGAAGAGGAGGAGGATGAATATGACCATGCCATAATAATGCTATTGTGTATTTGACTATAGTTACTGGTGTATATAGTTGTAAAACTACGAATAATCCTTGTTTATGACAGTTCAGGCCTCCGAGTTTGAATTTTAAGGTTCATTCGGTGTACGACCCCGATACTTACTATATTAACAAGGAAAAATAGTTGGACGCAGTGTTTCGTAAATTGAGTGTTAACTCTTCGAGTTTATCGAGTTTACGTGTTTAGGTATCAAAATTGTGTTAACTAGGAGGTAAACGCAATTTCTGGTCAAATCGGAATGTTTGACGAGTTTGACCGAGTTAACACTCAGTAAACTCGTGTAAACTCTACCGAGTTTACATCTAAAAAAAATTTAAAAAAATTGGCATTTTTTTTGGGCCCATTTTTTTTCAAAACCCAATTCCTTTTCTACAAGCCCAAAGACTGAAATGTTTACTGAATAGTTACTTTTACAGTAACACGTTGTTCCTGAACTGAAACGTTTCTTTTTCTTTCTCCTCTGAGTTCTCAAACCATGAACAAGGGCGCACATACCAGTTAGGGTTGCGATTTCGACAGTGGAAATTAAGATTTCGACGCCGGTAATTGCGACGTCGGTTAGGGTTACAGTGGTGGTGTTTGTTGACGTTTTGAAGAAATTAACTAGTTTATTTTTTAGATAGTTTTATTAACATCTTTAGAAACTTGTGAAACTTACTTTTTTGGATGGTTTTATGGATGACTTAAACTTAGAGATCTATGAAACTTATGATTTTGTGCGTTAATTTTTGTATTTTGATGCTAAGTTGAGCATAACGTTTTATTATGGTATTTTGATATAATTTGCCTTTGTAATTAAGTTATATTTTGAGTTATTGACCTATTTACAATATTATATTAGCTTATATATGTCATGCATATAATAAATTTTTTATAATTTTAATTTTAGGTAAACTCGTACGAGTTCTCTAGTCGAGTTTACGAGTTAAGTTTACCTAGACAAAACGAGTTAAGGTAAACTCTCGAGTTGCATAACCTTGTTGGACGTCCACCCGTGTGATGCACCAGTCAAATTTAGGAGATTTTTGTTTATGAAAATATTAAACCAACTACAATATAAAAAAAATAATAGGGTTAATTATTGAAATTGACCCTGCCATATCTATGAAGTCTGAAAAATGATATTGTAAAATAAAAAACACATTCTAATCATGTAATTTGAGATTATTACCATTTGTTACCCTGTAATATAGTTGAAGTCCAAAAAAATTACTTAGACGTTGAATTTTTTCAGGCAGGTTTAGGACGTTAAAAGATGACTTTACACAAAAAAAATAGAATTTTTAAAGCAACAAAAAACAAAACAACGAAAACCCCAATCTAGAAATTGAATTTTGAGCTAATTGTTTGCAGAGATATCTATAAAAATACATAAAAAATGATCTGCAAAGTTTCGAAGCATTTCAAAGATATTTCAATTCATTTTTATTTTTCAACCAAAACGTGCGAAATTGCAATTTTATTTTGAGTAAACGTATACTTGCGGGTCATATTACGTTCCCTAATTTTGTAAGCATGGTTAGAACATCATAAGAACTTTCACCATAAAATTTTAGAGCTTTTGAACGAGATACAAATTAATTATTATTTGTTTAATAAATTTATAATTATGGGAAATAAAAATTCATAATAAATTCGACCCCAGTCGAAAAAATCGAACGTGTAAAGCCATGTTTTAACATCTAATAAATCATGAAAAAGTTTAATCTCTAGAACACTTTTTTGGACCACACATATTTTATAGGGTCAAAAATAAAAAGAATCTCAAATTAGAGGGTTAAAATATGTATTTTTAATTCCCGTGAACTTAACTCAGTTGGTAGAGATATTGCATATTATATACAGGATCCGGGGTTCGAACCCAGAACACTCCACTTCTCCACAATTAAATTGTGTGAGCTCTAGCCACTAGACTACTTGACCAAAAAAAAAAAAGAATATGTATTTTTTATTTTACAGATTATTTTTCTGACATCGCGTATTTTACGGATCAATTTAAACAATTAATCCACAAAAATAAAAGAAAGATGAGTTCTTAGAAGGCTTCTTAGTTCTCAGTACTCACATAGTAAAAAGCAACATAAAGAATTTGAAAAATAAAAATCTATCGTTATTTCATGTAATAACAAAAACCAAAAAAATCTTAGAATACTGCTTAGATCTCACAACGATGAATCAAATTTTTTATAATTGAGCGTAACTCTATACTAACCCCAATATTTCCATTAGACCTTCTCTGATTTGAAAAAACAAAACGATTTAAAAAGATTAAAAATATAATGTATCTAAAAAAAAGGAATCAAATTTTTATATTCGATTATAACTCTACTGTTCCCACTATTTTCACACGTAACCTTCGTGTGATTTGAAGGTACAAAAGGGTTCTGAAATAATCACTATTTTCACATGACCTTCGTGCGATTTGAAGGAACAAAAGGGTTCTAAGAAGATTAAAACTGAATCATACTTTAATAATTGAGTGTAATTTTATACCAACCCCGAGAATAACACAAGAAAGAGAAAATTTGCATTTTGTTTTAGGTTTTTGTTCTCTTTTTTGTTCTTGTTTTCTGAATGTGGTTGTACTAATAAAATAGAGAAACTCTTATTTAGTCATAAGACCAACACCTCACATTTAGGCACACATCTATGAAGCTAAAAAAATTAAAAAGAAAATTATTAAAGTGATCGATTGATGTGACTATTTTATTTATCTTTTAATTTGTTTGATTTATGTGTGTGCACCTAAATGTTGTTCATAAATGCTTGTGCCTACACAAGACTTTTCCGATAAAGTAAAACACAAAATGTAAAGAGATATAGAAATATGAATATAACACCATCCACAATGGTGAGTTTTTCACCTATTTAGCACCACATTAAATAGGCACCCTCATTGTGGAGTATAATAGTGGCTATGGAGAAGAGTGGGTATGGAAGCATCATCTCTCTTTTAATAAAATAAATAAATTTTGTTGAAATGTAATGATATAAAATTATTTGTGAGACCTATTTAATAATTTCTTTTAATGTGCTCGGTTGGAGAAAATTAGTACTTATTAAGTATTACAGTAAAATGAGTGATGTTGACATATATAAATTCAATTTAAGCACCCAATTTATGGTGCTCTATTGTGGATGGTCTAACACCTTGTTTTAAAAGACGTCCACCCGCGCAATGTGTGGATCAATTCTACAATATTTTTATTGTTTATGACGTGAATACTCCCTTCGTCCCAGCTTAACTGAGTCATTTGCTCATTTCACACATATTAAGAGAAATGTATAAATGCATGAGAGAGAAAAATGGTTTTAAGTGCTTTTGTTAAGTATTGGTGTATTCTCCACTACCATAAATGCAAAGTGGAATATATTGAATTAGGAGTAGTGAAAGTAATATTAATTAGATTTATATTTGAAAAAAAGTAATTAATGGTGTATTGAAAAGGGCGTTGTTGGGGAAATGGTGTTGGAGATTATTAGTCGATCAAGGAGGGTTGTAGTATCGGGTGTTGGTTGCTAGGTATGGTGTGCGTGATGGGAGGTTGGAGGATGGGGGCCGGAGTGGTTCTATTTGGTAGAGGGAGGTTAGTAGGATTAGGGATGGGACTGGTGGGGGCGGTGATGGTTGGTTTGAGGGTTGTGTGGTTAGGTGTGTGGGTGATGGGGAGATCACTTTGTTTTGGCATGATCGGTGATGTGGTGATGTCCCCTTCTGGATTCGTTTTAGCAGGTTATTTGATTTAGCGTTAAATAAATCAATAACTATTAAAGATATATTTTCTCTTGGATGGGGGGCGACAAGTGTTGGTTGGCACTGGCGTAGGGTTTTGTGGGTGTGGGAGGAGGAACTCTTAGAGGAGTGTAGGTTGTTACTTTCTAATGTTTCTTTGCTACCTCTTTCTTATGATGTGTGGCAGTGGCAACCGGATCCTAATGAAGGCTACTCAGTTCGAGGGGTGTATGCAATGCTCACTACTCAAGAGATGTAGCAGGTTAGGCAATGTGATGATTTGATTTGGCACAAGCAGGTTCAGCTTAAGGTGTCTATTTTTGCTTGACGATTGCTTCGAGATCGACTCCCTACAAAGTCTAACTTAGTAAATCGTGGTATCCTGGATGTGGCGGCGAGCTTATGTGTGTCAGGATGTGGTTTTGTGGAAGATGTCCGTCATTTGTTTTTGGAGTGCAGCTGCTTCGGTTCATTATGGCCTTTAGTGAGGTCTTGGATTGACTTTGATGGTGTTGATCATTGTGATATTTCAAATCATTGTGTTCAATTTGCTTCTTATACAGGTGGATTGTAAAGGTGGGAAAAAACACAAGAAGGGGGGGTTGAATTGTGTTTTCAAAAACTTTTCTTTCTTACAAAAGTTACAACTGTTCTCAAGATCAGAGTCTGATAGAGTTCAGAGTCTAATAGAGTTCAGAGTCTTAGTGCAGCGGATAGAGAGTAAGAATGCAGAAAACAAAAGAAGAACACAAGCAATTTATACAGGTTCCTTCCACAAACCGGAAGTAGTCATGTCCCCCTTGCACTTCCAAGGGGAGTTTCACTAAAATGTAATATCAAATTACAAGTTGCTCAAACACACAAGTAAGAGACTTCCTTTGCTCAATCACACAAGAAAGAGACTTCTATACTCAAGGAAAACTCCAAGAGACTCCTTTGCTCAATCACACAAGAAAGAGACTTTTCTAAACAATTACAAAGAATTGAAAAGAGATTTGAATACTTGATATACAATCAGAGGTATTCACAAAACAATACGAACAGAACAGACTCTGTTTTTCTTAGACACTTAGAAATTCTAGGATATGAACTTTTGTAAGAATATCTAAGTTTGTTGATGAGCAATGATTTCGAATTTGAGAGAGTATGAATAACAATAACAGCACAAGCCTTGTTCGTGTATTTCTGTGTATGTTCTTCAAGTCTTTATCCCTATTTATAGAGGATTTGAGAGACGTTGGGAACCAGCCAGCTCATCAACTTGTCTTGATTGAAGCTTTGATTTTTCACCATTGATCTTTTGCCTGATTTGAAGATTGTCCTATGAAAAACAATTTCAAATCCATTCCAATAACGAAAGGAACAATGTCTGCGAATATTGTTGTTATTCTTGTCTTGTATAGAAGACACAATGCAGAGATGGTGGTTGCAGAAGCATGCGCAGACTTAGTGGTTGTACATTTCGTACACAGTACTTTGTCAACGCTCTTCAGCCTCTGGTGAAATAGCTTCTGATGACGTCATCTTCAGGAGCGCTTTCTTCAGACGCACTATGCTTCTGATTTTCCAGGAGCGCTTTCAATCAGATGCTCTTCAAGCTTCAATTTAAATTCCTTTGCTCTTTAATTCATTCAGTCAGAACCTCTTATGAATAAATCTTTGATAATGGTCCTGTACACTTGAATAAACTTTTAGCATATCCAATTGATAATTTTAATACCTTGTTATCATCAAAACTTAAGTGGTATAGTTGCAAAACACCCTTTGTTCCAACAGATTGAAATCGAGGAGGTCCTTTCTTCAGTTGATTTGGTTACTTACGATGTGGGTTCTATGGAACGAAAGAAACAATAGGCTTTTTAACAAAAGGAAAATTTCATAGCTCATTTATTAGATAAAGTAAAATATCATTCATTGTGGTGAATGAAAGCCAAAAAGGTTATTTTTATGTTTGGTGATTATATGTGGTGGTCGAGCCCGTTGTCATGTTTAGGAATTGGAAACCACTTGTTGTAATTATAGTGAACTGCTTGTATCTTTTTTAGTAGCCTTTTCGATATACCTTGTGCTGAGAGGGTTACTATAGCAGTGTTAATATAATCCATTTTTGCGTGTTCAAAAAAAAATGGTGTATTGAAAAGTGAAATTGGTCAATTCTTTTAAGACAATATTCCTTTGCAAATGACTCAGTTATTATGGGACAAATGAAGTATCATATTTTATTGAATGATGAGAATACTTACGATGTGAATATCCTTTTATTGTAGAATTATGAGAATATTTACAATGTGAATATTTTTTTTTTTAGAACAATGAGAATATTTCTCAAACAATATTTTATTGGTATCTCTCAAATTAGTTCCATAAACAACAAAACCTATTCTAAATTTAAAGAGATCCATGTAGTGATAAAAAAGAAAAGGTATCTTGAATTGAAAACTTCAATATTTAAATTTTATTAGTCACTATCTACAATTGTTTCACCAAAAGTCTTTGATTTTGTTTGTTTTGCTATTGTCAATATGTTATTAAAATGACAAAAGCACCAAATAATGTTTGTTTTGGAAGTTATAGTGTGGTGGCCAAGGCTGCTCGGTTCGACCGTTTCGCGAGGGAGAGGGGTGGAGGGGGCGGGAGACTGTGGAGTAGGGGAGAGAGGGGACTGACGTAGAGTAGAAGGGTGAGTGAGAAAGGAATACGAGCATTGAGTTGAAGGTTGGGGGAGAGAGCCGCGTGAAGGTGAAGGAGGGAAGGTGGTTGTTGTTGATAGGGGGAAGCTTGCGAAGGAGAGAAAGTTGGTTGCGGGGATGGGAAGGGTGTGAATAAGGGAGTTGTGGGTAAGTGGAATGAGGTAGTGGGAGGTTCATAGGTGTTGGGTCTGAAGGAAGGAACATTGTCTGTGGATTTGGTGAAAGGGAACAGAACGAGGAATGAGCCTATTTTAGTTGTGGGGGGTCATCCGAAAGTCTTGATACATAAGTATAGGTCTGAAGGTGAAGACGTGGCTTGGGCACAAATGGGTGTTGTTGTTAATGTGATTAATGGGGAATATGATGATTTTTAAGGAGGCCTTTGATTTTTTTAAGCATTTTCTTATGCAATGTAGATCTTGGTGGGTACGAATAGAGGTGAATTGTTACGTCTTTATAGGATTCTGTTACATGATTGAAACAAAAAATTCTTCAAACTTTATGTCTTGGATTATGGTCTCTTCTTAAAGGCAGACACCGAGATTTTGGGTAAGGAAAGGTTTGACTATGCTCGCATTTTGGTATCTACTTCCTCTTTGGAGATATTTAAATCAATGGAGAAAATTATGATGGATGGAGTGGTTCTCAATATCAATATTGTTAAGGAGTGGGATTTTTTGACAGGTGAAGTTGCGTGTTTGTTTGAGGATGATACGGCTTCAGACAACTCAAGGACGAAAATTATGCATGGGGAGAAAGCTATTTGTGATGTTGATGTTCATGAAATGGTTCATAATCTTGTTGATGAATAAGCGGGTGTGAAGGGGTTAGAAAAGCAACACGGTAACTACACTCAAGAAGTTGAGAATATTAATGATGAACTTTTGGTGGAGCCTTGCGACCCTTTTGTTGTGGGAATAAATGAAGTTAACAATAATCGTAATACTGGACACGGCATTCAACTTGAGTATACCTAAATTAGTCAGATGCATCTCTTCTAGGAGGTCTGATATGAATGAAGCACAAGATATCAATTCTAAAGATGATCATCAGCCGACCGTATCACAAAAATCTTCAATCCTCTTTGGTTAAGAAAGGTTAGCGCGTGCAGTCTTGCCCGTCGGGGGTTTCTCGATCCAATCTTTCGGGGCCATGAACTTTGGAATGATTAACTGAACATCATCATGGGGATGCTGGTATTATTTCTTCCACTACAAAGAAAGTTAAAAAAGTTAAAAATTTGTTTGTACAGGTGGAGGTTCGAATCTAAATGGCTTGCATAATAAAAAGAAAGCAGGTGGTTTGTTAAAGCATTCAATTCACAGTTTGACAGAGGGTGTTAGGAAGTGTTAGTGGTGTTTTAGTGATGGTGGTTAGGAGTAGTGTGGAAGTCATGAAGATAGTGTCTTGGAATGTTATAGGTTTGGGTTGGTTTGAGAAGCGAAAGGAGGTTAGGAGTTTGGTGGGGGAGAAAAATTTGGATGTGTTGTGTATTCAAGAAACTAAGTTAATGGTTGTCGGTGATGTTATTTGTTCTTATATTTAGGGTGTTTCAACTCATGGTTATTCCTATAGGTCGTTGGTTGGAACGTCAGGTGGTTTCTCGACCGTGTGGGGTAGTTTTGCGGTGGAATGTAGATGACGGGAATCATGAATAACATAGACAGCCAAAAACTCGTAGATGTGTGTAAGTGGGATCAAGATAATATAAGAGTTGTGTTGGTGACTAATTTTGAAGTGTTTTACATGAAAGAATGTTTAACAGATAAGTTGCCATGTCAAGAGCATGATGCCAAAACAAAGAGGGAACATAGGAACGAGCTAGCATAAAGCGTATCATATTATTAATGGTTATTATTTTGTGTCCCGCTTTCTCATTATTATATTCACTGTCATTGTCACATTGAAAAGATTTGTTTTTTTTTCAATAATTGAGTATGAATGAGTTGAGTAAGTGACTTGAACGTTTCAAATACATGAGATTTTTTGCTAATAGGAAAGGTCCACAAGAAATTTGTAAAATCATCTAAAAATATGACATAATATTTATGATCAACAGAACATAAAATTAGAAATGTCCGTAAATCAATATGGGAAATATCAAAAGGCATCAAAGTCGTAGTTTGAGAATAAAAAAATGGCGATTTAACATGCTTTTCTAAAACAATAGAGTCACAACATATGAACTTATTTTTGCGAAGGGAATTCAAAACAGACACGTGATGTAAGATTTTTACATGTCATTTACCTAATTATACGTGAGTATAACAGGATCGTATCCACAGAGAGTTGCGTATATCATAAGCATTTAAACGTCATTTATCATATTAAGGGTTTTGGGTATAAATTGTTTGTTTGTGTAAAACTATTTTCCTATTCGACAAAAAAGTAAAACGAGAAGAGATAGGGCTATTTCGCTTGTAATCAGAGATATCAACCAAGCGTAACAACTGCAATCTCTCGATCGATTAACGGATTCTAGCTCTTTAAACAATATTATCACAATCACTCAACAATATCATTCGTGTCCAAATGATATCGTTATTTCTAAGGAATTGTTTAAACATCGATTTCCCAAACATTTAAACGATCACAAAGTCGATTGGGTATTTTTAATCGATGATTTCCCAACCGATTAAATTACCCAAAAGCATTAAGTTCTAGATTAAAAGTGATTATCAAATATTAACATCTATGTCTAGAGTGATAACTTAAGATAGATTGTTATTCTATTTCTAGATTTAAAAGCATGTATCCATAACATTTTAAATCTCAATAAACATTGAAAGCAAGAATAACAACAATATTGAATAAATAGCTAGAACCATATATTAAAAGATCAAATGATTACATAATAGCTTGTTTGAATACCTCAAAATCACAAGAGTAGAGGTAGCTACATATGTCTATGCTAGCTTTGCAAAGGTTGAAGAAGAGATGAAGATTCAATAACAAGACTCATGATGTCTCAACAAATCTTGGCTTGAATCTACTCCTAACTACCTTGCTTTGTGTTTCTCTCTCTAGAAATACCCTAATCTCTCTCTAAAAACCAGAAAATGTTAATAAAACAGTAAGTTCCCCCCTGGAAAGAAAAGAGAAAACTATTTATATTGGCTGAAATCGTCAAATCTCGCTTAAGCGAGATGTACCTCGCTTAAGCGAAATGCTTAAAAATCCGAATCTGGCCAATGAAGAGTCGACACAAGACCCTTATCCTGTTGCAAGATGAATTTCGCTTGGAGCGAACTGGAAGCGAGATGAGAGCGAGAGTTTCCTGATGCATTCTGTCCAAATCTCGCTTAAGCGAGTTGAAGTCGCTTCAAGCGAGATGCTGTGTTTTGATGAGCGAAATAGACGCGAGATGAAAGCGAGATGCCCAGGTTGCTCTCTGCCTGAATCTCGCTTAAGCGAAATAATCTCGTTTAAGCGAAATCACCTTTCTTCAGGAGCGAGATGGAAGCGAGCAAAAAGCGAAATCCAATGGAGCTCTCTGTCTGAATCTCGCTTAAGTGAGATGATGTCGCTTCAAGCGAGATTTGCTTGACTCAGATGAATTCTAGGTCCTTGCTTGTCTACTTCCTGCACAAATTGAGGAGAGTAAGGCATGTAAAGCATAAAAGGCAAAATTCCAACAAATCATAGCTTTTCCTTAGCCAACTTGCAAAACAAGTTACTAAAATGCCTAAATTATCACATGAAATATACTACTTTTGAGCACTTATCAACACGCTACAATGACCAAGACGACCATGCCAAAGACTGGACATGAGACCAACGAAACTGGTTGGAGTGCTAACTGGATATAGATCGCCACAATTGTCACATTTGAGAAGAGTGATCCCCATTTGAAAATCAGATACAATAAAGCCAAAAGGATCAAAGGAAATAGAAACATTATTGTAAGTGGTGAGTCATCTCACATAAATTAAATTTTTAATACTTTTCGGGGCATGCAGAACATGGTTAAGGTGAAGAGGTTGGTGAGATGTGGTTATTTGTGTGTCTGATGTCGTGAATTGGAATTTCATGGCCACTGCCAACAATAACTTTCTGATTTGAATTACTTACTGGAAAATAAGATGAGAGATGACATTGTGATGCAGTTGTGTGAAATGTTGCACAAATATCTATGTACCACTGATTATCAGGAGTTTGAAGTGACATGGTGGCTGCCTCAATGTATATTGGTGTCCGATATGAGTTAGAAGCTGCATATACTTGAGGACACTGTCCTACGATGCCTTGATGCTTTAGAGGACCGACATGGAGTGTACACTGAGAGGTGGGATACGGGCACAAATGCATATTCCATGGTGGTGGAGTCGAACCCCATGGTTGCCAAGTTGTGTACTGATGTTTCTGCTGCCAAGAAGGAGTGAACCATGGTGATGAGACGATGGGAGCTCCAGATTGAGGTGCACTGTGATTACCATGTCCCCCTTTGCGACCCTGGTTAACACGGAAGCTAGAACGGTTTCCTGGGCGGCGGTTGCCATGCTGAAAGGGGTCTTTAGAAGTGAGCATGGAATGAGCCTGATAGAATGTAGAAAGAGGGTTGCTCTAACAAATCAAAGTGGCAAGACTACGGTAAGCTTCTGGGAGACCATATATCAGCTGAAGGAGCAGACGATGATTGTACACAAGAGAACTCACATTTCTCAACTAGTCAGAGAGCATCTTAAAAAACTAACAGTAAGCAGAGATACTGGAAAAATCCTCCACGCGAGTGTTAGAGAATTCTTGCTCAAGACTGACAGCCCAAACATTCTGATTGTCCTGAAAAATGTCAGCCAAACAATTCCAGTTTCCCATATCAGTGGAGTCTGGTTATAGAAAGGTGATGAGCAGGTCCGTGGAGATTATTTAGCATATCCACTTAAGGACGGTGGAGTCAAGGGTGGTCCACTGCTCATACTCGGCACTGGAGGTATCTGTCAGTGTGGTCTTGTCCTTAGAGAGGACAATTTGATGTAGAACGGGCATGAATGCGAAAGAGCTCGACCCAGGTGCCATATTGGTATTTCTCCATCTCAAGAACAATAGGAATATCGTTCTTAATGTTTGAAACAACGAGGGCATGAAGAAACTCTATTTTGGAGGTTGCCGATGAGGAGGAGCTGGTTTGTGTCATCTTGCCAGAATTACCATTTGAAGACTTGGTGTTTTTGTCGTGCTGGTGTTGTCGCTGTGATTGGACTCAGACATCTCGTGATGGTGGAAAGTGTATGAACAAATAAGCCGATGAGCGGCTGATCAGATGACTGCGCAAAGCGGAGATAACATGTGAACCCGGTTTGCGACTGTTACGCGGGGATGTTGGATTGTCGCGAAGAGGAGGGCGCGACGATGACAATTTTGCAGAAAACACGACAGTTGTGGCGGTGACGCAAGGGAGGGGCGCGACTTGCCTTTTTCATTTTGTGAATAGAATATATACACACGTGTGTAGGTCAACTATCTAAATATGGTGTAGAACATAATTGCAGGAAAATCATTGTTATCGCGATTTTCGGGTGTCAAATCATTAATTAGATTTGAACCTTTCAATCATTGATATCTCTGTTTTTTTTTGGGGAAAGGTAAAATCGAGAAAAACCTTAGAAATTCTGAGCTCGGGGCAAATTTCGCTACGGGAAGGTGTTAGGCACCCGTAATGACTATAGTATCCTATAGGAACCGTTTTGCTAGTCTCATGTATACGCTCTGCTTTTATCGTTATTTGTGAAAAAGATTGATTTTAAGAATGAGAGAAAGAAGGTTTTGAGTGTTGTTTTTATTGGACTTGGAGAGACTTTGGGTCTCTTGCCTACATACCCTTTTAAGGGATCAAAATTCCATGTAGTTCTCTTCCAAAAGATTTTTGTGGGTTGGTTCAATTTTAGTTTTGAAAATAGTTTTGAAGAAAGGATGAGAGGCCTTAAAGGCATGAGATTTGAAAAAGGTGAGGTTGGTCACTTATTTAAACAAAAAGGTTAAAGTTGGAATTTAAGTTTCATTTGTATTTTTGATTAAGAAAATAAAGGGAAAATTGTGGAGTTTTGACTCCAACATTATTGTGAAAAGATTTGAGTGAAGAGTTAGTTTGTTTTGAAAAATGCATATTTCCTAAGTGTCGCGTTTCCTAAACATACATCTAGCGGTAAACATACAACGTGTGTGCGTGTCGGTGCATGTGTCGGTGTACATCATCATAGTGTTCATTGTCCTTTACATCGGGTCCTAGTTTACATTCTATGGTCTTGCAAGAATTTAAAAGGAAAGTAAAACCAATCCCAAAACATTACATGAGAGCTAATGGAAAGTTGTAGGAAAGGGTTAAAGAAAAGGATGGAAATGATGTGAAATGCTTAGCATGCATGAAACATAGAATAGAGTGGTTAGCAAAGCAAGGTAAAATGGTGGTAAAATATCAAACCTAAGTAAACTTGCAAAACATCACAAAGTTGGTATCGAAAAAATCAAACTAAACAAAGTTGCCAAACTATCGCAAAATTGGTATCAAAAATCAAGCTAAACATAATTGCCAAATATCACAAAGTTGGTATCAAGAATCGATTTTAACAACGTTGTAAAATTTCACACCATCGTAATCAATAATCAAATTTAACAAAGTTGAAAAACGTCACAAAAATTGTAATCAAGAATCAATTTTAACAAAAAAACATGAGAAATATCGCAAAATTCAAGTTTAACAAGGTTGAAAATATTACACAAAAACAAAAGAAAATTAACCTTACTAAGATCAAATGTTTATCATGAAATCAGAGGGGATAAAATCATAAAATCAAGTGCCCATCAACATTATATGGCATGAATTTAGATCAACAATTATGCAAGAAACTCACCAAAAGAACACACAAAAATACACAAATATGTAAAAGAAATGCACATACATTTTTTTATCAATTTTAACATGTAACAACATCACAAAATAATAAAGAAATGCTTCAGGAACATAGAGTAATTTTTTGGAATTTTTGTGAAGAAATTAAAATGCACAGGAGGTCCAAATAGCAAGCACAGGGGTGCACATAGCAAGAAAATTCAAGAAACTGAAAGAAAGCCAAAGCCCGCGGGTAAAAAGCCCAAACCCAAACACACAGATGGGTCCGGATCTCCAGAACGCCTCTGGGGCGTTGGATTGATCCGGATCCATTAGGATCAAGATCCAACGGTCTGTAACACGCAAGGGTGGGTCGGGTGTGAACCGACCCGGTTTGCAGACCTACATAAAAGGGCAAGGGATCCGTTTCTTTCATTTTTTGGAGCGTTTCTCTCTCTTGTTCTTCTCTTCCTCGCCGTTCTCTGAAACCCTAACCCTTGTCCGGTTCGAATCCACCCAGAATCACACAAATCATGGCTTAAAAGCTTCATCCTATCATTCTAAACATGAATCCGCTACCAAATCATACATGCAAACATGTAATCGGTGTAAATCCTGAAATTTTTCACGGTTTCAAACTTTTGTTCTTTCGTTTTTGAATCGAAGCTTCGCGATGCTTCTTAGATTCACTCCGGTTTTGTTCCGTTGCGAATCTTGAAGTTTTCACGTCTTTTTAAAGTTTGTTAGGGTTTCACCCCTTTTCTGAATGAAACGTTTCGAAACCTCATGGATTTACACCGGTTGAGACTTATTGATGCCTTTTAACACGAAGAAGATGAAGTTCGAGTATTACCTGGGTTCTAGTTGGAGATTTGAGTCAAAATCTTCGGAAACTCTTGAATCTTGATTCTGTTTTTGTCGATTTTATGGCTGGATCCCGAAAATGAATCGGTAATTTTCTCTTTTCATCTTCACCGGTTCGGAACTTTCGAACTTCTTTCCCTTTTCTTCTCAACTCTCTTTTCTGTGATCGGTACTGGAGTTTGTCGCTTTCAGTGACGAATTCGTGCCTTGAATTGCAGAGAAATCAATTCAATGATGAAGATTCATCCATGAGTCTCTGAGAATTGATGAGTTTGACGAATTTGTGATGAATTTTGGTTCTGGAAAAGTTAGGGTTCATGAATTGTTCTTCAATCTTTTCTGAGTTTGTGTAATCTTGATCTAACTGAATAGAGAGAGAAAGTTGAAAAGGTGTTTGTGATGTGGCTCTGATCTCTGACTTTTCTGACACGCGTGGCCTTTTATAGGCTGCTATGTGTATACCTGACCCAATGATCTTGTGACACGTGGAATTCCCTGCTTGCGTGGCTTCTGTACCAAACTGCGAAAAGGACTAAAATGCAATTTTGGAGAATTTTGAGGACTGACATGTAATTAAAATTTGGACTGAAATGCAATAATAAAAAGAATTTGGACTGCTTTTGAAAAATGAAAGGAATTGGACTGTTTTGGAAATTGGACATATTTGCAATTAAAGTAAAATTTGGACTAAATTGCAAAAAGTTAAAAATAAAACTGGTACAAAAAAGTAATTTGAAAACAACGTAAAGCGAAACAGTTAAAACTGACAAAATGGACTAAAACGAACCAATTACCAAAATGAGGTATTTTAAAATACCTCTCTGCCCAAAATTTGAACAATGTGAAATGACCAAAATGCCCCTGGGGACAAAAACGACTCAAACTGACACAAGCTGACTCAGATGCAGACACAAGTGGTTTTTATACAGAATTTAACAAATAAATTGCACAGACAAGTTGAAAAAGACTCAAAGACAGATGCAGGGACTGAAAATGGGTTCCATTGCGGGAAATGACCAAAATACCCTTTTGTATGATTTTATGCAAAAACTGGAATAAAATGTAGGAAAACATGCAATGGTCCTAGAGACCCTTTTTGAATGGCTTGTAATGCAAGAAAACACTTTGAACGGCTTCGAATGAAATAAACTTGGAGATAATACAGTAAAATGCGCGCCTGTGGCACAGTACAAGTTGCAAAATAAACACCGTGAATTTGAAATGATTGGAAACAAAAAGAAGTCTGAACAAGTATTTTTAGGTCCAAAATGAGGGTATGATAGCTGCCCCTATTTAAGTTTCTTTGTCTGGAGAGTCAAGAGACGAAGTCTTTGGTTTGACATGACAAAGGTACTTAAATATCAACATTTGCACTGATTTTGGGCGTAAAAATACGTTCGTAAATGTTATGCATGCCATGCAACATTTGTGTTATGAATGCAAGACAATTGAGAATTGATTTTAACAAAATATGTCATATCCATTGCGGGATTGGTAGACATTAACAGAATAACAAGAACGGAGTATGTCGTATCCATTGCGGGATTGGTAGACATTAACAGAATAACAAGACTCACTGGGGAGACTAAGTAGCAGATTGACAGGTACAAGCTGTTCTTGGATGCGAACTGGCCGCTTGACCGGGAATATTGACAACAAAGGGTGCAAGCTGCTCTTGTATTTGAGCTGGTCACTTGACTGAAAGAAAAAGTCGAAAGCCCAAGCTGTTCTTGTATTTGAACTAGTTACTTGGCTGAAAGGAAACAGAAACATAGGTGCAAGCTGTTCTTGGATACGAACTGGCTACTTGACCAAAAACAAGAGTAAATTGACAGGTACAAGCTGTTCTTGGATGCGAACTGGCTGCTTGACCGAAAACAAAGGTAAATTGACAAGCACAAGCTGTTCTTGGATGCGAACTAGCCACTTGGCTGATAACAAGAGTGAATTGGCAGGCACAAGCTGTTCTTGGATGCGAACTAGCCACTTGGCCGTTAACAAGAGTAAATTGGCAGGCACAAGCTGTTCTTGGATGCGAACTAGCCACTTGGCCGTTAACAGAAACAAATCGTATTGTAGAAACAAATTGAAATTGACTTGACATGACTGCAGGAGCTTGAATTTAAAAGGATAGCTAAAGTTTGAAGTTGACAAGATTGTTGGATTTTGAAATTGACATGACAGTTATGAATTTGGAATTGACATGATTGATTTTGACAGAGATCAACATAGGAATTGAGAATGCAAATGTGTATGAATAACATGACAATTTTATCAAATGCATGAACACATAAGATGCATGATTATGCATGTATGAATGCTTTGGAATGCATGATGATTGGCACTTTATAGGCATAATTTTGCAAAGACAGACTAAACATTGGAATATTGGGTACGTAATGGCTCGCGCTCTGACATATACTTGCAAAAGTTCCTCTTCTGGGGATGCCGTCGTTTGAAGACACATCAAGACCATTGTTGAGGGTAGGAAGCTATAAAATTGTAGAGAATGATAGTTTGAACGGTACTGCTGCTTGTTGGAACAGTCACATAAATACTTTGGACATCGCATCTGTGGTCAATGCTTTTGCATGTTTGTTTTTTTTTTGTTTTTTGTTTTTATTTTCATCATCCCATTTTTGCCTGGATCGCCCTTTTGGGTTTTCAATCCACCGGGGAATAGTTCTTTTGTTGCCCCTATTTTGCCTGGATCGCCTTTTGGAGGTTGTCAATCCATCGGGGTGCTCATTCTTGCCTAAGCCGCCCTTTCAGGTTTTCGACTTAGCGAGCATATTCATTTTTCATGCTTTTCATTCTGTTTTTTCATTCTTGCCATTGACCACAGATCGTACGGAGGAGAAAGCCTGCTGGTAACATGTATTAAAACCGATATCAATGTAAATTTGTTCATGCATGTTTCATTTGAATGTACCTAGCTGCTCAGGCTTGTTTTCAAGATACTCAAAAAGTTTTCAATTTTCAGAATGTTTATTCCAGACGTACATCATTATTAACATAGAAAAAATCTTTTTGTATAAAGCTTTGAAAATAGAATAGAAAAATAGAGTGCCAAACAAAAGCATAGGCTCAGATTAACGTATAGGGGTGGTAGTCAGCCAAAGGCGCGACCCCACAGATTTACAAATCTTGAAAAATGGTAATTTTATTGGTTGGTGGTACATTGAACACAGTCACCACTATGGTATCTAAAACTCTTGAATCCACCGGTGTCGGAACCTCGGATGAGAATAGCCAATTATCAGTTGCCAGGGTCCCAAGGGGAATAGTGACTTGCCAGATACAGTCAATTGTCTTTTATTTCAATCTCATTTTTGCATGAACCGCCCTTTCGGGTTTTCGGCTCATCGAGACGCTCATTCTTGCCTGAGTTACACGTAATCTCAGCGAGCTTTTACATTCTTTGTTTCTTGTCCCTTATTTTGCCTGGACCGCCCTTTCGGGTTTTCGATCCATCGGGAAGCGCATTTTTGCCTAGGCCGCCCTTTCGGGTTTTCGACCTACCACGCTGTTCTTTCCAAATCTAGACAAAGTATTTCTTGACTATATCAGCATTCACAGGATTCGGAAGTTCTACACCATCCATATGTGTAAGAATCAAAGCGCCTCCAGAGAAAGCCTTCTTGACAACATAAGGCCCTTCATAGTTAGGCGTCCATTTGCCCCTTAGGTTAGGTTGCTGGCTTATTCTTCTCTTCAATACAAGTTCACCCTCCTTGAACTCCCGAGGACGGACTTTCTTGTCAAAAGCAGTCTTCATCCTTGTTTGATACATCTGACCATGAGCCAAAGCATCTAGGCGTCTTTCCTCAATCAAATTCAACTGGTCGTAACGGCTCTGGCACCATTCAGCCTCAGTCAACTTCGCTTCCATGATCACGCGGAGAGACGGGATCTCTACTTCCAACGGGAGGACTGCTTCCATGCCGTATACAAGAGAAAAAGGCGTTGCCCCGGTTGAACTACGGACTGTAGTGCGGTAGCCATGTAGAGCATAGGGCAACATCTCATGCCAGTCTTTGTACGTAGTTACCATCTTCTGCACAATCTTCTTGATATTCTTGTTGGCGGCCTCAACTGCACCATTCATCTGAGGTCTGTAAGGAGAAGAATTGTGATGTTCGATCTTGAATTTCTCACATAAGGCCTGCACCATGTCATTGTTCAGGTTGGTACCATTGTCGGTGATAATCTTACTGGGCACGCCATATCGACAGATGATATTATTCTTGATGAATTTGACTACTACTTGCTTAGTCACATTGGCATAAGATGCAGCTTCGACCCATTTGGTGAAATAATCGATTGCTACCAAAATGAAACGATGACCATTCGAAGCTTTTGGCTCAATTCTTCCAATCATATCGATGCCCCACATAGAGAAAGGCCACGGAGAAGACATAACATTGAGAGTGTGCGGAGGCATATGAATCTTATCAGCATAGATTTGACATTTATGACATTTCCTGGCGTATTGGTAGCAATCGTGTTCCATGGTCATCCAATAGTAGCCTGCTCTCAACAATTTTCTGGACATGGTGTGCCCCGAAGCATGGGTCCCGAAAGTGCCATCGTGCACGTCGTGCATCAGTTGCTCTGCTTCACGCTCATCAACACATCTCAACAATATCATATCAAAGTTTCTCTTGTACAGAACATCCCCATCTAACACGAACTTGCTAGCCAACCTGCGCAAGGTTTTCTTGTCCTTATTGGAAGTGTTCGGCGGATACTCGCGGCTTTGCAAAAACTGCTTGATATCACAATACCAGGGTTTGTTGTCAATTATATCCGCATTTGTCTGAACGGTCACATTACTGACGGCAAACACATGAGAAGGCCGGTCAAGGCGCTGCACTTTGATTACTGGCACGTGATTCCAATGGTTCACTTGAAACATGGAGGATAAAGTGGCAAGAGCGTCGGCCATCTGATTTTCCTCACGGGGAATGTGATGTAACTCGACTTTCGTAAAGTACGTCAGCAGACGTCTCGCGTAGTCACGGTAAGGGATCAGATTGGCGTGATGAGTCTCCCATTCTCCCTTTATTTGGTTAATGACGAGCGCGGAATCTCCATAGATGTCGAGGTGCTTGATTCTCATGTCAATTGCTTCCTCGATCCCCAAGATACATGCTTCATACTCAGCCATATTGTTCGTGCATTCAAATACAATCCGGGCGGTAAAGGGAATGTGATGCCCCTGCGGAGATACGATCACTGCCCCAATTCCTTTGCCATACGCATTGACAGCGCCATCAAAGACCAACCCCCACTTGCTATCGGGGTCCGGACCCTCACCAATCAACGGTTCTTCACAGTCTCTCGACTTCAAATACATGACCTCTTCGTCGGGGAAATCGAACTTGATGGGCTGATAGTCATCCAGTGGTTGGTAAGCGAGGTGATCAACTATAGCACTTCCTCTAATCGCTTTCTGAGTTTTGAACACAATATCATATTCAGACAGCAGCATCTGCCAACGCGCAATCTTTCCAGTGACTGCAGGCTTCTCAAAGATGTATTTGATCGGATCCATCCTGGATATCAACCAAGTTGTGTGGTTCATTAAGTAGTGGCGCAGGCGTTTGGCAGCCCAGGCCAGAGCACAACAAGTCTTTTCAAGCATCGTATACCGAGTCTCGCAGTCAGTGAATTTCTTGCTTAGATAGTAGATGGCATGCTCTTTCTTTCCAGTCTCGTCCTGTTGACCGAGCACACATCCCATGTATTCGTCTAACACTGACAGATACATAATCAAAGGTCTTCCTTCCACCGGCGGGACAAGGATAGGTGGCTCTAGCAAATAGCTCTTTATGTTGTCAAAAGCTTCTTGGCATTCATCGTTCCACATAATGGGTTGATTTTTTCTGAGTAGCTTGAAGATCGGCCCGCAGGTCGCAGTCATGTGAGATATGAATCGGGAGATATAGTTCAGACGCCCGAGGAACCCTCTAACTTGCTTCTCGGTCTGCGGGGCCGGCATCATCCTCGGTACCCAAGTTAAACAACTCAATCACTCCTGGTGAGGCTGAATGGCTTTCTCCTCTTGTTCGAGCAGTCGAGTGATCTCATCTGGTATATCGTCATCCTCCTCATCTTCGGCTCCGAACACCGGGAATTCAAAAGTTGGAGGAACCGTAGGGTCACTGTGTTCAACGGGTTTATTATGGTTTGATCTGCATGATTATGGTTGAATGATTTTTTTAAAAAAAAAAATTCATGCAAATCTTTGAAATTAATAAGAAAATACAGATGTTTTGGTTTTTTTCTGGCATTACCATCATTTCCAAGGGAAAAGCATTAAAGAAAGAAAAAGAGTCGTGAAAGAAACGACGTTTTTTATTGATAATGGTGATGTCGGAACAAACATGCCCTTTACAAAAGTGTCACTTCCGCCTCGGGCAGAGCGGAAGGGTTGTTATTTTGAAAACAAAAGCCTAGACAGCGAGACACATTACTTAGAATCATGCACAAACACAGGGAGATTGATAACGTTCCAGTTTTTTGCAATGCCTCCTGGTATCACAAACACGGGCTTAGACCCACTGAGCACGAGCCATTTTTCAAACTGCGGCAGAAGAACCAGGAGACAATGAGCACTTGGAAGTTTTTGTTGTGTTTTTTTTTTTTGAATGATGCATGATATGTACAAATGCAGATGCAAAAAAACGACTCTTTTTATTATCAAAGGGTTTTCTTAGACAAATTAGAATTCTTTGCAAACATTACCAGACTAACAAATTATTCGAACCAAATTGTTTTGACAAATCAAGCCAAGGGAGTAGGCTTCTGAAGCATAAACTGAACAGGTAATATAATCAATAGCAACATTATTATCTAGAACTAAGGAGTGACTTGGTAGTATTCAGAATCGGAGTCTGAACCACAATGGCTGGCAAAGAAATCTCGACGACCTCTGACTCTTCTGGAGTCCCTCATCAACAGATCGTCCTTCTCTTCGAGTTCCTTTCTAACTCTAGCCAGCTCTTTCTTCAGTATCCGGTTCTCATGGTCCTTCTGTTCATCTCTGCCGTCCAAAGTCATGATCAGGTTTTCAGCCTCACTGTAACGGGCTTTCCATGCTCGTTTCTCCTGACTCTCCATAGCTAGATGCTCCTGATACATCTCCTGGGTTGCAGGAAGCAAAGGTAATGGCCTAGATGGAACAGACGCGGACACATGTCTCATAGCAGGATAAGGCATGCCAATCTCTTCGGCTCGATCTATCACCCACTGAGTGTAGTCCTCATGAGCTATACCGGATCTCACACCCAAATGCTTCACATCCTTCCTTCGAACCTTAGACCAAGCATCTGTAAAAGCTTTCCTTTGCCCGGTGGGGGCATTGGAATAGTAAAAGAACTCCTGAGATGTAGCAAGGTTAATGGGCTTCGCTCTCATTGGGAAACCAAACTGTCTCTTGGCTAACTCGGGGTTGTAGTTGATTCCTCCCCGGGTACCGAGAAGAGGTACATTGAGGAAATCCCCACAACCAGTGATAATCTCCTTGACTCGAGCCGCGGGGGGTGATCCAAACCACTTCGTCGGGAGTGAGAGCCATAATCCGCTGCGAATAAGACCAATTCTCTGCGTTGGCATGGAAAGAACTAGGGAGGTGAGAAATAAACCACCTATATAGGAGAGGCACACAACAGAGAATATATCCACGACCCTTGAGAGTCCGGTCATGGATGGCGTGGTACGTGTCCGCTAATAAAGTAGGAACCGGGTTCTTGGAGTGGAAAACCTCAATAGCATTCATGTCCACAAAGTTGTCGAGATTCGGGAAAAGAACAAGCCCGTAGATAAGTAGTGCAAGAATAGCCTCAAGAGTGTCCTGACAAGTAGATTCGAGATTAGCCCGCTCAAGTAAGTACTTCGAAGTGAAACCCTGAATGTGTGATTTAGTAACGAGATTCTTGGACACATCGGAAGTCTTGAGATAAAGATCCTTAGCAATAACCAGAGGAGTAAGAGGAGCTCCGGGACCCGTGAAAGGTGTCTTCTTGGCTATAGGTAAACCCAATAAACTAGAATAAGCCTCAAGTGTAGGAACCAACTGGAAATCCGGGAAAGTGAAGCAACGGAAGACCGGATCGTAGAATTGCACGAGAGTGTGCACCAAATTTTCTTCTACATTAGTCCGGAGAATACCAAGCAAACCACCGTATCGGAGGCGAAACCCAGTCGGATTCTTAACCTTAAGTGCCAACTCCCTTAGGCTAGCCAAATCGACTTCTTTGAACTTGTAAGACTTAGTCCTCTTCATGCCTGGTTATATTTGCAAAGAATTTTAGTTTGTCTATACCCTTTGATAAATGCATGTAAAAAGTTTATGCATGAATGCATGTATGCATGATTTTGTTTTAACAAAGAAAGCACGGTGGGCTAAAGTAACAAGTGGACACGGTGTCCGGTGAAACTAAGGCTTTGATAGTAGTAACCAAGGTTCTATAAAGTTCCCAAACCACAACCTCTCTTACGCATATCATAGTAGTACAAAGCAACGCTTGCCCATGATTATTTGTAAGAAGGTCTAGTTTGGGTGTAGTATCGCGTGACGACTAAATCTCGAGGCAACGCTCGGTTTAGCCACCGCACTACGTCCTAAGAACGGCCAAGGATGGGTTTGGTAACTACGGTCCATAGCCTTCATTGGTCAATTGGAAGTAAAGTGCCTGAGCATGACAACACACGCCGACAACATCACCTCCAAAATGCCTCAGCTATGTGAGATTGATCGCGTAATCCAATGCACGAGGCAACCCCCGGAACGGATTGTCGATTATATCTCTTCCTAATCTTAAGTTCACTTAGCCCGGGTATAGGGCTTTTGATATTCTCACCCCACACGTACATAAGAAATATTTACATGTAACAATAAAGCAAAGCATAAACATAAAGCATGCAAAACTAGGCGTAGCCCTAAGTTACTTCCCCAGTGAAGTCGCCATTTCTGTTATCGCGATTTTCGGGTGTCAAATCATTAATTAGATTTGAACCTTTCAATCATTGATATCTCTGTTTTTTTTTTGGGAAAGGTAAAATCGAGAAAAACCTTAGAAATTCTGAGCTCGGGGCAAATTTCGCTACGGGAAGGTGTTAGGCACCCGTAATGACTATAGTATCCTATAGGAACCGTTTTGCTAGTCTCATGTATACGCTCTGCTTTTATCGTTATTTGTGAAAAAGATTGATTTTAAGAATGAGAGAAAGAAGGTTTTGAGTGTTGTTTTTATTGGACTTGGAGAGACTTTGGGTCTCTTGCCTACATACCCTTTTAAGGGATCAAAATTCCATGTAGTTCTCTTCCAAAAGATTTTTGTGGGTTGGTTCAATTTTAGTTTTGAAAATAGTTTTGAAGAAAGGATAAGAGGCCTTAAAGGCATGAGATTTGAAAAAGGTGAGGTTGGTCACTTATTTAAACAAAAAGGTTAAAGTTGGAATTTAAGTTTCATTTGTATTTTTGATTAAGAAAATAAAGGGAAAATTGTGGAGTTTTGACTCCAACATTATTGTGAAAAGATTTGAGTGAAGAGTTAGTTTGTTTTGAAAAATGCATATTTCCTAAGTGTCGCGTTTCCTAAACATACATCTAGCGGTAAACATACAACGTGTGTGCGTGTCGGTGCATGTGTCGGTGTACATCATCATAGTGTTCATTGTCCTTTACATCGGGTCCTAGTTTACATTCTATGGTCTTGCAAGAATTTAAAAGGAAAGTAAAACCAATCCCAAAACATTACATGAGAGCTAATGGAAAGTTGTAGGAAAGGGTTAAAGAAAAGGATGGAAATGATGTGAAATGCTTAGCATGCATGAAACATAGAATAGAGTGGTTAGCAAAGCAAGGTAAAATGGTGGTAAAATATCAAACCTAAGTAAACTTGCAAAACATCACAAAGTTGGTATCGAAAAAATCAAACTAAACAAAGTTGCCAAACTATCGCAAAATTGGTATCAAAAATCAAGCTAAACATAATTGCCAAATATCACAAAGTTGGTATCAAGAATCGATTTTAACAACGTTGTAAAATTTCACACCATCGTAATCAAGAATCAAATTTAACAAAGTTGAAAAACGTCACAAAAATTGTAATCAAGAATCAATTTTAACAAAAAAACATGAGAAATATCGCAAAATTCAAGTTTAACAAGGTTGAAAATATTACACAAAAACAAAAGAAAATTAACCTTACTAAGATCAAATGTATTATCATGAAATCAGAGGGGATAAAATCATAAAATCAAGTGCCCATCAACATTATATGGCATGAATTTAGATCAACAATTATGCAAGAAACTCACCAAAAGAACACACAAAAATACACAAATATGTAAAAGAAATGCACATACATTTTTTTATCAATTTTAACATGTAACAACATCACAAAATAATAAAGAAATGCTTCAGGAACATAGAGTAATTTTTTGGAATTTTTGTGAAGAAATTAAAATGCACAGGAGGTCCAAATAGCAAGCACAGGGGTGCACATAGCAAGAAAATTCAAGAAACTGAAAGAAAGCCAAAGCCCGCGGGTAAAAAGCCCAAACCCAAACACACAGATGGGTCCGGATCTCCAGAACGCCTCTGGGGCGTTGGATTGATCCGGATCCATTAGGATCAAGATCCAACGGTCTGTAACACGCAAGGGTGGGTCGGGTGTGAACCGACCCGGTTTGCAGACCTACATAAAAGGGCAAGGGATCCGTTTCTTTCATTTTTTGGAGCGTTTCTCTCTCTTGTTCTTCTCTTCCTCGCCGTTCTCTGAAACCCTAACCCTTGTCCGGTTCGAATCCACCCAGAATCACACAAATCATGGCTTAAAAGCTTCATCCTATCATTCTAAACATGAATCCGCTACCAAATCATACATGCAAACATGTAATCGGTGTAAATCCTGAAATTTTTCACGGTTTCAAACTTTTGTTCTTTCGTTTTTGAATCGAAGCTTCGCGATGCTTCTTAGATTCACTCCGGTTTTGTTCCGTTGCGAATCTTGAAGTTTTCACGTCTTTTTAAAGTTTGTTAGGGTTTCACCCCTTTTCTGAATGAAACGTTTCGAAACCTCATGGATTTACACCGGTTGAGACTTATTGATGCCTTTTAACACGAAGAAGATGAAGTTCGAGTATTACCTGGGTTCTAGTTGGAGATTTGAGTCAAAATCTTCGGAAACTCTTGAATCTTGATTCTGTTTTTGTCGATTTTATGGCTGGATCCCGAAAATGAATCGGTAATTTTCTCTTTTCTTCTTCACCGGTTCGGAACTTTCGAACTTCTTTCCCTTTTCTTCTCAACTTCTCTTTTCTATGATCGGTATTGGAGTTTGTCGCTTTCAGTGACGAATTCGTGCCTTGAATTGCAGAGAAATCAATTCAATGATGAAGATTCATCCATGAGTCTCTGAGAATTGATGAGTTTGACGAATTTGTGATGAATTTTGGTTCTGGAAAAGTTAGGGTTCATGAATTGTTCTTCAATCTTTTCTGAGTTTGTGTAATCTTGATCTAACTGAATAGAGAGAGAAAGTTGAAAAGGTGTTTGTGATGTGGCTCTGATCTCTGACTTTTCTGACACGCGTGGCCTTTTATAGGCTGCCGTGTGTATACCTGACCCAATGATCTTGTGACACGTGGAATTCCCTGCTTGCGTGGCTTCTGGACCAAACTGCGAAAAGGACTAAAATGCAATTTTGGAGAATTTTGAGGACTGACATGTAATTAAAATTTGGACTGAAATGCAATAATAAAAAGAATTTGGACTGCTTTTGAAAAATGAAAGGAATTGGACTGTTTTGGAAATTGGACATATTTGCAATTAAAGTAAAATTTGGACTAAATTGCAAAAAGTTAAAAATAAAACTGGTACAAAAAAGTAATTTGAAAACAACGTAAAGCGAAACAGTTAAAACTGACAAAATGGACTAAAACGAACCAATTACCAAAATGAGGTATTTTAAAATACCTCTCTGCCCAAAATTTGAACAATGTGAAATGACCAAAATGCCCCTGGGGACAAAAACGACTCAAACTGACACAAGCTGACTCAGATGCAGACACAAGTGGTTTTTGTACAGAATTTAACAAATAAATTGCACAGAAAAGTTGAAAAAGACTCAAAGACAGATGCAGGGACTGAAAATGGGTTCCATTGCAGGAAATGACCAAAATACCCTTTTGTATGATTTTATGCAAAAACTGGAATAAAATGTAGGAAAACATGCAATGGTCCTAGAGACCCTTTTTGAATGGCTTGTAATGCAAGAAAACACTTTGAACGGCTTCGAATGAAATAAACTTGGAGATAATACAGTAAAATGCGCGCCTGTGGCACAGTACAAGTTGCAAAATAAACACCGTGAATTTGAAATGATTGGAAACAAAAAGAAGTCTGAACAAGTATTTTTAGGTCCAAAATGAAGACTAGTTAAGACCATAAGCCTTAAAAACTAGTTAATTGAAGACGTAACGTCTATTTCTTGAAATGGTGATTTTTTAGAATATTTGGTTTGATCTGATTATGCTCTTCATCAAGCTACTACTTTGAGCTCTATAGAAAGGTGTGTTGTTTCAACTCATTTATCCAGAATTATTCCTCCCCATTAACATCCTTGATCGATAAACAATATCTTAATATTGAAACACCATGATAGGAGACTTAAAGGGATCACTCATCAAATAGGACAATCTTTTCGATTCTGCTCTCTTTAAGCGTACACGTCTAACAGTCCCAACATCGATGCTTTTGTTGAGAGAGTTAACTTCTCAAACAAAAATGGTAACCCACGTAGGATTCTAACCGGTGAAGGTTCTAACTAGATAAAGCCGAAAGAAATGTCAATATCCTTGAGTGAAAGTCGTCGAGGATATCCACTCTCGAAGGACAGTACATTCTTAGGAGTGTCACAATGAAGAGTCTGCTAGAAAGAAAAACGCGTATAATTTAAAAAGTTTGCTCGTCCATTATACTAGTCTTTTGAGTTTAGCTCTTTTTTAGGCTTATGCTTGTAAGTCGTAACATATCATTCTCAGCTCGTAATATTAAACTTGTTTTTAAGCTTAAAGTCATGACTTTGTAAACAGGATTAAAGAAACTTTACCATGAAAATAGAATGTGATTTCCAACAAAAGTTTTTTCAAATTCATTATCTCAGAAGTTAGTTTAGGTTCTCAACTTCCAGTTGATGTAGTAGTATTCCTGCTGTGAACTTGTTAAAAGCCTTTGGATAAATCCAACCGTTATGAAGAAACCAATAGCTAATATATGCATATGTGCATAGCAAATCATCTGTGTAATGAAATATCAACATTGATTTTGTTCACATTACAAAATAGTCACTTTATTAAGAAATTTCATTATCATGCTGATTAAAATCAAACTCCATAAAATTAAGAAACCACAATTGATTTCTCATAAACCTAATACATCAATTCAAAATGGATATCTTTTATTCTTGTCTGAGTTCTCTAAATCTGAAAGCATATCAGGTGACAAGCGAAGCAAACGAAGACTTCTCTCCATTTTAAGTTCTGTGATACGTTTAACAGTTGCGTTATGCTTGTTCAAATCTAGGATGTTAAGTGTGCTTTCAAAGAACTGATACTGGAGCTTCGCAAGTTCCTCATACTTAGCAATTTGGCGATCTAGGTCAGCGACATGTACTCGATTGATCTTGTTTAGAACGTCCATAGCAATTTCCTCAACTAATTCCAGTTCTGTCCTGCACTCAAACATTGAGAAAAATGTATGTAAAGATCTAAATTTTCACAATAGTACAAACCATTGATAAAATTATTTTTTTCAGAGTTGCCAAAATGATAAAGATAGGCTAAGATTCAAAGGGTTCTCTTATAGAAAATATCGAGGACCCTAGTTCAAATACACTTTTAAACTCTTACAAAAATAATTCGGGACATGTAAGTCCTTAAGTGAACCATCAAATAAAAATTCAGTTATTTTTTTACTTGCGTGGAGTTTTTTCGTCCACCATGGCATGCCACATTGACGCCATGCCACATTCAACTAGTATAACATGGTTCAACCTCGATTCAATCTAACTTAACCAGATTGTCGTACAATCAAAATCAAATCGACAATTGAAATAGTTGATTCCCAGTTTAACCAATTGAACCGTTATATTTAGTCCGAATTATAAAGTATCATTATCAAGACTAATTTCTCTTAGGAATTGACAATTAAAACTAAAAAAAAAAATTGAAACAAGTTGATTGACAAAAAGTTACCTGTTAACATTGCAATCCCAACCAGAACAATTAGCAGCTTCCATCAAACCATTCCTCCATTCTTGCACCTTCATCTTCTCCTCAAAATTCTTCTCATGCTTAGCAAAAGCCTCAGCATAGCTTCCCCTCTGGTTCCTAACATCAGAAGGATCGACATCATAGAAAACAGGCATTACCATTTTCCCTTTCATCTTTTTACATTCAAGAATTTTCTTAAGCTCTTCCAAACAAAACATAGACGCTGCATAGTTTTTAGAGAAAACAATAACGGAGAGCTCGGCTTCTTCGATAGCCCTAACAAGAGTAGTTGATATTTCATCACCACTATTAAGATTGTTGTCTATATAGGTTCTTATATCTAATCTTTTCAAAGCACCATTAAGATGGCTTGTGAAATTGTTGCGAGTGTCCTCACTTCTAAAACTTATGAACACTTCATGCTTTTCTTGAGGAGTGTTGTTGGATGAGGAGGTGGAGGATGAATATGACCATGCCATAATGATGTTAATGTGTATGTGACTATATTCTACTAGTATAAATATTTGTAGTACTATGAAGTATATATGAATACTCGTTTAATTTTAATGGTTTATATGCTTCTCTGAACCCTGCCATGGAAGAAAGATAAGGCAAGTTAGTTGTTTGTGACAACTCAGAGTTTGAATTTCGTGGTTACTTCGTTATACTGTCTTCCTTGAATGTTATATTATCAACGTAAAAAAAAAAAAAACCTATGTCAATAAATATTAAGTTATATTTGACCATTTTATATGGAATTTTTTTTTAGTATTGTACCATAGTGCAAAAGTAAGATGCGTGTTTTGAATTTCTTTTTTTTTTTTTTGAGTGAAAGTTTAGGGGTTCGGGGCTCACGAAAGTTCGAGTAAACTTCAATCAAGGTTGAAAGAGGGTTTATATTTACATATTATCCATTAAAAATGTCATTATTATTTGAGCCAACATTCATTAATGACAAGATATGCGTTGACTTAACGGATTTTTTATTTTATTTTTTTATACATAATATAGAATCAAACAAAACATATTATAAAAAAAATAAAATTTAGGTGCATCTAGGTCAGATGTACAAGCTTATGGTAAAGTCAATACTTTGTGTGTGAAAAGAATACAAGTGTTATGCACAAAATGCGGTGAGTTAATTCAATCTTTAAGAGCAAGTTGGCACTAATGAACAAAATATATCTTCCATGTATTTTTTTAAAGGATTAATTACAGATAGATAGACTTAAAGTTTGACTTTCAATGTGATTTTTTATTTTATTTGTTGGCAGTACTCCCTCATCTAAGGTAGGTCCAGTTCTTAGAAATTTTGTTTTAAGATAAAAAACTTTTGTCAATAAAAAAGTTGTATTGATTTAAATACTTATATAAATTTGGTAGAATCAAATAGAATTAATAAGAACAATATACTAAATATTCCATTAGGTATTCTACCCAAAAAAAAATTCCATTAGGTATGAGAAAAAATATATTCCAAATGTGGGTTCATAATCAGGTTTGGCCTAAGGCTGAAGCTCCTAAAGAGAGTGCTTTATGCCTCATTTAAACAATGTTTTTTCTTAAATTAAAAGGTCTCAAAAAATTAAAAGTTTTTAAGTAAAACAAGTAAAAGTCCACAAGAGTGAACCAAGATATACCAATTGACATACTTAATCAAAATATGATGGAGTAACATGGTATTAGTTCAGAAATAGAGCAATTATAGAATATTTGAATTTGTGGACATGGTATTGGTTCACATCCATGGAATAAATTAAGAGATGTGGAATTAGTCATGGTCTGGAATTCCACAAAAATTCACTTTGCTTTGAATTCTGCATTGGCTTTAGTGGAGGTTCTAAATTGAGGTCATGGTTTTAGAAAAATTTGAACATCGATTTTGTCATTAAATTAAAATATAAAATAAAAATTACAAGTCAATGGCTTCAAAAAAATAATTAAATGATTGAATTGATTAATAATTTTTAGTTAAGGTGAAATTGATAAGAAGTACCTACCTATAAGTTATGAATTTTCCCCTAAAAAAATGTCATTGCTAAAGTTGCATAATTTGAAAATTTGGGAGATATCAATCTTGTTGGTCTAGGTGGTGTGGGACGTATGATCCTTTTATATAGTTCGAGTTTATAAATGTAAAAATAGACATATTAATTGAAAGTTTTGTCTATTTTCATGGATGTAATCAGCTTGACCTAAATTAGTTGGATTGAAATGTGACTTACTGATATCGAGAGTTTAGACAAAAAATTAGGATGTCAAAATCAAACGAATTGAAGCAATTAGGCCTAAAAACTAAAAAAAAACTAGTTGTTATCCAGTTATATTTTAGTGGTAGCCATGTTAATTGCCTCTTTTAGATGCTGCTTCTTTTTTTTGGTTACATTAGATGCTTCTTTCTTGCCACTGTATGCAAATTAAAGTACTCTTATACATCTTTTTTTTTTTTTTTGTCAATACAAAATGCAAGCAAATTTAATCAATTGTTTAACTTGTCATCCAATGAAACAAAATTCGGTTAATCTTGTTGAACAGTGCTTGAACATTTTTTTTGTTGATCCTATCATTTTGAGTCAAGGCATCTGATTTTGCGCCTAGGCGCAGAAGACCTACTGAAGGCATGTGTCAGGGTTGTTGTTTTACGCCCAGGCGCAGTCCGTTTACGCTCGAGCGCAAATGCGCAACCAACTAAAAAAAAAAAGGCAGTTTCAACTTAGTTTTAAGAGATGGACTAGGTTACATCCTTAGGTAACCCTTGTCAACCTATTTTCGCTTTTAGTAGCTGCTAATTTTGCTCCACACATCAAATTATTGGTACGAAGTGAGATATCGAGAAATTTGCATGAGACAACGATTTCAGTTGTGGAAGTGGAGTTATATCTAAGGGATAAAAAAATATACAATTAAGAGGAAACATATGAGAAATAGTTATTGAAATTCAATCCCAACACAACTGTATTTATTCTGTTTTAGTTTACTTTCATTAATGTCAACAAAATACTTTACAAATCTTTAGGGATGGCAATGGGTACCCAATGGGTAGGGTACTACAGTGCCCATCCCCATACCCGCATTTGAAAAAAATACCCGTACCCGTGCCCATACCCTCGTGGGCAACAACTTGAGTGCCCTTCCCCATACCCTATGGGTACCTAAGTGTCCATACCCGTACCCATTACCCGCACTTTAACTATGAAAAGACAATAAAAACATCACTATTGAAATAAAACTATGGTCCAAATTTTTTTAAATTAACTTATAAAATAATACGAATTGTAGTATTTACTCAAATAAAAACATCTAAAATATCCTTAAAAAATTGTACACCGACCGGATGGAGCTGATATTGTATTAAGCAGTTTTTTTAGTTTAGGTTTAAGTTTTGGCTTAAATATCCAAATAAATTAATTAATTATGCACTAAAAATAAATAAATTATTTATGATATTATATAAATATGTATATGCGGGGTTGCGGGTTTGGGTACTATAGTACCTTTACCCGTGCCCATACCCATTAATATGTGTGGGTATTACCCGGACCCGTGCCCAAACCCATGAAAGCGGGGTTTTACCCTACCTATTGTGGATATTTTTTGCGGGTACCCATAGGGTCTGGGTCCAATTGCCATCCCTACAAATCTTAGTTCTGAAATTTTGTTGTTACGAGCAAAAATCGAGCTAAGCACGGTCTCTATGGTTTGATAGTTTATTTTTTATAAAACCAATATTATACTTATTGTTGTACGGAGGATCAGAGAATCATCTATTATCAAATGGTGTCGTTGCCTGAGATTGCGTCAAATTGAATTGATATTTGCTTATTAACGTATTTTATGTTTTGTTTTGCTGAATTTACTATGCAATCCTAATTAGCCTAGCGAACCGGACATACCTGTAAATATTTGTCTCTATTCTACAAATTTTGCTAGGCAAGCTTAACTTGCCTAGCAAACGAGACATAACTTATGAATCTTTTTGTTTTCTTAGTTTTTATCTTTCATGTTTTATTTTATTTTTTAGTACGCACTTCGCTAATAATTGTTGGTATGATTGTTTGATTAGTGTGTATGCTACACAAAACTCCGAAAGGTCAAGTGCTTTAAGCTTCCAAGATTGAAAGTACCAGAAGAAAAAAAGACGTCAAGCAAAGAAACAAAGGAAATCTTTACAACTATCAACAACGACCATGACAAACAACCTTGACAATTCGAGAACGGGAGTGAAAGAAGTTGGATTCACACCATCGAAGTTCGTTTTAAATCCCCCTAGGCACCACATAACTACTCCAATGAAAGTAGAACTTCTTCAAATGTTATACTCCAGATCATTGCTGACAGGGCTAAAAAGCATAGATCCTTAATCAAATGATCAGCCTAGAGAGGCGGTGCTAAGAAAACTCAAAGTTAGTCTGGAGAGTCAGAGGTAAGAATACTTATGACCATCCATAGAGGTTACAAGGTGAAAGATAGTGGATGTACACATTTGGAAGTTGAGGTGGAGAAAGCTCAACTTGAGGTGGAGTCTTCCACTAATGGAACTAGGAGGAGACAATTGATGGCACTATAATAGCACAACTATGTAGTCCTTGGGTGTTATCCCCTAGTTTATAGCAAGAAATTCTTCAAGAGGATGTGGAGGAGCACTCCGGAGGTTGAAGAAGGTATAACATGAAACTTGATCACATACAGGGATGATGAGGATATGGTGAAACCTATATAGCTACCTAAAAGTCCTAAGGTAGTTGGACAGTGCCTTAAAATCTCTTTTTTGGTAATTTTGCGCTCAAGCACAAGAACATGTTGGAGGTATGTTTCAAGGTTCTTGTTTTGCGCCCAAGCGCAACCTGTTCATTTTTATTTTTTTTAGAAGAAATCAAATAAATGTCACTAAACTAAAAAGATGAGAACAACATTATCCTTCAACAAAATATGGATAGAATTTACCGACTCAAAAATTGCAAAGAAGAGTTACACATCACTGAAGGGGTGCAGGATTAAACAATAATACTTTAGAAAAAAAAATTAAACTTTATATAATCTTCAACCATTAAACTACTTGACAAAAAAAAAATAGAAATTCATCATCATATGATTAGTTCCCAACACTTTAAAGCATGTCAGGAGACAATCGAAGCAAACGAAGACTTTTCTCCATTTTTAGTTCCGTGACACGTCGAACAGTTGCGTTATGCTTGTTCAAATCTAGGATGTTAAGTGTGCTTTGAAAGAATTGATATTGTAGCTTTGCAAGTTCCTCATACTTAGCAATTTTCTGATCTAGGTCACCAACATATACTCGATTTAGTTTTTCCAATACATCCTTTGCAATTTTCTCAAGAAGTTCAGATTCCATCCTGTAAACCATCATGATGATTAAATTACCGTATAGCTAGTGAGAAATTACAATTTTTTTACTACTAGGAAATTACAAAGGTAAATGTCAAGTATATATCATTTTAAAAAACAGAAAGCTTCTACTATACTATAAGATTTGAAATACCTAGGGATATAAGATATTTACCTATTGGTAGAGCAATCCCAGCCAGAGAGATTGGCTGCTTCTCTCAAAGCCTCCCTCCACTTTTGCACCCTCTCCAAATTCCCCTGAAATCGTTCCTCATGATTAACGAATGCATCCGCATAACTTCCTGTTTGGTTGCGAACATCAGACGGTTCTATATCATAAAAAATTGGCAAAACAATTTGCCCCCTCATCCTCTTACATTCTAGTATTTTCACAAGCTCGTCCAAACACCACTTAGAATTTCCATAGTTTTTGGAAAAAACAACAACGGAAAGGCTTGCCTCCTCAATGGCCCTAAGAAGCGCGGACGATATCTCATCCCCTCTTTGAAGTTGGTAATCTATATATGTTCCGACTTCAAGTCGGGTCAAAGTTGCGTGAAGATGGCTAGTGAAGGTGTAGCGTGTGTCCTCGCCTCGAAAGCTGAGGAACACTTCATGCTTTTGTTGAGGGGTATTAGAAGAGGTTGACCATGCCATGTTTATTGGGTAGCTGGCTTAATTTTAAGGAGAATTTAAGTCTAGCTTCGTGTGATTTTGAGTAGTATGTGAAGTTTCTTTTATAACAATATGATTTAGTAATGTAAGAACCAATAAAATAATGAATTATGAACGTTCCTAAAAAGTCAGGCTGTTCCTAAGGTAGGGTATATATGTGTCATGCGGCTTTGAATTTCATGGGTTCATACTTTGTAGCTTATCCGTAAATAAATTGATGAGCAAGTTGAAGAAGAATACAAATTATTGACTTCATGTGTGAAAACTGAAAAAAGAATTGTCTTTTAATTAGTCAAGCGTTGAATATATTGATGATATATTTATACTATTTTAACTCAAATTGTACCTAAGAAAACGAAAGATAAATTCCAAATTTATATTTGAGTAAAGTAACGAGCTAGTTGCTGGAGGTGTGGGTCGACATCGAGTTAGACCAAAAAAGAGAATATATCACGATCAATTATGTCCATGGGTTGACCTTAACGTGGTAGTTTAGCTAGTAATTTGATTTTGTTCACGTTATGGTCACTCCATGAATTGTCAATTTTTTTTTTTTTTTTTTTGAAAACATATGAGATGTTCAAATGATTATGTTCCGTGAACATATCACTGTTCATAGAGATATTGCGATATGTAAATTCTCAATTTTTCTAGGCCGATGGTTGTACGAGTGTCAAAGAAATTGGTTTGATCGTTAGGATGAAGCTTTTGATATGAAGAGATCCTTTTGACTTTTGTTTTCTATAGGTGTTTTGTTCATGCATATTCAGCTAACTTAGTTGTACGTTCTAAACCTTTTTTTCAATGAGGTTTCAATTTGACATTGTTTATCATTATTGAAAGAAGTTTGTTTCCCGTAAATAAAAGTATCAAAATAAATTACATCATATTCAACTTACATTTAACTATATTATTTTGAAATATACACATAAATTTACGTAAAAGTATGAACCCTAATCACACTCAAACCAATTCAATTGATTTATTAATAAGCTTAACTGATCATGCATAATGTTCATAAAATTAATTTTTCGTACAAGAATTTTTTTCACAATGAAAACTACACACCACGTGGCAATCTAAGTAGAATAACGTTTTTCTTCATTCTAAGCTGCCCAAGATGCTGGTTGGTTGCTTGAAGATCATGCCAGAGCTGAGTATTGAATCCACTTCCACGCATGAGATTCATTGCTTGTAAGTTTGATAGTTGCTCATATTTATTGATTTCCTCATCTATGTCACCAACATACACATGATTCAATTTCTCCAAAACATCCCTAGCAATTCTTTCCACGAGTTCGGATTCCATGCTGTTTTACACATATAAAATGTTTGAAAAAATTGACATGTCATGAACACTATAAGTTTTATGATAAGGCAAAATAGCATATTATTATTATTATTATTATTATTATTATTATTATTATTATTATTATTATTATTATTATTATTGTGCAAGGAACAAGTGAGGCGGATACTAAGTCCACATATTAAAAGTTAAAAATTATAGGTACAATCACTACTGATTCAAACCAAAAAAAAATAAAAATAAAGAACATTTCAAGGTATAATATATCGAATGTGAATCATCATCTCAATAAAGAAATTAAAATCACCGACGTGATTATTAAAATAATGAATTTTTCCTTTGTCTATAAATATTAAAGTGGTGGGGTTATACCAAACTTTCTATTAAAATTAATTTGAATTTTTTTCATTTTAATAAAAATTAAGAAAAATGTATGATTGCGTAAAAAAACTAAAAATTATATATATTAATGAGCTTAATTAACAATTAGATAAACCCTAGCTAATAGTCAACAACGTCAATACAAATTTTTTGTTTTGTTTTCTGTTTTGGTAAGATCATTACAAAGTTTTTAGTTAAGCCAGTTTGAATAAAGAGCCAAATCCAAACTATTCATTTTTTCATAAGTCAAGCTCAAACTCGAAGTATTCTATCCTATTGGACTTGGTTCAACTCGTTCATACTACTAAATCTATTGGTATTGGTTGGTTGCTTAGGTAGCTCAGACGAGGTCCTGTTTCGATCCCATAAACTAATATAACTACTAACATTTTTCTATAAAAAAAAAAAAAAACTACGTAATTGCAATTTTATTTTTATTTTGCCATTCAGTAATAAGTAGTCATGTAGATAGTTATTGAAATATTTTAGGCAATATATTTTTTATTATTATCATTAAAGTCACATCATCCTGTTAAAATCCAATTCGAAAAATTAATTTTATGCTCATTTCTCAAAACTAAAAAATATTTTTACCATCAAAGCAAAAGTTTTCATGGTATATATTGAAAAAATTACCTATTAACAGAGCAATCCCAGCCAGCTAAGTTAGCAACTTCAGCCAAAGCACTCCTCCACCTTAGCACCTTATTCATATTGCTCCTAAATTGTTTTTCATGTTTAGCAAAAGCAATTCCATAACTTCCCGTTTGATTACGTACACTAGAAGGATCTATACCATAAAATACAGGCACTACAACTTGTCCCTTATTCCTTTTACAATCAAGTATTTTCACAAGTTCATCCAAACACCACTTTGAATTGGCATAGTTTTCAGACAAAACAACCACAGAAAGCTTTGATTCCTCAATTGCCCTAAGAAGTGCGTTTGATATTTCATCCCCTCTCACAAGATTATAGTCTATGTAAGTTTTTATTTGAAACCTTGTTAAGCAAGCATGAAGATGGCTTGTGAAATTGTAGCGTGTGTCCTCTCCCCTAAAGCTAAGGAATACCTCGTGAGTATTCTGTGGAATGTTGGAGGAGGATGGTTGTGCCATATAAGCCATTTTAATTGGATTTAGGAACTTAAACTTTGCCTTTATAGGTTTAGAGTACCTAACTATGAAACCCCTTGTATATATATACACTGCAACCTAATCAAAATATGGGACCCTATTGAGATTCTTTTTGTCTTATTTTAAATTTTCAGCTTTATTAATTATTTCTTAATTAATATATCTCTAAGAATCTGTTTAAAGGGTAAATTTGTAAAACAATATTAATTTCACAACAAATTTAAAAATACTATAAACTGTATTAGTTCTAGCGAACATCAAAAATAATAAAATATTAGTTCTAGCGACTTGCCTATAAAATTTAAATTTGGTACACTATTAGTGTAAAATAATTTACGTTGCTTACAAATTACAATCAATCAACGTGTCACTTTAAAAGTAATTATAACTATAGACGAAGATTTAATTTATATATATCAATGATATAATTTTTTTTTATATATGTATCTAATCAAATCATTCTATTATGCCATTTTTTTCAAATCAATTTTTTTTGAGATTTAAATCAATTTCTAAAATCTCAATATATATATATATATATATATATATATATATATATATATATATATATATTTGGCATGACTTAATTAAATGATGTGTAAAAATATACATCATTCGTGCATACAAACTAATCTCTACAAATATACGTGTTTAATGATTTAAATCCATTATTACATTGTACATAAACAACATTATATAACACCATTAGTCAAAAAAGCCTTTATATAACACCATGAGATTTCGTAGAAATCTATCAAAGACAGCAAGTAACATTGCATATTTCGAGTGAAAGATAATATAAAATAATGACACTCAGGGACGGATACAGTGTGGGGGCAATGGGGTCAACCGACCTCACTTGTTTCCACTTGTTTATTGTATTTTTAATATAAAATTAGATATTTATGTCGTTTGACCCCACTTATATAGTATTATTGTTTTTATATAGTCCATTCGTACACTAAAAAAATACAAAACTAAAAAGGATTTTAAAGAGTGTTCTAAGAGCACAAGTTAAGAAATTAAAAGAAATTATTTTTTATAAAAAGTTGTTAAAATTATTATATCGATAAATATACCACTTATTTTTAAGATAATAATTCTTTTTAGGAAATCTTTAGCCAATTCTCTTAGAACATATTGTTAGCAAGACCCTAAAACTACTATTATGTTCTAAACTATTCTTTTATTTGTTGAAAAAGGTTTTATGATTGATGTTGGTGGTTGAAAAAATAGTTAACTAGTGTTATATTTTTTATACTCTACTAAAAATGGAAAAATATTTTAAAAAATTAACATTTCAGAACAATTATAAACATAGCTTATATAATTTTTGCACGCTTACACATTTATATAATTTGATATGAATTTTTATGATATAATTTTGACTCCACTTAACAAAATTTCTGGTTCCGTCACTAATGACACTACATGAATAATATTGGTTCAATTTCAATTGAACTTGTTTTTGTCAAACTTTTTCTCCAGAATAGCAGGAACAAGTTAAAATGTCAGTCAACTCTTCTTCATATATGTGTGAAAAGTATCATATAATTTTCAGTGCAAGTAATTTACAAACGTGTATGTAATATTTCAATTCAACTTGTCAGACAGAATTAAATGCATTATTTTTTTTTCATGTTAACTGATGTCTCCAACGCACTTGTTAAAGAAGAATAAAAAAGTAAATATTGTATTAGAAAGATTATTTTTACATTTTTAAAAGGTTGTGAAATTCTGGCACGCAAGCTTCCTGATGTTATATGTAATGTTCCAACACTGAGATACTGGTGGTATGTTACATTTAATGTTTCAACATCGAGCTAATAATAAATATACAGAACAAGAAAAATATAAATGACAGAAATGTAAATGGCACAGGTTAATTGTTAACTCAGTTCGATGACAAACACACCTACTCTAGGGTCTACCAAGACAGGAAGGAAATCCACTAGTGTAGTGCTAGTTCTAAGTTCTCAGCAAACTCCAAGTTTACAACTTATCATCTAGACACTACCCGTACTGACTTCAGCCTAGGAACTCCTAGACCTGAGATCTCATCTCACATCTGTAACGCCCTATTTTATTTATTTAATTATTTGATTGAGTTTAGAGTCTTTTTGAATAATTTATTTGATTTATGGTGATGTGTGTTATTTTTGTGTTATATGTTTGTGTTTTAGTAGCATATTCTATTATAATATATATGTTATTTGGTATAGAGATATTATGTTATTTGGTGTAAAAATATATTTGTTATTTTGTGTAGAAATATATTTGTTATTTTGTGTAGAAATATATTTGTTATAGAAATATATTTGTTATTTTGTGTAGAAATATATTGTTATTTGGTGTATTATTTTTATTAAGTGGGGGAGATATATATTTAGTTTAGAAATAAATAAGATTATGAGGAAAAGAGTAGTTTTGGAGTATAAGAGTAATTAGGGTTAATATAAGAGGTAGAGAATAGAAAAGTTAGAAAATAGAAACACGTACAAGAGTTTTGGAGAAAAAGGGAGAAGACCTTAGGAAAGAAGAACGCTGCTGCTAATCCAGGAGTAAATCTAAGGTAAGGGTGGGACTAACCTTTTATAATCTTAAGTGTATAATTATGTAGAGATTGATCGGTTTGTTGTAGGTTTTTAAGAGTTTTGGGAATTAGGTTTAATTCTATAAAAATTGTAGAAAGTATATGAATTGCCATGAATTGTTGTGTTAAATTGATGTTCAGGTCTTAGTATGATCATAGGTAATGTTTCCTATCAAATTTGGGGTTAAGGTTGATAAAATTCGGGTTTTTTGGGTGAAAACTGGTCTATTCCCATAGGGTTGTCTGTCGCAACTCGCCACAGCGAGTACGTTACTCGCCTCGCGAGCTGCACAGTTACACCATCCTCTATTTCGCATTCTTGTGTCCTTTTCACCCGTTTTTGTTTTGAACTGGCTTCTGGGGTAAACATGGAAGTTGTAGATAATTGAGTTAGCTTTATAATGGCTTTGGAGTGACTTGAAAATGTTTTGTGAATCTTGAGTTATGATAAAAATACTCCAAGTGTGTTTTGGGAAAACGGGGTGTCACAATTGGTATCAGAGCAGGTTGGTTCGTCCGGCCAAGTAGTTGAGTCGTTTGTGTCGTGTGACAGTTGAATACTGTCGTTGTATTTTTCTAATTAACAGTTATGTTTTATTATGTGATCATGTTTAACTGACTAACTTTAATGTGGTTTTTGTGCATTATTTGAAGTTTCTATTTGTTATATATAGTTTAAGGTATTTAAGTAATAATTAAATTCATTTTCTTTTGTGTTTGATTCCGAGGACGAAATCCTCTTAACGGGGGTGGAGTTGTAACACCATATTTTATTTATTTAATTATTTGATTGAGTTTAGAGTCTTTTTGAATAATTTATTTGATTTATGGTGATGTGTGCTATTTTTGTGTTATATGTTTGTGTTTTAGTAGCATATTATATTATAATATATATGTTATTTGGTGTAGAGATATTATATTATTTGGTGTAGAAATATATTTGTTATTTTGTGTAGAAATATATTTGTTATGTGGTGTAGAGATATATTTGTTATAGAAATATATTTGTTATTTTGTGTAGAAATATATTGTTATTTGGTGTATTATTTTTATTAAGTGGGGGAGATATATATTTAGTTTAGAAATAAATAAGATTATGATGAAAAGAGTAGTTTTGGAGTATAAGAGTAATTAGGGTTAATATAAGAGGTAGAGAATAGAAAAGTTAGAGAATAGAAATAAGTACAAGAGTTTTGGAGAAAAAGGGAGAAGACCTTAGGAGAGAAGAACACTACTGCTAATCCAGGAGTAAATCTAAGGTAAGGGTGGGACTAACCTTCTATAATCTTAAGTGTATAATTATGTAGAGATTGATCGGTTTGTTGTAGGTTTTTAAGAGTTTTGGGAATTAGGTTTAATTCTATAAAAATTGTAGAAACTATATGAATTGCCATGAATTGTTGTGTTAAATTGATGTGCAGGTCTTAGTATGATCATAGGTAATGTTTCCTATCAAATTTGGGGTTAGGGTTGATGAAATTGGGGTTTTTTGGGTGAAAACTGGTGCATTCCCGTAGGGTTGTCTGTCGCACAGCCACAGCGAGTACGTTACTCGCCTCGCGAGCTGCACAGTTACACCATCCTCTGTTTCGCATTCTTGTGTCCTTTTCACCCGTTTCTGTTTTGAACTGGCTTCTGGGGTAAACATGGAAGTTGTAGAGAATTGAGTTAGCTTTCTAATGGCTTTGGAGTGACTTGAAAATGTTTTGTGAATCTTGAGTTATGATAAAAACACTCCAAGTGTGTTTTGGGAAAAACAGGGTGTTACGACATCCACTCAATCACACAGCCTGTGATTACACGAAAACAATTAATATGATGAAGACACCTTCAGACACAAACTCACTCTATACTTCAAAGCTTATGAGTAGTTTACAATATTACAACTCAATAAACACAGTTCTAAACTTGCATCAAGGAGACACAAGAAAGAGTCACAATTAACAAAGATTCAAAACCCTAAAAATACTCTTTTATCAATCGATGGTTTTGATCCAATACAACTCGACTACAGGTCATGCTCAGTGCATCAAGATGATACAAAGAGAGGATCACAAATAAAGCACAAAGCTTGACATTGAAACCCTAAAAGACTCAATTCAATAATATTGAATTGGTGAATAAAACTAGGGTTTGAGTCTTTCTTATATAGTCATTAAGCAGCATGGACTTTTTCGTCACAGGCTAAAAAATCAGTAGATCAAATCATATATTCAGTCTCCACAATATTCTAGAAGCATATATATTATTTCCTTAAATGTTGCAACAACATTCTAAAGGAATAAGCTATGTATAAACCGTCTTTCCTTGCTTCTAGAAACACGCTTCTTGGGCAGCAATCCACGTGAATCAAATCTTCGGAGAATATTAAGGAATCTTCACGTTTAAAATAAATCTCCAAGTAAGCGGAATCAAGGCACGAAATCAGGGCACACTGAACTCTTACCCACATGTTAAAAGATTGGGTTGAACATCTTCCTTGTAAACATTGGGTCGAACATGTTGGTTGTATATTTGTTTTAGCAAAAATAAGGCCAACATACAAATATCCAATAGGTTGATTATACAAATTTTAATATAATTTTAATATATTTGATTCTTTGCCAAATACCAGTGATACGCTCATTGATATTTTTCTATTTTTATTTGTCATTTGTCCTGCCCTCTTGACTCTTTCATAAATATAGCAAGGAAGTTTCATCTGCCTATATCTGTATAAACTGCACTTCATGTGGAGTGGAGGCAATGTCAACTGTGATTTTAACATAATTTATGTCAATATATTGGACCACATATGGAGATATTTATCTCAATCAAATAACTAATCAAAAGTTTTTGCTTTTTTTATCCCAGATATTTTTTGTGTGTTCTATTTTTTTTTCTTCTTCAAAATTGCTCTTGAGAATTTTTGGATTTTATAATCCGAAACTAGTTTTTTCCCTGTTTTTGAGTGGACATATGAGTTTATCACCATTTTGGATTATAAAATTCAAACAAATAAGTAGTTTATACTTTATTATGCGAACACCCAAAATAATAAGGTGTGTTCTTTGTTTTTTTCGAGATTATAAAATCCGAACTACCACTATAACTCCTCTTGTGCCAGGAATTTAGAGGAAAACAAGTTTGGATTATATACTGCAAACTGTATCACGACAAAGACTAAGTGTGTTTGTGATAGGAATAACTAGTTAAGAACCATACTAATCATCTTAACCATGTTCTTTTTGTTTTAGATCATTGTCAGTTGTTTTCGCTATGTCCCGGTCGAAAATCCGATTTTCATGCTATTTGATCGGATTGCTCTAAATCTAAAACTTACCTAAGAAATCAGGGGAAAAAATCAAGGAACAAGACTCCCAAGAAGGGACTTCTTATGTCCGCCTCTCAAATACAAATTTTCATCATTTATACCCATTTTCATTTTATAAAAAATTTCATATTCTCGTAGTAATTTGAAAAAATATCCATTAGTTTTATTTGAGTTTTAGAATTTTTGGTGGTATTTTTATATTATTTGACAGGTTTAATTATTTTGTACTTTTTATTGTATTTGAAAACAAAATTCGCAACGGTTGAAATGACAGTAATTCTGATTGTTGCTTATATCTAAGCATATTTTGGATTATTTAATCCAAAATTTTCTAAAAACCGTTTGGATTATATAATCCAAACAATTCTTAAAAAATATAGGGTACATGAGAAACGTGTAGGATGTGAAAAATAAACGACAAAATAACTAGTTAAATATGTTTGAACACATATTGCTTGAATCCTTAGGGTATGGTATGAAGTTGGGCTTTGGATTGGAGAATTTAAGAAGGTGTTATGAATGAGAATGATTGTAACACCCCGTTTTCCCAACGTAAAAATTTCGTAAATTAAATCAGAGTTTTCACATAAACGGAGTATCACTTTCTTAAAACATCTCAAAGGAAATGAATAACAATTCATTCATCATAAAAATTAGTTATTAAACTTCTCAAAACATTGCAGCGGAATCTTAAAAGTCTTGGCACGCAGGCCTCTTCATAACATTTCAAAAGTTCATCTAAAATTAGTCTTTATAAAATTATAATTGACATGCAAGGAACAGAAAAGCATTTGACAAGATTCCCCATCCCGTTACATATCAGAGCACCTAAGACACAGTGAGGAATGCCTCACACGACTGCACCTAATCTTGGTTACCTGCACTTGCCCACAAGGCGACAATTCCAACAGAAGGGGTGAGATTCACAATCAATATAATAAACAGATAATTCAACAATTAAGTTTAACAACAATTAACATATAAGCACGTCTCAAATATTTATCTCATAACATCTTAAGCAACATAAAGAATATCATCACTAAACGTCTTAAACATCATCAAAGAATCGTCATCACAAAACATCTTAATCATCATCAAAGAACATCATCACAAAACATCTTAGACATCATCAAAGAACATCATCACAAAACATCTTAAACATCATTAAATACACTTAACAACTCATAGATATCATCATGTAATCATCATCACTAATAAATTTAAAACAACTCAATGTAATCATCATCTCACTATAATAATCAACATCGTAAAAAACATTATAACATTATAATTAGTATCATATACAACATTATAACAACATAACAATATCATAATCAATATCTTAAACAACATAGCAACATAACAATATCATAATCAATATAGCAACATCTTAGTCAACGTCATATAATTCACACCATAAACATCGTATAATCTTCATAGGTACTTTCTTAACAACACATGGGTAGAAAACAACTCGACAACTCATAGAGGATAATTCATCAACAACTTAACGACTCATGGATGATAATTCATCAACAACGACTTTGACTCGACAAATGCGACAATGCAACTTAGACACTTGAATGCATGTGGTACCAATCGTCATCATAAGTATTAATATACTTTAATCGTGCGGAGGACAAAGCTCCTAATAATCGTGCGGAGGACAAAGCTCCTAATAATCGTGCGGAGGACAAAGCTCCTATCATGGTGAGGACAAAGCTCAATGAATGCTAATGCATGGACTCTATCAACAAGACACCTTAATCAACTTATCACTTATACATCCAATAATTTGGAGTTCATCATCAACTTATTCATACTCATGCAACTTAGTTAAATAACAATTGCAGCATAATCAAATCACATCAAGCTTAATAACAATTCATTTCAACAACATCTTGATCATTCAATAATATTTCGAGTAATGCATTTAATCATTAAATCACATTACAAACAACTTAGCAGTTCATAACAGTAACAGAAACAGCACAAGCAATTCACAATCATTATCAACAACATCAAATCATCACATTAACTTTATAAGTATAGCACATTATGCACTCATCATTCATAATTCATAAGCAATAACATTCTTCAAAAGTAATCAAGTATGATTAAATAAGACATAAGCCAAATACTCATAAAACACCTCAACTAAATCCCTAATACCTAAGTTTGAAGTTTGGAAACCAACTCTAAGTCTTTGGACTAACTTGGGATTAGTTATGCTAAGTTTTCTTAAAGTTTTCTCAAGACCTACTTGGACTATTTTCATCATAACTCAAAATCTACAAATAATTTTCTAGTCACTCTAGAGCCATTAGAAAGCTAACTCAATTAACTACAACTTTCGTGTTTACACCAAGACCCATTTCGGAACAGAAATGTATGAAAAAGACACAAGAATGCGAAACAGAGAATGCTGTTTTTTCCAAGACCTACTTGGAGTGTTTTTATCATAACTCAAGATTCACAAAACATTTTTGAGTCACTCTGAAGCCATTAAAAAGCTAACTCAATTATCTACAACTTTCGTGAAGACATCAAAAGCTAATTATGAACAGAAAAGTCCCAGTTTTTATTTTAGTTTTTCGGTTACAGAAAATCGAAAAGAGAACGAGCCTGTTGACCCCTTTGTAGTATTTTAATCATATCTAGAGTTCTAAAATCTTAAATTGAGTCACTCCAAAGGATAGTGAAAGCTAACTTCTGTATCTACAACTTTCATGAAGACACCTAAACCCAGTTCGGAACTTAAACCTGTCAAACTGAGACAACAAGTAACGTGTTTTGCACAGCGACAGCAAAATCGCAGTTCAGTTGCGATTTCGCCTTGGGGAAACCTTTTCGACTCCGTTTTCGATCCAATACCCTCAAAACATGACCTTAAACATCACCCTATGATTATCCTATCATTAGAACATTAATTATTCATTAACCTACTAGATTATCCACTCTTTTTAAGACTAGAAACTCAATTCGAAACCTAAACTATTTTTCCTTAATTCTCACCTTTCAACTTCATCTTTTAATTCATTCACCTTAACCTAGTTCTTAATTCTCTCAAAAACTCATCCATCTCTTGTTAATCATAATTGAATTGAATTAAAGTTTAATATAATGAAAGCTAGGCTCACCCTTACCTTAATTTGGTCTCCTGAATCAAGCTGCGTTCTTCTTAGGTTTTTCTTCTCTCTTTCGCGCCTCCTCTCTTTTTCTCTAGGTTTCTCCAAAAGTTATATCACGTACTAAATAATTCTAACCCTAATTCTCTTATTTATATTCTCTTACTCATCTTATCTTATTTCTACTCCTTCCCTCAAATTCTCTAAAATTATGTAACAACCCATATTTAATTAAATATATTATATTATAAATCAAATAAGATAATACTAAAAATACATAAAAGTACACATCATCAAAATATATATTATATTATATCATCATATCTTATTATTTCTAAAACAAATATACATCTATATAACAAACATATTTCTATAACAAATAACACAATATATTTTTACACAAAATAACATATATATTTCTACACCAAATAACACATATATTTTTATAACAAATAACATAATATTTCTACACCAAATAACATATATATTTTTATAACAAATAACATAATATCTCTACACCAAATACATATATATTATAATATAATATGCTACTAAAACACCAACATATAACACAAAAATAACACACATCACCATAAATCAAATAAATTATTTAAAAAGACTCTAAACTCAATCAAATAATTAAATAAATAAAATAGTTCAAAACGAGCGTTACAATGATCAACTACTGTTCGGTCTTTCCAACGGTAGTTAACTACCATTCGCTCAATTGCCAACTGCAATCAACTAGCATTGTGAACTGGACATATTCTATAAAGCAACATTAGTTCTACATTGCATATTAGAAGCAAAAAAAACCTCCAAACTCCCTCCAATCTCATTTTCACAAAAATCATCCAAACTTTTTTAGAAAAATCACAAGTAAGTATGATTAATCCTATTAATTTATAATGTAGTTTTTATAAGGTGTTTTTTTTTGTTTGTTAATTTTAGTAAAATGTTAGTGTTTAGGGTTAGTTTAAAAATTAAATTTTTTTGTTAGTTTATGGTGTTATTGTGAATGTTGTTTAGAGTAGGTTTATGTATAATGTTGTTGTGTAGAAGTTGAAGTAACATAATGAGTCATTGTTTTATCTTTCGCACTCGAAGTGTTTCATAAAATATCGAAATGAATATTTCATTGATTTTTTTTTCCTTTTGTTTTTGTGTAGATATGTCTAGGAACCTACGTAGAAGCAGACTCGACAAGGGAACCATGACGAATAATGCTAGGCAGGAAAGGATGGCGACAAACCCTCATATGTCTAAGAGGGGTAGAGGGGATAGGAATCCGAATGGAGTAGATGGCTCACAGGCGGCCTAGTCACAGGTGGTTGATCATACACATCCACATGTGTATGAGACTCAGGACACCAGATACGATCCTATTGAACATCACTACATTGATGGGCCTGAGGATCAGTACTATTAGCTGCCGAAGGTAGAGGAGGATTAGGATCGGTAGCCCCACATGCCTTCCCTATGGGGCCTCCCTTTTCTGGAGGTCCTAAGGATTTTCCCTGTTTCGTCAGGGTACCGTTGTCATGTTGTAGTGCAGCTTTGGAACAATACTAATATTGTAAGTGTTTATATTCTTTTAACTTTTTATTTTTCAAGTGTTATAATTGTTTTTACGCTCTTGTTCATTGTTTAATATCATTGTAATTTTATTGATTTATGGTGTTAAGCGTTCAGTGTTTATGTAGTTATTTTTATTGTTTTAAGTGATTAAATGTTTAAGTGTTTAAGTGATAAAGTGTTTAAGCGTTAAGTCATTAAGTGATTAAATGTTTAAGTGTTTAGGTGTTTAATGCTTTATTTTATTGTTTAATATCATTGTAATTATATTTATTTATAGTGTTAAGTGTCTGGTGTTGAAGTAATTAATTTTATTGTCTTAGATATTAAGTGACTAAGTGTTTAAATGTTTAAGCGTTTAGGTGTTTATGCGACTAAGTGATTAAATGCTTAAGTGTTAAGTCATTAAGTGATTACATATTTAAGTGTTTAGGTGTTTAAGTGTTTAATTTCATTGTTTAATATCATTGTAATTTTATTGATTTATAATGTTAAGTATTCGGTGTTGAAGTAATTAATTTTATTGTCTTAGGTGTTAAGTGATTAAATTTTTAAGTGTTTAAGTTTTTTTTTTTTTTTTTTCAGATTTGCTATACACGCAAATTTCGATGCATAAATCATGGGCATAAGGTGGGAGAACTTAACCACCCAGTAGAAAATTGGAGATGGTTTTTGGATCTGATAAAGGCGTTGTGTTGCATGATTTGATGTATACAGGGTACCCGTCTATGATTCATGCCATGATTTACACTATGTTCGAGAGATGGCCCCTCAAGCCTAGCGGTTACATTGGACGATGTGCCTAATCTTCTACACATCTCCATTGAAGGACGAATGATGTGCTATGATAGGAAGGTGACTCAAGATCGTGAAGTAGAGTTGATGGTGAGGTGGTTAGGTGTTTCTGAGGCTGCTATAGTGAAGGAGTGCAAGGATGAGTTTGGTCCTTATATTACTTATACTTGGTTGAAGCAACTTTATGAGGAGCACTTTACTTTAGCTACTATATTGGCGGTGCCACAAACAATGGAGGAGTTAGAGGAGAGAAATAGGCGTAGGTAGTGTTGCGTAAGGAGTTTCTTGTTATATATCCTCGGATGTACGTTTTTTGTTGATAAGAGGAATAAACACGTGGAGGTGATATTCTTGAGGCGATCGAGGACTTGACTAGGCTATATCAGTGGTCAAAGGGAGGGATGACATTTGCTAAGTATGGGTTGTTGGGTTATGTTTTCTGGATTTCGTTTCTGAATCTCCTTGATTCTGATCTCAAATTGTTGATTTCAATTGTTTCTGAATTCGTTTCTGGACAACTTTTACGTTTTTCAATTTTGATTTTGAAACTTAAGGATGTTATTGATGATGATGATATCATGATGGTGATGAACTTGATTTTGATGTCCATCATGGTGAGGAGAAGGTACTGGAGCAATGATGATGGTGATGGAGCACCGATGAAGATGAGCAATTAGAATTCTGGATATTATTATTTTCTATATAATTGGATTTAGGTTATTTTTGTTTAATTAATTTTTAATATCTTTATTTCTAAATAAAATAAATAATATGATTAATTCAACCAATAATGACATGGAAAATAAAATCGTCAACACACACATGCCACATCATTAATCAAAGTGACAAATCATAAAAAATTATGGGGGACTACAAAAATACCAAAAAATGTAAAACAAGGGGACCAAAATAGTGGTTTTAAAAATAAGGGAACTAAAATTACAATTAAATTAAAATAGGGGGACTAAAAATGCATTTAAGCCTAAATTATAATTGTGTCTGTTTATTTTTTTTTGAAGAAATCAAAATGAGATATATTAACCGCGGCGATGAAAAAATTCTCAGTACAAGACGTACTGGAAAAGTTCACCCCGAAAAAGAAATGTTTACAACATAATTACAGAAAAAAGTCAGTCGATACCCAAGCAAAGTAAAGGGTCCGACCACCATTTTGGAGAAAAGAACCCTAAATTGTGTCTGTTTATTAAATTTCTAATGGTCATAAATTATAATTGTTTTTGTTTTTCGCAGGGATTAATTTTGGAGCATTTACCAAGTCCTTACCCAAGAGTGCCTAATCCAAAATATACCTCACATTGGTCTTGTGTTGGCATATGGATTCCTACTAGGGGACATTCTAATGTGAACATATACAGGTTGTTGTTTGATCGTCTAGATGTTGATGATATCATATGGAGGTTGTACAAAGACCATGGTGAGGTCCAACCATTCTCCAATTGAATAGACTAATCCTTCAAGTTGGGCTGTACCGTAATAGATGAAAAACTCTCCCTCAATATATTTAAGAATGTTGCATTTACATTGCTGAGTTCGAACACAAAACCTCTAATTAAACTAAAAGATATTCTTTATCATCTCATCCGAATACTCTTGGAAACATTATAAATACTTTAGTTTAAAGTTAGTAACTTAACCATCTAATAACTTCATTTAAATTCAATTTTGTTTAAACATAAATTAAATATGTATTGTCTTTTTTTTATATAATATGTTCTTATTTTGTGTATTGTGACCATTGAAATTTAAACATAATATGTTCCTATTTTATTCTAAAAACAAACTAAGGATACAAACTTTGATACTACAATGAACATGCTCCGAGCCTGTCAATGAAAGAGAGTGACAAACATGGTATTATTGTTTAGTTTTCACAAAACAACTCTACAATTTTACACTAAGGTGTTATGCTATCCACAATGACACCCATCTCGTGTGCACTTCAAGACTTCTGGAAGGATACACTCATAGGCTGAAAATCAATATCAAAAGTAATAAGACAAAATAACGTGATGTAAAATAAAATCAAAACATTGTTACTATAAAGAGATGAAGATTGTTTTTGTATAAAGTGAAAAAAGAAATTTGTTTTTTTTTTAAAAAAAAAAAGGGGTTAACTCCCACAAGCACCTTCACATCGACACCCATCCTGAGTGCACTTCAGGACTCCAGGAGGCATACACCCATGACCTAGAAATAAATTGTCAAAAGTAATAAGATAAAATGACATGATGTAAAACAAGATTAAAAGAATGTTACTCAAATAAGATGAATGATTGCGTATAAAGTAAAAAAAATAATATTAAGAAGAAAAAAAAAATGGGCTAACTCCTGTCTGCACCTTCACATCGACACCCATTCTCAGTGCACCTCATCACTCTAGAAGAGATACACTCACTAGCTGGAAAATAAACAAGATGAAAAGAATGTTATTGAAATAAGATGAAAGATTCTATAAAGAGTAAAAGAAGTAAAATTGTAAATAAAAAAACTTAAATGGACTTACTCACGCTTGCACCGTCCCTTAAACGAAGAATGAGGGAAAGAAGAAAAATTGAAGTATAAACCAAGGTAAGAAACTTAGTCATATTTTTTCCCCTTTCAGTTTGCATATAATAGACATGAAATTGTACGTCTAATAGCTTTGATTTACTGCATTTATATGGTTTTTAGCACTTTTGAAGTTGATAAAAAAATCATTTTAAAATATACTACTATTCTTATTAAATGTCATTGATGTATCTGTTTGTCTTTGTAGCTCACTTAAATGATCATTTGACCTTCGTAAGCATCATACATCAAAGTATCGGTGATCATGATAGATCACTCCCTTCTTCTTTTTTTCTTGAAAGAAATTATTCTTTCTTGTTATCTTATTATTTTTATTTATTTGTTAATGTTTAATGATTGATAAGAGAAAAATCCCAAAAGCATAATAGTAAATATTAATATTTAATGATTGAAAAGTTAGTTGTAAGGTGGGTCAAAAGATCACAAGTTGATGAATAAATTGGAATTCTCGGTGGATAAAATTTATTGCATTTATATATGGTAATTGAAGACATCCAACTTATTATGCATTAATTCCTAAAAAAAATAAAAAATAAACTTAAGCATTAATTTGTGATTGTTTGATCCATCCGATGCCATCAAATATATGATTATTTTTTATTTTCTTTTTAAGAAATCAAAATGATACTATATTAGAACAAAGGGTTATCATCTAAGTACAAATTGTACCAAAGAAGATCACCACCAATTACAACAAACGTTCAGTGACGAATAAAGAAATTAACCAATTCCCGCACATAATAATCGGTTTTGACACCAGTTAAAAAAGCTATAATGAAAAAATACAGCATTAGCTTTAAGCCACCAGAAGGAAAGTAGCCTGACATTCTCCAAAAACTGCGTAGGAGAGCTTTGATTACCTCGAAATACTCTAGCATTCCTTTCTTTCCAAATTACCTAAGTTGTAGCAAACCAAATCAAATGCATGAAAGAGCGTCTAGAGTGACCAATACCTGAAGATGAACCAAACTGAAGAAAGTGGTCCATAATATGATTTGGATCCACATAATGAACACCGAGCCTGTTCCTAACAAGCTGCCAAAGTTGTCCAAAATATCACAAGATAGAAAGAAATGACTCTGAGATTCATGAAAACCGCAACCACTAACACAATACCGATCCTCAAGAAGATATTGAAATTAATGAAATTAACCTAAGATCACTTAGATGAGATGGTTAGTGTCTCTTCTAACTTAACTAAGGTTCTGAGTTAGAATTCAACATTAGACATGTAGCAGCGTTACCACCCATTTGAATTCAGCATTAGTCCTATAAATATCCATAGTTTTGTTTTTAGTCACTACCAAATAAAACCACACTTTTTAGTCCCTGTGACATTTTTCTTAAGCATTTTAGGGACCAAAAATGTTGATGGAAAATTTTTATAGGGACTAAAAATGATGATGAAAATTTTTTTAGGGACTAAAAATGCTGATGAAAAATTTTATAGGGACTAAAAAATGTGATTTTATTTTGTAAAGATTAAAAACAAAATTCTGAATATTTATAGGGATCTTTTGCTTAGTTAACCCTTATATAATTGTAACTTTTATTGTATCAATATTATCATTTTTTTAAGGGGTGTCATTATTATTCATTTATTCCTACTCTCTCCCCAAGGAAATATTCTCAATTTCCAGTTTAGCAGATCAATCCTTCGCTGGTTTCATTTGGAATTCGGATTTTATCACACCATACAAATACACATCCAACGCTTTCTTAGATTTCAATTTTCTTTGATTAAAATGTGATTGTTAAATTGATTCAAAACGTGATATAAACAACTTCTCTTCTATGGTTTGATTCAAACGTGATGTAAATGTGTGTGTGAGAGAAAGTGATCATCAGAGAGAGGTACTGGTCGCCGGAAGAGGGATGGTTTCTGCATAGAGATATGGCCGCCAAATAATTTTTACGGTGGAGAATAGGGTTGTTCAAATCCAAACCGATTCAAATGAAAACCGCAAACCGATCAAAAAAACCAAAAATTGCCCAAAGCCGAATATTATTGAATGTGTTTAGATGACATTTTGTGAAAACCGTTCGGATTGAATCGGATTTGGACTGATAACTGATTTTTCAAAACCATACCAAACCAAACCAAACCGTATACATGATACACATTTCCATTTTTATAAGTATAATATATTATTTAAGGTATTATTTTTTTCTTTTTAATTATTTTAATACTACAAAAGATTTAATTTAATCAATTTTGTTTATATTTCATATGTTTCAAAGATAATCAATCGTTATTATTTTGTACTGTTAATTTTCTATAAATGATATGTTATATTTTGTATCAAACCTATTTTTTATCATATTTTTATAAGATTATTATGAATAAAAAAGTTACAATTTGGAATTTGAATATCCAAAAATCGATCCAAATTTAGATATCTTCATAACCAGCTTTCTGAATGAACCAATAGGCAATCATAAGGAGTTTCCCATCTTTCTCAAAAGACAAATGGTTAATCCAATCATAATAATTATATATATAAGAATGATTCGAGAGCTAAGGAAATGCAGCATATTCCAAATTATTTTGGCTTTCGAAAATCCCTTAGAGTGTGCTTAATTGTCTCTTTATCATAATATATGATATGAATTAACTTTGATGTAGTGATCATTTTAATTTTTGCATTATTGTGTTCTCTCTTCGATTCATTCTACAACTAACTTTGCCATCATTGAATACTATTATTATCCTTTGGGGATTTTTCTCGTGTCTATCATGAAACACTAAAACATTAATGACGTTATATGATTACAAAGGTCAAATGATCAATGAAGTGATCTACATGGACAAAAATATGCATAGATGAACTTGAAAAGGGTTTTTTGCAACTCTGAAAGTGCTAAAATGTAATAAATCGAATGTACATGATTTGCTATTATAAAGTGATAAAATATTTCATGTTTATTATAGTTCAAAGGGAAAAAACATGACTAAATTGAGGAAATTGGTTTATGCTACAATTCTCCTTTATTCCGTCTACCTTATTGTAATTGATGCCGCAAGTGGTAGTAAACCCATTTTCATCTCTTATGAATAACATTCTCTTAATCCCTTGATAAACCACATCCTTTAATTACTTTTGACATTGATTTTCTAGGTCTTAAGTGTGGCCCTTTAGAAATTTTGAACTGCACTCTCAAAGGGTGTTACTGTGAAAGCCTAGGAGAGAGTAAGCCCTTTTTTTTTAATTATTTTTTTATTTTATACACAATCTTTCATCTCTTTTACCTATGTTATTTTTTCTGATTACTTTTGACATTGATTTTCTAGTTCTTGATTGTATCCCTCCTGATATCATGAAGTGCACATCAAATGGGTGCCACTGCTACAGTGAAGGATGGAGTAAGTTCATTTATTTTACTTTTTAATATTTTTTGTTACTATATACACAATATTTCATATCTTTTAAGCAACATTCATTTAATTTCATCTTACATCACAATTTTGTCTGTTTACTTTTGACATTGATTTTCAGGTTATAAGTATCCTTCCTAAAACCAAGAAATGCACTCTGAAAGCAAGTCACTGTGTGTAGCACAACACTTATGTTTAAAAATAATGTTTCGTTTTGTCAAAAGTAATATTAATGTGTTGTTTTTCACACTTTAATTGCTTTGACAAGCTTAGAAGTTTCTTAATTGTACTATCCGAATTTGTATCCTTATTAGCTTTTAGAATGAAAGGAGAACATATTATTATGCTTGCAAATTTTTCCCGACAAAGCTAACAAGTTTTAATTTCATGATTTATTTGTTCACTTCTTATTTTTCAGCAACACCTCCATGTATTATTGCAAACAGTGATTTGTAATTGACTGCTCTTTATTCTTAAAGAAATCGTGATGCTCTCTTTCTGGAGATATAGTACGGCTCGAAAAGGAAAATGTCACACTATACAATTACAATTAGCCATTTAAAGATTTGTATATAAAATATTTATCTTTTTAAACAAATAAAGAGCAAAGATCATGTTTTTGTATTTAGCATAAAAATGGGATTTGATATAAGCTAGTAAAAAATAGGTTAAGTTACATTTTTGGTCCCTTAACTATTTAGGTAGTATCGCTTTCGTCCCTTAATTAAAATTTGATTTATTTTGGTCTCTTAACTTCTTTCTGTTACACATTTTGGTCCTTTCCGTTAGTTTTAATTCAAAAACGTTAGGTTTTCTTCATCTTCTTCTCCTCTTTTTCATCTTTATATCATCTCCATCAACCTTCAACAACAAGAATCACATAAAAATTCCAGAAGAAAATGAAGAAAACCTAACATTTTTTAATTAAAACTAACGGAAATGACCAAAATATGTAACGGAGAGAAATTGAAGGACCAAAATAAATTGAATTTTAATTAAATGACCAAAGCAATACTACCTAAATAGTTAAGGGACCAAAAATACAATTTAGCCTAAAAATTATTTGTTGAGTGATTGAATATTGTGATGCATTTAAAGTAAGGAAAGGTTCAAACCCTAAAAAATGGGTGCATGCAACAAAAAACTGAAAGCTTATAATATTGTGAACGGTGGCAACAATCCTCCAAAAATCCACTTTCATCTAACATTTCTCATTTTCTCTTTCTCTCTCAATCATCTACCTATTACATTCACTCATATCTCTTTTATCCCTTCTCTATATCCCTCTAAATGTGTAGAATATCATCATTGGGTGTCGAAGAAAAATAAAAAATTACGAAAGAAAAATGTTCCTTGGACGCCCCCATTGAGTCCACCCACCCATTCAACCCCCACACTATCTCTTATCCAAAATATTGAAAAATCAAATAAATTATTAAAATAGAAAGAAACAAGAAAGAAAAAGAAACAGAGAAACCAATTCTCACTCCCTCTTAGCTACTTTACTCTCTCCATTTCTTCTATACCTTATGTTAGGTTTTTTGGCCCCCGCCTTGTCATTCCCTCCTCCTCGTCTAGGTCAGCCTCGACACCAAACCCACTACATGTTACTGACCTTATTACTGTGCATCAAGATAATATAGCGGCAATGTTGGTGGTGAGAAAATTAACAAATGACCTGGATGTCAGATTGACGTTGTCGAGGATGACAACAAGATCCACGATATTGAAGCCAATGAAGACAAAGACGGAAAGGGAGCAACAAGAGAAGATCAGGGATAAACAAATAAGGCGGAAGAGAAATGAGCGTAGAGGCTGAAGGAGACGAGGGGTGAGGGATATGAGGTGGTGAGGGCAAATAGAAATAGAGAAGACAAAGGAGGGAGGGAGACATAATTTTTGTGTTTTTTCTATTATTTCATTTTTAAAGGGTGGTCAAATAGATGTGTTCGATTAAAGGGTGTACAAATATCAGCCATGACCCACAAATTAAATTAAATGTTTTTATAGGTTAAATTATTAAAATATCATTGACTTTTAAATAATTTTTTTTTTTTTACCCTTTCTCTTCTCCATATCAGTATGCATTATTATCAAACTCAAAATGCATATCTACTTGTTTTGAATATTTAAGTTATGTAATTTAATTTTTTGATGATCAAGTTTGTATTTAATTTTATTAAAAATAAATTTTGTGAATAAATATTATAGTTTATTTTAGTCGCTTATCCGAAAAAAGATCTGACTACGCCACTGCTTTATTTAATAATTATAAATAAATAAAGATGATTTCACCTGAGCACCATTCAGTTCATAGGAATAATACATTATACATGGATGACCAATAACTTCCCAGGAGTCCCCTCAGGTGGATTCAGTCACACATCTAATTTGGCATAATTAGGTACCTTCGAAAGTTTCGGTTTTTGCGTGGAGATTGCATCGTGACAGATTGCCAACTAAGTCAAATTTGACATATCGTGGCATTGTTCTTGCTAGAAACCCAACTATGTGCTTTCGATTGCGGTCAAGTTAAATTTGCTCAACATTTTTTTATTTTTTTTAAAGAAAGAAAGAACTCAACATTTATTCTTAAACTGCGGCACTTTCAGTTCTCTTTGGTCCTTAGTTCGACATTAGATTGGCTTTGCGGGCGTGGATTCTCAAGTTCTTTCAAATCATTTTATCCAATTTATTCATGCAACAGGTGGTCTGAAAGCGCGATGTGACACCCCATTTTTCCCAACATAAATTTTTTACATAAACATCAGAGTATTCAACTTAAACAGGATGTCATACTTCTTTAAAAGATAAATAGAGTAAAATTATTATTTATTCAAAACATCTTTTATCAATAATTCAAAATACATTGCAGCGGAAAACATACATTAATCAACGTAATGGCACAACGGCCTCAACATAAACAACTTATTAAAATTCCATTATAGGTGGTTCATCAACATAAATCATAAAAATACGTAACACATGTAAAACAAAACAAAGATCCCCATCCCGTTACGTATTAGAGCACCTAAGACACATGTGAGAGAGTCCACTCACGACCGCGACTAATCTTGGTTACCTGCAAGTTACCCACGTAAAGAGGCAACATTTCCAAGCAGAAGGGGTGAGATTTCACATTCAATAATAATAAGCATATAATTCTTCAACAGAATTTAACAACATAAATAACAACAAATTTAACAATGTTAAACAACAATTATACAACATAGATGCTTCGCATAATTACTCATTAATCAACTCATTAAATATAATGGCAACTTGACAACACGACAACAACATCGACAACTTATGCAACGACAACTTCATCAACTTGACAACTTAATATCAACGACATATGCAACAACAACTTCATCAACTTGACAACTTATATGCATGTGGTACCAATCAGGGCATCAAGCCCTCAACGTGTTAGAGTAATAACTCTCAAGGCATAAGCCTTCATCATGTTAGAGTAATAACTCTCAAGACATAAGCCTTCATCGTGGTGGAGTAAGCTCCCAGGGCCATCAGCCCTCATCTTATTTAGAGTAATAATTCTCAAGGCATAAGCCTTCATCGTGGTGGAGTAAGCTCCCAGGGTCATCAACCCTCATCTTATTTAGAGTAATAACTCTTAAGGCATAAGCTTTCATCGTGGTGGAGTAAGCACCCAGGGCCATCAACCCTCATCTTTTAGAGCAAAGCTCTCAGAGCCATCATCCCTCATCTTTAATAATTATGCATGAACTCATCAACCAATGCAACTCAACAACTTAGACAACATCTTATAACTTCATCATCTTGGACAACATCGTACAACTTGACATCTTATACAACATCTTACAACTTGACATCTTAGACAACATCTTCATAAAATTCATATAAAATCAATCATAAACAACATCCTATAACATCGTATTTATCAATATATATATATATATATATATATATATATTCATATAATAGTTCATTAATCAAAGATATTCACATCAAACCAAGTTAGATTCATTAAAACATAGGTTAAATACTCATAAACATCTTAATTGAGCTCATAGTACACAGGCTTTAAAGTTAGAGACAATCCATAAGCTTTGGGTTAATTTTCATAAAATTCCACTAATACCTCCCTGAAGTATTTTCATCATATCTCAAAAACTAAGAATCATTTTCAAGTCAAACCAAAGCCACTCGAAAGCTAACTCAATTATCTACAACTTTCATGTTTACCCCAAAAGCCAGTTCAAAACAGAAACGGGTGAAAAAGACGCAAGAACACAAAATAGATAATAGTTTTCCCAAAACACACTTCGAGTATTTTTATCATAACTCAAGATTCACAAAACATTTTCGAGTCACTCCAAATCCATTAGAAAGATAACTCAATTATCTACAACTTTTATGTTTGCACAAAAAGCCAGTTCAAAACAGAAACGGGTGAAAAAGACGCAAGAACGCGAAATAGAGGATGTTGTAACTGTGCATTTCGCCAGGCAAAAATATTCTCCGCCATGGCGAGCTATGAACTGGGCTACTTCGCCAGGCGAAATATTCTCCGCCATGGCGAGAGATGACTGACAGCATTACGTGAATAGACTGTTTTCACCCCAAAAACCTAATTTTCAATCACCCAAACCCCAAAATTGATAGGAATCACTGCCTACATGTATTTTATGACTTAAACATCACTTTTCTACATCAATTACATGAAATTCATATAGTTTCTACCATTTTTATAGAATTAAACCTAATTCCCAAAACTCACAACCTACAACTTTTGTCAAACCCAATTTCAGAAAAACATACTTAAGATTAGAGAATATGAATCCCACCCTTACCTTAGATTTACTCTTAGATTAGCAGCAACGTTCTTCTCTCCTAAGGTCTTCTCCCTTTTTCTCCAAAACTCTTGTACGTGTTTCTATTTTCTAATTTTTCTATTCTCTACCTCTTATATTAACCCTAATTACTCTTATACTCCAAAACTACTCTTTTCCTCATAATCTTATTTATTTCTAAACTAAATATATATCTCCCCCACTTAATAAAAATAATACACCAAATAACAATATATTTCTACACAAAATAACAAATATATTTCTATAACAAATAACATAATATTTCTACACCAAATAACATATATATTATAATATAATATGCTACTAAAACACCAACATATAACACAAAAATAACACACATCACCATAAATCAAATAAATTATTCAAAAAGACTCTAAACTCAATCAAATAATTAAATAAATAAAATAGGGCGTTACACGCGACGTTATTTTTTACAGCTGATTTGGCTCCTATGTGTGTGGGTGGTGTGGAACGAGTGTAATAACATATTGTTTTAAAATTTAGAGTGTTCCATAGCAGAATTGTTGACCAAAGTTAAATATTATTCTTTGTCGTGGTTGCAAGCAAAGAAAGCCAATTTTGTGTATGACTGTCAACATTGGTGGTCGAGCCCGTTTACTTGTTTGGGCATCAGCTAATTTTGTTTATCTTTGTCTGACTGTTTGTACATTATTGGGGTTTTCTTGGTATGCCTTATGCTGAGAAAAGATCTTTATCAGTGTTAACATAATCCATTTTTGCTTGTTCAAAAAAGTATCGGCCTATGTAGTTTGATATAACTTTTTAATAAACAAACGCAATATATACTAACTGCCATGCAAATGATCGTAAAAACCATTTGGCACCTGCACCCGTTGTGGAGATCACGAAGAAAATTTTCTTCATTGTGTCCGTGATTGCACTCATTCTAAAATCATTTGGCACAAAGTCGAATTTTTTAGTCATGATTTCTTCTCTACTACATGCGCTACATAATGGATCCGGAATGGTACCAACTCTTCTCACTCCATTTTGTTCTTAGTTGCTCTTTGGTGGGTTTGGAGAAATGGGAATTTGATGTGTCTCAACAATGAAATTTGGTCTCTATACTACCTTGTCTCCAATATCTATAAATCGGTTGACACCATTATTTCGGCTTTCAAAATTGATGATGTCATAATTTTCGAGGATCGTTATGTCAAGTGGAATTGCAACAATCATAGGGGCATCATTCTGAATGTTGATGGGAGTTGCAATGGGACTCCAACCCGCAATGGTTTTGGCGGCATTTTCCGCAATAATGGGGTCTTTTCCTCTCGGCTTTCTCAGGTATGATCTCCCATTCATAAGACATTTTGCTGGCTGAACTACAAAAAACGTTACACATTAATCTCAAAAAGGGGGACACTTCATATCATGTATATGCAATCCTTATACAGAAATTAAGGATATATTGGCTACCAATAATTTTACAATTTATCATACTCTCAGAGAAGGTAATCAAAGTGTTGATTTCATTACAAAGTTAGGGGCCGCTTCCAATGATGATTTCATCATCCACACTACTCCTCCGAAAGACCTCTTGCTGCTTCAGAGGGACGCCTCAGGAGTCTTCTTCCCTAGGGCCTAGTTTTCCTTTTTTTCTTGCTTTCTTTTCTTTTATCTTTGATTAGTGATAGACGTTTGGCAAGTGTACCAAAAACTATCGAAGTAGTAAAAATATCGTTCCCACAAGAACCGTTTTAATCTCAATAATTTAATCTCGTTAATCAATAGGATGTGTAAAAGTTGTTTTGATTTGCCACTAGGCAGTTGATTTGGTTTGATTTTATAGAATCAAATAACAGAAAATAAGAGTTGATTAAGAAAATATGGAGAGAGATGAGATTAGGTCTTTTGAATCCTCTACGTTCCCCTAATTGGTACACTGCACTCTATTCTCATGAATGATTTTCTAGTTCCACGATAGTTAACAAATTAGCCATAATCAATTCCTTGAGTTAGGACTCTCTTCTCAAACTACAGCGCCGAATCCCTTAGGTCGTCTAATAATCTTTGAAGGTTTTAAGCACGTTAACCTAATATCACTAACAAACGATTATCCATTCCTAGACTAACCATATCTATTAGAACAATTCAATGGGTCTAAGTTGAAAGCTAGGGTCAGTAGTCATTCATACTCACGATGTTTATATGTGATCAAGATATAAAAGAATTAAAACAATTGAATTGAATAAAAACTAAATTGTCGTTCATAATAAATAGAGTTTCATCACAGCAACATAGATCAATTAGGGTTACATAGATTCATCTCAAACCTAATCTCTAAGAGATTTAGCTACTCATAATTGAGTTTACAAATAGCATAATCAATGAAAGAATTAAAACATACATAAACTGGATTAGAGATGAAGAAATCGTCCCTTCTGCAGTCTTTTGGGTGTTAAAATCGCACTTTTGCTTTCCAAAATCGTAATCCCTGTTTCTGAAACCAACTTATGTTTAAATAGAAAATATTTTGTGAAGCCAAAATCGCGCAGCAGTTGGAATAAATCGCGCCACGATTTGTCTTAAACCCTAATTTGTGTTCCAGATCCTTCTCAAAATCGCGCCACGATACAGAAAATCATGTCACGATTTGGTCTTCTAAAAAACATGCCTCTCTGCCAAGAAAATCGTGTCACGTCACCAAGAAATCGCGCCACGATTTGTTCAATTCAGCTCTTCATAATTTCTTGCTTTTAACACTCCTGTACACTTCAAATTGCTTGTGAACTCTATCAAAATGTCAAAATAAGTCCAAAAAATTACATAATGACAGCATGTCATCAATTAGCTTTGTAACTAAAAAATACATCATAAAAACCTTCTTATTATTGAGCTTTCCCAAAACAAAACAAAAAAAATATTGTTCATAGTTGTATATGTATTAACTGTTGAGTATACCTTGTACTCTTTTCTAATATAGTCTTAATTGCTGATTTAAAAAAAACAAAAATGCACACCCGTTGCATTTCAGGTGTATCTCTCTCTAGAAGCAAGAACAATGTCTTCTCAACCCAAAACCACATAAAGATAGTACTCTCCCGTTCTTTTTTAAGTGTCTTTTTAGGATGATTTTTCGTTTCTATTTAACTGTTTTTTTAGTATTTTAAGGTCACGATTTGTCAATTATATCATTTGTCAATTACTCTTATTTTTTTCGATAAAACTAATGAATGTTATCTATTTAAAAAAGTAAAGTTTTTTTTAAACAAAGTTTGTTTCTTGTTATCTTCAAATTTAAACAAAATTTTGTTACAAACAATGGTTTCAAGAAGAGTTAAAATTCTATAAATATGATGAATATCAATTGTTAAAAAATTTAGTGCAAAGTAAAAGAACATATTTGAGAGAAGATAAATAAAAAAACTCCATGAAGGTTCAAAAAGAAGAAAAAATGGAAGACTCGTTGAAATTATTGATGAGAGGTGAAGAGGGAGCAATAGTTGAAGACTCACTTGACAAGATATAAGAACAAGAACAAGATGACAATGAAGGCGAAGAAGTTTCATCAATATAATTTTTATATTGAATTAAAATAATTAAAAAGATGTGCATAATATTTAAAAAATTGACAATTGTTTGTTATGAGAGAGAGAGCGCATCAAAAAATAGAAATTTGTTGGAGAAAAAGATAATAACTATCAATTGTTTGTTACGAGAGAAAGATAACGTAAATTTGTTGGAAAGATAAAGTGTGTGTAAAAATATAGGAATTTATTTGTGAATTAAAATGAGGGTATAATAGGAAGAAAATATGCAAAAATATATATCGCTATTTTGGTGTTAATTTTTTAAAAAGACACTTAAAAAGAAACGGAGGGAGTAATAAACAAAAAATAAGTAGTTTGCAAAACAAATTACCCTTAAAAGGAACAAGCAATGAGAATTTGGTATAAACCACTAACAAACTTGTCTATCTCGTGAGACTTTGTATATACAAATATTGGGTCAAAAAATGTTTTATGAATGAAAACCATCATTTCCACTGGTGTCATTCTCTCCATAAGTTCCATTATTCAACTTTTAACATAAAATTACACAACAATTAGGTTGTAGTCTTTACCATTTAAAAGGCCCTGATGAGATATAAAAAAATACCAGGTGAAAGCAATAAAAGGCAATAAGAAAGCCATGTCCAAGGATATAAATAATTAACACAATTCCCTCAACAAAAAAAAATAAAAAATTAACACAGGTAGTCATGTAGGCACAACTTAATTGGTAGTTATAAGGACAATTTTATGTAAAGGTTGAGATTCGAATCCCCGACTCTTCACTTCTCCACATTTAATATGTGTAACTCTCTGCTACTAGATTACTTGACCAACAAAACATAATTAAGAGGTAAAACATATGATTACATCAAAAAACTTCTAAATGATTATATCAAAATACTTATAAATAGGCAAGACTATCTTTAAAGTATAACTTGGAGCAAATATTGTTGAATTCATGGAATGTAAATTTGGTTCACATAATTGATCTCAAATTTTGTTTTGATCGGCAAAATTTTGTCAGTAACCAAGTTTCTACACAAGACGAACAGAGACCAACAAAACTGCTAATACCATGAAAAGACGCCGTATATAGACGGAATTCCTAAATGATCAAAATCCATATATCTCGTACATAAAAAAAAAAAACTAAAAAAGACATCACCCAAGCCAACACCAAGATAAAATCAAAACTCGCCCACACAACAACATAAATCACGCTTGAGCCAAAAACCTCAAACTCTAGCACGAATGACCTCATAAACAACTTCCAAACACCAACCATCCACTACTCGCACCAAAATCTTTTAAAAAATAATCATCTAACCGAAAAATGGTGGAGCCACTCAGATATAACAAAAAAAAAAAGAATTCTAGGTTAAATTATTAAAATATCTTTGACTTTTAAATAAAATTACTTTTTGACCTACCATCTTCTCCATATCAATATGCATTATTTTCAATATTTAAGTTATGTTATTTAATTTTTTGATGATCAACTTTGTGTTTAATTTTATTTAAGATAAATTTTGTGAATATATATTATAGTTTATTTTAGTGGCTCATACAGAAAAAAAATAAAAATATGACTACGCCACTGTTGTTTGTAATTATTATAAATAAATAAAGATGAGTTCACGTAAGCATAACTTAGTTGATATGAATAATACATTACCCCTAAAAAAAGGAATAATACATTACATATGCATGACCGTGGTTCGAATCGTAGACACCACATTTATTCATCTAAGGGTGAATTTATAGCTGGTATGCTACTTAACAAAAAAAAAAAAGATGAATGTACACATGAAAAACCTTTGCGAAACCCCAAACAATAAGTAACTCTCAACACGCCTTCTTGCTCACAAATGATTTTGCATCGCCCGTTCTTTGTTGCTCGCTACAACACTTGTGTTTGGATAGAGGATTTAGGAGGGGAAGGAAGGGGAGAGTTTACTTTTCGTTTTTAAATTACTATGGAGTGTTTTTTTAATAAGTTAAAATAATAACATGATAAACGATCATATAATAATTCAATCACGCTTAATTTATTTTAGAAAATCATGTTATATAGACCGTGATTTAGAAAGAAAAGAAAAGTAAATTCTCCTCTCCCTTCCCCTCCTAAACCCTCAATCCAAACATACCATTTTTCAACTACGTCAAATCTTTCAATTGATTGCTACAACCCTCTCTCGATCTCTCATCAAAAGGTGTTAAAGGAACGGAAACATGATTTTATTTAGGCTTATTCAATCACCCGGTCCCTTAACTTAATTGATTGTCTCAATTTGGTCCCCTAACTATAATTTGTACCAATTTGGTCCTCTATGTTTTGCTTCGTTACTAATTTTAGTCTTTTCTATTACTTTCTCTTAAAAAAACGTTAACAGAAAGGACTAAAACTAGTATTGGAACAAAACATAGAGGACCAAATTGGTACAAAAGTTAACTTTTTTTTTTTTAGAGAAACTAACAGAAAGGACTAAAACTAGTAACGAAGCAAAACATAGGGGACCAAATTGATACAAATTATAGTTAGGCTACCAAATTGAAACAATCAATTAATTTAAGGGACCGGATAATTGAATAAGCCTTTTATTTATGCGAGAAAAAGATTGTAGATTTGATTTAGGGTTCAATCTTTGTCATTAGTTGGAAGAACTCAAACAGTTATATTTGTTATTGATTCATAAGAAAACAAAGGTTACAGTTATGGATATTTAAATTCTATGATTCTGAGCTTTGCCAAAGAAATTAAATTGTGAGAAATAAAACATTATTGCTTTTGATAAAACAAGACATTATTTTTACATCTAATAAAGGTTTCGCTTCCCACATTGACAAGTGCACTTCACAACTTCAGGAGGGGTACACTGTATAACTGGAAAATCAAGATTAAAATAACGTTATTCAAAATAGAAGAAATGTTGTGTATAAAAGTAAAAAGTAAAATTTAGAAAGGAAAAAATGAGCTTACCCTTGGCAGTGGAGTGAGTTACAACAAGAAACAAGAAAAGAAGGTGAATCGTAGCATAAATCAATTTGAGAAATTTAGTCATGTTTTTTCACCTTGCATATAATAAAAATGAAATTATTTGATCATTTTATAATGTTAAATGTTCTGCACCTTTTATTTTTTGAAAGAAAATGTTTTCCACTTTTGGAGTTGCAAACAAAAATTGTTTTAAAAAAATAATCTTAGGAAATGTCTGTTAAGTTATTCGATGTATATGTGTGTCTTGTAGCTTACATAAATGATCATATAACCTTTGTAAGCAACTCACAGCAAAGTATCGCTGGTCATGAGAGGTCATTCTTTTTTCATCAACCATTTATGATTATTTTTATTTATATGTTAGGGTTTCATGATAGACAAAAAATAATCCCAAATGTTCGTTAAGAAAAAAACTAATAAACCCAAATGTATTCCTTCAAAAAAAATAATGCCAAATGTATAATAATAGTAGGGGCCTGGTGTAGTTTCATTGGTGGTGTGAGTTAGCTTATCGTAGGAGTTAAACATTTTCTTTTTGTTTGTTCTATCTCAGTTTTTCTGTCTAAATATACATTCTTTTATTTAAGGCTTAAATATTATACTCGTCCCTACAAATATGGTTCGTTTGAGTTTTGGTCCTTGTAAAAAAAAATTCAGAAATCCATCCTCGCAAAATTTTCTGTCTTTTAAAAAAGTCCCTGGGCCCATTGAAGTTGCAAGGTGGCACTCAGATGCTGATGTGGCACATGCTGACTGTGCATAATTGTCCACATGGCATATGACGTGGCATTTAAATTAATTTAAAAATGTAAAAACAATTTAAAATTTCTGGAAATGAATTTTCGAAATAAAAATATAATAAAATCGAAATTAATAAAAAAAATATTATTTTAAATAAAAAAATATGGTTTTTAATTTTCCAAATTAAAAAGAAAAAAATTAGAAAATTATAAAAACAAATTCGAAATTAAAATAAAAGATTCTTTTATTTTTTTCGTAAATAAAAAAAAAACAAAAAGTTACATAACATTTTTTGAAATTTTTTAAAAAATTAGGCAATTTATTTTCAGATTTTCTTTCAAAATTAAAAAGAATTAATTAATTTTTTTTAAAAATATTTTCTGTTTTTTAAAAAAAAAAACGTTATTTTAATTATATAAAAATTATGAAAAAAATTCCAAAAATAAAAAAATAGTTTTTGAAATAATTTTTTTCCAACAATTTTAAATGTTAATTTTGAATTTTTTTTTTGTAAATTACGAAAAATAATTTCCAAATTATTTTTTAAAAAAATACTGCTAATTTAAAAAAACAAATGAATTTTTTTTTTCGTAATTTTTGAAAAATATAATTTATTTTTGGTTTTTTTATTCTGAATTTTTTTTCCAGATTTTTGAATATGTATTTTTTATTTTTTTAAAATTTATAAATTATTTTTAATTTTTAAACAAAAATCTGAAGATAAATTTTCTAATTTTTTAAAATTTTTCAAAAAATGTTATGTAACTTTTTGTTTTTTTTTTAATTTACAAAAATTAATTTCCGAAAAAAATAAAAAAAACTTTTATTTTAATTTCGAATTTGTTTTTTAATTTTTAAAAAATATTTTCTACTTTTTTTATTTTTAATTTGGAAAATTAAAATCCATATTTTTTTATTTAAAAAAATAAACTGATTTTTTTTTTTATTAATTTCGGTTTTTTTCTTTTTTTATATTTCGAAAATTAATTTCTAAATATTTTAAATTGTTTTTACATTTTTAAATCAATTTTAATGCCAAGTCAGATGCCACGTGTGCAATTATGTACAGTCAGCATCTGAGTGCCACCTTGCAACATCAATGGGCACAGGGACTTTTTTAAAAGACAGAAAATTTTGCGAGGATGGATTTCTGATTTTTTTTTTTACAAGGACCAAAACTCAAACGAGGCATATTTGCAGGGACGAGTCAAATATTTAAACCTTTATTTAATGAACAATCTTTCATTTCTATCTATTGAGTAACGGTTTTTTAATTTTCTTTTTAAACTCGGTATCCGATTTAAGAGTCGATTATTCTGAGGGGACCAATTCAACCGCCCACTTACGGGGGTTCTATTTAAAGCCAGAGCAAGGGTTGCCTACCAAAATTGACACAAGGGGAAATCGAACTGAAATCTTGAGAGGAGCAAACTCTAAGATCCCAAGCAAACCACTAGGTCAACTCCAAATGGTAATTAGACTTTTGGTCCCCTAAGTAATTATCAGTTTTTATTTTGGTTCCATAATTCGTAAAATCAACATTTCGGTCCTTTTTTTTTGCTCCGTTAGTCAAAAAGATCCTTAACCGTTAACTTTAACCCCAAATGTCTATGGTGGACCAACCTTAAGAGTGGTCCACCATAGATCCTGTTAATTTTTTTAATTTAAACCGTTTGAGTTTTTATATTAAAAAGTGACCGTTGGATGAATGTCTATTGTATCTTACGGTGAACCAACAACAACTAACTTTATATCTCATTCTTGATCTTCTTCCTTCCTCTCATTCATCTCTTTCATCACGCTTCATAAAAAAAATCCAAAAATTCATCGGCTACATCATCATCTCATCACTACTCAATTCATCTTCCAATCTCTTCATTTCACAAATCTAACATACAACATATCTGAAGAAAAAAAATCAAAAATAAAAAGTCATAATCAATTAAAATTTAAAGGGTTTTGTTAACAAGTGCCTTAAGGGCATTGTTTAAGGAACCCACAAAAAGAAATTATGTCTTGAAAATATAAGTCAAACACTTGTTAAAGTTATAACCGTGCAACTTCCAATGCAAAAATTGCTACTTTTAGATGTTTAAACAATGCCCTCAGAACACTTGTTAACATTTTCCAAATTTAAAAACCATCAACAACAACACCATCACCAACAACAACAATATCACATGAATCTTCATCACCACCACCACTACGAACACTAACCCCACTGTCTCTCTTTGTTCAACCACGCACCTTCACTCCAAACCCTAACCCTAAATCCAATTCCAATTCGAAATTAATTTCCTTCATCTTCCTTCTCCTCTTCTCTCTCTATTTTGTCTATTCCCTTTCCCCTTTCCTTCGTTCTTCTTCACCTTCTTTCTCTCTCTTCCCCTTTTCCTTCCTTGTTTCAAATCTCTTTTTTTCCTTACCCTCATTTTCTCTCTCTTTTCATTGTCTTCTTCCAGATTTCCTTGTTTCACGGTAGAAAGTTTCAATTTTTAAGTAAATCCAACAAATTACCTCAACTGGGTACCGATTTTTTCTCGAATTTCAGATAAAAAATTGGGGAAAATCGAAGCCAATTTTTACTCGAATTGCAGTCTCTTCTTCCAGGCCTATTTGTATCCCTCATATACATAAGCCAAACAACGGCAGGGGTAACAGAAAACTCATGCTCATCGTCCATTAAAATTATTAGGTGCTGCAATCATTTGGTTTGAAAAAGTGTACAAGTAATGAGCATTTCCAAGTGACTAGAGCAAATTACGCGAAGCTTCTCTCCATTTCTTGCAAGTTTAGGATGCAATCAGAGCATCCCTAGCAGACCAAAAAAATAAATAAATAATTGGTACTTTTTAGAGGAGAATATTACACTTTGGTCAAATTAGAAATGTTGGTTTTGGGTTCTATGAATTTGTGAATTTATGAATTTCTTTTTCTACGATGGTGCTGTAGTGATGAATTTATGATGGTGGTGTGTGATGAATTTATGAATTTCTAGTTAAAGAGCAATTAATTGGAGTGTTTATGGATTTTCGGAGAAGATATGAAGATTTTATTTTGGAAGAAGAAGAGATGAAGATCTCTGAAGATGAAGGAATTGTTGGTCATGAAGAAATTCTGGAATTTTTTTTGGAAAATGTTGATATAGATATGAGGAAGAGAGAAGATGATGAAAAGTAAAAGAAATTAGGTGCCGACGGCTCACTTTAAATACAATAGACGTGCAATCAAATGGTTAAAATCAAATCAAATTTTTTAGACATTAAGAAACTAACGGAAGGGACGAAATTGACTAACGGAACAAAACAAGAGGGACCGAAATGTTGATTTTACGAGTTATGGGACCAAAATGAAAACTGATAATTATTTAGGGTACCAAAAGTCCAATTAAGCCTTTATTTTTTGAATCTTATTACACATAAAGTCATTTTGTCTGATTACTTTGACATTGATTTTCAATGTTACGAGTGTATCCTTCCACAAACCATGAAGTGCACTATTTTTGAGAGAAAGATGTTTAAAACATTTTATTGATAATAAAAATGTTTATACAATCAGGTACATCAAAGTAAATTGTGGAAGTAGCTAACAAAGTTGTTTCGTCTACAAGAACAAGTGCCGCCACATTTGCTTGTAGCTGATTGAACTATACCTTAGAGTTTGTAAAATAAGAGTAGAAGATATTCTGACATGTTGTAATGATGTGACAAAACTCCGTTACATCATGACGATTAGAATTGAAAGCATCCGTCGTTACCTTCGAGTCCACCACAAAATTCACACTATCAAACTGCATGTCTAATAACCATTGTAGTGTGTTAAACAAATCAAGAGCTTCACCCACATCAACAGAAATATAGCATACACCTCAAAGCGATAAAATACGTGAATATAATAAATATTCGAGAAATAGACGTCACGTCTTCAAATAATCATCAGTTGACATGCATAAAAATTTCAACAATAAAATATCACAGCGGAAATATAGCATACACCTCAAGTAGCCGTGTCATCAACTCATATATACATCCATAAAATATAATATCCAAATCCCGACATATGGGCAAAATCTCCACAACATAAACAAATCTAGAAATCAAAAGGACATACACCTAATCAGAGCCTAATCTAAGACTCTAACTGAAAAACAGAGGAATCTCATGTTATCCTCAAGCAACTCACCAAGCATGCAATCAAACTAATCATGCATGCCGTCTACCCATTCATACAAATAGGTAGGCGGTCAACCGAACGACCACTGGAGGTTAGCTTCACATCAATCATAATCAAAATATATAAATAGGAATAATCAATCATCATAATATTTCATGGTTCATAATAAACGCCAACATATGCACATCTTCACATATTCACCAAACTGTCACCAACAATTTTCAACAAGTATATGATTCATCAATCACAAATATTTACCAAGCACACAACAACACCATACACGTAATTCACACCAAATTCACACCAAGTATTTTAAACATTTATGACTCATATCAACTTCAATGCAAGGCTCCTAGACACGACACCTATATGTGTGTGATACCAAATCACCTCCGAGGTCGTCACCCCATGATGCAACAAACACATCATAATCACCCCGAATAATCACCCCGAGTAATTGAATACAACGTATTCGTCAACAACATGTTATGATGCATGAACATATGACTCAATCGACAACAATGCATATGTTCACACAACTTCAACAATCAACACCAACGTCATTCATTATATGCTTACACCAACAATTCAACACCATTGCATGTATGAAATTTCACCAACAACATATATGCACATAAACATATATAATCACCAACAACATCACCATAATAATTCAACAACTTCATAAAATTCTCACAATTCAAGTAAAGGAGAAAAATACAACACATTATGATAGACATCATATTAAACACCTATCAATCATTCACATATCTCCACATAGTCTTATCAAACTATCCACAAAAGGTTGGCCAAGTATTTGGTCTTAAAGATTACTTCCGACAAGTTCGTATCGTTTTACCATTTTCCAAGTTATACATCAAAACAAAGCAAATACGCTTGAGAACCTCAACTAAGTATATACACAAATCACTTATGAGTGCAGTAGTGTATACATCAACGTATCATAGGCCAAATCACTTAAATTCCAAGTTTTGCAAAGTTCGTATCATTTCACCATTTTTCACGAAATTCAATTTCTCAAAGCAAGATCAAGCTAAAGTTCATGATCTCCGTCCAAAACATTTTTAAAAATCATATGGTGAATAAACAACCTTAACCCTACCATTTTTCTTTGAGAAGAACGAGTTTCGGAAAAATCGGCGTTATTGAACGTTTTTCAAAAGTTCGTTCAAGTTCACAAAATTCCATTCAATCCAATGCTCAAGGTGTTCCAGTAGGTTTAAGAGTGTAAACAATAGTTAAACATGTTGAAAGAAACATTTTTGAAAGCTCGGAACATCCCCCAAACGCCCGGAACGCAAAGCAAAAAGTGTTGAAATTGGGCACAACTCGCTTAAGCGAAGACTTGCTCCCTTAAGCGAACAAGTTCCAGTAGCTTACAGTAGTTGCTCGCTTACCGTTCGCTTAAGCGAACAGTCATCAGTTCTGCCAAAAATGTTACGGGTTTCAACCCTTTTTCACCCAAAAACCCAAATTTTGATCTTCCAACATCCCAAATTGTTCCCAAAGATTGTATACAGGTATATGTACTCAAAAGATACTCAAAGTTACACAAACTTGAAATCAAAACATCTTTTCAACATAATTCAACAATCCAACAAAGTTTCACCAAAACTCTCAACAACAACCCAATTCGCATCACCAATCCATAGTTATGAAAACTCATGGCATCAATTCATCAACAACACATCTCATAGCAACAACAACAACAATTAACCAAGATTTCATCAACAATTAACAACAACACATCATAATTCATCAATTTGAGCACAATCTTTATCATACCCATTTATACATATCATGAACATGCAATTTCATCAACAACAATTCAACTATCATCAAATTCATATGCCCAAACATATCATTATAACAAGAGCACAAATTTCCACAACTAAGCTTAAAATAATCACTTATTCAAATAAGCACTTATGCATAGAATTAGGGAAGAAATTAAACTAAGAGATTATGTATGAAATCTAACCCCCCTTACCTTAATTCTTCACAATCTAAGCTAGTGCCTCACTTTAGCTCCAACCCTTGAGATTCTACCCCCCTCTTGCTTCCCAAAGTCTTCTCTCTCTCTCTCTCTCTCTCTCTCTCTCTCTCTCTCTCTCTCTCTCTCTCTCTCTCTCTCTCTCTCTCTACTTCTCTCAAAATATTATGTGAAATGAACAAATGACACTAGGTGACCTAATTTCCTCAAAGACTAAGGTTTAAATAGGCTCACCACTATTGGGCTTAACCCGTTATGTCTTAATGGGTTCAATTCACTTATTCACTAACCCGCAATTAATTACTCGCCTACGGTTAAAGTTATCGAAACTTAACGGTCCAAACTAATTTCTACACTAGTAACTTAGTAAAAATAATATGTCACACTAACACTAAAAATAACCTTCTCTATGAAATTACTAAATCACCCTTGCTCGCAAAATGACGGAAATACCCTTCTAACACGAAAACTCATGAAATTACACCCAAGGATAAATAATCACACACAAGCACAAATAAACACATATTAAACAATTGAAAATAAAACTAGCGAAAATGGGGCTGTTACAAATCTCATAGTTTGAGAAAGCAGATAAGTGTTGTCATCATTACGTAAACAAATTCCAATGCATCGATATTATACTTTTTCCTACTCATTTGAACTTTCAATGGTTGCCATTACGGGTTGTGTAAAACTTAATAAGTGTAAAGATAATGCTTTTTTTTTTGTCAAAAGTAGTAATTTTTTGTTTGTTTAACAAGGGGGTTCAAGAAAACCCTAATTGTCGTTAATCATCAGAATCACAAAAATCTAATCTTGCATTGGGTAAGGCAATTCAACCATGCAATTCTATTAATCTTTATTTACTTTTCGACTTTTAAAATAAGGTTTGCTAATTATTGAGTTGAACGACAATCCATGTGGAGAACGATAAACCTTACTACTTTACTTCTAGTTGCGATTTGGTGCACTTGTCAATTTCATCCATCATGGACGCCATAACACGATACTCGACTTTTGTAGAAGAACATCATACAATATCTTGTTTCTTACTTTTCAAAGAAATAAGCGAGTCTCCAAGAAGGATACAAAACCCCTTGGAAGACTTGCAGTATGTGGGGCCACTATCTCAATCGGCGTCAGAACAAGCATGTAACTTCAATGAGGGCAATAGAATATTCTGAAATTGTGTTCCCTAAAGATAACAAAGGATACGAATAACAACTGCCCAATATACTGTTGTGGGAGAGACAACAAACTGACTAACAACATGAACAACATAAGCAATACCATGTCTTATAATCGTAAGATATACAACACTGCCAACTAAAGTATGATACAAGTGGTATATGCTAGAGGAACATCATCAAAAGGAGCATACTTCCTATTCAACTCAAGAGGACTATCTATTGTGTATCTTTAGTGAAAGTTTTATCCTCTTTGAGATTTTGGATTAGAACTCGTTTATCAAATCTTATCAATGGCTTCGTTACCATTGTGGCAATTTTTCTTGACCTAACATTCCTTCTTAGATTAAAAGTGAGTGCGACACATTCTTTACCATTTCTTTTTCCAATTCCATTTTTTTATTTACCTTTTTATTCCTATAAGATTTTTGTTCTCTATCAAGTTGTTTTTGTCTCTAGATATTTAGAAGTAGAAAGTGAGTTATTATAAGAAAATTTGTTTGGAAAGTGAGTTATTATAAGAAAATTTGTTTTGATTGGTAGTATGTTTGTTTCAATTGACTGAAAAATAGAAATATGGTTTGTTGAGTTTGTTACATACGAAAGTCACAAATAGTTATACTTACAATTTTAATCTATATCAAAAAATTTATAAAAAATATCATTTGTAATTTACAGGAAAAATTTATATAAAACATCTTTGGTAATCTACACACGTTAACGCAATAAAAAGAGCAGAAAGACAAACGCCTGAGTGTGCATCTTTTCACTAGTAATCATAAACATAAAGCAGAAAAGCAACAAACAACTAATTCTATTATAATTTGTCAAAAAAAACTAATTCTATTATAAAAATTGTCCAAAGGAAAAACCAATTCTATTATAAAAAGTTCACAAATGAAGACTATATACCCTAAAGAACAAGAGTGCAACTTAATTAACAATCCCGTCAAAAAAAAAAAAGTAATTCTTTCAATGATCATATTATTTGACTTCTACACAATGGACAAGAGTAAGAAGACGAACTGTTGACGCATTCCTGAATCCATGGAACAATACATTCTTTATGAAAGACATGTGAGCATTTTGTATAAGCAAGTTCTGACGTAGTACAAAACTCCTCCAAACAAATTGAACATTGTTCTTCAAAGTCACGAGAAGGACAATTATTTTCTAATTTTTCCAACAAACCCAAAATATGTTGGACTTGTTGGCCATTATCATTTGGACTTATATAATCGCCTTCTTCCTCTTCTACCGTATCTATTGTTTCAACATGAAGCGACATATTCATCTCTAACATGTCACGTCCTTCATTGTTGCGTGCTACCGTTTGTCGAGCACATTCTTCCATATTTGGTAGAATCATATCTAATATATTAGTTGGCAGAAAAGAAAAGATGTTGTACACGACGGTGTTATGTACAACATACATGCAATTACATAAGATTTCAATAGGAATCGTCAAGACTTTGTTGATTCTAATGGGAAAGTTGGACAAATTGTTTGTCGCATCATGTTCTGGAGGTAAAATCACGTGTGTGAAATTAAAATCAATTAAGAAGCAACCCCTCAAAGAAGCAATGTCTTGTGGATTATATAAGATTGGTCCATGGACAGGACTCGCACTTAGGCTGACGAAGGACCGATCCATGGATGAGCTTTGGCAAAGTACTAAGAAAATATTATACTGATGTATGGGGGTATGAGTTTGGTTCAATTTGTTTCAGATGATATTGTTCTATATATATAGGGCCAAGCTAAAGATATTTTACGAGTTTATCTTTTTTTGATTAACCGTAAAGATCTTCTCTTGATTTAGTTTCTCTTTTTTATTGATAAAATCTTTTTTTGGGTGGAAAAAAAATCTTTTTATGTGTGTGTTTGCTATTTTTTTCTTATTTAAATGGAAACATGATATTTCTAATAAATTATTATTTTCCAAAACTGTTTTTTTTATTTTGCATAAATATCTCAACAAACTACAAATATTACTTGATTTTTTTTTTTGAAGGAAAATATTACTTTGATCTTATCTAATTAATATTTCATTATATATTTAGTAATTTCTATAACAACTTTATATTTTCTAAAACTCATTCTTTATTTGACATAAATATCTCAACAAACTATATATATTATTTTGATTCTATCAACTACAACTTTTATTTAATTTCTTAATTAACTTCTAATTAGTTTTTATTTTTCAAAATTATTTTTTTTTATGTTGCATAAATATCTCAACAAATTCAATATATTACTTTGATCTTACCCGTTAAATACTTTCTCAATTTATTTTATTAGTAACTGGAGTTTAGACAATGTATGTTTTCTTATTGTGCTACTGTGTATGAATTATGAACAATTGTTTTTATCAAAATTTTGTGACAGAGTCATGGTTGCCTTCTCTTGGTATGAGACTATGCTGACTCAAGAGATTGAGCATTTATGGAATGGGTTCGAGGGTAAACAATGTAGCAATATAAATCATCATGTTCCTCTCTGGAAAAACGGTTTGAAGTCTAAACCAAATGTTTTTTAAAGAGAATGTTATTTGGATGTGAAAATTGACATTTGCAATCATTTTGAGATAACTTTTGAACAACTCTTTCTACTCTTATTGCTCTCTCTCTCTCTCTCTCACTCTCACTCTATTATTTTTTACTAATAAAAAAATGAAAAATAAAATCGTCGTAAAAGTTGTCATAAAATAATTGTACAAATATCTTTATTATTTACATGTAAATGGAGTGTATAGTAGCGGTCATTTAATATCGTTTAAGCCCTCAAATAAAGAACTGGAAAGTGAGTTGAGATGTTGGATATCCATAAAATTTTACTCATAAGGTAATGAGCGTGCGTCCAACAATGTGGTTCATATAAAACCACTCACTATAAGGTTAAAGAGATAAATAATGGAGAAGAAATTTAAGGGGAAGAAATTTATGCTATCATTCTTGTTGGTCAATTTACACATAGTTATGCTATCATTGATGTTGGTCCATGTACACAGAAATATAGGATTAATAAATTAAAAAGTAGAACTTTTAGTTGAGTTTTTGTCTTGTTTTAAAAAAAAAAATTGGGTTTTTGTCTAAATTAAGAAGGAATGTAACATGTTATACTTTCACAAACTACAATACTTTTTTTTGTTTTTTTGAAAGAAAACCTACAATAGTTGTTTACTCTGGTATTAAACAATGAGTACAAGGGGTACTCACACCCTTACAAAATAAATACTCCCTCCGTTCCTTTTTAAGTGTCTTTTTAGCGTGTGTTTTTTGTTCCTATTTAACTGTCCTTTTTGTATTTTTAGGGTATGATTTGTCAATTATACCCTTTTTCAATTACTCTTAACTTTTTCAATAAATCTAATTAATGTTATCTATTTGGAAAGTTAAAGTTTGTTTTTTTTAAACAAAGTTTGTTTGTTTTTTTTAAACAAAGTTTGTTTCTTATTATCTTCAAATTTAAACAAAATTTTGTTACAAACAATGGTTCGAAGAAGAGTTAAAATTTTATAAATAAGATGAATAACAATTCTATAAATTTAAAAATTCTATAAATAAGATGTCGCACAATGCGAATCTAGCATTGGTTGAAGCCATAGTTGAAGTCTTAACTTTGATTTAAGGAGTTGGAAGGAAGTAAAGTTTTTCTTAGTTTTTGATTAATGTGAAGTTGGAATAATTTTTATATTGACTTATAATAATTTAAAATATGTACGGAATATTTAAAAAATTGACAATTGTTTATTTTGCGAGAGAGAGCGCGTAAAAAAATAGGAATTTGTTGGAGAAAAAGATAATAACTAACAACTGTTTGTTACGAGAAAAAGATAACATATTAAATTTATTGGAAAGATAAAGTGTGCGCAAAAAAATATGAATTTATTGTTGAATTAAAAGGAGGGTATAATTGGAAAAAAACGTAGTCTAACGGCTAGAGAAATTCACCTTAATGGTTAATAATTGCGGTGTCTGAGGTTTGAACTTTGGCCGCTGCATATACTATGAATTATCCCTTACCAAATGAGCTTAGTTCACGGGGATAACCAATTTTTTATTTGCAAAATTACACTAGGGATCTTTTATCTTATTTATTTGTAACACTTTGGTCCTTTATCTTTATTTTTTTCCGTTTAGGTCCTTTATCTCTCATAAAAGCACATATAAATCCTTTTTCTCATTTTTTTTTAATAAAAAATACATAATTTTATTTTTAGAAATATATTTTTATTAAAAATAAATAAAAAAACCCCAGAAATAAGATAAACATGTTCATCATCTTCATCTTCTTCCTTTGAATCTTCATCTTCTTCATTTGAATCATTATCATTTTCCTTGAATAAAAAAAATTTATAAATTCCGGCGGAATTCCAATCTTGGATAGCAAAAGAACATTCAAATAAAAGGTGATTCAAGTCCTCCTGTTCAGCACCGCAACTTGCACAGTCCGCCGGACAAGAGACCCCTTTATCTTGCAAGCGAACTCTAGTCGGTAGGCATCCCAGACACATACGTCATAACAGATTTTTAACCTTCGGCGGTACTTTTAAACGCCAAATATTCTGCCAATTACTTGGACGACGGAGGTGAGAAACATCAATTAACTCTTCCACACATAAACGATATGCACTCCGCACCGTATAACAGCCGTTTCTTTCCGCTTTCCAAATGAGGCGATCATGGATAACTTGACCATACAAAGGCGTGTGCAAGATTGCTTCAGCAATGTCATTTCGAAAAATTTGTTGAATAAGGGTTGCATTCCAATACTTTCCATGTTCAGATAATAAGCTTTGAACATTAAAGTCACGAACATAAATACCTTCTGCAATATTTCCATCAATAGATTTGCCATTAGCCAGCCATGGTGCATCAAGGATAGGAATAGTTGCACCAGAGCCAATGCTCCATCTTGCTCCACCACGGACAAAGAAACAAGAACGAAGAATGCTCCGCCAAACATAGCTTGGATTATGACCAATGTTAGCATTGAGAAAGGATGTAGTCGGAAAATATCGAGCTTTAAAAATACCAGAGACAAAGGATTGCGGCTCCGAAAGAAATTTCCAAGCTTGCTTTCCTAACATCGCAAGATTAAAAGCGGACAGATCTTTGAAACCCATTCCCCCGTGGGATTTGTGCATCGACAGCTTTTCACAACTCAGCCAATTTATACCTCTATGAGTGGTTCTACCTTTTATATCATCATTATTATAATATACTCCCTCCGTTCCTTTTTAAGTGTCTTTTTAGAAAATTTCCATCAAAATAGCAAAGTGTATTTTTTCACGTTTTCTTCCAATTATACCCTCCTTTTAATTCAACAATAAATTCATATTTTTTTGCACACACTTTATCTTTCCAATAAATTTAATATGTTATCTTTTTCTCGTAACAAACAGTTGTTAGTTATTATCTTTTTCTCCAACAAATTCCTATTTTTTTACGCGCTCTCTCTCCCAAAATAAACAATTGTCAATTTTTTAAATATTCCGCACATATTTTAAATTATTATAAGTCAATATAAAAATTATTCCAACTTCACATTAATCAAAAACTAAGAAAAACTTTACTTCCTTCCAACTCCTTTAATCAAAGTTAAGACTTCAACTATGGCTTCAACCGATGCTAGATTCGCATTGTGCGACATCTTATTTATAGAATTTTTAAATTTATAGAATTGTTATTCATCTTATTTATAGAATTTTAACTCTTCTTCGAACCATTGTTTGTAACAAAATTTTGTTTAAATTTGAAGATAATAAGAAACAAACTTTGTTTAAAAAAAACAAACTTTAGCTTTCCAAATAGATAACATTAATTAGATTTATTGAAAAAGTTAAGAGTAATTGAAAAAGGGTATAATTGACAAATCATACCCTAAAAATACAAAAAGGACAGTTAAATAGAAACGAAAAACACACGCTAAAAAGACACTTAAAAAGGAACGGAGGGAGTATTTATTTTGTAAGGGTTTGAGTACCCCTTGTACTCATTGTTTAATACCAGAGTAAACAACTATTGTAAGTTTTCTTTCAAAAAAAAAAAAGTATTGTAGTTTGTGAAAGTATAACATGTTACATTCCTTCTTAATTTAGACAAAAACCCAATTATTTTTTTTTAAAACAAGACAAAAACTCAACTAAAAGTTCTACTTTTTAATTTATTAATCCTATATTTCTGTGTACATGGACCAACATCAATGATAGCATAACTATGTGTAAATTGACCAACAAGAATGATAGCATAAATTTCTTCCCCTTAAATTTCTTCTCCATTATTTATCTCTTTAACCTTATAGTGAGTGGTTTTATATGAACCACATTGTTGGACGCACGCTCATTACCTTATGAGTAAAATTTTATGGATATCCAACATCTCAACTCACTTTCCAGTTCTTTATTTGAGAGCTTAAACGATATTAAATGACCGCTACTATACACTCCATTTACATGCAAATAATAAAGATATTTGTACAATTATTTTATGACAATTTTTACGACAATTTTATTTTTCATTTTTTTATTAGTAAAAAATAATAGAGTGAGAGTAAGAGAGAGAGAGAGAGCAATAAGAGTAGAGAGAGTTGTTCAAAAGTTATCTCAAAATGATTGCAAATGTCAATTTTCACATCCAAATAACATTCTCTTTAAAAAACATTTGGTTTAGACTTCAAACCGTTTTTCCAGAGAGGAACATGATGCTTTATATTGCTACATTTGTTTACTCTAGGAACATGATGATTTATATTGCTACATTGTTTACCCTCGAACCCATTCCATAAATGCTCAATCTCTTGAGTCAGCATAGTCTCATACCAAGAGAAGGCAACCATGACTCTGTCACAAAATTTTGATAAAAACAATTGTTCATAATTCATACACAGTAGCACAATAAGAAAACATACATTGTCTAAACTCCAGTTACTAATAAAATAAATTAAGAAAGTATTTAACGGGTAAGATCAAAGTAATATATTGAATTTGTTGAGATATTTATGCAACATAAAAAAAAATAATTTTGAAAAATAAAAACTAATTAGAAGTTAATTAAGAAATTAAATAAAAGTTGTAGTTGATAGAATCAAAATAATATATATAGTTTGTTGAGATATTTATGTCAAATAAAGAATGAGTTTTAGAAAATATAAAGTTGTTATAGAAATTACTAAATATATAATGAAATATTAAGTAGATAAGATCAAAGTAATATTTTCCTTCAAAAAAAAATCAAGTAATATTTGTAGTTTGTTGAGATATTTATGCAAAATAAAAAAAACAGTTTTGGAAAATAATAATTTATTAGAAATATCATGTTTCAATTTAAATAAGAAAAAAATAGCAAACACACACATAAAGAGATTTTTTTTTTTCCACCCAAAAAAAGATTTTATCAATAAAAAAGAGAAACTAAATCAAGAGAAGATCTTTACGGTTAATCAAAAAAAGATAAACTCGTAAAATATCTTTAGCTTGGCCCTATATATATAGAACAATATCATCTGAAACAAATTGAACCAAACTCATACCCCCATACATCAGTATAATATTTTCTTAGTACTTTGCCAAAGCTCATCCATGGATCGGTCCTTCGTCAGCCTAAGTGCGAGTCCTGTCCATGGACCAATCTTATATAATCCACAAGACATTGCTTCTTTGAGGGGTTGCTTCTTAATTGATTTTAATTTCACACACGTGATTTTACCTCCAGAACATGATGCGACAAACAATTTGTCCAACTTTCCCATTAGAATCAACAAAGTCTTGGCGATTCCTATTGAAATCTTATGTAATTGCATGTATGCTGTACATAACCCCGTCGTGTACAACATATTTTCTTTTCTGCCAACTAATATATTAGATATGATTCTACCAAATATGGAAGAATGTGCTCGACAAATGGTAGCACGCAACAATGAAGGACGTGACATGTTAGAGATGAATATGTCGCTTCATGTTGAAATAATAGATACGGTAGAAGAGGAAGAAGGCGATTATATAAGTCCAAATGATAATGGCCAACAAGTCCAACATATTTTGGGTTTGTTGGAAAAATTAGAAAATTATTGTCCTTCTCGTGACTTTGAAGAACAATGTTCAATTTGTTTGGAGGAGTTTTGTACTACGTCAGAACTTGCTTATACAAAATGCTCACATGTCTTTCATAAAGAATGTATTGTTCCATGGATTCAGGAATGCGTCAACAATTCATCTTCTTACTCTTGTCCATTGTGTAGAAGTCAAATAATATGATCATGAAAGGAATTACTTTTTTTTTTTTGACGGGATTGTTAATTAAGTTGCACCCTCTTTAGGGTATATAGTCTTCATTTGTGGACTTTTACAATAGAATTGGTTTTTCTTTTAGACAATTTTTTATAATATTTTTTTTTTTTGACAAATTATAATAAAATTAGTTGTTTGTTTCTTTCTTGCTTTATGTTTATGTTTACTAGTGAGAAGACGTGCATTCATGTGTTTGTCTTTTCACTTTTTTTATTGCGCTAACGCGTGTAGATTATCAAAGATGATTTATAGAAATTTTGCCTATAAATTACAAACGATATTTTTTATATATTTTTTGATATAGATTAAAATTATAAGTATAACTATTTGTGACTTTCGTATGCAACAAACTCAACAAACCATATTTCTATTTTTCAATGACGACATTAATATAACAAATATAATAAAAAGTCTTATCTTTTTTAATTATTATAAGAAAATTTGATTAAATGTATAATTAGAATAACAAAAAAAAAACCCAAAATCTCCTCAAAATTTCCCATTCTGTTTATATATAGTATAAATATAGAAAAGGATTAATAAATACAACAGTTGCTCACTTTTTAATTTTCAATATTTAATTTTTTTTTAGGGAGGAATTTAAATTATTAGCTAGTATAATTTTTACTATTTATACGGAAAAATTCATGTATCTTTTACAGGAAAAGAACCTATATTGGTAGTCTTCTATTTTTATTATGAAATTAAGTGACTATCACAAATACAATCTTGCATATTTAATTACCTGATACATCATCAAAATTATATTATTTTGTTTCGTTCACCCCTATTATTTCTCTCTTGAAAAAAATGCAAAATATAACAAACTAAAATAAATTCAATCAATTAAAACAAACATCTACCAATCAAAACAAATTTTCTCATACTAACTCACTTTCCACTTCTAAATATCTAAAGACAAAAACAATATGAGAGAGAAAAGAAATAGTATAGGAATAAAAAGGTAAATAAAAAAAATGGAATTGAAAAAAGAAATGGTAAATAATGTGTCACACTCACTTTTAATCCAAAAAAGAATGTTAGATCAAGAGGAATCGCTACAATGATAACAAAGTCATTGATAAGATTTGATAAATGAGTTTTAATTCAAAAACTCAAAGAGGATAAAATTTTCACTAAAGATACATAGTAGATATTCGTATTAAGTTGAATATGAAATGTCAATTTTCACATCTAAATAACATTCTCTTTAAGAAACACTAGTATGGACACCCGTGCTAAGCACGGGTTGGAATTTATACTTATGGGAAAAAAATGTTGTGATGTGTCAAATGTTAGTTATAATCTAACATAATAAGGAAGAGTGAAGATTGAGCAACATATAAGTGAGAAGACTCACGTACTTTAATCCCTTAAAATATTGGGTGAAAATGTGATATTGTCCTCACTCGTATGACTACTCTCTATCCAACGGGCTAATCCACATCAATGTTGGCTCCCCTAGAAAGCCCAACAGTGGTAGCCTAGTTTGGTTCAACTTTGTTGGGAAAGAGCGAGTGGTTCCTGATTGTAAGTCACAGATGCGGAGAGTCGCATACTTGAGGGGGAGATGTTAATGTGTTAAGTGTGACTTAAAGTTTCATATTGGATTCAAAAGTAGATATTGAACAATGTATAAATGATATGATTCATATACATAATGCCTTAAGGTTTAGGGTGAAGATGTGGTGTCAATCTTACTTATGTGGTTTCACTTAGTCTAATGTGATGATCAACTTATATGTAGAATCCCATGGTAGTATCAATATTATGACGAATTGTTAAAAGGAAGAGGGTAAATGAAAGTAGTATTTTCAAAAATTATTTAATGAAGGTTGTGAGATATATATTACCATACTCGGACATGATAGACATTAGAAAGGAGGATAGAAATTATAACTATTATCATCGGATTCAAGAACATGAGATAAAAGAAGTGTTGAAACAGATGAGTAACGAGAAATTTCATCCTCATACCCGAACCCGCCCCAAACCTAGAATTTTCCCCAAACCCGAACCTACTATAACAAATTAATATCCACCATTTTTTATTAATCTACTCCATTTGAGGCAGGAAAATACCCAACACCATATTTGCATCAAACAGACATCTCCATAAAGTAATTAGTCAATTTCAAACTAGGGTAATGATTACAATGATTAAATGTTCAAAAATATCTCAAAAGTCGGGATAATATTTAGAGACTTGCATGCTAGATATCAATATATTTCTACATTCGGTACGAGTTTGAAGTGTGTATCTATATCTCTATTAACCGCCCCATACTCGTATTTTGAAATTGAGAAATTCCAAACCTAAACAAAGGGGAAAACCCATCAAATCAAAATGAGCTCAGTCGGGTATCCGAGTGTACAAGTTTTATTGCCATGCCTAAGTTCCACAAGTCAATCATAATAGGAACATGGGTTACCATAGATCATATCAAAAAACCATTTTCAAAAGGTGAATTTGACAATAGTAAATACTCCCTCCGTTCCTTTTTAAGTGTCTTTTTAGAAAATTTCCATCAAAATAGCAAAGTGTATTTTTTCATGTTTTCTTCCAATTATACCCTCGTTTTAATTCAACAATAAATTCATATTTTTTTGCACACACTTTATCTTTCCAATAAATTTAATATGTTATCTTTTTCTCGTAACAAACAATTGTTAGTTATTATCTTTTTCTCCAACAAATTCCTATTTTTTTACGCGCTCTCTCCCAAAATAAACAATTGTCAATTTTTTAAATATTCCGCACATCTTTTAAATTATTATAAGTCAATATAAAAATTATTCCAACTTCACATTAATCAAAAACTAAGAAAAACTTTACTTCCTTCCAACTCCTTTAATCAAAGTTAAGACTTCAACTATGGCTTCAACCAATGCTAGATTCGCATTGTGCGACATCTTATTTATAGAATTTTTAAATTTATAGAATTGTTATTTATCTTATTTATAGAATTTTAACTCTTCTTTGAACCATTGTTTGTAACAAAATTTTGTTTAAATTTGAAGATAATAAGAAACAAACTTTGTTTAAAAAAAACAAACAAACTTTGTTTAAAAAAAACAAACTTTAGCTTTCCAAATAGATAACATTAATTAGATTTATTGAAAAAAGTTAAGAGTAATTGAAAAAGGGTATAATTGACAAATCATACCCTAAAAATACAAAAAGGATAGTTAAATAGGAACGAAAAATACACGCTAAAAAGACACTTAAAAAGGAACGGATGGAGTATTAATGTTTATCTTAGAAAAACAGCTATTTAAAAAATGTAAAAAAAAAAATTGAAATTAAAGGAAAGAAGAAAAAAAAACTCTATCTTAAGGACATGACTATAATTCTACCTCACAAGCATAGATCATTAGAAATAAGAAAAGAAACCATATGGTCTACCTAAAAAAAAAATATAATGGTAAACTTCTAAAATATTAAGTGGACTTGTGTCAAAAAAATAATTAAGTGGACCACTCACTAGAGAGACCCCAATAACACTCCAAACGGTGCCGTCTAGATTTAATTATGTGGTCAAGCTTTTTAGTGAATTTTTTTAATGAAAATGACTTTTTGAGTAAATTTAAGTTTTTTTTTTTTTATTTTACGTTAAGTAAATATAAGTTGAAAGAAAGATTCCGTGTGTGGAATGTATAACTGTATATTTTGCTTCTAATCAAATATTTCGTGTCAAAAGGGAAATCGTATGAGTAGAAAATGTGATTGATTAACAATGAAATGAATATATTATTTCTTACGAGTTGGACCAAAATAATTATAGTAGGGTAATTTCGGGATTTATGGCACCATTTGATTTTTAATTAAATTCTCCTAGACAAATTAGTGTTACTTTTTTGTATTTTTTTCCTTCAATTTTTTTTTTGTATTTTCTCCTCTATTTTTTCGTTAAAATAGAATTTATTCGTATTTTTTGGCTCAAAATCGTATTCCTCATCGGAAAAAAAATTCCCACAGTTGGCTTTGCTTTTTGTCTCCGAAGCGTTTTCATATCATTCTAGCATATCATCTATTTATTGTACCTGTTGTAAAGCCTATTCTAGTTCACCCACATGAATTTTAAGAACGACAATGATGTGAGAATCATGTTTTTGATATTTCGTTACAATTTTATAAGACTGATTAAGTTGGACAATTTTTTTTTTTTTCTTTCAATTTTTGGTTATTTCATATGCAATGTATGTGTCCATGTTGTGCATTCCTTTTTGAAATGTGTTTTCTCAGTAATTGATAGTTAACTAAAGCAACGACATTTAGCTACCGTTTTTGGATCGGCTGATAACTATCGTACACCAATGAATGATAATTAACTGTCGATGAAGATATTTTTGTTATGGTGTCTGAGTGTAAACATGTTTAATTCCTCCGTCACGAAATTTTAAAACTTTAAAAGAGGGATGAATTAATTTTGATTTTTTTACGAATATGAAAACATAATGATTAATTTGTAGTTTACTTAAAAATTCTCATTTTATTTGTGATGCTTAATTATATCAGACAGCATGAAAATATTTGACATCTATGTCATTTTACAAGAATTTATGTCTAGAGGAAAAAATGATACAATTTTTACTTGATTTTAATCCCTCAATTAATGTTGGAAAATATAAATTGAGGCAAAAAAAATTACAAGGAAAAAAAAACCTTGAGACAAAAAAATACAATATCAGTAAAAACTCGCCCATAACAAAAGCCACATGGAAAAATTTTATGTTGTATGTAAAAGGTAAACCAACTAGCACAAAAACAATAAGATGGTGTCGTTCTCAAGAACGCAACAAAGAGTTGCAATCAATTACATAGTAACACCCATATAAGGGAGGAGATTTTTCCACCAATCATGAAAACTATAAGTAAAAGAAGTCTACGTTGATTTCAACCACAAAAATGAATTTAGCTTAAACATTTCAACCATTGAAGAATTGGCACCTACCTCATTTTTGAACACACGGTTGTTGCTTTCCTTCCAAATAGCTCACACTGCAGCAAACCAAATTATTTTCAAGAAAGAGTAAGTGACTCTACGCAATCCAGCCATGTTAGTAAATTGGAATAAATGTTGTCGACTGTCGCCTGGGAGCACCGCTGAAAGACCCAACCAATATAAACCATGATACCAAAGCAGACTGAAAGTGTTACAACCAAAAAACATATGGGCTGCTGTTGGTGAGAAAGCGGTAAGCCTCCCTCACCGTGTAACCAAGAGAAGGATTTAGTAACCACCTCCAAGTGTCATGAGTATTTTATTTAGGGTTAAATATGTTTTTTTTATTCATATGAATATATCAACTTTTCATTTTAGTCTCTCTAAAAAATTTGTTAGACTTTATTACCTAACAGTTTTTCATCACCACTTTTAATCTCTATTTTTATTCAACTCATGTCTAGCCTTCATATTTTTTAATGGAAGTTTCTAAAAATGTGTTGAATATTATGACAATCGCACCCAAAAAAAAGTTAGAAATTTTTAACAAAACATGAATTAAATATAATTTTTTATGTTTAAAAATTAATACTTAATTTCTGTTTTGTTATAGAATTCTAATTTTTTTTGGAGTGACCGTAATAATATTTTTCACAGTAATTTTATTTTATTTAACAATGCAATTTAAGTTTTTTTTTTAAAAAAAACAATACAATTTAAGATTTTTGACGACAAAAAAAACTAGTATGACATAAATGATAGATATTTTAATTATTTAATTTGGTTTAAAGTTTGACATACCTCATATGATTAAAAAAAATATTTACTTACAGTTATTTTTTGAAAGAAAATATTTTACTTAGAGTTGTTTAACGCAAATATTTATTCTAATTATTTTACAAAATATATTTTTTTTACAAGTATTTTACAAAATATTTACTCTAATCTTTTCACAAAATATACTCTAATAATTTATTTCCATTATATTTTCCTTAAAAATAAAAAGATTTGATTCATTCTAATCATCATTCTGTTTCAGTGATTATCTCCACAATAATCTAATCTTTACCGATAATTCTGCAGTTTTCACGTTAATTCCGATTCCTTTCTCTGATCACACCAAATTACTATTCACCACAATTCACTCTTTCATTGACTCAAAAATCTCAACAACCCAGAATTCAAAACAGTAATTTTTTCCATCAAAAACTTCAATTTCATCAAATTCATCAACTTTTCTGAAATGGGTAATCACGATTACTACAAAACTCTAAAGGTTAAGCGTGATGCAACTCTAGAAGATTTGAATAATTCATATAACAATTTAGCTATGAAATGGCACCCAGATAAGATTAACCAATACCCCTCAAGGAACCCTTCAAGGAAACAAGAGTTTGAGGCAAATTTTAAGAGAATTTCCGAGGCTTATGAAGTTCTCAGTGATCCTAAAAAGCGTCAGATCTATGATCTCAATGGTAAATATCCTGTGAATTTGGAAAATGGTGATGGGAGTAATATGGAGGTTGTTGAAGGTGTTGGAGTTGTTGAGAGTGCTTTGTTATGTAGCCTTGAGGACCTTTATAACGGTTCTAAGAAGAAGGTGAAAGTTGTAAGGAATGTTCCTGATGATTTTGGGTAATCCACTTTATCCTTAATTTTTGTTTTTGTTTTGTTTTGTAACTCGGTATCTGTCTAAGGACCGACTAATCGGGGATCAATCAATCCCACCGTTCACTCAAGTTTTTTATTATTAGGGTTTTAATTAGTGGTTGTGTCACGGCCAGACTCGCTGTCAAATGAAGCCGAGAAGGCTTCAATTGTGGTTTTGGCAATATCAAAAACGGTTATGTTGTGATTGTGATTGCAGAACATTATTTGGAACCCTGATTATTGTGATTTTTTAAGATAGTGGTAGAATTAAGTACTTGATTTGAATTTTAGATTAAATGTGTAAGAAAATTTGATTATGTAACGTTTGTTATTAACATTGCATGTTTGTTTTGTTGGCTATTAGGAAAGATATAGATTTTAGCAGTCTTTCAGAGATCATTGAAATTGAAAATGAAATGTTTTTAGTAGTTTTGAAAACTGGTGGGTTTGGAAAAGCTTATATAGGCTTATCTTATGCTATAAACACTTGTGCAAATGTTTGGGAGAGTTTATGAATATAACTATGACTTTTTCATAAGCTGTGTTTTGTTTACTTTGGTAAAACACTCTGTGATAGCCTATTGAAACAAGTTACAGTTTATACAAGTACATTTGGTACTTAACAAAGAGCTTATACTTGATTATAGAAATAGAAAAACTTTATAATAATCATTTGTTTCTTAACGCTTGGTTAGTTTATTTATTCCAAAAGCACCCCTAAATCCCAATACTAATGTGCACCATTTGTGTTACATATCATTGTAATCAAATGAAATTCTGACTCTAATTTTGAATTCTGCAAGAGAGAGTATTGTCTACATATGAATTTTGGTTGGTTTATTTGGTAGTTTGATACCATGAGTCCATGATATTGCTGGTGCTGTCATTTTGTCACATTGTCTTAGATAGTATTGTTGCTGCTTCTGTTATTATGCTACTTTTGGCTGCTATATTCTGCTATTTTGGCTGTTTTCTACTTCAATTATAAACTTTTTTGGCATGATCTTGCACACGTAAGGATGGAATATTTAGTTTTATCTGTATTATGTAGTCACGTGTGAAAAAAGGAAGGTGTAAAATTGTTTTGGGGAGTTGTGTTTACGCTTCAGATGTTCATATCAATTAAGATAAAAGGAGAAGAAGAATTGTGTTGTGAACCATATGTAGCGCTAACACGTACATGTAAACACTGATAATGATTTGAGAAAATGTAAGCATTGAATGTAATCACATGTGTTGGTGTCACGTTGGTGTAATAAACTGGCGTGTGTCAGACATCAGACACTTCTTTAACGGAAGTGTTGGTGATGTTTGAGTTGTTTTGTTGAATATTTTGCCTACTTATTTACTGTTAAACTAAGCCGATTGAATTAAAATTGCATAAGCATAAATTTAAGGCTACAATATGTTCATTATTTCCCCGTCCTTTTCACTTTTCTAAATTGGTTTTGACAGGAAGTTGAAGTGTGCAGAAGAAATCTTGAAGATACATATTGAACCTGGTTGGAAGAAGGGCACAAAAATCACTTTTCCTGGGAAAGGAAGCCAACAACCAGGATCTTCTGCACCATCTGATATAATTTTTGTGGTGAATGAGAGACCACATGCTATATTCAAGAGGGACGGAAAAGATTTGATAATGACCGAGAAGATATCACTTCTGGAAGCTCTTGTTGGTAAGACTCTCAACATAACAACCTTGGATGGTAGACATATCACAGTTAAATTGGATGATATTGTGACACCGGGATATGAAAAGGTCGTCGCTGATGAAGGTATGCCATCAAAGGAACCAGGCAAGAGAGGAAATCTTAGAATAAAGTTTAATGTTATGTATCCATCAAGTTTGACCTCACAACAAAAATATGATGTAAGAAGGATTTTGAATGATCCTGCTGATTACTAAACCTATAATTTGGCTAATCTAATGTTTTTTTTTCCTTAACATTTTGTTAATCTAGTATTGAAGTCTATTGCAGTGCTATAGCATTGTAGTTTAGCAGAACTGTAAATTACTTAATATATGCAACTCCACTTGTTGAAATTTGTACATAATATATATCAGAGATGGCATAGTCTAAATTTTATTCTTATCTGCAGCATGATATGTAACTTTGGAAACCAAGTGTTTATCAATCTACTGTTCCAGAAGAAACTGATATTTTTTTATATGAGCCTAGTTGAAAAATTGAAATTAATTTATATGAAGGTATTTCCTTGTAAGTTAGAACTTGCCATGTTCTGTCTCCATGAATTTTGGACCAGTCATTTACCATTCCATTTTTTACATTTAATTTTATAAACCTTTTCTTTGGCTGATACATTGAGAATTATTTTTCTCTTATTTCTTGGAAGACAGAACATAACTAAAAAAAAAAAGAACTAAGTTTGTTTGGCTAATAAAATATTGCAAGTTGTTGAAGATTTTGATTATAAGTAGAGTCAGATAACATTGAAGAATCCAATTATATATTGTTTTATTGATTGATTATAGTTCATGAATACTCTTCTTTATGACATATTACATTGAATCCTCTTATATGATAAAATAATGACACCTATATTTCTATTCTGACTGAAAATGATGACACCAACTTATTGCATTCTGTTTGTCAAAAAAAAAAAAAACTTATTGCATTCTGTTCCCTTGTAATCAAAGGAGAATTAGCTGCAAAGATTGTCTTTTTGCTACACTGCATGATCATACACTTAGTTTCTTTGTTTTTCAATCATCCTTTGTAGTTCCTCCTTTCTTGCTCCCACCACTTTATCAACAATGTTTCCTTTCTTAATGAGTAAAAATGTTGGCAATGAATGCACCTGGAATGTTTGAGAAACTCCCTGTTGCCATTTATTGTGAAAAAAACAAATCAGTTCTTAAGTGCTGAAAATCATGTTATTAAAAAATAGGTCAAATACCACTTTTGGTCGTTTTAGTTTGACATAATTTTTAAGTTAATTTTTTAAGTTTCGAAAGTTTCAATTATGTCCTTTTAGTTTCACAAAATTTTCAAGTTAGTTATTTAAGTTTCAAAAGTTTCAAATAGATCCTTTTAATTTATAAACTATTTCACCGTTACATCTGCTGTCAGTATCCGTTTAACTGATGTTGATGTAGCCGTTAAGTTGTTGACTTTGATCAAAATACTGCCTTTAAAAGCTCTAGGGTGTCAAAACGCTATGTTTAATGGTAACAAATAGTCATTTATAGTGCTAGAATGATATTTGTGACCATTAAACGTAACATTTTGACACCCTGAAGCTTTTAAAGGCCGCGTTTTGACCCAAGTCAACAAATTAACGAACAACAGGGGTAACGGTGAAATAGTTTATCAACTAAAATGACATATTTGAAACTTAAAGAAATAACTTGGGAATTATGTCAAACTAAAAGGATCTATTTGAAACTTAAGAGTGTGTTTGGATGAGGTAATTGATTTTTTTTTTTAAATTTAGAATTCTAGGATATTTAGATGATTCAATTATATTACTTTTATTTCTCAATACTTTTGTTTGGATAGAGTAATAAAAAATTTCAATAATTATTTTTGGGCAACTTCTATAAATTTTAATTTTTTGGGGTCAATATGTAAATTTCAAAAATTTTGAGGGGCAAATTATAATTTTTGAAAATTTTGAGGGGCCAATTTGTAATTTTTTGGAAATTTATTGTGGTCAAATTGAAATTTTTGAAATTTTTTAGGACCAAAATGAAAATTTTGAAAAATTATAACAATGAAGAAATTTGAAATTCTTGGCTTTTAGTTGTCATTTGAAATTCTCTAAATTTAACTTGAACAAATACTTCATAAGTTTCCATCATTTTGAAAATTCTTCAAATTATTATCCAAACAATGAAATTCACCCCAAAGTATTTGAATTCCTTCAAAACATTCCCTCATCCAAACACATTCTAAAGGACTAACTTAGGAATTCTGTTAAACTAAAAGGACCAAACGTGTTATTTGACCTAAAAAAGAGGCTTAAATGCCCAATGGGTCCCTTAACTTGATTTCTAGTATCGGTTTGGTCTCATAAGTAATAAAAGGTTTGTTCAGGTCCCTTAACTTTATTTAAAGTATCGGTTTAGTCCTTTCTGTTAATTTAATTTAAAAAAACTTTAAGTTTAGGGACCAAACTAATACTAATTAAATAAGTTTAGGGACCAAACTAATACTAATTAAATAAGTTAAGGGACCAAACCAATACTAATTAAATAAGTTAATGGATCAAAATTTAACGTTTTTTGAATTAAATTAACAGAAATGACCAAACCGATACTTTAAATAAAGTTAAAAGACTTAAACAGACCTTTTATTACTTATGAGACCAAACCGATACTTAAAATCAAATTAAAGGTCACAAATATATTTAGTTACTCTTTCCATGATCACAAATTATTTAAAAGTTTAGATGTCTTATCACCGATTTTTTTTTTTTAGGTTAGTGAGCTATTTAGAAATTTTCAAATAGTGTAGAAACTAACTGAGTAATTAAACATTACATAAAATAACAAACTAGTTAAGGTGAAGGATAATTTGTAACATACCATTATCTCATCGACATCAAGCTTAATAAACTCAACATCAGTGTATTTTGCAGCAAAATCTTTCATAACTGGATCCATGACTTTGCAAGGTCCACACCATTTAGCTGTGAAATCAATAACCATCTATACCAAAGAAAAATACTACATCAGAAAACTAAATTTTATCTACTAAGACACCATAGCTAATCAAAGATTTTATTTACGCAAAGATACCAGTTTATTAGTTTCTTTAAATGCTTCAAAATGAGCATTCCATTTAGCAGTGGAATGGAATGCCAGGACATGGGATGATTCTGTTGATCTATCAACATACACAAAATTGTACAAGTTGGAACTCATGTTAGATTTTTGAATGATGAACCAAAAAATGATTTAGGTGTATGAATGAGAAATAAATTGGAAGAGTATGTATGATGTTTGTTAAATAGTTAATTTGTTGGGATATATATAATGTAGAATGGAATAGTAGGATTGTGACATTTTGTTTAAATGAATATGATTCTTTGAAGTAGCAAGCTGTAAAATGGAATGTTGAAGCTATTAGGACAAATTTGAGAGCGTATCTATCTTTAGTGGCTGGTACCATTCACATTGATTAAATGGTCGTTTTCATCCCACACGTTGATGTGAAACAACAAAAAATATATGGTTATGTTAAGGAGTACTAAGCATAAAAAAAGAAATTGGGGAGATTCTTTTTTCATCCTCCAGTTTGCTTGGGCAGTATACTTTTACAAAAGATACGGTTGTATGCCTTTTGAATTATATATGAGGTGGCAAACATTTGGTTCAAGTCCAATATACAAGTTGCACCAACTAACCAAGCATATTAGTCTCTTTACTACAAGAAAACAAATAAATAAAAATTTAAATTGTTTTAGATAAATAAGAGTAACTAATAGAAAGAAATTGTGCCTCATATCTTCGTAAATATAGTTCATTTAGTAGGAACAATGGTTTGTAATATCCAAGGTCGAAGTTTGAACCTTGGATTATCTACTTATTCATTTTAAAAGGTAAAATTATAAACACTAAACTACTTAACCAAAAAAATTAAAATAATATTTCCCCATGTTAGGCTCCTCATCAACTTGTATCACCTAGACCAATTTTTTTACTATTACTTTTTTCATCATAGTTGTTTCTCGCGCGTCATATTTTTTCTTCCAAATTACCCTTTGTTCGAATTCTACAATTCGAACAATATTCGGCTTCGGGAATTCGAACTGTGTAAAAACTGAAGGCAAGCATAGAACTATGTTGATGCTTGACCAGAGCTTGTAAATTTACGGTTCGGAAAGTAGAATCCGAAACTTTTACAATACTTCGGAATATATAAACCAAAATGTTTCAAACCCCCTATAAGACCATGTTATAGGCAAATTGTAGTGTAAAAATACACACATTCCGGATTCTAATTATTGAACATTTGATAAAGTTCGGATTATAAAATCTGAATTGTGTCAGCACAAAAATAAAATTATTATAAACCAAAATGTTTCAAACCCCCTATATGCTCCTGGACACATGAACATGGTAAATGGTGAGCACATACAACTCATTTGGGCCACCAAGAGAGTCATCCACCGGTTGTGGCTCCACCTCCACCTCCTCCTCCTCCTGCAACTGTTCATCATAATCCGCGCTCTCAACCTCCACCTCCTCCTTCTCCATATGGTGCTACTCGGGTTAGGGCTCAGGCTCGTTCACCTTAGATGGTCAAGAGCCATCTGCATGGCAGCCCTTGCCCCTACCATCTCGCCTTCCTACTATCTCTTCTGTTTCATTCCTCGTCATCCGCTCTCGCCTAATTGAAGCATGCATGGTAAGTCCTTCGTTTCTAATGTGCTCTATATTTGAAACATGCAAAATCATACACACACACAATTAATAAAAATCCACAAAATTCCCAAAAACAGCACAACCTGATACACTTCGTATTTTAAAATTTGAACAAGGAACAACCTAGTTCATATTGTAAAATCCAAACATGTTCAGTAAATCAGAAGAAAAAACATGAAACCAACAACGATAAATTGAGCGGTTGAGACCTTACCTTGTGTTTGATGTTTTAAGTGGCTTGAAATGTGATGATTTTGAGCAAAACACCTTTAAGAATCACCCAACGAGGGAGTTTCGGACTTTGAGGTATGAGAGAGACGTTTTAGGAAAAATTTATGAAACTGTTGAAATGAGAATGATTTCTGATTTCATGTTATATGTAGGTATCGTTCGGGTTTTGGAAACCTAAATGTAGTTCAGATTACAAAATCCAAACAACGGGTACTTTGAAAAAAAATATATACCGCATTAAAACGCATAGGGTGGAACCAAGCAAGAGAGGAAATCTTAGAATAAGGTCAGATGTTATGTATCCACCAAGTTTGGACTCACAACAAAAATATGATGTAAGAAGGATTTTGAGTGATCCTGCTAATTACTAAACCTGTAATTTGGCTAATCTCAAAGAGGAGCACACTCCCAGATCCCAAGTCAATACCACTAGGTCAACCCAAGTGAGTTTCCTTAACATTTTGTTAATCTATTATTGGAGTCTATTACAGTGCTATAACATTGAAGTTTAGCAGAACTGTAAATTACTTAATACTAGACGATAACCTATGCTTTGTGCGGGTTGAAATAGATTTTATATTTTGTTATGGTGTATTTTTTATTTTTTTTATAGATGAAGTATTGATTATTTTAGTAATAATTGAAATAAAATTGAATTTAAAAGAAATTTAACTAAACTAATTCGAAACAAAATTCTGGAGCAAATTTTAAGTTGTAAGTTAATGTTGTGAATTAGTTAAAAACACCTCAATAAAGCTTGATGGGTGGAGCAAATTAATCAAGCAGTCAAAACAACGCGGGTGACAGTTATAAACACAAGCAAAAGATAGAACAACAAAAGAGAAAGAGAGAGAACACACAAAAATTTGTTTACCCAGTTCGGTTCAATAATAACCTACTATGAGGAGAGAGCAGTTCTATGTTCCACTATAATGATGAGTTTCTTTACAAATAGATATCAGAGGGTTACAAGAATCAGTCTTCAAACCTAATTTTACCCAAAGTCTCGAATCACTTCCTGTGACCAAGAGACTAAATCTTAATAGTGTATCTCTAAGGTGAATCAATGGTGATTTAATCCCAACGTTAGTGTTTGTTGCGAGAAAACTCTACAAACCCTAGTTTTGTTGTTGACTTCTAAACCTTTGTTTTTCTACTCTCTACTACTTTTTTATCTGATACAGGATCTGTATTCAGGATCTGTATTTATATAGAGAAATAAAACCCTTAAAATTATGAACAAATCTCGCACTGAAAATATGATTTTTATTTTCTGCCTTCAGCGCAAAATTGGGGCCCGATTATTGCACATCGAGGGTTGATTTTTTACGAGACAAAAGTTTCAAAACTGACCGATTTTGGCAGATTTTGAAACATCAATTTTGAGTAAAGAAACAAATGTAGGCACGGGAACAAATGTAAAATATAAAAAAAGCTAAGGTATTAGTACAACATTTTGCGATCAATGGTCACCTTCACTTCCATTCCACTCTAATAAGGGCTTCTAATTCTTGCAACAAACGTGTGCTGATTCTTTTACATGCTTGCAAACAACAGTGAGGACTGTGATAGACCAAGATCAATATGTGCTTATTTCAAATAAAAAGTAGTGACAAAACTGCGTGTTTAGTGGAAGCTATTAGGACAAATTTGAGAACGTATCTATCTTTAGTGGCTGGTCCTATGATCTTCTAGTACTGTTCACATTGATTAAATGGTCATTTTCATCCCATACATTGATTTGAAACCACATAAAATATTGTGGAGATTCCTTTGCCATCCTTCAAATTTTTTTCGGAACTATAATTTTACATAAAACACGGTTTTTATGCCTTTTAGAAAGTATTCTTATATTTGAGGGGACAAACATTTCGTTCAAGTCACATACACAAAAGCCCTTATACACTGACCAATCATATTGATCCTTTTCTTTTCAAGTTGCACCAACTGAACAAGCATATCAAACTTTTTTTCTTTTAGAGTAGTGTTATGACTTGAACTTTAACTTTTTAAAGTAAAAAATAAAATTGGATGTTTGGTATTCAAACTCCAACTACTTAGTATATAATGTAATGTCCATGACAATTGAGTTAAGTTCACGGGAACTAAACATATTAATCTTTATTACAAGAGAATAAATAAATAAAATTTTAAAATGTCTTAGATAAATAAAAGTAACTAATAGAAGGAAATCATGTCTCATCTCTGTGAACATAGTTCAGTTAGTAGGAACAATATATTCTAATATGCAAGGTCAAAGTTTAAACCCTAAATTATCAACTTATTCATCTTAAAGAGGTGAAATTCTAGACATTAAATTACTTAACAAAAATTAAAATTAAAAAAATATGATCCCCGTGTTAGTCTCATTGTCAACCTTGATCAATTAGACCACTTTTTATTTCTAGTATAGACTCTGATGATTTAAACTACGACTGTTTTTTTTCCACCCTATGCAGTTCGAATTTTAGAATTCGAATTGCATAAAAACCTCATAAAACCTTCAAAAACAAGTTGAATTATTTTGAATTTTAGAAACCGAATAAGACGCGCGAGAAAAGGTAATGATCTTAAACTATTTGCACTCTTTGTCTAAAGCCTCTTTAATTTATTTGATCTTATCATTGAGCCTCCAACTAACTTCTTGTTCTCTATCTAATCAAGGGGAATTTTACTTCATACACTTACTACATGTAACACCAAACACACGATAATCCAAAAATACCCTAAGTTTTAACACCCTAAGGTTACCCACATAAGAATAAAAAATTTATGTTAACTTTTTGGATGTTTTGAATTTTATAACACCCGGTTTAAATATTCATACCAAAAGTTTTGAAATCCAAAGCTTTCCGCTTTAAATACTCAAAAGGTTTGTAATACAAAAGATAATGGTTTAAATTTTCATACCAATATGTTTTAGTAGTTTGTTCATTATTTCTTCATGCGCAAGGCACATGTCGCGACCTGTTCGACAAACGTGTGTTTTTGTTTTTTTGTACAGAAAAGAGCTTATTGCATTTCATTTACTAAATTAGCGTCTTCTTTTTACATAAAATACATCAAAAAATTTACTAAATTAGCGTCAGTCTTCACCGCGACGCTAACTAAATTCCCAGAAATTTAGCGCCGGAAAAATTCTCAGAAATTTGCAACGGTTTTCTCCCTCAAAAATTTGTGACGAATAAACATTGCGTCGGTAATTTGTGATGGAAAATTTGGATTCAATTTTCCATATATGAGAGGTTTAGCGTCGGATTTTTGCTCTTTGTGATCGTAAGAAAACCGCCACAAATTGTGATGGATTTGATTCTCCCTCGCTAACATTTTCCGACCTCTATTATTACGACGGATTTGGGCTGCGTCGCAGAGTCCGTCAGAAAATGGTTTGGGACAGAATTTTGCCTATTTTGCGACGAAATTTGGCCGTCGCAAAAACCGGATTTTTTAGTAGTGGATGCCAACCTTGTTAAGAGAGTTAGAAAAGGATGCTTCCACATTGCATTTATATCGCCATGGGCTCGGATTATTCCATTGCACACACACAGGCGTTGCTGAAGAGTTTGCTTGGACATGCCGAATAGTCTGCGTATTCTTCCAACTGGTGAGCAATGATCCAGCTCGATCACAGATGTCTTGAGTTGATTCCTACACGTCATTCCAAACTTTATTGTTCCTATGTTTCCAAATGCTCCATAGGGTAACTACAAAAACTTGTTTTTGGTGGTTATCGAACTGCTGCAGAATTGAGAAAATATTTTCCGCAAATGACGCGGAAGGATGAATAGATTGCAAGATATCATTCCACAGACCTGATTGCTGCCAGCAGCTGATACTTTTGTCGCAATCAAAAAATAGGTGATTGTTATCTTCATAAGGACCTGCACAAACAACATAGTCCATGGGGCATTAAACACCGCAACTTTGAAGTTTGACAAATGTGTTTTTATGCACAATTTTGATTGGTATGCATGACAGATGAAGAAGGGGGGGATTTAGAAAGGGGGTTGAGTAGATCCCCTTCACTTTTTTTTTTTCGCAAATGTAACTTTTTGAAAATCGTGTGTAAAGAGTTATCAACTATTGAAGAGCCTTGCTATTTCTTACGAAAGCTGTGGTATAAGAAAGCTAAGAATGAACACGTGTTGCTTTTATAACAAATCATCAAATCTATAGTTGGACTTTTACACCATACAAGGAGTTATTGGGTGAAATATAGCACTATAAAAAAACCGTTCGTGTCTTTCGTGGTTATGCTTTCGTAAGAAATAATATTTTCCACTATTGAATTCACGGAAACTAGAAGAAATCCAAAAAAAAACTACAATGTATGCAAGAAACTTGATTCAATTTTTAACAAGATTTTCCCAACTGAATCTCTTGCAACAACATAAATTAACAATCTAAATTGCAAATCCAATACAATCATAAAATCCAGCATGTTCTTGAATAACAAATTGCTAACAACAAGAATAGACAAGAATTTGACCTATGATTAAATTAGAAACAAGTTCTTTGCAATATTATTATGTGAATGATTAATACTTGTTATCAATGTTTAACCAATGCAAAATTAGGTTTTAACAAATTAAATCATATCGAAACTATTGTATTTAAACATGTTCATAATCAACAAAGATCAAATTAAATTTGCAATAAGTAGAAGAGAGAAAGGAAGAGAAAACCCACATACACAGTAGTTCCCCCAATCGTCCTTGATATGGGGTACGTCCTAGATACATAATCCTTCAAAAATTTCAACCAACTCTTTTGCCACATATCCAACTCCTTCTGATCAAAAAAATACTTCAAACTGTTGTGATCGTTGAACACTACAAACTTCAAACCATAAAAATAGTCCCTCCAAATCTTAAGCACAAACACAACAGGTGCCAATTCCAAATCATGGGTCGGGTAATTCCTTTTATGAACTTTCAATTGCCTCAAAGCATACGCCATAACTTGACCATTCTTCATAAGCACTCCGCCCAATCCCATCCTAGACGCATCACCATACGCCACAAAAAATTCATTCGCATTCGGCAAAATCAAAACTGGCGTAGAAGTCAACCTCTTCTTCAACTCTTGGAAACTCTCTTCACACTTAGCATCCCAAACAAAAGCTTCTCCCTTACGAGTCGACTGCTTCAAAGGTAAAGTCAACTTAGAAAATCCTACTATAAACCTTTGATAATAACCCGTCAAACCAAGAAAACTTATGATCTCAAAAACTGACTTAGGAGCCTCCTACCACATCAACCTTAGACGGATCAACTGCTATTCCACCTCTAGAAATTACATGACCAAGGAAACTCACTTCATGCAACCAAAAATCACATTTCGACAACTTAGCATACAACTTCTTCTCCTTCAAGGTCTGCAACACAATCCTCAAATGCTCTGCATACTCCTCCTCCGACTTCGACTACACCAAGATATCATATATGAACACCACCACAAACTGATCCAAATAAGGATGGAAAATTCTATTCATGTATTCCTCAAATACGTCTGGTGCATTAGTCACACCAAACGGCATCATATAATACTCATAGTGACCATATATAGTCCGGAAAGCAGTCTTCGGTATATCTTCTGACTTCACTCGTATCTGGTGATATATGGATCTCAAATCAATCTTTCTAAACACTTGCGCACCAACCAACTGATCCATCAAATCATCAATCCTTGGAAGAGGATACTTGTTCTTAATGGTAACCGTATTTAGAAGTCGGTAATCCACACACAACCTCATTTTATCGCCCTTCTTCTTAACCAACAACACTAGCGCTCCCCACGGCAAAACACTAGGCCAGATGAACTTCTTATCCAGCAAGTCTTCCAACTACTTCTTCAACTCACCCAATTCTGATGCAGTTATCTAATATGGCACCATCGATGTAGGACTAGTTCCAGGTACCAAGTCAATCACAAACTCCACTTCTCTCTCAGGCGTCAAGTCAACAATGTCATCTGGAAAAACATCTAGAAACTCATTCACTATCGGCAAATAACCAACTCCCGTTTCACTTTCAACCTTTAATCAAGCAAACCTCACAAACACCCGAACTTCCTCACCCAAAGACACCTCTAGTTTCCCTGTCGTCAAAGATTCCCTTCGACTTGCTCCTCCGGTTTAGAAAACGTAACACTCTTGGTTAAACAATTAATATTCACACCAAAAGACAACAATCAGTTCATACTAAAAATTATATCCATGTGTTCCAAAGGCAAACAAATTAAATCCATCTTAAAACCTACATCACCAAAATTCAACGAACAATTCAAACAAACTAAGGAAGTGGTCATCGAGCCATTGATCGGGGTATCAATGGTCATCCCTCTTAACATAGGAGACATAACAAGATTCAATCACTTAACACAACCAAGAGAAATAAATGAATGTGTCGCACTAATATCAATAACAGTTAGCAAACGAATGTTGTTAATGAAACAAATACATCTGATGACAGGTCATTATAAACATCATAAACATTCTTTTTTGCCTCTGTATTAACTAAGGACAATAACAACGTAAAATGTTGATAAATATATTCATTTAAAGTTTTATTTTTATATTATTGATTAGAATATGAATCTTTTTTGTGTTAGTTAAATGACTATTTTTTATGTTTATGGGTGTTAATTTCAATAAAATAAGAGATTGTTCTTTAAAAAATTTAATTTAATTTTATTAAGAGCCTATTTTTACTACGAGAGCAGGGTCTTCAATTTCATATGAACAACCCTGACGAAAAGCATTCCTAGGATTGAAGAGGTAAAAGTGAATCTTATGGGACTACAAAGGACAGTTGGATGCAAGGACAATGAATAAGGTGTTTGATTGTTAAAGTGGCATGACCATCAAAATTATGTCAAGGTGGAAAATTGTTGAGTGTGACTTAAAATCTCATCACGTGCAAAAGAGAATGTTGAAAAAAGGTGATTTGTTTGGTTGGCTAATGCCTCACGCATGAAGCGCTTGAAGCACACTCTAGGAACGTGGATCATGAGAGAGGCACATGGTTGTATGTTTCAGTAGTACGTTCACTGCTGCCTCGTGCGTGAGGCAAATGACACCATGTGTGAGGCACGTGTCGCGACTTGTTTTGTAAAAATGTTTTATTTTCCACATTTTTGTAGTGAGAGGGTGAGAGTGAGGAATTTTGGGAGATCAATAGGGTTAGGAAACACTTTGTAAACATTGCGGGTAGTAAAATCATCAAGCCTCTTATTTAAGCGAAGAAATCAGGAAAAAGGTAAAAATTATAGTTTTTTCTTAAAGAACTTATTGAAGACTAATTTCTTGTAACCCTTGTATCGCTTTCTACGAAATTTTTTGACATATACTTTCCCCTGAGAAACTTTGGTTATTGGTTGTTGCTAAACTTTTTTCACACATCTAAGTTGATTGGTGTGAGGTTTGAGTTTGAATTCACAACATTAAGAGACATTACATCTATTTTTTGGGACAACTAGTGTGACAAACAAAATATACAAAGAAATTTAGGTATTTACACAAAAACCAAAGCAATGAAAGAAAAAAAATGTAAAAGCACAATGTAAGTATGAGAGAGAAAATTGTCACTAAAGTTGTAAGAAAATAATTGTTCAAATATGATTTCTCTTTAAATAAACGTTTCTTTAATAAATTTGTTAAAAATGTCAACTTTGGAGAGCTTCTAAAATCACACACCAGAGCTTCTAAAGTCACATTTGAGATGTCTAAACTCCGTTCAACCAAACATATGCTACTTGTAACCAAAATCAATTAATTATCATAAAGAACGATTCTCATTTCCCCTAAGAGCTATATGTCTAAATCAGCAAACAGGTTGGAGGCAAGGTTTGTGTTGAATTTTTGAAGCATAATATCTTAAGATTCTGAGGAGACCATCTACTGTCATCAAATGAACTTGCCATATTTTTTTTCTTCAGAAAATATACCTATGAGTTGTTACACAATTGGATAGAGCATGAGCATCTACTTTATAACAAACGCGTGAATATATACCACAGAAAATAATAATAGATTTTGTTTTAAAGAAAATGCTAGTAATATAAAATACATATCCTGAAGTGAAATTAAATTAAAGAGGCTCAATGGTCCCATATCTTTTTAACTCCGCTACTTTGCCAAACAAAAGATTCACATAAGTGTTCTTTTCGTCGCCAAAATTCAATGGAACAAAGATATATATATATATATATATATGGTCAGCGTCGGTCTAAGATTTTTGGTGCCTTAAGCAGATCAATAAAGTTATACCTTTTAAATTATTCAAACATTTTATTTTTTTTTGCAAAAAATTCACTCATATTCAACGTTCTTGAAAAACATATTTTCAATAAAATTTATCAAAGAGAGTTAAAAAGAAATATACATATATAATTTTTTTTTGAAAGAATATACATATATAATATTAACTATTAAGTAAAAATAATAATTTTGATATCTCTTATAAAATAGTTCCCTGGACTGCCGCCCTTCCTGACCACCCTAAGGGCCACCCATGTATCGAGAATGAAAAAAAAATCATTGTTTATTTTTTTTTATAGAAAATGATGCTTATAACATTTCATTAATAATCATAGAGTCAATATAATTAGGAACTTCATATTGAATAGTAAGACTAGCTGATAGAGCAGCTTCTTCTCCTAAAGCATCAATCGTCAAATTTGCTTGTCGTCTATTAAACTCCACCTTAGAGATTGGGAACTTAGATGAGAAGAGGTGCTTACATTTAGTAATAATAGAATCGAATTCTATGACATCATTACCCTTGGAGTGAAAAGCATTTGATGTAGTTTTAGAATCCACAACAAAGTCGGCATTGTCAAACTACATATCTTTAAGCCACTACATCATATAAAATACACCAAGTTCTTCGGCCATCGTCATAGGACACAAAGGTGTAAAGTGCATAGTTTCGCTAGGACAAAAACACTTGCATCATCACGAAGACAAATACTAATACATGTACAGTTCCTCTGGGTCGAGAAGAAAGCACTGGTGTTACGCTCGAAAACGACCTTGTTGTGGCCATTGGTACCGAACCAATGTTGATGTACCAGTTGGTCCTGAATCCACTGCTCACAGACAGTCGCATGTTCTTCTTTTTTGGTTTGCGGTAGGTTCAACTTTCTACTAGATGTAATTTTATTTAAGACGCATCAAACGTTAATATAAGTCTCTCTTTCAAATCAAATTTAAGCTTTAATTCAAAACATTACGAGAATCTAACCCCTTTAGTTAGACCTAACCCTCCTTGGTTACATGCAAAATATTTTACTAACAAATCAATCAACTCAAAGGATGACATTGAGATAAGGATATTTTACTAACCCTCCTTGGTAACACAATGTTTTTGTCAAACGAATTGGTGTTGTTTTGTTGAGCATGACATGACATGTGTCTCACAATTAAGGTGTAGCATGACATGACATTTATCTCACAATTAAGGTGTAATTAATTTATCTCGATAAGAATCTATCTACTGACGGAGTTGATGAGTAAAAAGAAAAATCAAGGGTTCTCAAATGTTCAAGGATGCAATGGCTTCCTATTAATATTCGCATACTTACCTATCTGTCTCTACAAATCTTCGTATCTTACGGATACATATACTTAAATGTTGTGTACACTTTATGTTAGTGTATACACCTTTAAACTAAGAGAGAGAAAAAATAAAAAAAAAAAAAAACAATGCGATAGTGTGATAGAATAAAAAAGAGATAAAATAGAGCATTGAATGAATGTATGAAAAGTTAAGATATTGAAATTATTGTTAAATATACTAGATCGTAGACCCGTGCGCCGCACGGGTCTTATGAGCTGGAAAACATTATAACTTTATTTTTTAAAAATCAAAAACATTACACTATATCGTTTATATCAAACATTACATAATACTTTCTCACAAACGACGATGGATCTAAAATTAAAATCTTCATCAGTGATCAATATCTTCAACCCTTCTCTTGAAATAACTCTCGATACAGTTTGTCACCAACCTTACTTCCGGATATTACCTTGCCATGGAGCACGTATCTTCCCAAATGTGTGATGCACGGGTGAATTGTGTGACATTAAATGTTTATATTTTTATAATCTGCAAACCATAAAAATTTAATATCGTAGTCGTAGAAAAAAATGACATAGATGTTTTTTTTCTTTGCTCAAGAAAATAACATGATTTTTTTTATATAAATATCAATGGACATATTTTGGCGATTGAATAATTAATGAGTAAAGCAATTTCCGTTATAAATATCAATCGATATATTTGGCGATATATTTTTTTATATAAAATCCCTGAAATCTTACCAATTGAATGTAGAATTAAATGATAGCAGTCATACCAAGTATCAAAGGCATTACTAATTTAGACAAATGGAATGCAAACAAAATGTTGACAGCAGAAATAAGAGTAAAAGATTTTACAAAATCATATAACTGAAACAAAACAGATGTAGTTTCTTGAAATTGGAATTTAGTTATTAATATAAAATGGATGTAGGTCATTTTCCAATGACATTTGGTATTGTATAACTTCCAATCCATACTGCTACATACAAATAAAGAAAATAATAGTAACATCATGGGCGAAAAACCGAACAGAAAACACCACTAATCTTTTCGACAATGTAAAAATGAAAATACAGCATAAATTATTCTTACGACCATCCTGCAGCAGATCCGAAGAATAAGCAACAAAGGCTAAACAATATGACACTTGCCTATCTTCACAACCTTGTAAAAAATTAGACATGCTGCAACTAATCCAGCCTTGTAATACCCCCAAACAACTCAAATATTGACCAAAAACTCTGCTACCTAAAAAGCAGATGCAGAAAACATCATAACAAAAGCAAAAACACCGAGCAGTCCCTGTAGACAACAAAACCACATCAGCCGAATCTGCGACTGCTCCAAACAATTAATTAGGTCCCATGAACATTCATAGAAGCTATAGTGCTACCTGTGCTTGATATAGTGATGTTAGATGAAACTCTAACACCACATATGGAGATTTAAGATTAATTATACTGTTTGGAGTAAACAAAATTATTTACTATGGCTTAAAGGTCCAAATGCCTAATCTCAAAATCCTTCAAGATCAACATGCCTACCCCTAATATTCCAAAACCAAATTATATTGTAGCTAGAATTTTGCATCTATCGAGACATTTTCTGCATCAAAATAAAGTAAGGTAAGCCATGGCTGAACATGGTTTTAGAGAAGTTCTAACAACATCACAAATTAGACGGTTATGGAGGCCAAAATCCAAACCACATTAAAAGTGTCAAAACAAATAAAATTACATGATAAAATCTTCAAGAAATCATGGAGGAAATAGAAAAAATGGTGTATATCTGAAACCTCCAAAAACACAGTATTTAATGGTGATATCTCTATTGAATCACGTTTTTGTGTGATTTTGAAGAAGAAGAAGAAGAAGAAGAAAAGGGTTTGTGTGTTGTTACGTGAAAGAGGGTGAGAGAGAAAGAGAAAGAGTGAGGAAAAAGAGGGAGTGGTGATATGTTTTAGGTGCTCAGTCAAAATTTTGTTTTGGAAAATATCACTGTTATTAATAACAAATATTGGTAAATGCCATTGAAATTAGTTGGTTTATTCTAATAAAATAATTTGAAATTCAAATGGCCAAACACTTTGGAGCCAAAAAAATTTAGGGTTGTCTCACTTAGCATTTAAGGGAAGATTAGAGTTAGTATTAGGAGGGAAAAAAATAGGTTTAGTGACAGCTAAACGTAATAAGCTTTACTAATAAGAGATTAAGGTGAACAAATAAGACTAAATTACATATCCAGTCTCTTAACTAACTATGAGGTTTTATACTGGTCTCATAATTAATTTTTGTTTTAATTTGGTCTCATAAGTTTTCTCCGTCAATCAAATAAATCCATTTTATTAACTCCTGTTAAAAAACATTAACCTCCATCATCATCCTTCATCATCTTCATCCTCAAACCCAAAAATTCATGAACATCATCACTAAAACTATAAGAAAAAAACTCAAAAATTAAACCCAAAATATTATCTTCTTCGTCATCATCCAAAATTAACACAAATTTAAACCCAAAACTTAAACCCATAAATCTTCAAACAACAATAACACAAATTCGACCTAAATTAACAAAACTTAAACTCATGAATTAAAACAACAAATATCAAATTTAATTAATTAACCAAAATTATAACAACAGCAACAGCAACACACCTCCTCCCTATTTCCCACACTCCTCACTGATCTTGAAAAATTGTTTATAAAAAACTGAGTGAAGTTCCTTGTTCTTACCTTTATCTTAGATTCACATCAATTGGTATCATTGAGCCATAAAACTTGATTTTGATTTCAATTTTTTAACAAACAATAAAATAAATAAATAAACAAATTTTCCCCATTTTTCCTTCAATGCATGCATTCACTACTGTTTTTTTTTTTTTTTTTGTGTTACAGTAAGATCACCTCAAAACAATTAATCAATTTCACGTATTATTTGTGCATATGGAGTAGAAATTCAGAATCTAATATACTCTAGTGTTCATGCGTTCATTGGTGTGTTTTTGCAAGTTCATGATAATTCTTTTTTTTTTTAGGGAAGTTCATGATAATTCTTTATTTATGTTTTATGATGATTTGTATGTTTTGTTGATGAATCAATTCAGTTTTCGTACTTAATTCTTCACCGATTTCGAGTTTTTAAGCATATTTGCTTCGAATTCGAAACTTTATGGTTGCTGCAATTTTCCAGAAACTCATTGTGCTCATCATCATCTTCAAAGCTTTTGAAGAATTTTAATTCAATTTTCTGTGTTATTGGTGTTTGAAGATTTATGGGTTTAAGTTTGAGGTTTAAATTTGTGTTAATTTTGGATGATTATGATGAAGATAATATTTTCGGTATAATTTTGGAGTTTTTTATTTTTTTATTGTGGTTATTGTGATGAAGATGATGAATTTTTTATGTTTGAGATGAAGATGAAGATTGTCAATATTTTTGAACAAATATTAACATAATTGATTTATGGGAAATGTTAACGAGACACTCTTTAAGACTTTTAAAAGGTAACTTATTTTAAAAATTAAAGTAATCAATGCATTGAAATTTTTTATTTTTTTTATAGAATAACTTTTTCTTTTTGAATACTTAAAGAGTGTCTCAGAGACACTCGTTAACAAGACCCTTGATTTATGGAAACTTATAAGATCAAATTGAAACGGAAATTAATTATAGAACCAATAGAAAACATCATACTTAGTCAAGGTACCAAATATATAATTTAAACAAAAAAAATATAATTTAACCAATAAATAATTAACCAAATTGATCCCTTCAGCAGTAAAACATCAAATTAGTTCATCAATACACTATTTGATATTGGGACTAAGTTTTCTTGTGATGGACCAAGGACAAAATTTTGGAGGCAAATTAAGCTGTTTATTGAAATCAAAATTACAGCACTTTTTGCTGATGTGAACTCGATGGGAAGTTGTTTATGTGGTGGAAATACGTATGTATGCATACCGAGTTGGCAGTGACATAGCATGTTTCATGCCACAAGCTGAGAAATATGGAATTTGAACTTAGAATTATTTGCTAATATGGATGGAATGTACGTGATATGAATATGATACATGACACCTTTTAGCTGATATGGCACTTGGGTGGAAAGTTGCCTACGTGGTAGTGATGAGTATGTCATTTAAAATCACTTGTAACCTTTCCTCGTGTCTTATAATGAGTAAAAAACTTTGGAGAAATTCTACAGTATATCCAAAAATTTATAAAAAGATATAGTTGTTCCGACCTAGATGTTATTTTCAATTTTTAATGTTATATTTTTTTTCAGTTGTGCTTTCTAATTGTTTTGTTTTGTATTAATTATAATTCTTAAGAGAATAATCTTAGTAATTTAGTGTTTGATCAATAAGTAATTAAAATCCTATCAATAATTGGTTCACCTAAAAATTTAACTCAATTTTTCATACGATCCTTTGATAGTTTATTAACAATTTGAATTTAATCACTTAGTTCTTGTTTATATTATATTCTTTATACCAACACCTTTTACTTTGTATTCATCATAACGATAATACCTCAGTTTCTAAAAAACCTAAATTAATGAAATTATTGTATAGCTATTTGTCAACAAAAAAAAATTGCATAGCTTTCTTTCAACAATAAAATTTATTTAATTCAAAAGAACATTTCTTTAATTATTTGCAAGAAAATAATAATATTGCTTTAACTTGTTTGAAATAAACAAGTTTGTCACTCATTGTGTTGTTTGAGAAATACTATTTATGCTCATTGTTTATCGTCATTCCAACCATTAATTTAGTCACATTGTATGATGATTTTGAAATTAAGCAAGAGAGTTCGATTATCAATATTTAAGTACCCAATTTTCTTGTAACAAAAAAAAAAGTAACCAATTTTCTAAAATTAATTTATATGTATCGATGATGGGAAATCTAATATATTTATATTCAATCAAATCACATCATAATATATTTTATTATATTCATTCCCATCTCTTCGTTCTCTCCTTCTCAAATCCTAGCCGTCACCCCTTTCTTCTTCTTTTCTTCTTGTCAGAGGGGTGATTTAGGGTCAATTTTGACAAAAAATCACCCCTCCGAGTTGTTTTTTTTCCTTCTATCCTAATTGAATAAGTGATTTCACCATATTTTATGTTTTCTTTCGTTTGTTTTGTGATTTCGTCATGACTCTGTTTGTTTTGATTTCCTGTCTTTGTGCGGTGTGTTTTTGATTTCCTGTCTTAGTGCGATGTTTATTTGATTCAGGTTGAAAGATTAGCTTTGAGCAAGTGCAGATCCGATCAATGACAATGAATTTGGCGTCGTCAACGTTGCAGATCCGGAAACATGAGTATTTCGGAGATTTGAATATAGTCATATTAGTCATATTTGTAGGCATAGGTACTATGTCGTTTTATACTTTTAACATGAATGTTGTGAGTTTGTTCACAGATTCATCCTTTTTGTTTTTAGCGAATTTGTATTTATATTGTATCGATGTACTCTACCAATTTGAATGAATGAACATTGTTTATTTTTGTCAAAAAAAAATTATATTCATTCCCAAAATCTTGTCATGGTGAAATTCAATTAATCAATTAATTATGTGTAAACAATTTACACTTATAGTACATATATAAATTTAAAAAAAAATATATCTCGCTTAAAGTTACAGAAAAAAGGCTTTGCACGTCAAAAACCATTTGGAAAAGAAAAAGTTTCAATCAAAGTCACACCAACATGTAAATGTGGAATGAAAGGAGATATATCGAATAATTTCTCCTTATTCATGTTCCTTTATGATGTCAAACACAGTCTTGATCACATGCAAGATTAGAGGCTTAGTTGTGATGCTTCTCAATCAACTTTTCAAGCTCTTCCTTTTTTGCTCCTACAACCTTGTCAACAACTTTTCCTTTCTTCATCAGTATGAATGTTGGCATTGCTTGCACTTGAAACTCTTGAGTGACACTCTAAATTTAAAAATAATGTGCACAAATCAGTTCCTGAAAGAGTTTCATTTCGAATAGAGCTAAAAAAAATTACTAATTTTGTCTCTAGGCATAACTCCCCTTTAAAAAAAAAATTCCTTTAAATATAAGTCTCATTTCAAGTTATGAGATATATCTAATATATTTTTTTTACTATCAAATATACCCTTTATTAATATAGTTGAATTAGGGGATATAAAAGTCCGAGTTTGACACATTTATACACAAATGAGCATTTTAGGAACATTCACACTTTCTTTTTTTTTTGTCTTAATCATCTAATTCGTATGGAAAAAGACCATAGTAAATCACAGAAAATACACTATTTGTTTTACATAATATTTGTAATAATAATAAAAAGAGATTATAAGTTATACTAAGTGATATGTCATTCATCTTTATCTTTATATAATGTATATAGATGGTGTGTGCCCTTATATTAGGAGATAAAATATGAGTAGTAATAATAGTGAAATGAAATAAAACTGTAATAATACCATTAATTCATCCACATCAATCTTGATGAAATCTACTTTTATATATTTTGCAGCAAAGTCTTGAATGATTGGATCCATGTATTTGCAAGGTCCACACCATGCAGCAGTAAATTCAATTACCATCTTAAGCCAACAAAATACGCAATCTCCCATAAGAGTTAAAGAAACAAAATGAAATTACAAAATAATATATCTTTAAATGAATAATAACGCACCAGCTTGTTAGTTTCTTTGGAGGCATCAAAGTAAGCCTTCCATTTAGCAGTGGAATGGAAGGTAAGAATGTGAGATGATAATGACTTTGCTGATGTATGACCATGCTCCATGTTGGATAAATTGGCTCCCATATTTTTTTTCTTCTTTTGGGATCTTGGGGAAAAATATATTTCTGTATTCTAATCTTGTTTGTATGATGGCATTTACTAGGAGTTTCATTTATAGGTCTAACAAAGTAGAGGGGAATATATTCTTTCTAAATTAATGCTAGTAAGTACTTGAATGGACTTTTTAGAAAAATTAGGCAGAGTCTGTGATGTGATCAGAGCACAACAACAACTACACATTATGTATTTGTTTGGTTAAAAAAAATTAGGGGGAGTTTGTGATGTGATCAGAGCACAAGAACACAACTACACATGTATATGTTTGGTTTGGTAACGAGAATTGATTTTAAGTATATGTTTGGTTTGGTAACGAAAATTGATTTTAAGTGAATTGATTATGTAAAGTGATTGATGTTTATTTGTATGATGTGAATGTTAATTCAATGAACTGCACAATATACCTTCTCTTTCCGAATCGCCCCCGCCAAGATGTAGATGGTCGGGGTTGGTGGTGCGACGATGGGTAACCCATCCGCATCGCCTCTCTTATCTTTCGGCGGTGGTTCGTCGGAAGTCCAGGTTCTAGGTGCGCCCTGTGTTGGTCCAGCGGTTGCGCCTGCGGTTTGAATTCGTTCGAATCGCGCCGTCGTGACTGATTTATTAATTCTGTATGTAACGCTCTAATTTCTATTTTATTATTTTTAGTTGCTTTGAATATTTTCTTTGAATTTTTAATTGATTTTGTGTAATATATGGTGTGATGTATTTATTATATAATTATTTGTGTTATTTAATAAAATAGGATGAGAAATAATATTTATTTGGTTAAAGGGATTTATTTAGAATTAAGGAGGACTTAATTAGAATTATGGAATTAATAGGAGTTAAAGGAAATTTAGTGAGGGAGTTAAGAGAAAGGAGAGGTTTTAGTTTACAGTAAAACAAAAAGTCTGTATTCATTTCACGTACAAACATTTTTGAGAAAAAGGGAGAGTCTTTGAGAAACCAAGAGGAAACAAGGAGAAGAGCTAGGAAGAGAGAATCCGTCAGTTTTTGCTGTAGAATTGCTGAATCGAGGTAAGGGTGAGCTAGCAATTCAATTGATAATATATATGTATGATTCATGAAATTTGGATTGAAAATGGTGGTTTTTGAGTTAGGTTAAAGAACATGATAAATTGCTCAATGTTGTTGAATTATGTTGTTGATGACGTTTCCATGAGTTGTTTCTGATGTTTTGTTGTATATAGAACCCATAACCAATGTAGCAAATCATTTTGGGTGATTGGGGGATCAAAATGGGGTTTTTGGATGAGAAAGGGTTTTGGGAATCGTAGTTTTTGAGCTTCCAGATGAAGCGTCGCTTAAGCAAAGCTACCCGTCGCTTAAGCGAGCTGCCTTAGTAGTTGCCCAGAATTGTTTCCCGCCCGTTCGCTCAAGCGAGCTGCAAGCGAACTCCAAGCGTGCAAAACCTGATGTTTCGTCATTTAGGTCGCTTAAGCGAGATACCCGTCGCTTAAGCGAGCAACGCGACTTTTTGCCCAGAATTTTGAAAATTAGTCGTTCGCTTAAGCGAACCGTAAGCGAGCTGCAAGCGAGCAAAACCCAAACTTTTGTCATTTGACTCGCTCAAGCGAGCAGAGCTTCGCTTAAGCGAGTTGGGTGTTGTGCGGCCATTTTGTGAATTTTGCTTCGAGCTTTAGGACTTTAATCTAAGCTTCCTAATATGTTTATTGGATTTATTAAACATTGTTTAAGTGGTGAAAATTATAAATGAAGATGAACGTTGTGAATTTATGTATGCTTTCATGAAACAATTATTCACGTTGTGTCATTGAGTGGTCATTGATATTGCTGAGTCGTGTTGCCCAGTTGGAGAGTGTGTCATAACTATTAGGCAGAGTAGTTGTTGTCGTTGTCAATTGCAGTTGTTGTTGTTGTTTGGTTGTATGCTGATATACACCATTAGTCGTTGGGTTGTATGCTGATATACACCACTGAGTCATTCATACTCATGCATCGTTGGGGGCTCATGCCCTGGAATGTTTATCATTCAACCGTTGAGGGCTCATGCCCTGGAACGCTTTATCGTTCACCTGTTGAGGGCTCATGCCCTGGGATGCTTTAACCATCCAACTGTTGAGGGCTCATGCCCTGGAATGCTTGTCATTCAACGCGCATAAAATGGTACCACATGCCTATTGCATTTGTAGTTGATGTCGTTGCATAGTTGAAGTCGTTGCATAGTTGTTGTCGGTGAGATGTCGCCACTAGAGTTGTTGTTGTAATTGATTTAAATGAAGTATTATTGTTGATGAATGATGATGCCATATACGTATGGATATTGATATACTTTTTGATGTTTTTAATTCAAGTTGATGATTTATTTATATATATTATTTTGATTTGTGAACTCACCCCTTCTGTTGGAATTGTCGTCTTGTGGACAAGTGCAGATTTCCAAGGCTAATAGGTTGATGGCTCAAGTGTCTAGGGCTCTGATACGTAACGGGATGAGATTATTGCTGTTTAATACTTTCATTCCTTATGTATCATTTGTTGAACCATGATGTTGGAGATTCATTATCATTGAATAATTTTCGTTATGTTGAGGCCTTTGTGCCAAGGATTTGGTTGTAGTATGTTGATGATGATTTAAAAATATTAATTCCGCTGCAGAATTTTATAAGGATGAATGTTGTTGGAATTTAAATAGTTCTATTTCTATTTAAAAAATTTTGAAAAGTAGTGTGACATGCCCGTATTTGTTGAACTCTGATTGTTTCATATTATTATGTTATTTTGGGAAACGGGGTGTTACACTGTGCGTATGTGGTTCTGTTTCCTTCGCCTACGATGCTTTTGCTGGTGTCAATGTAGGGCGTGGATTGTGAGGCTCGAAAGGGATGTGATGCTCGCTGTTTTGGTTGCAGGGGTAGTTGGTACGTGAATCTGAATTGTGCTGGCAGTCGGTTCATAAACCATATCTCATACGATGATTTGTCTCCATTCACTTTCTTTGAAGGTGGTTGTGGTACCGTTGTTGAGCCAGAAATGGTTGTTACTTTGCTGATGATCGCAGTAAACAGTTGGTGTGTGTGGTTTCGCTTTTTATCGTGTTGGCGGTCGAATCCACTCCCCTATCAATTGTCCGTGGTTTCGTAGATTGAAATGGGACTGTGTGGACTCGAAAGAGTCGTTAATGCTTGCCGCTGATATTGCAGGGATTTGATGGTACGTGATCCGATTTCGTGTTGACGAACATTTCATTCGCCAAATTATAGACTCGGTTGCTCCTTTCAAACGTAATGTTCGGTTGCTCCTTTCAAACGTAATGTTCGTTTGTTAGAATTGATTAGGGTCGAATCCATTGTGTGTTGTTTTATTTGATGTATTACCTGTTAGGGCTGATTCACATGGATTGTCTGGGTAAGGTTTTATGTCCCCCCAGTTTTTATGTATTTTTTCCTTTTTTTTAATAATATATTTTAGCAAATGGCAACATATCAGAGTAGGACACCAACTTAGTTGGGCACTATTCTTTTTGTGTCATTTTGCTTTGGCTTATCAAAAAAGAATGTTAATTCAATAATAAATTTAAACTACAATGCTTCAATTAAAATAAATTTTACAAGCAAATTATCCAAACATAATAAAAATCAATTCTACAACTTTAGAATTACTATTGACCCTCCAAAATTGAAAGCAAACATATGCGTAACTTTAATCATCTATAAGTGTTTTCATAAATCAAATATTTCTCTTGTGGAGCTACAAAGAGTAATTATTTGGGTTGATGTATTTGTTCCCGTGAATTTAACTTAATTGGTAGAGACATTGCATAATATATGCAAGGATTGAGGTTTGAACCTCGGACACCCCATTTCTCCACATTTAATATGTGTGAGCTTGAACCATTACACTACTTGACCAAAAAAAGAAGACTAGGGTGTATTCTAATTGCTTTGATTCAATTCGATATGCTCGTTAATCAAATTAAAAGAGAACCATATCATCTAAATTAAGAGATTCATCACCAAGATTTATCAAGTACATCTGTGAGATGGATTTCAAATTGTATAATAAAAAATTTGTATTTTTGAACGGGTAATCAAAAACTTGTTAATATACGATTAATAAAATAAAATCCAAAAACACTAATTTTAGTTTGGCAAATATAATATGAAATGTGTCAAACTCCCTACAAACCATTTTAAAGACAAATAATATTGCATAAGTTGACACATTTCAGTTTATATAATCTAAATTGGTAATGTACACTTCAAATTATATAATCGAGATTCATCACCAAGATTTATCAAGTACATCTGTGAGATGGATTTCAAATTGTATAATAAAAAATTTGTATTTTTGAACGGGTAATCAAAAACTTGTTAATATACGATTAATAAAATAAAATCCGAAAACACTAATTTTAGTTTGGCAAATATAATATAAAATGTGTCAAACTCCCTACAGACCATTTTAAAGACAAATAATATTGCATAAGTTGACACATTTCAGTTTATATAATCTAAATTGGTAATGTACACTTCAAATTATATAATCGAGATTGTGTCGGCATAGAAACAGAACTTGTGTTAAATAGTTACCACATTTTTGGGCAAATTGAGAATTCCGGCTTGATTTAAAATGAATCAAAACAAATTATAAACAAAATACCTAAAACATGGTCGTGTATCTAGTTGTAGTTGCTGCTTAAAGATGACGATAAAGTCCTTTCTCGAAAGGCTGAAACATACATGAGCACCATGTGTGGCTCCACATTAACACCTAATAACTCATCCATGAAATCAACTACATGCATCAGACTTGGAAACAGGAACATCGTGGTCCAGAAGATGACCCTTAATGGGGAGATGCGATGACACGTCATCCAGTGTCACTATCATTTCTCCAATCAGAATATGGAAGCTAGAAGTCTTCTCGTTCAACCTCTCAACAAATACAGACATCAGTCTGTGGTGAATAATGTTATAATTGACATGCTTGAACCAATAAAGACCAATGGGTTATAAGACCTCTCTAAACCATTGATCATGCATCCTCCCGTCATTGTCCTTATGTAAAGCCTTTAGCTTCTTCCCACTGTTCACATACTTTAGATTGGTACGAAACTGCAACAAAAAAAAAATTAGCTTACATAAATATATAAAAAATAATACAATAATTTATAAGTTGGAGAATCTTACTTCATCAAACATGTGTTTAGCCATGTGATGATGATACTAGGTGAGCAGAGACATGTCATATGGGACATCGGGATGAGAATCCAACGATTGTGGCTCCTTCTCCACAGGATGCAGCTGCTCATCATCATCGACATTCACCTCTTCCTATGAATGATCAAAAACATCCTCCTCCTCAACATGGTGGAGGGGTTGGGGCACAGGCTCGTGTACCTAAGATGGTTCAGATCCATCAATAGTATGACTGCCGCCCCTACCTCTTCTCACTCTGACTTCTGCTTCAGCCTGCTTCATTCGATCTCGCATAACGGATGCAATCATAAAAGGTCCATATCTAAAACATTGAGAATCACATATACAAACCAACAAAAATCCACAAAATTACCCAAAAACAACCAGATTCACCATATACCAAACCAATTCATATTATATAATCTTAACAGGAACAACCTGGTTTGAATTATAAAATCTGAAGAGGTTCAGTTCCCTATAAGAAAACAAATATGAATCAAACAATAATAAATCAAATAAATGCAACCTTACCTTGTGCTTGGTGTTTATTAATTTCAAACAATATTATAGAAAAATTTATTGTGAGGACTTTTAATATAAATTAAGAAAGAAAGAAAAAAGTTGAACCATAGACCAAGGAAAGATGGGGTCTTCAAATTAACCAACTAAACTCGATAAACATATATTTAATATGACATACTATATATGTATAACAAAATTAAACTTTTGTAAGCCTAAATCCTTAGTTTGAGTTGCTTGGACCTTGGGTCTGCATTGCTGACCTCTCAGCCAAACTTTGTATTATCAACCCAACCCCCTCCCCATCCCCCTGAGAACGAGAGGTTAAGATTCAAAAAATCATAGTCGATATTATACTTGTAATATTTCAAAGGAAACCCATCAGGAGAGTTAAATTAGATCATTTTTTTAAGGAATTAGATCATGTCAATGTCTAACAATTTAAAATTTCCAATTAAAATGAACCATTTTTAATTTGTCAGTTTACATTTATCAACTAATTAATTCAACCATTAATTTTATTAAACAATCAAGCTAGTTTTCTGTTGTGGTATATACTAGTTGGTAGGATATCCACAACCTTTTCACAAACAGATCCTTAGTCTTTCAAAGTGCTATAGAAAAATCAATGATCTCTCTTAATTTTGAGAATCAACACTACAACATTTTTTAATTTAGGCCTTATCCGTGAAAATCGTAACAAGAACCAATGAAATCATGGCCTAAAGCTTAGACCACAGCTTGGTCACATTTTATGAAGTGTGATATATGTGATTGTTGCCTATTCTCTGTGGCCACGGTTTATTACCTTCGCCAACGAAATAAAACACAAATATGTAGCTGAAGACATGACAATAGGACACAGTTTGCTGCTATAATATAAACCACAGTTTTCGGATTTGGTATAGGCTTCGGTTTTAAAAATGTGGCCTACACATTAGACCACGTTTTTAATCCTTATATTATGGCATGGTTTAATGTGTATTGTTTAAGCTATTGTTTTGTACCTGTTGCATGTGCCTCAAGCCACAGTTTTACATCTATTTTTGTTTGAGACAACATATTTTGATTTTTCTTCTAGAAAGAATAGACAACATAGTTCAATCTAAAGCTACAGATTTTTAAGCATTGCATTTTCTAATGTTGCTTAAAATAAATAAACAATCATTAAAATAAGGGAACATAAATTAACTTAATAATATCTTAAAATATATCTTTAACAAAGGAAAAACAAATTCGTCTTATCAAAATCCTATAACATCAACACACAAAAATTCATGGTTCATCAATCAAACATAATAACCAAGTAGCCAAGTCTAAAAAACAACTAAGTTTTGCACTCTAGAAATGAAATACAACCGAGTCTTGTATCTCATTAGCCTCATTTCTCTTGTTGTTAACCATCGGGTCCAAACTGTAACAAAAAATATTATGTTAGTAAAATTAAAACCAAAAAAAATAAAGACTTAATAAAGGCACAAATGTTTTTAAACTTACAAATACATGTATTATAAGGATAGTCAATCCATGTAGTCAAACAAAGTATCATCATTGTCTTCTTCATATTCCTTCCTAACAAGTGGAGACTTTTCAACTGTTGTAGTTGGAATAGTTTCTCTAACCCAATTCAGGTCATTGTCATTACTTGATGCATTTAGATATTGGTTTTCATCATAGATCATTATGATATCCTTCTTGAGTGTCATTTGATTTGTCACCCATGTTAAACAAATCTTTTGGTATAGTCTTCATAACATAATGTTTATTTTCATTGAAGGGATCTTCGATATAAAAACATTGGTGGACTAGAGAGATATGACAAATGGCTCATTTTGGCAACATTTTTTTATCGAAATTTACACTAGTAAGCGCGTATTTCTCATCTTTAGCCTCAAACCAATCACACTTAAACAACACAAACTAGAGATGACCGTAATAGTCTAACTCAATTATGTCATTAATTGTTCCATAGTAAGTGACGAGACCTGTCTTAGAGTTTTTTTCCTTTGTGATTGCAAAACTTTCAGTTAAAAAACTAAAGCTACAACCGAATTTTGTGTTTTGCGTCTTGTATCTCATTTCATAGTGTGAAATCTATAATTAACCATTTTGCGGCAGAATTTGGACAACTAGATAATGCTTTGAGGTGAAACGACACATCATTTTTCAAGGCTTGAATTTTGAACCACTCACTAAAATCTCGACTTTGTCTTTTGTCATTATATACTTCCCTTGTTTATTGAGGCTACTAATACAATGATCGCGCTCTCTACAAAGGTAAAAATAGTCTTGAGAGAGAGAGAGAGAGGGTTTGATAAAGAATATGATATATCAAATATTACTGTTAAAATAATGTTTTTTTTTAAAAGATTCAAATCTCAAAATTGAAAAAGTACCACTCATTTATTTTCATTCCCGCTCAATTGTGGATAGGACAATATGGCATGACTTTTATCCGTGGCAAAGTTGCCGCCTGAAGCACTATAGGGCACAATTTATTTGAACTAAGGTAGACACTGATAGAGATCTCCGTTTGTAGAACTATCAAGATAGAGAGTGTGCTATGTACTTTTAAGATTCATAGTTGAGGGAACATTTAGGAACACTGGGAAGACATACCTTTGGAAATTTAGGAACTTTAATTTAAGTTTATGTTCAAATTACCCCTAAGTGAGTAAGACCTCCACGAACCGTCGCATAGATTAGCATGTGCAACTCGATAGGCGGAGAGATAGACCAAATCCATGAGAGAGTAAGACCTCGTACGTAAGGATCACCGTGCGACCAACATGTGCAACTTGACAGCTGATTAGGTTATCACGTCTTGACGAATTTATCACTTAGATAGTCTACATATAATAATTAAACGCGACTTGACTATTAATTAACTCCAACAAATGAATAGAGGGGAATCAAAGAATCATAACCGATAATTCTCTTTTATTTATTTTAATTGTTCCCAAATAAGTAACATGAATTATTTGGACGAAACGATAATCTCTGTGAATACAATACTCTACTTATCACTTTATTACTTGGTAAATGATTTGATACACTTGTCAAATTCAACCATCACATACCAACCTCCACATCTATCTTCATTAATGCATTTTTTAAATTCAAATTATCCTCCCACTCAAATGCAATAAATTTGGTCTTATTTTGAAATAAGGTCTTTCTATATTCCAACACTTTTGGTTTTTCCTCCTTTGCTATTATTATATGTGTTTTCATAAAGCATACCAACATCCCCATCTATCTCCGTTAAATGTGTTTTTTGAATTCATAATTCCCTACCACTCAAATGCAGTAAATTTGGTCTTTATACTCAAATAGCACTTTTGATTTTCCCTTCTTTGCGGTCATTTAACACGATTCATAAAGCATACTAACTTCCCCATCTATCTCCATTACATGTGTTTCTTGAATTCAAAATTTTCTTTCACACCCAAATACAATAAATTTGGTCCTATCACTTTATCACTTATTTTAAAAACCTATTAGGTTAAGCTTTTATTATTTAGTCATATCACTCACATCGGTTAGCGTGATAGACTAAATCATAGATATCATGTGTTAGTTGTAAGATCGTGTCTGCTATTATAATATGAAACAATGATTTCATCTATGAGTTGCAATTTAATGAGTTAATATGCACATGCCTAAAACAAATTTTAGTGCTATGTTGTTTCTCTAATAATTTTATTTGTGTTTATTGATAGATCCGTGCATCACGGGTCAAAAATTACCTATTGTCTTTATTACGGTCGATAAGACACGTGCGACACATTTAATGAGTTGTCCATTCAGATATTTTCTTTCTAAAATAACAAGTTGTCAACTCTACTATTAATTCTTGATATCTTTAGAATTTTTGTGAGGTTCTTACACTAACAAAAAACACGAGACTTCTAAATGGTGCATCAGATTAAGATATTTTAGAAAGAAAATTGTTTTTTTATTGAGTTTTGAGTATTGGTGATGGGACAATTGGGAAAAACAATGACATGATATCACTTGTATTCCATCTGATTTACTTATGTCAAAGTAATGACGATCCCCTTGCATCTATAGTTGATAGCACTTATCCAAAGATTTTAGGAAGCATGAGTGATGTAACTTATTTCTAAGATAGGGCTATATTAGCTCCAAAGAATTCAATTGTTGATCAAATAAACGATTATATGTTGGATTTGATTCCAGGTGAAGCAAAAATTTACTTTGAGTTATGATTCGCCGCTTTTCACGAAACTTAGATCCTGATGTGATTGATGATGTCCACATTTTTGAATTTCTCAACACAATTAATACTTCTGGTTTTCCAAATCACAACCTCAGATTAAAGGTTGGAGTTTCAAAGATGTTATTAAGGAACATAGATCAAAGATTAAGATTATGCAATGGTACAAGAATAATAGTAACCAAATTGGGTAAATTTGTGCTTGAAGGGAAGGTCATATCTGGAAGTAATATAGGCGAGAAATTTTTTATACCAAGATTATCTCTTACAGCTTCTGACGTCAGGATTCCTTTCAAGTTTCAACGTAGACAATTTTCGATAGTTGTTTCATTCGTAATGATTATTAATAAAAGTCAAGGACAGTCTTTAAAGAATGTAAAGATATATTTGCCAAGTGTTGTGTTTTCACATGGTCAATTATATGTTGCAATTTCAAGAGTTTATTCCAAAGATGGATTGAAGATGCTTATACAGATGAAGACGGTCAAGATACTAATGTGATTTCAAATGTCATATATAGAGAAGTATTTTGTAATGTAGGATCGTTTGTGTTAAATATATGTCTTGTACTCTATATTAATGTTTTGTGACTTAATAATGGAAACAAACTACATTCCTAATGTTACCATCATGCAACTAATTTATTGTATTTCCCATCATATGAACTATGGCCTACATTAATATATAGTAGATATTGGGTGATATGTCCGGTGACGATGGATGAGTGGCAATTGTGACGGAAAGTGCTCAGATGTGACGGTAAAGGTTTTGAACGTGACGACGTTGAATCTTTGCAGTGGAACGAAAGGTGCCTGCAGGCACGTTAACACTCTAACGCTCAAGTCAGTAATGGAACTAGAAAGAGTGAGTAGAAAGTGTTGAGAAAAGTGAATCATACCTTGAGGATGAAGCAAGTTCACCCTTTTATAGGGGCTCATCGGGTTTCACGACGTGTGATTAGGGACAGTTAGAGGTCGCATGTAAGGTGATCATCGCACGGGGGCGTGCTTCTATGTGGCATGGTACACTTAAGTTGGCGTGTTCCTTCAGGTGTGAAACCTTTAAGGTGATGTAAGTTTAGGCCACGTGTCAGCATGTGGTTGGTCTTCTGACCGATCTAGAACACTACATAACTTATTCGTATCTGTTTTAGTTGATAAGACTCGTACTTCGTACAGGCCGATGATCTAGTTTTTAAACAATACTATACTTCTAATTTACCCTTGCTACGTAAAGAAATTACAAATAAAAATAAGCAATTACATTACTTAATTACTTTACTCTACAAGTATTACTAATCCTAGCTTCCTTTATTGCAATTTTGACACCAATAATGGAAGCCTAGCTCACTAATTAAGAACAAGATTCCATTTCGATCAGTTCAAAAGATATATGCATAATTGAAAGAGTGTTCTAGGGCTGTTAATTAAATTCCTTATCATGAATAAGTTAAAATTAGTTTTATTTAATTTATACACTAGAGGGGTCTATCCCAAACAGCCCTTTCCACAAACTAATGTAACTTAATTATTTAGGTATATTTTACAAACTCTTGCGCAATAAACTTTTTCTTTTGCTAAAAAAAACCTTTCAACTCATGGATTTTATTTTTTGTTACAATGATATTGGTACAAAATTTACATGGCTGCTTAGCAGTGATTAATCTACGCCATGTAATCTGTAAGGCACACAAAATGGATTCTTCCCTTCCAATCATATTTTTTTCATACGTATGAAACAATAATCGAATATCTAACCACATGTTTAAGAAATTTAATTTTCTTGCTACTTGGACCAATTTATCACTGATCACTCATGAACTTTTTTATTATGTCAATAAATAGAAATAATTATTTGATCACAATGCCAAATAAAATATTACTTAGACACACGTGAAATTACATGAAATTTAATTATTTTAAAAGCTAGCATACATTAACGAATTATTTTTTTGACAAGGACATTAACGAATTGTTTCTTACTTTGATTCTTTACTTTTTTATATGGATCAAAATGCTTTGTCTAAATTTTATGATCACACAAAACATAGTAGATTAGAATTACAACTCGTTAGCTTTTTATAATGTCAAAAGTCAAACACCAATGAGGTAAATTTGCCATTCAAAACAAAACCAATGAGCTATGTCACAAAAGTCAAATTGCGGCTAGCTAGCTGCCAAACATATTTTTTTATAGGGATATGTTAATCCGTGCCTCCAAAATATAAAAAATTATCTTAAAAATATAAACTGTTACTTTTGACCACTAATTATTACACCATTTTTGAATAAAATCTTGCTTATTTTAAATGTTTAACCAATGCTCCGGGGGCACTGGTTAACATTCTCCTTTTTTATATAATAACAACGGTCTGAGTTTATCCATAAGTCCTAGCTCAACTGACAAAAATGCCGAAATTGTTAGGCCGGATTCCATGACCGGGGTTCGAACCCCGGTACCCCTACTTATGTGTGTGAATTTATAATAGCTTTGTCATTTCGTCTATGTACCCAAAAAAAACAACGGTCTGAGTTCATCGCTGAAGATCACTAAATAAATTAAATATTTTTCTTTAAGATAACTTTTCAAGTATATTTAACTTTTTCCTTTTGCAATTTTGTTCTCTTTTGTTTATCCTTGTTTGCGTGACTTTGTTTTGCTTTCCCATTTTGTTACGCGGGTTGTTCGATTTAGATTGTTAAATCAATTTTGATCTAATGTAAATTTAATTAATAATTTTAGTATTTTCAACAATACAGATAGGATGCGGACATATGAATATAGACTTATTTGTAGCTTTGTGTACTTTATCGTCAACTCGTCATATACTATTAACATAAATGTTTTGAGTATGTTCGCATATCCATTCTTCTTTTTTTATCGAATTTGTATTGTATATATACTTTATCAATTTAAATGAATGAATATCGTTTATTTTTAATAAAAAAATAAATAAACAATAATTCAAAATAAAAATTAAAAACTATGGAATAAAGACACAAGTTCCATCACCTTATTTTTACGATGTCATTATACATGTGCTTATGTGAATATATTATTTATATTCCTACACTCGAACCATTTTTGGAATTAAATGGCGCCGAATATTATTATTTTAAGGAAATTGGAACCGAATATTATGACGTACTTTTGACGTGCTTAATATATGGAAAGTTTTTTTTGCCAGAATACGCATGGAAATATAGTTATATATTGTTTATTGGAAGAAAAAATAAAGTGCATTTTCCTTTTCTCAGTTCATGGCATCAATAAAACAATCTTTTCTCATTTCATAAGTCCAAAGACAATTTGGTCAAACAAAAAAAAAACACTACAAAGACAATTCTTTAACTTTTTTTTGCCCAAGAGATATCACATCACTAAAGTAATTAGAACTTGACTTTATTATAAAATAAAAAATAAAAAAAATATTAGTTTAAGCGTTCATATTTGATGGTTGAACTTTTTTGTTTGTTTGGGTATCGACTAATCCTTTTTTTGTTGTGATTTGATTGTGTTGTAAATTTTTATGGTCTTTTTTAGCACATCTTGTACTAAAAATGATTCTCCTACGGTGTTAATAATATTCTATTTTTGGTTGTTAGAAAAAATGCATTTATCTTAAGCCCATGTATAGTTTTAATTTCTATATAAAAACATGGCCGTATTCTATGAGTCGGTAAATTTTTTTGCAGTTAAAGTTGCTGTCTTATTTAACTCGAATGATTAGTCTTGTAATTCACGCCAACAAAATTGAGGAAATAAAGGTTGCAATCTTTTGTCCCTAGAATATATCTTGAAATTTATCCTGTAACTATATTTTATGTATGGTCGTGAAGATTGGCAAAAAAAAAAATGTGTTGTCGTAAAGAAGCTTACACTTTCTCTTTCATTTTATTTATATTTCTCTCTTTTGGTTTTGCTTTTGCTTCAAGTTGTGTTCGTTGGTTGGCCAATAATAATTGGCTTCTTCATGAAGATCTTCGGAGACATGAGTAAAATATATCTACACCAATAAAATATTAGAGCATTTTAATCAGTAAACACTCTTTTTTTCTTAAAGAATATTCTTAAGAACTGGTCTAAATAGACAATATTTACAAAATTTTTACTATTTTTATCTTTTTTTCTTTTTGAAATGGCAAAATTATTATTCACGTCGAGTTTATGCAAGACGCAATTAAAATCGCAAATAAAAAGGGAAAATACAAAGAGATGCCGCAAATATACGAAAGGTCTCACACCTAAAAACCCAAAAACCAAAACCAATAGCGACAAAATAGTGAGGCCGAAATATACTTTCAGTATATTTCTATCTGTGTGTTTCTCTATCGCAAAGCTTAGGAAAATATTATCAATCAAAATGTGATGCCAATTCAGTGGTTGCTCTTTCAATAGTCCCTAACCAAGAAGATATTGTTAGCCAAATCTAGCGATGCAAGTTATTTTACTCTTACTTGCAATTTGTTGTTGCCGACAAAGTTTCCACTACAAGAAAACTGTGTTTTAGCGATGGCCTAAAACCCACGCTAACAGGGTAAAAACGGACGCTAATATAGATTTAGCGTCAGGGTCGGGGGAATGCTAAAAAAGTTGAAGCTACTAATTAGTGTCGGAAACTTTACATCTGAGGCTAAGATAGCGTCGGTTAAGCCGAGTTAATCCCGACTCTAAGCACAGCCGAGGTTAATAAATTCATCATCTTGAAAGTCAACCAAATCTGGTAGAGTTAGCTAAACCGACGCTAAAAAAATTATTTAGAGTCGGATTCACCGATGCTGAAGTCAATATGTTGAAGTCTATTTAATCTTGTAGAGTCGGCTTGGCCGACGCTAACATCAACTATAGATAAGTGCTGATGGATGTTGCTTCACTTCATACCCTATATAATGCTATTAAATAAGTATTCACACCAAATCAGCCACAAAATGTAACATTGCATTAACATAAACATGTTATAGTCATAAAATAAGGCAATAATAGAGTAAGGAAGGGTAACAAACATTACATAAATAAAAAGCCGACCTATAATATTTGGCCAATCTAAACAATAGAGTAAGTTGAGTTCATATTCTATATAAAAAACAACAAAGAAGATCAAAACACGTTATTTGTTGTGATCCTATGAGTGTGTGTGTGTGTGTGTCTATATATATATATATATATATATATATATATATATATATATATATATATATATATATATATATATAGAGAGAGAGAGAGAGAGAGAGAGAGACACACACATGAATAGATAGACTAAAATATAGAAAATAAAATACACAAGGAATGTTTAAGCACAATCTCTAACCAACATCTCAAACAACAAGTATAACAAGAAGTCTTCTCTAATAGAAACCCATCAGGCTTAGTGGCTGATAGCGGGTCACATCCGCTGAGTATATGTTTTTTAGCGGCCTATATATTATAACGGTATCCCACTCAAGGGAAAACCAAACAAGCTACAATACACATGACCGTAACCGCAACAAAGCAAACAACACTAAAACATAGCCTTACAAGAGTGAAGTAGCTACACCTAAATTCAGCCCAAAACAGCTGATATAGCATTCTACATCACTGCTATACAGCCAAAACATAACACAGAACATGACACACCAAATATTATTGTGCTACCAAACAGAAACATGCACACCAAAACGCAAGGCGACCCACTTATCAGTTATCACAACGGCTGAGTAATTGAAACAAGGGTTCACAAATCACACACACAAAAGCATTGACAAAAAACCTAAAATAAACAAAATCACTGAACCAAAATAGATCAACCTTCAATCTAAACTGAAAGTCAACCTAAAAAATAGATCTGACTAACATAAAATTCTGGATCAAGATTTAATTTTCTGAAATTTAGCTTCATTCATGGTTAGTAATATAATATTCAAAAGAATACAACATTAAATTGTTACATAAACATGAATGTATTTCAAACAACGGGAAAAGAAAAAAAAAACAATCAAAACTGTCAAATACATAAACAAGCAATATTCCAATGGAAAAATAAACAATGAAAAGAAATGCATACGATATTTATGAAACTTCGAAAAAAACAGAAAAAAAAAAACTGCACAAATCTGAAGAAAAAATAAACTCGAAAACTGATTTAAACATAAATCTAGAGAAAGAATACCTTAAAGTTATTGCCGGCACCAGAATGTCCAAAAACAAGGTTATCCAGCCGAAAAAACTGACCGTACGGACCAGATCTGACGCAGTCCATAGATTATTGAAGACAAGAGAACTTGAAATTAGAGCGAATCAGTGGATAATTTTGAAGATAAGAGATCTTTGTAGTCAATCATCCCATATGAAGATTGAGATTAGAAATTGAAACAAATAGAGAACTTGGTTTATTAATCCAAAAAGATGAAGCAGGTGCGAAGTTCTGGAGAGAGAGAGAGAGAGAGAGAGAGAGAGAGAGAGAGAGAGAGAGAGAGAGAGAGAGAGAGAGGGTAGGGGCTTGTTGTGTTTCAATCCCTATGAGGCTGTTGTCGGCTAGGGTTTCGGTGGAGAACGAGCTAGAGTTGGGAGTGAGAAGAAAAGGGAAAACGAGAGGATATTACAAAAGGGAAATTTTTATTTTTTTTAATAATAATAATGAATGAGGGAGTGAGCTAGCTAGTTAAAAGTTAGATAAATATATTTTTGTTTTAATTTAAATTTATCATTTTATTATAGCATCGGAGGGACTGAAGCTACATTAATGAGTAAAACAAATTCACCTATTTTTTCAAAAGATAGCATCGGATAGGACGACGCTACATGCATTTAAAATAAGGAAAAAGGATTCATTGAATTAGCGTGGGTTCAGCCGACGCTACGCAGACGCAATTAGCCTCGGTGTCAAGGGCTGACGCTAAATTTGGCAGCTAAAATGGCAAATTCTTGTAGTGTTCCTTCTTCTTGTTGACAAGATTTGTGTAGTTTTCGAAGGGGGGGAGTAAGATTGGTTCTTTGATTTTGTAAGGTTGATTATCGGTAATGGAGCAAAACCTTTCTTTTGGCATGACATTTGTATTTCAAATACTCCGCTTTGTTAAGCTTTTCGTAGGCTTTTTGCAAATCACTTAAAAAAATAGCCTTCTTAGTGACATGGGGTCATCGAAAATATGTATTTGACACTGTGATTTAAAGTGGCGAAGGAATTTATTTGTTTAGGAATCTAATCTTTATCAAAATTTGATGTGTCTAATAAGAGATGCAAATATTTGTTCTTGTGAATATAGTTGGAATTGGAACCTTGAACCTTCGTGTAATTTTTTGGTTAAATCTTTGTATGTTAAATTATGCTCCAGATTTCACTCTCCTTGCACCTTTAGTGCATCCACGCGTAGTGGGTTGACGAACAAATAGGATAGTTTTGCTTCTCATAAGGTCTAAACCTTTGCTTGGCAATTTATTCTTGTCCTCCTTCCATCTCGTGGTAACATGTTAAGAGACATATTTTGACTAAAGGGACGGATGCAGTTTGTGCTTGGTGTCTCGTGACACTTTGAATTTGAATTGGAGGATCATTTGTTTTGTAGGTGTGATTTCGCGGGGGAGATTTTGTATCATATTATTCATCGGGTTGGAATGGGTGTTATTTCGCATGGCAATATAACTTCTCTTTAATTCTAGACGGCTTCTCATCCTCCTCTTTAGTTACGAATGATATTTGAATCCTTTATTTTGTCTTAGTTATTAGGTAGTTTTCTTTGCTTTTGGTGGGAGTGAATACCCCTTGTACTTCTCCCAAGTTTGTTGGTCAAATACTTTTTGTATTTCTCTCATTTCTTTCTAATAAAAGTTCATTTGGCCGTACGAAAGAAAATAAATTTTCTCATCACAAAATAAAAAGAAAGTAAATTTCTTGGCATTCAATTTTTTTTGTGAGGGAAAGAGAAGCAAAAAAGTATTGCACTTAACTAAATAAATTGATTGTATACATGCTTAAAAATAAAGGCTTATTTGTTGTTTTCAATTTGGTCTTATAACTCTAGAAAATTTCCATTTGGTCCCTCAAATAACCTCTGTTAGTCAATTTTGTCCGTTTCTGTTAATTTTAACCATAAATGTTTAAGATGAACTAACATTATAAGTGGTCCATCGTAGACCTTATTATATTAACCCTTTGATCTTATTTTTAAAAAGAGAATGGTTGGATCATGTAGGTATATTGTATCTTATGGTGAACTGTAATCAACTATCTTCTTCATCATTTTCTTCATCTTTTAATCATCAACCATCATCAAATATACCCAGAAGAAAAAAACCCAGAACCGTAAACACCATTTTTTTCCTTCACTTACTACAACTTCCTTTTCTCTTTCAATTGAATCTAAAACCAACCACACACTTCCAATTGAAAAACCCAACAAAATCTCACAATTGAGTATTTTCAACAACTACATACTGAGCATACAATCCAAGAGCAACAAACGAACAAACATGACTCCCAACACGAAAATTGGTAACATTGGAACCAACAGAATCAACGATATTTGAAAAATTAGATCCAGGAATGAATGGTAAAGGGGGTTTCTCCTGGTACTTGCTAATAAAAATTCAGATTTGTAATTTCTCTTAATCTGTTAAGCGTAATTCCCAGCTCTCGTTTTTTTTCTTTTGGATCTCTTTTTTTTTTGTGACTTGAGGAGTATTATGGTTATCAATGATTCTGGTACATAATAATGGATTTCTTCTATGATTCAGGAAAAAAAAATAAACTCCATCAATTTCACAAACAACCATGACTTCAAGAGATCCAATCAAACAACCCAAAGGGAAGGGTACTTGATTTAGTAATTTTGGTTAACTATTAGGGTTCAAGTAATTTCTAATTTGTGTTTTTTGTGATTGATTTAAATGAGAATAATAATATGAAGCCAAAGAATGTATGAGTAGAAAGAGGAAGAGAAGGCTAGTTCAAGATATTGGAAATCTTGTGATTAATTATATGTATATTGTATGTGTTCGATGTTTTTTTTAGCTTTGGATTTTTCTGGTATTTGAATCAAAAGAAGAAGAAGAAGAAAAGAGGGAAGAAGAAAGGTGGAAAAAATTAGATGCGAGAGGTTCATCATTAGATGTAATGGACTTGCAATCAAACGGTCAAAATCATATCAGGAATATAATCCATTAAAAAACTAACGAAGATATCCAAATTGACTAACAGAGATGTATTTGAGGGATCAAACGGGAAAAATCTAGAGTTATGGGACCAAATTGAAAACAACAAATAAGTTGAAGGACCAAACATTCAATTAAGCCAAAAATAAATTTAATTATATATCACATTGATAAATTAATTAAACATAAAGTGAGAAAATTAATATACGATTAAAACAACGGTTTTACGTTCCTATAGTACACATGCATGGATATTATTTATTTTTAATTATTTTGAAGGAGCATGCATGGATATATAACATAATCATACACATGACAAACTGCAACACCAACTTAATTAGTGTGTCTTATTTTCTCTATACCGTCGTACTTTATATCTCTTGAAGTCATATCCTGACTTTATTAAAATATTGCAAGTGGATCAGCACACACTCAAACCCTACGTTTCTCAATCAGCTTCTGTAATTGCTCTTTTTTTGCTCCCACCACTTTTTCAACTACTTTTCCTTTCTTCAATAGTATAAATGTTGGCATTGCTTGTACCTGAAATGCACTTGCCACCTCCTGTTTCCATTGGTACATTTTGCGTTATCATATTGTTTACATATAGATATAAGATATCAAGGTAGTTAAAAGAGGAATTAATCATATGTATCATACCATTAACTCATCCACGTCAATCTTAATGAACTCAACATCTTTGTATTTTGCAGCTAATTCTTTGATAATTGGATCCATGTATTTGCAAGGTCCACACCAAGTAGCCGTGAAGTCGATGACCATCTTTAACAATAATTAACAAACAAAATTAACCACCTTATAAAACAAAAGATTTTCAGCCAAATAATAAGAAAATTATAGCCAAGGTTTTAAATCACGGTCTTAGTCGTGGTTGCATCGTGAATTTTGATATTGCAAAAAATATTGATCAAACATAAGTCATATATTCGTAATGACAAACGCAATGCAAAGAAAATGTTAAAAAACTTGACTTCATGACAACAATAATAGTCATGGACCGTTTTTTGAAACCTTGATTTTTCCATCGGTTAAAATCTTGGTTAAGCACGTCACTAAATTTTGTGACGAGAAAAACCGAGAAAGTTCTCATTTTTTTGTCGGTAAATTAATTATATAGTAAATTTTCAGATACTTTGACGTTTGGTTGAATACTAATACTCTTTAAAAAAAAAATAGTTGACTTTTGAAGTTTAAAATAAATTAATATAAAAATATAAGATAACGTTGAATGATTCGATGAGAAGTAATATATTTAACCAAACTACATGAGTATCGTTGTGTTGATCTAATTATATATCAGATGTTTATACCAGCTTGTTTGTTACTTTGGAAGCCTCAAAGTGAGCCTTCCATTTAGCAGTGGAGTGGAAGGTGAGGATGAGCGATGGCTCTGATGATTTCTCAACAACAGACTCTAAAGTGGAAAAGTTGGCTCCCATAATGTTGGTTCTTTTAAGCAAGTGAAAAACCAAAGTTTATAAGAGTTTGTGTAGGAATTGTTGTTATGAGTGAATGTTGTGTAGGACCTTATATAGAGTGACTACGTATTTATAGACCATAATTATCATATTATAATGAAATTTGTTGCATGCTGAATAGGAAAAAGGGAAATTAAAGGGAAGCAGAACAAAATTTGGCATCAGATTCTTGGAAGTTGGAAGTGACGATCTATCTAGTCTAGTTTGAACATAGTAACGCTGTGACTAAAAAGCATAAATGGCACCCACTTTTCAATATAGAAAGCAATTCCCATCTTCCATACAACTTTTTTTTTTCTTGAAGAAATATTCCACACAAGTTTTAGAGTAAAAGAATATTTCTATACAAATTTGTAGTTTTAAAGGAAATTTTTGTTTTTCTCTGTTTTTTTTGCTTTTGCACCGGTTTCCGATCTATCAATGGTGGACAATTAATCTGGCTCATGCGTAGGCATGTACATTGGTCAAGCGTTGTTCTCCTTGAAAATTAAACCCGGTATTTTTCTGTTTTTATTTTTATTCTCTAGTTATTGCAGCTTATATCTCTTTTCACATTTGCGTCTATTGTCATTATTTTTTTTATAATTCTGAATCGAACTTAGGAATTAAGAGTTTACAACATTTACACACAGTGAATATCAACCATTTTCAGAAAAGGTAAGCACAGTGTTACTTATTAAGTTTGGTTCGGTATGTGTCTTTTATTTAATCATTCTTTTTTTTTTTTGGTTACTTTTATTTAATCATTCAACGTCACCTTATATTTTTATAAAAGTAAAATAAAAAAATGTACATGTTAAACAAATTTATCCTATATAATATTGATCCTATTTAAACCCTACATATGTTGTGGTGTCTTATACTAATTGACAACACGGACCTTTAAAAAAAATAAAAAATATTTGTATTTTATTCGTGAGGTTGTTCTCTCATGATTGGACAATGGACACCAAAGACCTCTATTTTTGAAGGAATCAAATTTCTTTGTTGTTCGCAGATTTGATAGGGTTGAAAAACATATGTAAAAGACGAAAATACTCATCTGCAGTTAATTGCTGAGGAAATAAACCGGCTGCAGTTAACTACCGAGGAAATTTCTGTAGTTAACTGCTGATGAAAACTTTGACAGTTAACTACCGAGGAAACCTCAAACCTGTTTTTTCTTTTTCTTTTTTGACAAAAATCATAAATTGTCATTATTAATATTTATTGATTTTGAATGTTTCAATCATTATTTTGGTACATTTCAAACAATTACAGTATTATGCTTATGCATATATATCTTAATAAGAATATCATTTAAATCTCGACCAAAAAAAATAAAGAGCATTTAAGTCCTCAAAAAACAATTCAATGAGTGTAAAAATTAAGTATTTGAATATTGTTTTGCAAATTACTTGAATAAAAAAAAATCGTTGTGCACAATTATGTTAATGTGGAAAATATAACAACATACTATACCTTAAAAAAGATCGTTGTGCACAATTATTTTAACGTTTTTTTTTGTACAAATTATTATTTTTATTTAAGTAATGTGCAAAACAATATTCAAATGTTTAATTTTTACACTGATTTAAATGTTATTCTTATTAAGATATATATGCATAAGTATAATACTGCAATTGTTTGAAACGTACCAAAATAATGATTGAAACATTCAAAATCAGTAAATATTAATAATGACAATTTATGGTTTTTGTCAAAAAAAAAACAGGTTTGAGGTTTCCTCGAGAGTTAACTGCCACAGTTTTCCTCGGTAGTTTACTGCCGAAGTTTCCTCTGTATTAACTGCAGCCGGTTCCATAATTCGACAGTTAACTGTCGAGGGACATTTGAGTAATTTACATGTGTTTTCAGCCTTTGCATATGTGTCAACAACAATTTTCAATTTCTTAAGATATAATATAAGATCTCATCCTTTGTCAAAGAAGAAAATCGTCAAAAATATATTTTTTTAGGAAAGAAAATTGTCCAAATTGATGTCTCGTTTTTTAAGTACCACGATATTTATATGTTTCTTAATAATTAAAAGACACAATTTTTTTTGAAAAAACGAAAAGGATAATAAATTAAACACACACAATCAAAGCACAAAAAGTGATATGATCATAGGGTTACAGAAATATCAAACACAAGACCACACCATAACAACGGTGTCTATAAACCAAGAAAGAAAAATAATTGAGAATCAAATTATAGATCAAACCACTCCTAGACATAGGCATGGTTGATTGCTCCATTGATAGAAAGCATATGAAAAATCCTAAGCATTACACTTGGTCCATGACCATACCAATAGTTTTACCTTGTCCAAAGGTGTATGAGTTAGGCTATCATGATTATCAACCGTCACATAGTTATGATGCTTCCAAAATCCATATGCATGTCAACCATATCACATGAAATTATTTCTTCACTTTATTTCCTTGAGAAACCAAACCTATGAATTGAACCACATGACCAACACAAACCAAGAGGTTGGGTTTTGATGTTAATTGGATGACTTGGATTAGGGCTTGTGTGTTTCCGAGTACGCTATTAGTTTTGGTTAACGATTTTCCAACCCAGGAGATTAATATTCAAAAAGGTCTTAAGCAACGTGAAGATTTAGCCTTATTTCTCTTTCTGATATTGGTTGAGGGGCTGAGTGTGTCGATCCGTAAGGCAGAGAAGTTGGGAGAGTACTCAAGGTTTAAAGTTGGGGCGAATGGGCTCTGTGTCCCATCTTCAAAATGTTGATGATAGTAATTTTATAGATGAAGCCTCAGTGGTAAATCTCTGGACCATAAAAACGATCCTCTAGTCTTTTGATATGTAGTTTGGGCTCAGGGTTAACTTGTATAAGAGTAGTATCATGGGTATAAATGTGGAAGGTGAGTTTGTGAGGATGGCTGAGAGTTTTCTTTACTATATAGTTGGGTTTATTGCCTTCAAGTATCTAGGTATTCCAATGGGGGAGAATCTTATGAAAGTGGGGACATCGGAGCCTCTGATAGAGCTTAATGTTAAGTGGCTTGGGTCTTATAGGAGTAAGTTTGTTAGCTTAGGTGGGAGGGTGGTCCTTAGTAACTATGTTCTCAATTCTATTTCTATACTTGTCTTTCATGAGGTTCCCTGTTAAGGTCTGAATGAGTATTGTTCATCTCCAAAGACATTTCTTATGGGGAGGGTAAAAACGGGGAGCAATATATCTTGGGTTAGTTGGGGGGATGTGTGTCGACGTAAGTCAGAGGGAGGTTTGGGGATTAGACATTTAAGACTAGTTAATCAGGCCATGTTGGGGAAATGGCATGGAGACTCCTCTCTTTGGTGGAACGAATCTCTAGAAGGATATCCTTTGTGCTAGGTAAGTGACTAATCAGGTGATCTCTCATCATGGAGGGAGAGTCAGTGTCTTGTCGATTGTTTCTTTGTGGTGGAAATGTGTATCTCTCCTTCAAGGTGGTCATGATGATACCTCATATTGGTTTTCCCAAGGTGTTGTTAAAGTATTGCAAGACAGCCACTATAACACCCCAATTTTAATATTAATTGTCAATATTATTAATAGATAATATATATTATTATTGGGTAAAATTAGTATTATTTTTTATTATTATCATTGAGGCTTGATATTAGTAAATTAAATCATTTGTGGTTATAGGTGTTACGAAAAATGAGAAAGTAAGGAGGAGTTAACTAGTCGAGTGAATAATGTGAGAAAAACAATTTTTAGGGAGAAAATAGTGTGCCATTGTTGAAAAATAGTGGTTTGGTTGTTATCAATATTTCATGTGAATTTAAATTATAAAGAGAGGAATGATATAATAAATAATAAAGATAAGAGGTGAGAAATAGAAGTAATAAATTAAATGGGGGAGGAGGGAGTAAATTATGATAGGTGGAGGGCAGAAAAGTAATAATAATAAGAATTTAACCTACTTTCCTAGTATAAATAGAGGAATAAAAATTCATAAAACATTATTGTTGAACGTTGGAACCAGATAGACGTAGAGAGGAAAGGAGGCAAACCCTAACTAAGGAGAATTGAATCAAAAGCTGCGTTTTTGGAGAATTCGAGGTAAAGGGGAGAATCTTTGCACCTTAGGGTATCTTAATATATGACGGGGTTGTTTAATTCTTAATATGATGTTGTTGTTTTTATGTGAGATTGTGATGAGAGATTTATGATGAACGAATTAAAAGATGAAGTTGAAAGATGAGAATTGAGGAAAACTAGTTTAAGTTTTTGAATTGAGGTTTTTAGACTTAAAAAGAGTGGATAATTTGGTAGGTTAGCGAAAAAGTAGTGTTTGAATGATAGGCTAATAATGGGATAAATATTAGGGACGAGTTTGGAGAGTATGTGACTGGAAACGGAGTCGAAAAGGGTTCCCAAAGCGAAATCGCAACAGAATTGCGATTTTGCTGTCATTGTGCGTTTCTTACCGTCTCCTTTTGGCAAGTTTAAGTTCTGAAATGGGTTTAGGTTTCTTCATGAAAGTTGTAGATATGGATGTTAGCTTTCACTAGCCTTTTGAGGGACTCGATTTAAGTGCCTAGAACTCAAGATATGATCAAAATACTACACATAGGTCAACATGGTCGTGCTCTTTTCGATTTCTGTAACCGAAAATAAAAATAAAAACTGAAACTTTTCTGTTCAGAATTAGGATTTGGTGTCTTCATAAAAGTTGTATCTATGACTGTTAGCTTTAATTTGGTGTTGGTTTGACCTCATTCCAAAATCTATAACTCAAGATATGATCAAAATACTACACATGGTCAGCAGGGTCGTGCTCTTTTCCTAGGCGTAGGAAAACCAATTTTCGACTATTTTATGTTCTAAACTGGATTTTTATGTAAACATAAAAGTTGTAGATATGGATGTCAGTTTTCAAGTAGATTTGGAGTGACTCCAATAGGACGCCAAAAACTTGAGTTATGATCAAAATACTAGACAGATTTCAGCACGGTCGTACACTCTGCCTAAGTTTAGGAAAACCAACCATTACACCCCCTCTCTGTGTCGAATTGGATTTAGGGTCCTTCTAAAAGTTGTAGATATGGGTGTTAAATTTCTTTTAGCTTTGGTTTGACCTCATTCATACATTCCTAAGTTGAGTTATGATTAAAATGTCACATGTGGGTCATGTTGCGTTTTCCATGAAGTTTAATCACCACTGTTCTAGTGGCCTCTAAACCATCCATGATAGTATTAGTGATTGTAAGAAATCCGTTAGAGTATAGAGTAAAGTTGAGGGTTCTTAAACTTTACATCTAAACGAGGGAGTGTGATCATGCATAAATAGAAGCGATTACCTCAGGATAATAGCAAGTCTAAAAGATAAACCGGTGATAGTGATCTAAGTGAATTTAATGATGTTAAAAGATGACGTGACAATAGGACATGAAAAATAATTAGCTTAAGAGTATTGATAATTGGAGATTGAGAGAGTCAGGGTAGTTAAAGAACTTAAGGTGAATGTTATATACGAACGTTTAAAGTGCATAAACGAATAAAGATTATAGATGATCGTAGACGAGATGTAAAGAAAGATAGGGAGTTGTGAGTTAGGTAATGAAAGAAAATAGGAATGATAATAGCAATGAAGAGGACGGGACTCGATTAGAAAAGAGCAAGATGAGTAGGAAAACAGATAAGCGGTAATAGTTATAATGTTTAACGATAATAATAACAACCAGTATCGAGAGAATAAAATCTTGAATTTTTATGAAGTCTTAGTGAGGAAAGTTTTTGAAGTCGACAGTACTGATAAAGTGAGATAATAACTTTAAATTAGGGTCAAGTTAATATTAGAAGAATAGTCGATGTATAGATGACGACAAATGTGAGAACAAGGTAATAAGATATAGAGTCGTTTTAAATGAGAAGAATAATTACGAAAGAGTTATGACGATGGTGGGGAAGAACCTAGTTGTATAGAGATGAGACATTATATGTAATGATAATGAATAAGAATACAGCCTGAGACTAAGAATGAGTAATAGGTTATGCTATCAGAAGTAAAGTATATAGAGAGCCTAGAAAAGGTGATGGGATAGAGTATGAACGTAAGACAAATAAAAAGATAAAATAGAGGGATGTTGACGTAGAAATGAGTCACGCGTAAGGGTTGGACTAATGAAGAGATAAGGTGGTGATATAAACGGTTGATGGAGAGTAATAATGAGGAATCCGTAATGTGACGAAGAGTGATGACGATTGATATTATATATGTGTAAATAAATACATACGATGAGAAATGATAAAAAAAAAATTCGTGATGACGAGGATGACGACAACTATATCATTACGATGAAGAGAGTGATGATGTTTATCTATGATGATGAGAGTGATGTATAAAATGATGATGGGAGTGATATATGATGATGATAAGTATGATAATGATTTGTGTGCTTGCATTAGGGTCGTGCATTTTAGTGGGAGTCTTGCATTAATATGTGAATTATTTAAATATGTGTATACTTGTTTTACTTGTAACTTATTTCTATGCATTCATATAGAGTCTAAGACTGATGGAGTGCATGACTGATGGAGAAGTCCAGTAACATACCTCTGGCAAATTATGACGAGAAAAGTCCAGTAACATAACTCTGGCAAAACGATGAGTAGGCGTGGTACCACATTCATATAGGTCGTTAGGAGATTCCATATGCATGATATGAGAAATGAAGAGATTATACATAATGGTTGTTGAGACAATGTGATAGCAGAGATTATATTCTTTTTATGCTTATTAAAAGTGCGTGTTTTTCCTTATGTTTTTGTTATAGCTGGATTTCTCACCCCTTTCTTGTTGTTGTATTTATGGTATATGTACCCGCGGGGTTCAGATACTTAGGACGCAGAGATCTAGTTGCGGGACACCTAGCAGGAATACAACAGGAATTGTCTTCCGTCTATTTTATTTTAGCAATGATTATATATGTAGTCGAATACGATCTCTGATATATAACACCATGGGTTGGGGCTAACATTTAGTTTAATTTGATTTTGAGTTTGAATCTTGGAACTAATGTTATTTCTATTTATGATCTTCAATGACAATGATAAATTTTATTAATGAGAATAGTGAAATGTTTCCGTTGCTGAAATTTTTAAATAGAAAGAAAAATATATTATTTTTGTGAGTTTAAGTCGAATTGTGTAACATCCTTATTATTAAATATATTATTAATATTTAATATTTATCGACGGGAATTAGGGTGTTACGGCCACACAATTTATGGGATGACGTTTAAGTCAGGGAGGCCCCATTTAGGTTCTCGGGTTGCAGGGATTTGAGAGGGGAATGTGAGGTGGAGGCGTAGGCTTTTCATTTATGAACATGCCTTGGAGGTGGAGCTTTAGGTGGTGTTCGGATCAATACAATTATCTTAAGAGGAGGATGTCTGGTCTTCAAAGCATTCCCCATACGAGAGGTGTTTTCGGTCTGGTCTGCGTATGACTCTTTCTCAGATGAGGCTTTGGGGGTGGGTGGTAGGGTGATTGATGTTAAGCTAGGTTTTGAAGAGTTGGTCTTCGTTCAAAGTTCAAGTGTTCTTTTGACAGCTTCTTCTAGATAGGATCCCCATTATAACTAATTTGTTTAGACATTGGGTTATTCCTGATGATGCGGTTCTAGTTGTGCTTTTTGCGGAGCCCCTTCAGAGTTGGTTTTTCAGCTCTTTATTTTGCGTATGGTGGCCTCAATAGTGTGGTATAGGATTATGAGGTGGTTAGGCTGAGAGTGGGCTTTTCCTGGTGCTATGATTAGCCTTTTTTAGGGATTCTTCAGTTCAGCACAGAGAGAGAGAGAGAGAGAGAGAGAGAGAGAGAGAGAGAGAGAAGATTATGCAGGGTCTTTTGTTGATAAGACATACTGTTATGTGGACTATCTAAATAGCCCGTGATGATCTTGTGTTTTCTTGTAAGACACTAGATGTGAAGGAATTGGTCCTTAAGATCCAATTTTCTTCATGGTATTAGTTCATTGGGAGACACCCTGGTTCTCCTTGTTTGCATTATAAGTAGGTGTTGGAACCTCTCTTGTTTTGGATCTTGTAGCTTTCTGTGTAAGCACTACTTTTGGTACCTTTGAGCGAGGTTTTTTGTTTGGTTCTTGATCTTCTATGTCCCATGTCCTACCTGTTGTAGGCTTGGTTTACTCTTTCGGTGTCTGGTTCATTAGAAGGGCGAGATGGCTTCGTTTATCCTACCTGTTATTTTGTCATGTGTTTGTAGTGTATGCAATATTAACTTTTTCAAATTTCAAGATAAGCTAGTTATATTAATTAAATTTGTTTGGAAAAACAATAATAATTGCATCTAGGAAATCGAAAGAAAGCTTCTTCTTTTTTTAAGGTTGAAAGAAAGCTTATTAGAGATAATGAGGGACAAATTTTTTTTTTCAATAGATACTCGTAATTAGAGATGGAGCAAATAATATACTTCCTCATGTCCTTATTATAATATGAAAAACCAAAAAACATCAAAATCAATGTTTTCATTAATTGTTGTAATTTTTAAAACATTTTTACAAATATATCTTGTAGAATGCTGTAAAACACTAAATACATCCACTAATAAGATAATCATTAAATAAGAGATAAAAAAGTCTTTTAAACAATAACTATATACTCCCTCCGATTACATTTATAAGCAACTTTTCACTTTTTAGATTCATTAATTAACTTATGTATCTAGACTATATATATTCTTGATACATCAGTTAATTAATGAATCTGAAAAAACAAAAATTACTTATAAATATGAACGGTGGAGTACATCTTAAAAGTATAGAACCAAATTTTCTTATATGAAAGAAAGTAGAAAGATAGCGGCGGATATTATTCCCGCATCAAAAGAAGGGTGTTGGGAAAACCTAAGAAACCGATGCTTAATTAACTGTTAATGCCTACTTGGATCAGAAACTTATTAAAAGTTGGAAGCAAATTGTAGAAGCAGAAAAAAGTGATGTAAACTTTCCGTTAATTAGAAAGTAAAACAAAAAGAAGATTTAAAAACAATATAGGGGTTAGGTGAAAAAATATATATATTCTGCATTTGTTGGTGGAGTTCATGGGATCTTATTCTGCTCGCCATTACTTCAGGGAACTCCTAGTAGTAAGAAATAGAAGCAGACAACTTTCTTATTTGTCAACTTTAATATTCTATGAAAAAAATATTGATTATTTAATAGTAACTTCAGATTATCAATTAATTTTTGACTTTAAGGAAAATGATATAAGTATTTTTCAATTTAATCAATTAAATTATTTGCAAGGAACACATTTTGGTGTTTTTTCTAACATTTTTTATTGCTAAAAAAATTCATGGGTGTTTTTGACATGCTAAAAAATAAAGGATAGAATAGAAAAACTTTAGTTGTACAATGTTTGATTTGTAAAATTATTTAAGGGACAGGTTTAACCGATGGCAAAGGATATGACATAAACTGAAATTTTTGTTCATCACTAAACCACCGCACAACTTTTTTTCCACATACAAATTGTTTGAAATACAAAAATAATCTTTTGTCTATTAAAAACCGTATAAGACCAAATATTATTCAATATCCATATAATTTTGTCTTGTGTTGTGTTGTTCTATTTTATCGAGCATTTACTATTAAACAGATAAATAAATATATCAAAGAATTTTTTTAATCAGTGCATTAAAAAAAACATTATTGAATGATACTGTGTTAGAATATATTATTTCAAATATGTAAGCTTGACAAAAGTTTGATGTTCTGGACCGGTAGAGGAAGAAGAAGCCATTCTCAACAGCAACTTACGATGGCTGAGAGAGCAGACATAAAGAAAGGGTTAGGGGAGGAAGAGGCTATGGGGAGAGGGAAAAATGTTAGGCGTGTAAAGTAAAAGAGAAGATGGTAGGATACAACAACTTACATTGGTATGATTAAGATCGTATTAAGACTCTCTCCGTCCCACAAATGGTATTAAGACTCTCTCCGTCCCACAAATGATATATTTGTAGAAAAAATTGTTCGAATAGATGATATAGACAGACATTTTATTTCGAATTCTGCTCTTTATCCAAACGGTTTTGCTCATTTCCAAAAAAACTGACCAAAATAGCCCTGTGTATGTTAACTCACGCTAGTGTTAAATAAGCGTGAGTTAACTCACGCAGAAATTTACACAGAGTTTTACACTAGCGTGAGTTAACTCATACTGCGGAATTTAACTCACGCGGGAGCATTTTGGTCTTTTCACTTGGGAATGAGCAAACACGTTTGGAGTAAATAGCAGAATTCTTTTAATTCTAAGTTTATGGGCGCTACTTTCGCGCAATTCTCTCATCAGCTGCTTATTCCCATCGAGCTCGTTTGGTTTAGTATTTGCCCGCATTAATCGGGTATTTTAAGCGTATTGTTGTAACAAGGCCAAGAATTCTTCAGAGTTCCCAGAGGCTCGCTTGGAAAGGCTGTTATACCATACCTTTTGACTCTACTCTACTTTAGTAGGTAATTCTCAACCAATATATGTGATTCATTCCCGTCTTATAAAACAAATAAGACTTATAAATCAAGCAGTTAGGAAGTCCTAGACTTTAAGTTGGCGACGCCGACTTGCCAATAGATGCTTTCTTTTTTTTAATCCTTTAATCATATTATCTCATAGGAAGAATGACAATAAACGATAATGGTAACATCAATACTTGACAATGATGCTTAAACTTATTTTTCTCTCTATTACTTATACATTTTTCTTAAAACGTTTGAAATTATCAAATGGGTCATCCATTATGAGACAGATGGAGTAATATTTTGCAGTTACGGAAAAACTATCTCTCTGAAAAGAAAAAAAAAGGTTATGGGAAAAATATATTTTCCTACAATTTTGGGGAGCTGGTAGAAACCGCTGATTAGAATTTAATTGGTCCAAGATGGACAAATATGTAAATAGGTCCAAGGTATAAGGACTCAATTTTAAAGATTAAAGGACAACACGTCGATAATTAGCCAACTTCATTTCTCATTTTTTCTATAAAATGAGAAAAAATTATTACTGGTTGTCAGCGTACAAGAACTTTAGACTGATATTTAACCTCTTGTCGTGCCTTTCCAAGTATCATCCTTTAATCGAATTACCAATCCTACTTCCTTGTAAACCTAACATATTTTGTATAACGATTCCCGCATTATATGTGTGCTTTTTAAGTTCTAACCCCACACATTATTATACGAATCCATTGCAAAAGGAAATGAATGTTGCTGCTCTATGGTGAACAGCTATGGCCAGAATGCCACAGCATTTCTTAATGGGACATTGCTTTTCCAATTTTGTGCATTATGGTCCAAAATATTAACCTCCAAAATGTATGCTTCCATTTTAACACTCAGCCTTAACGCATGTCATAGTCCTTTACACACAAAAAGACAAGTGTGAGTATAAAATACCATCCTGTTCCTACCAGTCATGTTAGTCTCGGATAATGAAAGACTTATGGACAAAACTAGTAAGTTCAAGCCTAACATGATTGATAGAAACAAAGTTGAGGCATTTGGAATACTATGATGCCATGTGATAAGGTTGAGAATGAAAATGGATGAATAATTGTACTCAAATTGCAATGGCAATATAAGGAAAATGCAAAGCATTTTGACGCAGAAAGTCTAAGAATAACATTCATTCCTGAACATGACGACACCAGATAGTTTCTTCCTGTAAGATTTGGGACAAAGGTCAACTAGCTACTGGACTACAAAATGGCGGAGTCTGGATGTCGGAAGTTCAAACAAAATTGTTCAAAACATATTTCATGCCAGACGAATAAAAAGGTTCACCTCCACCCAGTTATAGTAACAAACACTATGAACAAGTCATAATTTATCAAGATTGCACCCCAACATCACCTGCAACATGATTAACTTGACCACCTGCTCCATGGTTGCTGTAGTAGCCACCACCTCTGCCTCCACGTCCTCTGTTGTTATAATTGTTCCTTGGATAATAATTTCCAGGCTGATCATGATATTGGTTGCCACCATTTGGGTAACCTCTTCCTCTGCCACCACCACGACCTCCACGACCATTTGAATAACCCCTCCTACCACCACCGCGTCCACCTCTTTGATTCTGATAACCCCCCCTCCTGGGGTAATACTGCTGCTCCTTTCCCTCTCCATCTGGTTGATTGTATTCCGTATCAACCTGAGGATTGGTCTGCTCGTGTTGGACCGGTACTGCCTCAGCTGCATTTTGTGCTTCTAATTCATCCTGTGAGAGAAAAAACTTGTGTTATATCATGTTCAGTGTCAATAAGATGTTTACGCCAAAATCATGCATACCTTCTGAAACTCTCCTTCAGGATCCGACCGATCATCTCCAGATCCTTGTCCTTGAGAATTTGCAGTTCCTTCATTCTACAAAATGCATATGGAATTTGTAAGCTAAAAAAGTACAACACATCGGGATTTGTTTTGGCCTTAATCAAAGAATACAATAAACTTGGCACCCATGTTTAAATTTTTTTTAACCAAATGCAGAAACAGGAAGAACTTTTAAGAGTAGGACAGAAATCACATCAGAAAAAAAAAAAAAAAAAAATCTTACAGAAATCATATCAAAGAACATATAAAATAATTTTAAAAATAAATACATGGAAACACATTTACTGTTCATAGTAAGGGATAAACTCAGGTAACATGCACAATAACAATTTCAGAATGAGGTGAAGGGTAGAGCAGCTACAGGCAAAACACAACAGTATATAATAAGTTCACATGGCACAAAATCTTGTCATTCTTTTTCACCACCTAACATCTCCATCCCCTCCCAACACTAACATGTGGTTTTTGTTTAAACTTATTTGAATAATATTGTATAACTTATGCTACTCAGCAGGTGCCTCTCTAATATACACAAACATGCCTAATGGCGGACAGTGAGATCGAATATTACTCAATACACACCATAAATTGATGGACACGATTAATTTCTGTCATAGAGCATGCTATCATCCACCAGTGTTGTGTGTGTAAAGTAAACTTATCCCCTAACAAGTTATGCGCCGCTCTAAGCCACGTTAACCCAATGCAGGCAGGAGGATGGAGCACTTGTGAGCTGGCTACCCAACCACATGTAGAGTACCCTCTCAAGTCCTATATCTAATCATTATTTCCAAGACCCCCCTGCGGGTGGCACTATCTACCATTTGACGCAGCCAGACTTACAAAGACATATGACGATGCTCACATAGACACATTAGATATAGACTTCATATCTGATACTGAATCAAGTGATATCATTTCTGAAAAATATAAAATAAGATAAATCTAGGATGCTGATATGATAAACAAAAATTCACATAAACCTATTAATATATAAAGGCAATTCTAAAAATTCAAACATACCTCTTAGACATTAATTAATTAAAAAAGTATGTTGTTTTGAAATGGTATTTGGTATTGAATATGTATCTAAATCTAATACTAAATGAAGAAAAACAAGTATGTTTGCTTCACTGATCTCAATAAACATAAACATAAAACCAACAGAAATACAAAAACAATTCCAACACGTATATTTGAAGATAGTCACAAGGCACAGCGCTTGCATACAGCTATAATTGAAGACTCAAATTATATACAACTTAAAGATATGCAAACATTGTTCCAGGCTTATTTGAGAAAAATCAATAAAATATTCAAAACATGACAACAGAACCACATGCAAAGCAATACCATCTGTAAGACTAGAAAACAGGAGTCAAAACCTTTAATCATGCATTCTTCAATCATGGGAAGAGTGCTAAGCCTCAAATAAAATTTTGCCAAGGTTTTGTAAACATTGTAGCAGATTGAATGTGAAAAACAAAATTTGAATCAATTGAACTATTCAAGATAATATTCAACTTTGATATGTGCATATTACAAACCATTAGGTTACTAGTAATCCCTCTAGACATTTCAAATGCTAGGGGATAACACTATTTTACACATAGTAATACTTTATTCACGATAGAAAACAATTTTTTAATTCATCTCAATACCCTTTTATAGCTTAAAGCAGAGTAACTAACTATCAGTTCCCCCCTGCAACACTTCAGACTTATCTAAAGCAAATTAGTAACTTGCCAACTTTTAATTATATCACAACAATTCACAAGCACAGATTGAACTCAACAACATTTAGTGATTTCACTATAAGCTTAGTATGTAGCAGAGGCATTAACAAAAACAAAGCAACAAGCATTCTACTCCCATGATCCCTCCCCTCAAACATGTAAAACTAAAAACATTCAATCAAGAATACCTTCTGATAAAAGAGTTCTCACACTTAACACAATTTATCAAGCCAAATCAAGTAATGCTGATGACAGCCAGTGAACAACACTAGCAAAACAGTAAAAAAGAACACGATACAACAGTTATGTATGGATTGATGGAAATGGACAGAATAGATCGAAATGGAATGAAATGTCAAGGGTCCATTGGCTTTGTGAAATCATTTTCTATTTTCATTTCCAGAGATTTGTGATAATTTTACTAACAAAAGATATATGACTCTTGAAGCGAACTGACTGCATTTTTTCAAAACAATGAAAATGTCAACAAAAAAAAAAAGAAGCTATTTGCATTATTTCTGGAAGACGAAGTGATCCTTAACTAGCATTTCATCTTCTCTCCATCACAATAGTTCACTTCAAGACTCTCATCAAATTAAAATTAATACAAATTTTAGGAAATGAAAATAAAAAATGTTTTCGCAAAGTAAACGGACCCTAATACATCACGTTCTATAATTTGGATATTAACATTTGATGGAATCAAATAAAACCAAATGCAATTCCATCCAATAATCTCATTTTTACCATCCAACAGACATTAAACATACTGATCCATCCTAAAGAATATTGAAATAACAGAAAGGCAGCTCCATTACACTCCATCAGATATCCAAATAATTCAACCAAACAATAAAACTTCAAAAAACCACAAATTCAACAATTACTCATTATACCTTCTCAGGCTGAGAATCAGAACCCTCCACTTCAACAGAAGCCTCAGAACCGTGCACCGGCACCTGAAAAGATCCATAATTTCCAGCAGCAGCTGCAGCAACTTCCACCGGCGCCTTCATTTCAGGAGTAGTTGTAAAATACTCAGACGACATAATCTTATTCAACTTTTCCCTCAAACCAGCATCTACATCAACAAAAACAACAAAATACTAATCATCAATCAAACAAAAACGCAAAAAGAATAAAATTCAAACTTCCACAAAACCACACATCAATAATAGACAATCAAAAACAACAAAAATGAATAAAAATTCAAACTTTCCCAAAACCCTACAGACACAAACCCTACATCAACAATCAAAACAACAAAAACACAAAAAATAAGAAAAAATTCTTACTTTCATAAACCCTAAAACCAAAAACCCCAAATAAACAATCACGTCATTAAAACACAAAAAATGAATAAAAATTCAAACTTTCAAAAACCCCCAAATCATCAATCAAACAACAAAAACACAAAAAATGAATAAAAACTCAAACTTTCACAAAACCCTAAAATCAAAAGTCAGAAAACCCTACATGTAACATCAACATTGGGATCAATAGGCTGTTGAGCCTTAGAAACCCACAGCTTAGCATGCTCAATACATCTCCTCAACGCATTCTTATGCGAAAAACTTGAATCAGCCGGTCTCGAAATCAACAAGCCATACAACCCAGAGATCGCATCCAAATCCTTCTCACCCAGCAGATCCGTCGCATCATCAGTCACATAATCATAAGTCAAGCAACACCCACGTTCATGTGTCCTCGTAAGCATCGTTGAAGTAAAATCATTTTGAGTTTTCACTTCAAAAAGTGACCCAAAATACAGCAAATTGAGAATATCCTCAACAATATCGCTGTTTTCCCCGCTCGGTCGCGGTTCGGAGTTTTCAGCTGGGGTTTCAGTTTCCCGGGTTTCGTTCTTGATTTGAGTTGCAAGCTCGAGTTCTTCGGTTAGGGCAGAGGAAAGAGGTTGACGAAGCTTCTCCAATTCATCGATGAGAACGACAACGGAGGATTTGGAACGGAGAACTTCTTGCTGCTCGCTGTTGAGGGATTTTCCCTGGGAGAGAGATTCTTCCATGGAGGTGATACGGTTGAGCTTCTTGCGGAGTGCACGGAGGCGTTTGTTGATTAGGTTCATGACGGGTCCGTCGGTGGTTGTTGAAGAAGGCGCCATTATTGAACGGAGGGGAATTGGTGAATTTGACGGTGGCGCCGCTGTGCGCGGCGGTGTTGATTGGGTTTTGGTGGGTTTGTGACAGTGAGACGTTTGAGTAGATTGTGTTGAAAGTGTGTTATCTCTGTGAGAGTGTTTATATAGGATAAAGGATAGGAAATGAAATGAAACCCAATGGGCTTTGGGCTTTGGGCTTTTGTTGGGGTTTTGGATTCTTCATCAATCTTCCATGGAAACCAACTCTAGTGAATATATAAGTGAACAAAAGTCGTTTACCTCGATCTCGTTGATCAGTCGTAACATTTGATTAGTTGTTTTTGTGTGTAAAATATGGTTGGATAGGTCATAATTTTGATCGACTATTTTCAGCAAAGTAAACGACTTTAAAGTGTTTATTATTGAGCAACCATTTAAGTGAAATAATCTTAAAGAAATCAAACATATGAGGGAGTAGGATTTAAGTGTATAAACACTTCTACACACTCCTAATTCACTTCTCAAATTTTAAATAGTATAATGAAACGTTGATCTTTTTTTTCTTTTCAAAAGACTCAATTTAGCTTGACTCTATAACTAGGGTAACAACCCCATTTTAAAAAAAAAAATGATAAACTTAGGATGAAGGAATCATGCCTCAGTTAAAGACATGCTAATTTTTGACCTAAAATTTGACTCCCTTATATGTTTGATTTCTTTCATATAATTTCTTAGATGGTTACTCAATAGGCACCTTAAAGTTGTTCACTTGGCTGAAAAAGTATATAGAAGTTACGACCCAATCATATTCTACACACAAAAAGAATTGATCAGAAATTACAACCTAATCGGAAGTGAGATTGAGATAAACAACTTTCTTTCACTTATCCATTCACTAGAGATGGTTTCTAGGAATATCGATCGAGTTCAAAACTCCAACAAAAGCCCGAAGCCCATTGGCTTTCATTTTCTATCCCTTATAAATACTCTCATATAGATCATACTTACAACACAACATCAATCTACTCTCAAACTTCGCACCGTCACAAACCCACAAAAACCCAATCATCACTGCTACACACAGCGGCGCCACCGTAATCCACTGCCAAATTCACCAAACCCCTCAGTACAATAACGACGCCTTCTTCAACAACCAGCGGCAGACCCATCATGAACCTCATCAACAAACGCCTCTGTGTACTCTGCAATAAGCTAAACTATATCACTTCCATGGAATAATATCTCTCTCAAGGAAAACCCATCAACAACGAACAACAAGAAGTTCTCTGCTCCAATTCCTCCGTTCTCGCTCGCATTGACGAATTGGATAAGCTTCATCAACCTATATCCTCAGCCCTAGTCGAAGAACTCGAACTGGCTATTCAAACCAAGAATGAAGCCCATGAAAGTGAAACCCTCGTTGAAAACTCTAAACCCCAACCGAGCGGTGAAAACAGCGATGTTGTTGAGGATATACTCAATTTGTTGTATTTTGGGTCGCTATTTGAAGTGAAAACACAGAATGATTTTACTTCAGCAATGCTTACGACGATGCATGAGCGTGGGTATTGTTTGACGTATGATTATGTGACTGATGATGCGACGGATATGTTGTGTGAGAATAATTTGTATGTGATCTCAGATTTGTATGGGTTGTTGATTTTGAGACTTGCAAATCCGAGTTTTCGACATAAAAATGTGTTGAGGAGATGCATTGAATCGTGAACACCTCTAATCAAGGACTCTATATTTTTTTCTTTTGCGCAAGTCTCAATTAGCGTTATTGTTTAAATAAATAAAATCATTTAAATATAATGATATACTTGTGAGCCCTTAGGCTCAACTTGTAACAAAAAGGATAGTTATCAACCACATATCACTGACAAAAGACATTCATCCTATATATACAACTTGAGTTCATTTACAATAAATTAGTCTATTAACAATTACCATAATATCATACTTAGTCTATAATATATGGCTCTCAAGCATAATGATTTAACTTAATCATAATCATGATATTAAGAAATAACACATCATCAACATGAAATGAGCACAATAACATCATAGAATAACACATCAACAACATATTTTATTAATTGCTCAACTATAAACTAGGCTCATTAACAAGATCTAAGTGAACATCAATGTACTTATTAATACTAGGATAAAACTTAAGTACAATTCCTTTAGTGTTTTTCATATGGTTCTTAAATAAAAATACAGCTTTTTTGGATGTAAGAAACTTTGAGAAAATTATGGATTTAAGGAAATCATGGTGAATTTAGTTAAGAACCATAAGGAATTGTACCTAAGTTTATTCCCTAATATTATATTAATCTAAAGGTTTATCAACTTTTGGCCAAATATAAATAAACACACACATATAAATCGATTTATATACACTAATTCAACATGTTTAACTTTTAGATATATAAATTGATTTATGCTTTGCAAATCACCTAATTTGTTATGTCCATCCAATCAACATGATTTTATCATACAATCAATCACTTGGCATCATTATTAGATTATAATTTACTATGTAAATCATCACTTAAGATATTTTTACATTTTAACCTCATTAATCAATTTCGACATTCTTAAAAATTGATTATTCAAACTCATTTTTCAAATTCACAAGTGTCAACCTATAAATGGATTTCTAAAAACCTAAAAATCTAATACGCAGTTTTTTTATTTAGATTTAGTAATTTTAACTTATAAATTGATTTCTACCATCCTAAAACTCGATTTCTGAGACACATAACCAATTTAATTTTATGAAATCACACAACATCAATATCATGATTAATTAGTTCTTAAATCACATGAGTTAAACATAATCACGTAACTTTAACAAACAAATGGGCTCAATCTAACTCACTCTAGTCCTAATATGGCACATACACCAATTAGAGGAATGTCTTTTCAAAGCTATAGCTTCTGAGATTCTCTTACTAAAAGAAAATTATCTTTCTTTTGAGAAATTCTTTTGTACTCTATTAGGTTGTGAGGCATATATCTTCTTGAATGAATTATTGATTCCACATTGAAATGAAGCCTTTTAGGTTCCTTTGATTCTTGAGTCTCACCTTGACGATCTATTAATAAGGTTATAACCATGGTCTTGACTCGCTCATACCTGACTCATCTCTCATAGGGGTACTACCTTTTTTATGCCTTCATCTTATTACTGTAACAGATATAAAATCCATTTAGTAGTCTAATGCAAACTTGTATGACTCTCCTCTATATGTCTTATCGTGCAATAGAATAGACACGTTTAGGTCACAATTCTTATATAAGGTTGATAATATGACTTATAATGTCTTTGTTTTTATGACGTCGTGACCTTTTATTTCAAACTCTAGTATATTATTTTGTGTTTTTTGTTTATTAAAAAAAATCCACGCTTAGAGAGCATCCACTTAATGGATTCAAAGTTGGTGTAAGTGCGTGATTTTGAACAACAAGTTAAAATAATATGATCTTCATTTGATTGTTTAAATATCATATCCACATTTCCAAGCTCCCCTTCCTGATTGTTGAACTCATTCTTTTTCTTCTCCTATACTTTCAACTATTCTTCTTTGAGCTTAAGAACGGTTCAAAAGGTTGTCGGAATGTTATTTTGTAGCTTTTAATTACAAAATTGATCAAATATCCTTTCTTTTTCACAAAATCTCTTATCAATAGATTCCTATTATATATATATATATATATATATATATATATATATATTTCCTCTTTGCCATCTAAAAATCATAGAGTTTTGATAATTAACTTACAAATGGTATCTTAAATAAAAAAACATCACTTAAGAGGAATGGGTGGTAGACGATGAACGAAGAGTTGCTAAACCTTTTCGAGCTCATACATAAGGGCGAGAACCAAAAGTATTGAGTGGTTACCATGAGAGTGATTTTTCTTTGGAAATGATAGAGTTAAGTTTCTTGTTGAGTGTGTGAAGGTGTTTGTTGATTATGTTTATGATGGGACCACCAGTCGTTATTGATGCTTCCATTGTCGAAAGAACATCAACATGCGGTTTACGATGGGCGTTGTTGTGCATGGAGATGGAGGTGAGATATGGGAAAACAAGTAGTATAAATATGTGTTTGACCGGGGAGTCTTGGTTAACAACTTAATATGGTTGTGATAGCTGGTTTATGTGTACTGCATGATAGTTTATATATGGTGGATTTTTCGGTTAAAGTGTAAGGGGTGGTGTTGTTTTTGTTTACAGAGAAATGAAATGGAACTCCAATACTAAATTAGGATGATGCATGGGGTGTTCATAAGTATGAGTCTCGTTTGATATGATAAATTTAGAGGCTGAAGACAATTTAATTATTTTATAAGGCAGAGTTCAACGAACAATGTAAAAATTGTTGGTTGAACACTTGCATATAAATTTGAGCCTGCAACCTTGAACCTGTGTGTGTGAATTTTACTTGTGTTTCATCTAAGCTATTCAAGTCTTGAATAATTGATTCTTAGATATTTACGAATCCTTTTATGGGTTAAAACTGATGAATATGAAAAAAATGAGTTTAAATCATTAATTTTAGGAACTTAGAAATTGATTAATGAGGTTATAATGTGGGAATATCTTAAATGACTATTTACGTGCTAATTATAAGCTAATAATGATGATAAGTCATTTATTATATGATATAAGTAATTTATTATATGATAAAATCAAGTTAATTGGATGAACATGAAAAATTAGATGATTTAATATGCAAAAATACATTTTATATAGGTAAAAGTTAAATAAGTTGATTATAAACCATTCTCATTGACAAGATCTAATTACGGTTCGTTTGGTGCACATGATAAGGAGACATGATATGATTAGATTATCATATCCTGACTCGATCCGCTGTTTGGTGCACCAATAAGAAAGGATAAGTTTAACCTATTTCTAACCCTATCCTACTTCTCCTTTGTTATTCTTATCCTTGCTTTTTGGTGGGTTAGCAACCTGATAGCATACAACTATCAAGCGCGCCTCCTCTATTTCTAGTAAAACCTTGGACTCCCACCTTTTCCATGTTTCTTCATGTTTTGTTCTTTTTTTTAAAAAAAAAAATTGTTTTCTTCCCAATCTTCCAACCAGAAAATGGTTTTTGTTTTTTTTTTTTATTGTTCCCTGTCGCATAAATTACAAACCTGGTATCTTCCCAATCCAATTTCTTGGTTTTTTTTTTGTTCCCAGTCTATATCTTTCCAACCTGATAGTATAACTTTCACTCTTGTTTCTTGTTCTTCCTAATAAATTTTCTCCATGTTAATTTTCGTTTCTTGTTTCTTGTTCCTAATTGATTGAGAAAATTGATTTCAATTTTTTGATCCCAATCAATTTCAACCGGATGAAATTAAAGGATATGAATCTGATCTAATTATGTGTGTAAAATTAAAGTTGTGTATAGAAAAATTGGTTGCTGCACATGAATTAGGGATTTGATTGTTGCATCGTGAACTATTTTGACATCGGCAACACCGGTGGAGATGGATACGTGCGTGTCTAATTTCTTTTATTTATCATGTCAATAACAAGCGTGCACCAAACACATGATATGATAAAATAATGTTATCATCTTTCTTATCATCTGTGCACCAAACACATGATAGGATAAATGTATATCTTGTCATTATCATATTCTATCTTTATCCATTTTCTAATTCTATCATGTCTATATCATATCAAGCGCATCAAACGGACCCTTAAAGCTTAATGTACTTATTAATATTAGATTATTATCCAAAGTTTATAAACTTTTGGTCAAATATAAATCAATTTATATATATATATATATATATATATATATATATATATATATATATATATCCCATAAATCAATTTCTCTACATTTATTTGACTTGTTTAACTATTAGCTATATAAATTGATTTCTGGTTATCAAATCTCCCAATTTGTTTCCCTTAAAAAAAACACTTAATTTGTTATATCCATCAAATCAACATGATTTTATCATACAATAAATCACTTCGCATCATTATTATATTGTAATTTACTATCTTTATCATCACTTAAGAGATTTTAACCTCCTTAATTGATTTTGACACTCCTAAAAATCAACTATTCAAACTAATTGTCCAAATTCACAACTAAATGGATTTTTAAAAACCTAAAAATCTATCATTCAAGTTTGTTTTTTAGATTAACTAATTTTAAGTTCACTTATAGGTTAAGTTGGAGGCCGTACATTTCACCAGACTGTACTGTGGGACAAACACGTCTAAAAATAGATAAAAGGGGTACAAGTATGAGGAGGTCCATAAAAGATATTTTGTCTCTATAATAAGAGTGATCCATTACATTTATCCTAGACTTATAAAAGGATTCCCTGATGTTTTCTATATGGATAGGACAAAGTAAAGTGTTTGGTTAAGCAACTATTCCTAATATAGACACATACACCCATTAGAGCAATGTCTTTTCAAAACTTATATCTTCTGAGGTTCTCTTACTGATAATAAAAAAAGAATAAAGTACAAAAAACAGAAACTAGAAAATATAAGAAGGAATACATATCTTTCAACATTGTTCCTTCCATTTCTTCATATTTAAAATCACTTGATCCATCTTCCAATGTTTCTTCGAGCATGACGTGGATTCTTTCGATTATCTTCCTCTCTTTCTGCCATATATAACATAGGGAAAATATATAATTAGGTATGTATATGACTTAATGGAACTATAGAAGATTTTGTGATCAAGGAATTTAATTTTCTTACAAACACTATTAAGAAAAGGAAAAATCATCATTTGCAGTTTGTGAATATGATTGAACGAAGTCAAATCTTGATAAATCGAGATCAGACTGTACAAATTTCAAATATAAAAATTTTATCTAAAAGAAAATTAAAATCTATGTTGAAATTGGAATAGTCTGATCTTGATTCATATGTGTCAAAATTTTGATCGTAGTGATTCCAATTTGGATATAATCTAGGTCTAACATTCCACAATAAATATGATAGATTAAAATAGATATCAGGCATATGTGTGGTTGAGTACATTTATTTGCTTTAATTCTTTGGATCAATGATACTGCGCAAGCCAACAATGGAATAAGTTCATTAAGAATTCTACTAACTCGAACGATCTACGAAAGTATTTGGTTAACATATATACTAAAATTATGAAAGTAATTGGTTAACATATATACTAAAATTATGAAAGTAATTGGTTAACATATATACTAAAATTATGAAACTATAAACATATATTTATTATTAAAAATAACAAGTGTTGAAATCAATGAATATTAGTATATTACAAAGTGGGCTAACAATTATAACCGATAACATAATAATCAATAAATATAGATAAAAAGATCTAGAGAAAGTGAATAACTAGCACATCTAAGACGACTTCAATGTTGACTTACACGACTTTGTGGTTTGTGAAATATGTTTTTTGGAATTTCTTAATGTTCATCGCATAATACAATTTTTTTTGCTATGTCATTCGTTACTATATCATTATTAATATGTACTGTTAGAATACAGATCTAGAAATGTATGAGATAAGTTGCTCTTTGCTATGTTGATTCTTCCTGCAGATTTTGTAAATATGTTGGAGTATCCCTAGTATTTCATATTCAATATATATATTTCTTTGTTAACTTTTTTTTAGGGGTTGTTTTGTTAAGGTTGATTTTTCTTTAAATTTAGCTAATTTGTTGGTCTTATAAAAGTGTATAAAAACTTGGGATTATGAGACTTTAATCAAAATAGCAAACAACTAAACTTGTCTTTGTTTGCTAAATAATTATTGCAGCACCACACAATTTGTTAGAAGTTATGCTTTGAAGGATTAGTTTACCTCACATCAAAATTGTTTTTAGAGTCAAAATATATATGTTATAAAATAGCTAGTGATTATGATCTAGAACCAATATTGGTCTCCATATTTGTCCTAAATCAAACTCTCAAATGAAGAAGAGGATTGGGTTTCTATGTGTATATTCATAATCAAGATTTATTCTCAAAGTTGAATTTTGGATCACCCTTTAATTCTCAGAGTTGAATCGAAGATTACATTTTTTTTTTTAAATAATTAAAACTTGTTATCTAATACCAGCCCGTCATTTTTAAGTTTGATTGAGTAATATCAAAATCTGGATAGAAAGATTTTGATCCAAGCCATCCAAAATCTATTAAAAATATAACTTTATGTCGTCTTTTCATTTGAGATCCTTCAAAAAATGAGAGGATAAAAATAACACGGACACAGCAATTTGTCATGCCCAATATAAATGATGTCCCTATTGCTAGGGATACAAAAAAAAATTCAAATCAAGAGCCATTTCTTTTCAAAACAATTAATATTTTTCTGATGCTAGCTAGATGAATATCATAAAAAATTGAAATACAAATATTAGTTGATAATTGATCAACGAGGAGGCAAAATGGTACTCCAAAAAATATATTAAAAGAAAAAATAACAATTTCAAGAAGAAAAAAAAATACAAAATTATAAGAAAAACTATTGAGAGTGAAAATAAATCAATTGGGCTTGGATACCTTTTTACTTTTTTCCACGTGAGATTTTGAAGTAAAAAATTGGGATCTTTTGGTCTACCCTTTCAGATAAAAGTATCGAGGTTTTGCATCTTCATTCTTTAAATCAGGCAAGATCTGCATGTGAGTCTAAATTCTTAGTCATTTTGGTGTGATCGAAGAAAAATAGTTTCAGGAAAAAGAATTCAACATATAAATTAAAAGAATAAAACCGATGAGACTAAAACTCAAGTATTTAGGCTCAGTTGTCATTTAATCTTTTTCCAAAATAGATTTTGAAGAAGGGATTTATTTTTATTTTTTTGCCCTTCAAACGAGATGTGAAGATTTGCAACTTCACTCTCAATTTCTAGAAAAGTTGAGAAGTTTGAATCTTCATTCTTAAATTAATGAAATATTTGAGTGTATGAGTCCATTCATTATGGTTTGATCAAAAAATAGTTTCAACAAAAAATAGACAACATACAATATTATAAGAAAAACTAATAAGACTTAAAATAAAGTAAGTAGGCTCAGTTACACTGTAATTTGTTTCGCCCCTTCAAATGAGATTGGAAAGTTTGCATATTTGTTCTTGATTTCTAGCAAAATTGAGATGCTTGAATCTTCACTTTTCATTTCAAACAAGATCTCAATGTATGAGTCCAATGCTTGGTGATTATTTTCTAGTAAAAATAATAAATTCAATAGAAGAACACACACAAAATTATAAGAAGCACTAATGAGGCTGAAATTAAAGTAATTAGGTTCATTTACCCTTTGAAAAAAATGATCTTTTTGTTTGCTCCTTCAGATGTATTGAGGTTTGCATCTTGATTCTATGTGTCTGCAAAGTTGAGATGTTTGCATCTCAATTTTTCATTTCAAGCAAGATCTGAGTGTGTGTGACTCCATATTGTTAGTTATTATGGACTGATATGTTGAGTGTGTAAGGAGCTTGCTGTTAGGTTTTCGATTAGTATTTTCTTACTTTCAGACAACCACAAAGACACTATAATTAGTGGTAAGAGAAATGAGAAATAAATTGTAGAATTATAAAAAAAAAAAACTAAAATAAAATGGAAGATGAATACAATAATATCATTTGTTGACCAGAGGATAAGTATATACTTTTATTTAGTAATAGGATAAGTATGTGTTTAAAAATTTGCAAAAATAAAAAAGTATATTTTTAAAATAGTTATTTTCATAATTTCCAATGACATATTAATTAAAAATGAGAAAGCTTCTTTTAAAATATGTTAAAAAAATTATTGGGTCAATGCTACTTTATTAATGTCATTAATTTTTTCCTTTTTTTCTCTTTTTCTTTTTCTTTTGGATATGGCATCTGTATTCTATTAAAATATGTACTATTATATTATTAGATCAATGTTATTCGGTCAATGGTTTTTTTGATGGATTATTTGGTCAATGTTATATGGTGAGTTTTTAGGAATACTTATAAAATATTTACTGTAAAAAAAAATTTGTTTATAAATTAGAAACAAAAAATAAAGTATGTTAAAAGTATATAACAATAATACTTTTTCACATTAAATATTTTGATTAAGCAGGTAATATATTATTATAGTCTATTTTTTTAATGATACTATTATAGTCTTTGCGAATTCTGTCTAGGCCGGTCTCAAGCCTTGGTAAAAGAAGAGGGTTGTGTTGCACCTCGTCAACCAAGGTAAAATTTTGTTGAATCTCTATGACATGGATCAATTACAAAATAGTTGTTATAACATTATAGTCTTTTCGAAACAACAATGATATTATAATAATTAAATATTCATATATTCTTAAATAAATATAAACTTTGGAAACACACACTCCCCTATGTTCTTTTCATAAATAACGAGAAACATATTATAGAATTTATATAAAAAAAAAAATTGAAGATTAATATAATAATAATAATATTTTTTGACCAAAGGATAAGTATATTTTTAAAGTAGTTATTTTCACCATTTTTAATGACGTATTGATTAAAAATGAGAAAGTTCGTTTGACCAAAAAGAATAATAATGAGAAAGCTCCTTTGGAGTATGTGATAAAAAATATATTGGGTCAATGCTATTTGGTCAATGCCATTGACTTCCTTTTTTAATTTAACTTTGATCGTCCATTCCGTAGTTTTATTAGCCTGATGACTGAATCATAACATAATTATATCGACAAACATTGAATAGAACACCGTTTTTTGTTTCGGAAAAAATAACGGACTTGTATGAAAACAATATGATGGCCTTTATTTGGGAAGATAAATATGAATCAGTTGAAACCAATTTCTCCACTGTCTCCCATCATGGGGCGCGTGACTTAATTTTAAAGGGCCCGAACTTGACAGTTTCTCTTAACCGTTTCTCATTAACGGCATTATAAAATAGGACTTCTTAGAGATAAACTCCAAATCCCTTAAATTTTGCTCTCAAAACATCCCAAACTCTCTTTCACATCATGGCTCCAGCCCCAAATTTCTGCATCTTCATGAGCAATGAAGACTTCTTGAAACTAAAGGCTAAAGATCCTTTTATGGCCTTGAGGCTCATTATAGAGAGTAACATACCTTCTTCTTTTTCTTCTCCGGGTTACCCTCAAGAATTTAACCCACATTATTTTGAGAGTGCTCATGATGGTCTCCAGGGGCGGATCTCTTCAGAGACCCCCAAGTGCCATGGTATCCCCCAAGTTTACAATATATATCATATTAGGCATATTATTACAACATGTTTAACTTGGTCGTAGTGGAAAGGTGGCTTGTATTTCAGCAAAATGGCGTGGGTTCGAGTCCCACAGCCGCTTATTTTTAATAATTCAACTCTAATTTTAATATTTTAATCAAAAAAGTGTTCCAAAGTGGATTTGAACCGGCTCCCCCTAAAATGATTCTGGAAAACCAACCACTTGACCTCATATCTACTCTTTATTTTAACTTGAAACCGTTTAATATATAATACATACATTTTTGGCACCTCCAACAAATTTGTTCTAGATCCGCCACTGATGGTCTCCTTCAACAATTGCAACAAAAGATTTTGAATGTTGACCAGTTTCATGTGTTGGAAAAGGACTCTAACCATGACCCAGGTTTGATTGCTTTAGTCAAAACTCTTAGCAATTCTCAAGAATCTACTACCAATGCCTCTATTCTTGTTTTCTTAGTTGAGTTTGCTCCTCTCCTAGGACAAATAACACAACTCCTTTATGACAAACAACAACTTACCCAAAAGATTGTGGAACATTGCAATCTTCGTTTGCATCATCTTGAAAGGTATGACTCTGTGGGACGAGAAACTTTATCCCTCGATACTTCGGGTAAAGAATTAGACAAAGTGGTGCAATCAAAAGCCCTAAAAGCTATTGAACACTATGAAGTAACAATCAAGCTTGAGCAAGATGTCACGTGCTCCACACTGGAAAAAGAATTTGTGGAAGTGAAGCTAGAAATTTGTGAATCCATTTATGAAAAATTAAAGGCTAACCATAGACTTTAAGTTTATTTGAAGTTAGCTGGCCTTTTAAGCCTCAGTTTGTATAACATTCGACAATGTCTATGGTCCTAAACAATTGTCATTTTGGCATTAATTTTGGTTTAATTATAATGTCAAGTTTTTTGTTTCTTGTCGAAACTACTCTTGTAGTATGTTAACTTCCTGCAATATAGGCTTATACTTTTTCAAATATTTGCCATTTATTCTGAATATTCTATTGTCGGAAGCTAATTCTGTTGGACCAAAATGTGTTTAACACTACCTCTTGAGAGTTTTGATGACAACAAGGTATTAAAAATTGTCAATTGGATATGCTAATATTTGTTCAAGTGTACATGACCATAGACAAAAATTTGAGATCATCATTAGGTTCTGGAAGAACAAAAGAGAGAAAAGGTATCAACATAAAGGAAGCTTAAAGCGTCTGAAGAGAACTGCTCCTGAAGTCAAAAGTGCTCCTGAATTGATGATGTCATTAGAAGCAAGTTCATCAGAAGCGTCTCATCAGAAGCTGAAGATCACCAGAAGCTGTAGTTCATCAGAAGATGCAAGACTTAAAGCTTTAATGGTTGTTCAATGGATTTAATCTCGTCTAAGCATTGCAGAAGACCAGAAGAGTGAAGCAACGACTAATTCAAATGAACTTGAAGGCATTGGATGCTTGTTCTTTGAAGAGCGTTGACAAAGTACAATTGTACGAAGTTTACAACCACTACCTCCACTACTCAGTTTTTGTCTATGCTATAAGACAAGAATAACAGCTCTGCCTGCAACGATGTTCCTACAAACTTGGAATGGATTTGAAATTGATCCTTCATAGGACAACAACCATATTAGACAAAAGATCATTGGTGATTGATCAAAGCTTAAAATGACTCTTATCTTGATGCGCTGGCAATTCACAACGTCTCTTCCACACCTCTATATAAAGGAGTGAAGACTTGAAGAATTGAGAGATACTCACAACATTTTAAAAGAGTCAAACCTCTGCTGAAATTGTTCTGCATCAAAAAGTTCACTTAGAATTTCTTATCAAAGTTCATATCTTAGAAATTCTAGAGTCTTAAGAGTCTGTATGTGATTTGTATTGTGAACACCACTGATTGTATATCAAGTGTTCAACGTCAAACATTTTTTCTTTGTAATTCTGTTTGATTAGAAGTCTCTTGCAGTTGTGCTTGAGCATAGAAGTCTCTTGATTGTGTTCAGGAGCATAGAAATTCTCTTGTAGTTGTGCTTAAGCATTTGAAGTCTCTTGCTAAGTTTAACAGTGAGCATTTGTAATAAGATATTACATTATAGTGAACTCTCCTTGGAAGTGCAAGGGGGACAGGACTACTCCCGGTTTGTGGAAGGAACCTATATAGTTGCTTGTGTCTTTCTTCTCTCTCTCTCTCTCTCTCTCTCTCTCTCTGTTTTATTCACTGCATCTAGAATCTGAACATCACTTCAGAAGTTGTACTCTAACTGCTTCTGATCAGTGACTTCAGTAGGAGAAAACGAAGAAAAAGCTAACACAATTCAACCCCCCCTTCTTGTGTTTTTTTCACCTTCAATTGGTATCTAGAGCCTTGGTTCTGTTGAGAACACTTAACAGTGTGACAGTCCAAGATCTGAGAAAAACATGTCTGGTGAATCATCTGTTTCTGGTTCTGATGGTAATCATAATGTCGTACCTTATGATTACAGTGATAAGAAAGCTGACTCATGAAAAGTTCCAAAGTTCAATGGAGATCGTGAAGAGTGTAACACCCTACTTTTAATATTTAATATTTAATATTTTATTAGTTATTGCATTTTTAGTATAATATAATTTTTTATTTAATATATATATATATATATATATATATATATATATATATTTGATGAAATATTATATTATGTGATATTATATGTTTTAATATTCTAAGTGGGGGAGAGATATTATTGGAAATAATAAGATAATAGGGAAGAGAGTAGTTTTTGGTGAGAAGAGTAAATAAATTAGGTTAAGAGTCAGTAAGAGTTTAGAAAACAGAACACGTACGTTTTTGGAGAAAAGAGGAGAAAATAGGAGAACTCAGAGAGAGAACCCTAAGGACGAAGAACGCTGCTTTTGATTTCAGAAAACAATCTAAGGTAAGGGTGGGACTAACCTTCTTTAATCATAAGCATATAATTTCTAAAAAGAGTTTAATCATGTTGTTTTGTCGAATTTTTGATGCTATAGAAATTAGGTTTAAATTCAATAAAATTCGTTGAAAGTGTAGGTAATTCCATTAATTAATGTATGGGGGGAGTCTCTATTCACCATAATGGTTGTATGAACACATGGGTAGTGAAGGGTTTATGTTTTTTTTCTTGTTTTCATAATTTTTGTTTATGAAGTCATGTTAAATATGTGCTCTAATTTGATCTTGTGATTTTGGTTATGTTTTTATCTCTGAATTCATCATGTCGATGTGCTATATTTGTGATCTAATTGTAGTTATATTGTGTTTTAGAATATATAAGCAAGGGTTGATTAATTTTCATCGATAAAAATTATTCACCGTGACGTAACCATTGACTGTTGTTGCCCCTACCTTGGTTTTATTTGTGGATTGCTATTATTACCATCGATGCTGTGTTATCATACACACACACACATATAAACTACTACTTCTGCCATTTAATTAAGTTGCTTTGCGTGACTAATTCCTAAAGATTATATGATATTGCTGTGTCCTATTGTTATTCTTCATTCTAATTCAATTTAATTTCTTGCTGCTAGTTAGTATTTCAATCCAAATACCTTTCTTGTTGTTGTTCCTTGTATTTGAATTCAATTTTCTTGTAAATGCGTGTTTCTGTATATATAATATTTAATTATACATGTTTGATCACAAAAAATTTCTATTTTGAAATATAATTTCTGTAAAAAATATTATAGAGACAATCATTCTAAGATGTTGGTAAAGATAAGTGTCTATAATATAAATATTTGAATCTCTTTCTATTCATTAGTATACATGGATTTTTTTCACTATCATTATTATTTTCTCAATCATCATTAATGCTAGAGTAAGGAAACTAATTTAAATGTTTGCTCCAATCAAATGATACATAAACAGTTTTTTTTAGGGATGTATGTCAAACAGATGACACCTCAGATAAATACTTTTGTTCATATTATCACATTTTCTTTTTTCAATAGAACAATATCACATTGAATGCTAGAGTAATGGAGAGTAACTAAAATAATTGAGTATTATATTTTAGATGTATCCCTTCACATTCAATTGTCTTGGGGTTAGTCAAACCGTGTGATGACAATTGAATGTGAAAGAATTCATCATTGGCCTCTTAAATAATTCTTTGAAATTGTAATTCAAATTCAAATATTTCAAATATTATTCATACTGTCAAAACATTCAATGAAAATATCTTCAAATTCAAACACTCATATCATCATACAATAAATAAAAATCAAGCATTCAATAAGAATATTTCCATATTCAATGTTATTCAAAGATCTAGAGAGCCAATCATTTGTAAGAACATTCTTTATTTGTAAATATATTTACTTCATAAAGAATGTTCTTACAATCATTTTTACAAACTTCATACAAGATATTTATGTATTTGGGAAAAAAAATGCCTCCAACAAAAAGTGGCAAAAAAATTACTCTCAGTCAATCTTTAAACAAATAAAATTACGAAACTCCAAGTTCTAAATGAATACATTAGATTTATTTGGTAAGAAAAAAAAAAAAACTTTGTTTTGTTTTTGAGTTGGGATGGAAAAAGACGGGGAGGACTTTAGGAAAAAATTAGAGGATATTCTCATGAGGGGAATGTTTTGAGGTTTTTTTTTTCATACTATAAAATCATCCTCATTTGGAGGAATTAACAAATTGTGTTGGATGAAGATTTTTGAGGGTTTGTATAAATTCTTTAAATTTAATCTAATATTCTTAAGAAATGCAAGAAGAAATGAATTCTTTGTATGAGAATCACACATAATACTAATATACTATTTTTTAGGGAATATACTAATGTACTTCTTTTTTCCCTTTACATGTTTCACATCAACTTTTCTCTATGGGAAAATTTAAAGTTAAATCCTTATTAAAGCTTTATAGGATAGTTTCTATTCCTTTTTAGTAGTGTACACACAATTAAGGTGGATTACATTTAATAAGAAAGATGATTGAGAGCTCAAAACTAAAGAAAATGGAATTGTGAAGGTCTACTAAAGACCGTCACAAGTTCTTTGAGACATCCTCAATATGAGTATGTGAAGATAAGTGATAGAGGAGAGGATAAGCACCACCAAGAGGCTGTTGCAAATTTTGATTAAAAAAAAGTGGTTGAAAGCCATGCAAGAAGAAATGAAGGTCTAAAGCTTTATAGGATAGTTTCTATTCCTTTCTAGAAATGTAGACACAATTAAGGTGGATTATATTTAATAAGAAAGATGCTTGAGAGCTAAAAACTAAAGAAAATGGAGTTGCGAAGTTCTGCTAGAGACCGTCACAAGTTTCTCCAAGATATCCTCAGTATAAGCATGTGAAGATAAGTGATAGCGGAGAGTCTAAGCACCACCAAGAGGCTATTGCAAATATTGATTAAAAAAAGTGGTTGAATGCTATGTAAAAAGAAATTAATTCTTTGTATGAGAATCACACATAATACTATATAAGGACCAGTGTTACGCGATGGATTTAACAACACGATATGGGAGAAAGAGAGATAATAATGTGATCCAGAGGCATACATAGAGGATTGTAATTAACCATCACTAAAATATTTAGTGCAAGTAACCTTCTTTAGAACACTGTAATTATGAATATAAATAAGATGGATTTGGTTAAATATTTATCTCTATTTAATGTTGTACATTTGACCACTTATGACCATTTTGTTAATATCTCCAAATTCTAATATAATTATGCTATTGTTTTGTATTTACATGGACTAATGATGGTGCAACATATGGACACGGTTTGTTGTTTTGTCTACATCAAACATTATACTTAGTATGAGAAATGCTAACATGTGTCCTTAAAACACATGTTAAGATACCATAGATAGAAATTTTGCATTGAAAAATATGTCAATTTATTTCACAAAATATTGAAATTTATTTTTTCTCAATAAATATTTGCTTTTTTATAGAAATTTTAATATGTGTTCGACACAAGTTAACATGGCCCTTTTAGTACTGTTTTTTTATTTAATAAATATTTCAACCATTTTTTTAAATCATCACATGATGTTTTTCTTTAGTAGTAAAAGCTTAGGAGTTTAAGATGTATTATTTTTCATTTAAATATAATTATGCCATTTAATAATTACTTTGCTGAAGGAGCACTGTTATACAATGCAAAGTAATTTGTCGTGAAAAATCACGAATCCTGATGAGCTAAACAATGGTAGGATATAATTTCTAGAATTGGTGGAATAAAAGTCGTAGTTGTGGCATAAGTTTGGTCAACGTAGTTAAAACATACGTTGTGAATGTGTCGTGGAAAAAACATTCGCTATCTTAAGCATTACCCCTTTATTGAAGTACTCCCTCCGTTTCAAAATAAATGTCGTTTAAGGTTTTTACACACATATTAAGAAATGTATTAATTAAAAGAAAGAGAAATGTTATTTTACCAAATTATCCTAATCAACTATTGATTTGTTTTTCATTAAAGAAAAAATAATACTTTGGAAGTAGTGTATATAGTATTAATTGAAGGGTATAATTGAAAAGAAAAAATTATTATTGCATTGGAAACTGAAAGCGACATTCATTCTGAAACAATTTTTTTTACTAAAATGACACTCATTTTAAAATGGAGGGAGTATGATAGATAATTTTTTGTTGAAGTTACAATTAATTTGCGGTATGAGTGATACTTATTTGAGTTGGTTATAATACAATAATAATTCTTAAATAATTAATCAAAGGGATTGAGAAAGAATAGTTTAGCTCAATTTTTCTTTTTATTTTAAAAATCCAATGAAAACAAGGATATACATATGAAATATTTTATAGGGACATTGTCTTTGTTAATTTAACTCAATTTATGGGGACATTGCATGTAAAATGCAAAAGATGTGATCCAAACCCAAATTAACCACTTATTTACTTTATGAGGTACATTTTTAACCAATCGTCTACTTGACAAAAAAAATAATTTTCCTATCTTTATGGCCGAAATAACCATCAAATAATTTCCATTGATTAAATACTTCACAAAATACATTGTGCGTTTATTTTAAAATTATATTACAATGGCCCATGTTAACAAAAGTTATAAATAAAAAAAAATGAAAAATATGAATTGAAAAAATGACAATAGTTTCCCGTGCTTGGCACGGGCTCCATACTAGTTCAATTTAATTTCTTGCTGCTAGTTAGTATTTCAATCCAAATACCTTTCTTGTTGTTGTTCCTTGTATTTGAATTCAATTTTCTTGTAAATGCGTGTTACCTTCCACCATGAATTAAATTTGGACTAATTAGTTCTAGGCAGTAATAATTTCTTTCCAAAAATTAATTGATTTAATTTGACCAAATAGATTGTCATGATATCATATGTATTTGACACCTTCTCATACATTGGAAAACATTCACTTTCTTCATTTTCGGCTCCGGAATGAAAACCAAAATCTTGTAGTACAATAACTAAATGAGAGGAATGTGTTGGATGACTTTTAGAGAGAAAATCTATTGTTTAATTATTCGGTGTGAGGTTAAAATTATGTAGAGGAATAAACATAGAGTTAAGGTCACTGGGTTGTCTTTGATGTGTAGAAGAATGTGATGTTAACATAATATGTTCTAACTGATGAATTGAATTGACGAGATATTATATGATGAACAAAGATGTGTGATTTAAAGATGTGTTATTTGAAGATGTGTGATTTAAAAATGTGTTATTTGAATATTGTTGCATTTGAGTCGTGTCGTTGCATTAAGTCGTGTTGTTGCATAGCATAGTCAGCGATGAGGGCTTAATGTCTGACAGGTCCTTTTATGACCTTTAGCGATGGGGGCTCATTGCCTGACATGTCCTATTTGACCTTTAGCGATGGGGGCTTATGCCCTGATGGTACCACATGCATATTGCATTGTCGAGTCGATGTGATGTTAAGATGAGTTGTTGTTATCGTTGCATTGTAGGGTCGTCATTGCATAATATAATTGATGATCATTTGAGAAGTTGTTGTTGTTGTTGATGATGTTGTTGTTGCTGTTTTACCTTTATTAAATGATGATTATGTGATGTTTATTCTATGCTGGATATATGGTTGTTGATTATCTTTTATGAATTGTTGCTTGCTATTAATGAATGTGAAATCTTACCCCTTCTGCTTGAAAATGTTGCTCTTCGTATGAGTAACTTGCAGGTAATCGAGAATAAGTAGCCGTTGATTGCTGTCGTGAGTGGCTATCTCTCGTTGTGTCTTTAGGTGCTCTGATACGTAATGGGATGAGAGTTTGCTATGTTTGATTGCATTTCTTGTTACGTATCTCTTTTATTAAACAATGATGAACTATTTTTATGAGGATTTAAGATAATGTTGATGTTGTGGCCTTTTAGTGCCAAGTACTATTTAAGATGTTGAAAATAATTCCGCTGCATTTTGTTGAATTTCTATTAAGGTAGATGTTTTAATAAATAGCATTTTTGTTCCATTTATATTTGTGGAAAATTTTGTAAGTTGAATGCGACACTCTGTTTTTAAGTTGAAAAACTCTGATTAATCTATGTTATTTAAAAGTTGGGAAAACAGGGTGTTACAATTGGTATCAGAGCAGGTCGGTCCGTCCGGCCAAGTAGATTGAGTCGAGTAGTGTCGTCTAACAGTTGGAATACCATTATTATGTTGGTCTGATTGTTGATTGTTGTGTAGAGAACTAAGATGGCTGGAAGAAATGATATTGCTCTTGCTGCTGCATTGCAAGTGATGGCTCAAGCTGTGGGGCAACAAAATAATGCTGGCGGTAATGATGGAGTGAGGATGCTGGAAACTTTCTTGAGAAACCATCCACCTACTTTTAAGGGGAGGTATGACCCTGATGGAGCTCAGACGTGGCTTAAGGAGGTCGAGAGGATTTTCAGAGTTATGCAATGTACGGATATACAGATGGTGCGTTTTGGCACGCACATGTTAGCTGACGAAGCTGATGATTGGTGGGTGAGTGTTCAGCCGGTGCTAGAAAATGGAGGTGCTGCTGTTACTTGGGCTGTGTTTAGGAGAGAGTTCCTGAACCGATACTTTCCGGAGATGTTCGCGGGAAGAAAGAGATTGAGTTTCTAGAGCTGAAGCAGGGTGTTATGTCTGTGACAGAGTATGTTGCAAAGTTTGTGGAATTGGTTAAGTTTTATCCACACTACACTCCTGAGACTGCTGAGTTTTCGAAGTGTATCAAGTTTGAGAATGGTCTGCGTGCCGAGATCAAGAGGGCTATTGGGTACCAGAAGATCCGTCAGTTCTATGAGTTGGTGAGTAGCTGCAGGATTTATGAGGAGGATACGAAGGCTCATTATAAGGTTCTAAAGGAGAGGAAAGGTAAGCAACAGGATCGTGGAAAGCCTTATAGTGCTCCGGCTGATAAGGGCAAGCAAAGAGTGAATGATGAGAGAAGGCCTAAGAAGAATGAGGTTCCTGCTGAGATTGTTTGTTTCCGATGTGGAGAGAAAGGTCACAAGAGTAACGCTTATGGTACTGCAGAGATAAAACGGTGTTTCCGTTGTGGCGTAAAGGGGCATACAGTTGCAGAGTGCAAACATGGCGACACTGTTTGTTTCAATTGTGGAGGAGAAGGACATATTGTTGCTCAGTGTACAGAACCAAAGAAGACCCAGACTAAGGGTAAAGTGTTTGCTTTGGCCGGTACACAAACATGAGTGAGGATCGTCTGATTAGAGGCACATTTTCGAGGACGAAAATATTCTAACTGGGGTAGAGTTGAAACGCCCTACTTTTAATATTTAATATTTTATTAGTTATTGCATTTTTAGTATAATATAATTTGTTTTAATATATATATATATATATATATATATATATATATTTGATGAAATATTATATTATGTGATATTATATGTTTTAATATTCTAAGTGGGGGAGAGATATTATTGGAAATAATAAGATAATAGGGAAGAGAGTAGTTTTTGGTGAGAAGAGTAAATAAATTAGGTTAAGAGTCAGTAAGAGTTTAGAAAACAGAACACGTACGTTTTTGGAGAAAAGAGGAGAAAAGAGGAGAACTGAGAGAGAGAACCCTAAGGACGAAAACGCTGCTTTTGATTTCAGAAAACAATCTAAGGTAAGGGTGAGACTAACCTTCTTTAATCATAAGCATATAATTTCTGAAAAGAGTTTAATCATGTTGTTCTGTCGAATTTTTGATGCTATAGAAATTAGGTTTAAATTCAATAAAATTCGTTGAAAGTGTAGGTAATTCCATGAATTAATGTATGCAGGGAGTCTCTATTCACCATAATGGTTGTATGAACACATGGGTAGTGAAGGGTTTATGTTTTTTTTTTCTTGTTTTCATAATTTTTGTTTATGAAGTCATGTTAAATATGTGCTTTAATTTGATCTTGTGATTTTGGTTATGTTAAATATGCACTTATGCTTGTTCATCAATATGAGTTGTTCAAGATGAAGGATGATGAAAGTATTGAGCAGATGAACTCAAGATTTCAAACCTTAGTCTCTAGACTACAAATACTGAAGAAAAACTATGTTGCTTCTGATCATGTGAGGAAGATACTAAGAAGCCTGCCTGCAAGATGGAGACCAAAGGTTACTGCTATTGAGGAAGCTAAAGATCTAAACACTCTGAGTGTTGAAGATCTTGTCAGCTCTCTCAAAGTTCATGAGATAAGTCTGAATGAACATGAGCCTGCTAAGAAGAGTAAATCTATTGCTCTACCATTTAAAGGGAAGTCATCAAAAGCTCTTAAAGTCATATAATCTGAATAAAAATTACCTGATGGAGATTCTGATGAAGATCCTGCTGAGATGATGGCTATGCTTTCCAACAGGCTGCAATATCTGGCCAAGAAGAACAAGAAGTTCTTGAGCAAAAGGAGTGGTTACGAAGGCTCCAGGAAAGAAGATCATAAGGGTTGCTTCAACTGCTAGAAGCCTAGACATTTCATTGCTGATTGCCCTGATCTTCAGAAGGAGAAATCAAAGGACAAGTCTAAGAAGTCAACTTTCAAATCAAACAAGATCAAGAAGCAGATCAAGCAGAGTTTGATGGCAACATGAGAAGATTTAGATAGTGAATCTGAATCTGATAAGGATGATGTTGATGAAGATGCAAAGGTAGCTGTTGGGTTAGTGGCTACAGTAACTTCAGAAGTTGAACCATAATCAGATTCAAAAGAAGAAAATGAGGTATATTCTAAAATTCCCAGAGAAGAACTTATTGAGTCTCTTAAAGAGCTCCTTACACATTTTGTACTGAGAACCAATGAGTTGAAAGATTTAAAAGAATCAACTCTATTGGATCTGAAAGCTTCTGAAGAAGGACTTAGAGGCTTTGACTTCATTTGCAAAACTTATGAAGAGAAGCTCAAGTTCTTATGTCAGAAGCTACAAGAAAAGTGTAATGGAAAACCTTTAAGCAACCATGAAATTTCTCTTGAAGATTTTATTATGTCTGGTTTTGACAGAAGCAGAGTTGCTTATATGGTTTACAACATTTAAAAGAACAATGACAAAGAGATTGGATTTTCAGAGGAAAAATATAATGAAACCAATCTTAAAGCATGTTGTGAATGTATCAAGGAAGGGTTGAAAACCTTCTTTGTACCTGAAGGTGTTAAAGTTGAAACTGTGGTTCAGTTAGAACCTGAAGCTTCTAGCTCTAAGGCTAAGATTACTTCAAAGCCAAAGAACTCTAAGTCTAAGAATATGACAAATTCTGATTCTAAGACCTCAAAGATCAAGATTCTAAAGAGATCATAACTTGTTCCTTAGAGTCTATTGAAGCCAGAATCTGGTATCTTGAAATCTAAGTATCAGAAGAACAAAACAGTTATGGCTTCAGGTGAATCAGAACTAAAAGGTATTAAACCTAAAGTAGTGATCAATCAGAAACTCTCAAAACCACACCTCAAGGTACAAGAAGTGAAGAGTAAAACTTCCAGCACTAATGTAACACCCCGTTTTCCCAACACATAAATAATACATAATAAATCAGAGTTTCATCGCAAATAGGATGTCACATTTCGTTCTTCAAAATATCATCATTTATAAATAGAGTTAAATTCACTATTTATTTAAACAACTGCTTTCAATAATTCAATATAATGTCGCAGCTGAAAATATTCAACGTTTTAATAAAAACTCGACACTAAGGCCTCAACATCAACAACGTAATAAAATTCCAAATCCAAAAGTGGTTCAACATCAACTTAAAAAGAAATACGTAACAAGGAAAAACAAAACATATAAATATCCTCATCCCGTTACGTATCAGAGCATGACTTCTATGACGACACGAGGAATCAACTCACATCAGCGGTTACTCCTGGTTATCTGCATGTTACCCACGTAGAGGCAACATTCAAACAGAAGGGCTGAGATTTCACATTCAATAATAATAAGCAAAAATTCATGTAAAGAATTAATCAATACAAAACAACAACAATTCAACATTAAGAATACTTCACATAATACCTACAACAATCATTATTTAACTTCATTCAATAATGCATCAACAACGACATCGACAATGCAACAACAATGACTCAACAATGCAACAACAACTACTCAACAAATGTAGCATAATTCGATTTGTCAGGCTACAACCCCCTTCGCTTAAGAATAACAGAGCTACAACTCCCTTCGCTAAAGTCATATTCGACTTGACAGGCTACAACCCCCTTCGCTTGACAATGCTTATGCAATGACACAACTTAAATGCAACAACTTCAACATCATAAATTCATATTAAATCAACCACAAAAGATTTGCACATCAACTCAAAGCCACTAAAGGTAAATCAGATATCAACAATTTTCATGTTTATGACAAAATCCAACTCAAAACAGAAACGTGTGAAAAAGACACAAGAACATGAAACATACAATCTGCCACTGAACAATTCGCTAGGCGAGCTCAATTACTCACTGTGGCGAGCGGCGACGTCTACTCGCTAAGCGTGGAAAACATTCGCTGCGGCGAGTTGGGATCTACTCGACAGGCGACTAAAAACACTCGCTGTGGCGAGTTGGGAACTACTCACTAGGCGACCAAGAACATTCGCTGTGTGAGCGATGACATCTGCTCGCTAGGTGAGTTTGAGCACTCGCCGTGGCGAGCGACGACAGACAGGTCTGCGAACAGACCTCTGTTCTCTCTCCAAAACCCCAATTTTGACAACCCAAACCCCAAAATTGATAGGAAACATTACTTACTGTTATTCTACAACCTAGACATCACTTTCTTACGTTAATTCATGGAATTACCTACACTTTCAACAAATTTTATTAAATTTAGACCTAATTCCTATAATCTCAAAACTCAACAACAACAACAACAACAACAACATGATTAGACCCTTTTCAGAATCATATGCTTAAGATTATAGAAGGTTAGTCCCACCCTTACCTTAGGTTTGTTGAATTCTGAAATCTACAAGCTTTCTCTTCTCTGACTTCTCACTTTTCTCTTTTTCTCCCAAAAACTGTTTTCACGTATTCTGACTCTCTATTCCTCACCTCTTATATTCTTAACCTAAATAAATTCTCCTTATTCCCAAAACTGCCCTTACTGCATCAATATTCTATTTTAATTTTATTCATTCACTAATAATATTTTAATAAATTACTAATATATACTAACACATAACACAAAAACCCACACGCCGCAATTATTTAAATAAAATATACCAAAAAGACACTAAACTTGATAAAATAAATAAATAATAAAATAGGGCGTTACAACTCTCCCCCACTTAGAATATTTTCGTCCTCGAATATGTACCTCAGGTCCGACGATCCTCATTCGCTGTCTGAGTACCAGCTAAAGCAAACACCTTCCCACTAGCCTGAGCCTTCTTAGGTTGCTTACACTGAGGGCTAGTATGTTCTTCTTCACCACAGTTAAAGCAAACTATATCATCATTCTTGCAATCCGCAATTGTATGTCCCTTTCTGCCACAACGGTAACACCGCTTCACATCGGCACCACAATCGTTACTCATGACATTTTTCTCCACACCGGAAACAAACAATTTCAGTAGGAGTATCCCTTTTTCTGGGACCACTCTCGTCATTCACCCTCTGCTCACCCTTACCAGCCGGAGCGCTGTAAGGCTTACCACGACTTTGTTGTTGCTTACCCTTCCACTCATTCATAATCTTGTAATGAGCTTTGGTGTCTTCTTCATAGACTCTGCAGCGACTCACCAACTCATAAAACTGTTGAATTTCTGGTACCCAATTGCTCGCTTGATCTCAGCACGCAAACCATTCTCGAATTTGATACACTTAGAGAATTCAGCCGTGTCAACATTATAGTGCGGGTAAAACTTGACCAACTCAACAAACTTAGTAGCATACTCCGTCACTGACATATCACCTTGCTTCAGCTCCAGGAACTCAATTTCCTTCTTCCCGCGAACATCTTCCTGAAAGTACCTACTCAAAAATTCCCTCCTAAAAACAGCCCATGTAACTCCCTCAGCCCCATTCTCCAGAAGCGGACGAGTACTTACCTACCAATCATCAGCCTCCTCAGCCAACATATGCGTACCAAAACGTACCATCTGAGCTTCATTGCATTGCATGACTCGAAAAATTATCTCAACTTCCTTGAGCCATGTCTGAGCTCCATCAGGATCATATCTGCCTTTGAAGGTAGGTGGATGGTTCCTCATAAAAGTTTCTAGCATACAAACCCCATCATTTCCACCAACATTAGGATGTTGCTCCACAGCTTGAGCCATATCTTGCAACGCAGCAACAATAGCAGCATCATTCCTTCCAACCATTCTCTGTTTAGTACACAACGAACAATCATATGAAAAACACGACGACAATATTCAACCGTCACACGACATAAACGACTCAACTACTTGGCCGGACGGACTGACCTGCTCTGATACCAATTGTAACACCCCGTTTTCCCAACACATAAATAATACATAATAAATCAGAGTTTCATCACAAACAGGATGTCACATTTCGTTCTTCAAAATATCATCATTTATAAATAGAGTTAAATTCACTATTTATTTAAACAACTGCTTTCAATAATTCAAAATAATGTCGCAACGGAAAATATTCAACGTTTTAATAAAAACTCGGCACTGAGGCCTCAACATCAACAAGGTATTAAAAATTGTCAATTGGATATGCTAATATTTGTTCAAGTGTACAGGACCATAGACAAAAATTTGAGATCATCATTAGGTTCTGGAAGAACAAAGGTATCAACAAAAAGGAAGCTTAAAGCGTCTGAAGAGAACTGCACCTGAAGTCAAAAGTGCTCCTGAAGACAAAGTGCTCTTGAAGTGATGACGTCATCTGAAGCAAGTTCATCAGATGCGTCTCATCAGAAGCTGAAGATCACCAGAAGCTGTAGTTCATCAGAAGATGAAAGACTTAAAGCTTCAAAGGTTGTTCAATTGATTTAATCTCGTCTAAGCATTGCAGAAGCCCAGAAGAGTGAAGCAACGACTAATTCAAATGAACTTGAAGGCATTGGATGCTTGTTCTTTGAAGAGCGTTGACAAAGTACAATTGTACGAAGTGTACAACCACTACCTCCACTACTCAGTTTTTGTCTCTACTACAAGACAAGAATAACAGCTCTGCCTGCAACGATGTTTCTACAGACTTGGAATGGATTTGAAATTGATCCTTCATAGGACAACAACCATATCAGGCAAAAGATCATTGGTGATTGATCAAAGCTTCAAACGATTCTTATCTTGATGCACTGGCAATTCACAACGTCTCTTTCACACCTCTATATAAAGGAGTGAAGACTTGAAGAATTGAGAGATACTCACAACATTTTAAAAGAGCCAAACCTCTGCTGAAATTGTTCTGCATCAAAAAGTTCACTTAGAATTTCTTATCAAAGTTCATATCTTAGAAATTTTGGAGTCTTAAGAGTCTGTATCTGATTTGTATTGTGAACACCACTGATTGTATATCAAGTGTTCAACGTCAAACATTTTTTCTTTGTAATTCTGTTTGATTAGAAGTCTCTTGCAGTTGTACTTGAGCATAGAAGTCTCTTGATTGTGTTCAGGAGCATAGGAAGTCTCTTGCAGCTGTGCTTGAGCATTTGAAGTCTCTTGCTAAGTTTAGCAGTTGGCATTTGTAATAAGATATTACATTATAGTGAACTCTCCTTGGAATTGCAAGGGGGACATGACTACTTCCGGTTTGTGGAAGGAACCTGTATAATTGCTTGTGTTTTTCTTCTTTCTCTCTCTCTGTTTTATCCGCTGCATCTAGAATCTGAACATCACTTCAGAAGGAGAAAACGAAGAAAAAGCTAACACAATTCAACCCCCCTTCTTGTGTTTTTCTCACCTTCAAATTCTTTTATCTCATATGCACCATTTGAAAACACTAGTATAACTTTAAATGGTCATTCCCAATTCGGTGACCATTTGCCTAAGACTCTATCTCTTTTGTCCATAGGCAAAAGTACTTTCCAAACAAAATCTCCAAATTCCAATATTGAAATACTTTGATTTGACCTTCTTATTATAGGCTTTTGCAACGCGTTCTTTTTGCCTTAGAAGTACCAAAGCCATCAACCTTTCTTCATCTATATCAACCATTTCATTCAACATCATATTCCTATATTGTTCGGTTGGAATTTCCATTTGTCTTGAATTCTGGAAGATTATACATAGACTTCCACCGACAAAACAACATCATGCCCAAAAGCCAATCGAAATGGTGTAGAGTTTGTTGACTCTTTCGGGGATGTTCGACAGGCCCATATAATCTGATTTAAAGTGTTATTCCAATCTCTCTTTTTTAATGAAGTGTTATGTCAATCTCTTGGTTTTCTTTTCACATGTTTTTTAATCAAATTAATGATAATTTTATTGGCAGCTTCGACTTGACCATTTGCTTGAGCGTAATATGGCGTTGAATTGAGTAACTTAAAACCTATTTGGTTGGCAAACTCAACCATCTTTCGTCCAATAAAATTTGAAACTTGGTTAGTAGTGATAGTTTCAGGAATTCCAAACCTATAAAGAATATGATTTTGAATAAAACTAATCACAACCTCTTGATCCTCTTTTGGTAATGGAATAGCCTCGATCCATTTAGTAAATTAATCTATTCCGACTAAAATAAAGAGATGATTTTCAGACGAAGCAGGATGGATTTCTCCAATTATGTCTAAAGCCTAACCTCTAAATGGCCAAGGTTTTATTATGGAGTGTAATTCACTTGCAGGTACATGTTGAATTCCTGCATGTTTCTAGCACTCTTGGCACCCTTTGGCAAACTCAATGCAATCTTTCAATACAACCTTGTCAAAATATTAACCATTTCATTTTATGACATGCTTGATGGGAACCACATGCCCCCTGTGAGCCCTAGATACAACTAGGTAAGCCTCATTCTCATTGATGCACTTAAGTAAGACTCCTTCATGAGTTTTCTTAAACAATTCATTTCCATTGATTACATATCTTAAGGCTCTATACTTAATCTTTTGACTAACTGTGCTCGATGGGTTCTCAAGGTATTCTACGATTGGTGTTCTCCAATCATTATTTGACAAATTGTCAATGGCAAAAATTTCAAGATAAAAACAATTAGGATAACAATTTGCTAATCCACTGCCAATTTCTCCAAACCCCTCAGTTCAATAACAGCGCCTTCTTCAACAACTAGCGGTGGACATGTCATGAACCTCATCAACAAACGTCTCTGTGTACTATGCAATAAGCTCAACTGGATCACTTCCATGGAATAATATCTCTCCCAAGGAAAACCCCTCAACAACGAACAACAAGAAGTTCTCTGCTCCAATTCCTCCGTTCTCGCTCTCATTGACGAATTGGAGAAGCTTCATCAACCTATATCCTCAGCCCTAGTAGAAGAACTCAAACTGGCTACTCAAACCAAGAACGAAGCCTGTGAAAGTGAAACCCTCGCTAAAATCTCTGAACCCCAACCGAGCGGTGAAAACAACGATGTTGTTGAGGATATACTCAATTTGCTGTATTTTGGGTTGCTATTTGAAGTGAAAACACATATTGTTTGACGTATCATTATGTGACTGATGATGTGAAGGATCTGTTATGTGAGAATGATTTGTATGTGATCTCGGGTTTGTATCAGTTGTTGATTTCGAGACTTGCAGATTCGAGTTTTCTACAGAAAAATGCATTGAGGAGATACATTGAATCATGAACACCTCTAATTAATGACTATATTTTTTCTTTTGCGCAGGTCTCACTTAACTTTATTGTTTAAATAAATAAAATCATTTAAATATAATGATATACTTGTGAGCCCTTAGGCTCAACTTCTAACATAAAAGGATAGTTGTCAACCGCATATCACTGACAAAAGACATTCATCTCATATATGCAACTTGAGTTCATTTACAATAAATTAGTCTATTAACAATTACTATAATATCATACTTAGTCTATAATATATGGCTCACAAGCATAATGATTTAACTTAATCATAAGCATGATATTAAGAAATAACACATAATCAACATGAAATGAGCTCAATAACATCATATAGTAACACATCAACAACATATTTTATTAATTACTCAATTATAAACTAGGCTCATTAACAAAATCTAATTGAACCTCAATGTACTTATTAATATTATATTAATCTAAAGGTTTATTAGCTTTTGGTCAAATATAAATCAAAACACACACACACACACACACACACACACACACACAGATATATATATATATATATATATATATATATATATATATATATGGGGCATATCGCATGAGAATGAGTATCTTATGTGAGAATGGTGATAATTAATTGCAGCCATCAGATTAAAAGTAATGGGTGAGATTAAAAAAATGAATTAATGAGTCATGTGCAATACATATGCCAATTTTCACGCGTACCCTTTCTTCTCATGCCTTGTTTCAACCTTTCTACTTCCCCTCACCCTCCACCATCTTTTCCGGCAGATCACCTGTTCCGACAACCTCAAGTCTCAACCGTTCCCCACCAGGGAGGTCGTCACCACCCCTTTCCCTTTCTTCCCTTCACATTTCATCTTTCTCCCCTCATCGCAACCACTTGCCGTCATGACAAACCCTTCCCCCACCAGTTCTGTCATCGTCTCCCTAATGGCATTAACACAACCAATAAGCTAAAATCAATGTCAATGAAAACTTAACATCTTCACAAATCTGAACAACACCAGTCAAAAATCTTTCTTCTCTTCTTCAATATTTTTTTTTCTTTTACTTATTTTATTTATTTATTAAAAGTATGAACTTTTCAAGTGATTAATTTAAGTTTTACGAATGAAAAAGAAGAAAGAAATAAAAACGGAAATCTGCCACAAACACCTGAAACGATTCTTTAACGGCGACGGGTTTAGCAACAACGCCGGATCCAAAGCAATCGAATTTGTTACTTGTGAAACAAATAGCCACCACAAGTTCCGACGCCACCATCAGTCAGTTGCGGCGCCTTCACCGATTCCGGTTCCATCATCAGTTACGACGTATTTGTCAATTTTTGAATCGGGGATTTTGAAGACTCTCCTCTATATGTCTTATCGTGCAATACAATTGACGCGTTTAGGTCACAATTCTTATATAAGGTTGATAATATGACTTATAATGTCTTAGTTTTTATGACGTCATGACGTTTTATTTCAAACTCTAGTATATTATTTTGTGTTTTTTGTTTATTAAAAAAAATCCACGCTTAGAGAGCATCCACTTAATGGATTCAAAATTGGTGTAAGTGCGTAATTTTGAATAACAAGTTAAAAGAATATGATCCTCATTTGATTGTTTAAATATCATATCTACATTTCATATCTCCCCTTCTCGATTGTTGAACTCATTCTTTTTCTTCTCCTATACTTTCAACTATTCTTCTCTGAGCTTAAGAAAGATTCAAAAGGTTGTCAGAATGTTATTTTGTAGTTTTTAATTACAAAATTGATAAACTATCCTTTCTTTTTCACAAAATCTCTTATCAAGGGATTCCTATTCTATATCTATTTCCTCTTTGCCATCTAAAAATCATACAATTTTTTATAACTAACTTACAAATGGTCTCTTAAATAAAATAGACATCACTTTAAGAGGAATGGGTGGTAGACGATGAATGGGTGGTAGACGATGAAGCAACATCAATAACAATACAATTTGAGTAGTCGATTTGAATTATTAAAATGAATTATGATAAAATTACAATGATAGCAAAGTAACCATAAGCTTTAAATCATATCATCATTAAAGGCTTCATGCTTGGGAAGTTGTGAATTTTCACAAGATTATAGTCAAATATAAGCCTTAAAGCATCTCGTCCTTACCAGTCACATGTTTAGGGTTCTAGAACTTCACATGATTATATTCGAGCATAGCTATAAATAAAAATATTTTTTCATGTTTTCAACAAAATGAAAATATTTTTATGTTTGTTAATGTAATTTAAAACCTTTATGTGTTATTCTAGAAGTGTTACAATTTAGTTCAAGTGTTAAAAACTTAAACCTTTTAATTGTACAATTTAGAAGGTTTATAATTTAGTTCAAGTGTTGAAACTTTCATGGAATTAAATTTCATTTAATCATATATTTAAAAAAGTATGTTTTGACGGTCTGACGTGAACTAGCTAAGTTGGGTTAGTTTGGGTTTAATGAAATATATAGGTTTTTTACACCACCTGAACGAATTATGGACACCTTATATTTAGGACCCTAGTTTTTTTTTTTTCAATTATTTCTTGGCGTTATAGTTTGAATAAATAAATTTGTTTAAATATAATGTTATACGCATGAGCCCTGGTACCCACAAACAACAGCTCAACAAATAACAAGAATGTTTGAGTTCAAAAGCTTATGTTCTTTCTCGCATTGATGTGTTTGAGAAGTTTCGTCAACCTCTTTCTTCTGCCTTAACTGAAGAACTCGACCTTAAAACTCAAAACAACAGTGAAACCTTGAGAATTTCTAACAATGATCAAATTAAAACAATGATGTTGTTGAGGATATTCTTCATGCTTACAAGGATGCATGAGCATTGATGTTGCTTGACTTATAATTACTTTACTGAAGATGCAATTTATTTGCTTAGCAAGAAGGATTTGGACTCAAATTCAATTGTGTTTGGTTTGTTGATTTTATGACATGCAAGTTCGAGCTTTTTGCATAAAAACGTGCCTCGAAGATGCATTTGGACTCGATCTCCTTAATGTGTTCTTATGCGAAAAGCTCAAATCAATATGCCTAGAAATCAACAACTAAAACAGAGTAGATATTAAGTCCAAATCATTCTCACCAAGCAGGTTTTTTACATCATTAGTAACATAATTATAAGCCAAATAACAATAATGCTCATGCATCATCGAAGTAAAATCATTTTCCGATTTCACTTCAAAAGTGAACTAAAGTAAATGAAACCCAAAATATCCTCAACATCGTTGCTTTACCCTGATCGTTGTTATAAATTCTAAATTAGGGTTTTGCGGGTTTCATTTTTGGTTTGAAGAGCGAGGTCAACTTCTTTACTAAAGTTTGAGGAAAGTAGTTGCTAAACCTTCTCGAGCTCATGCATAAGGGCGAGAACACCAACATTATATTGTTTGTTATTGAGTGGTTACCATGAGAGTGATTTTTCTTTGGAAATGATTCAGTTAAGTTTCTTGTAAAGTGTGTGAAGGCGTTTGTTGATTATGTTTGTGATGGAATCATCAGTCGTTATTGATGCTTCCACTGTCGAAAGAACACCAACATGCGGTTTACGGTGGGCGTTGTTGTGCATGGCGATGGAGGTGAGATATGGGAAAACAAGTAGTATGAATATGTGTGATCGGGGAGTCTTGGTTAGCAACTTAATATGGTTGTGATAGCCAGTTTATGTGTAATGCATGAGAGTTTATATATGGTGGATTTTTTAGGTTAAAGTGTAAGGTGTGGTGTTGTTTTTGTTTTACGGGGAAATGAAATGGACCTCCAATACTAAATTAGGATGATGCATGGGGTGTTCATAAGTATCAGTCTCGTTCAATATGATACATTTAATGACTAAAGACAATTCAATTATTTTATAAAGCAAAGTTCAACTTACAATGTAAAAATTGTTTGTTGAACACTTCCATATAGATTTGAGCCTGCAACCTTGAACTCACGTGTGTGAATTTTACTTGTGTTTTATCTAAACTATTAAAGTCTTGAATAATTGATTCTTAGGTATTTATGAATCCTTTTATGGGTTAAAACCGATGAATCTGAAAAAATGAGTTTAAATCATTAATTTTAGGAATGTAGAGATTGATTAATGAGGTTATAATGTGGGAATCTCTTAAGTGACAATTTACCTGATAAATTATAAGCTAATAATGATGATAAGTCATTCATTATAGGTAAAAGTTAAATAAGTTGATTATAAACCATCCTCATTGACAAGATTTAACTAAAGTTTAATGTACTTATTAATATTATAGTATTACCTGAGGTTTATAAACTTTTGGTCAAATATAAATCAATTTATTTATATATATCTCCCATAAATCAATTTCTCTACATTTATTCAACTTGTTTAACTATTAGCTCTATAAATTGATTTATGGTTATCAAATCACCTAATATGTTATATCCATCCAATCAACATGATTTTATCATACAATCAATTACTTAGCATCATTATTAGATTATAATTTACTATCTTTATTATCACTTAAGAGATTATTACATTTTAACGTCGTTAATGGATTTTGACACTCCTAAAAATCAATTATACAAACTCATTGTCCAAATTCACAAGTTTCAACCTATAAATGGATTTTTAAAAACCTAAAAATCTATCATTCAAGTTTGTTTTTTTATTAACTAATTTTAACTTCACTTATAGGTTAAGTTGGAGGTCGTATATTTCACCAGATTGTGGGACAAACACGTCTAAAAATAGATAAAAGAGAGAACTAAGTATGAGGAGCGCCATAAAAGAAATTTTGTCTCTATAATAAGAGTGATCCATGACATTTATCATAGAGTTATAAAAGGATTCCCTGATGTTTTCTATAAGGAAAAGGACAAAGTAAAGTGTTTGGTTAAGCAACTATTCCTAATATACGCACATACACCAATTAGAACAAGGTCTTCTCAAAAACTTATATCTTCTAAGGTTCTCTTACTAATAATAAAAAGGCTTAATTGCAGTTTTAACCTCCTACATTTCACAAAGTTGCGATTTTGGCCTCCTAAGGAAAAAAACTACAAAACGGCCCCCTAAGTTTTGCATCTGTAGCAGTTTTAGCCCCCAAGGCCAAAAATAAATAAAAAAAATAACACGTGGCACCTCACTGAGGGTGCCACGTCAGCGTAGACCGAGTCAAAATTGGCATTGGGGGCCAAAACTGCCACAGATGCAAAACTTAGGGGGCCGTTTTGTAGTTTTTTTCTTAGGGGGCAAAAATCGCAACTTTGTGAAAGTTAGGGGGTTAAAACTGCAATCAAACCTAATAAAAAAGAATAAAGTACGAACAACAAAAACTAGAAAATATAAGATAGAATACATATCTTACAACATTGTTCCTTTCATTTCTTCATATTTAAAATCACTTGATCTATCTTCCAGTCTATTCAGGATTGGGAGCTTTTTGTTTTTTCGAGAATGAAGTGGATTCTTTCGATTATCTTCCACTCTTTCTGCCATATAGAACATAAAGAAAATATATCATTAGGTATGTATATGACTTAATGGAACTATAGAAGATTTTGTGATCAACAAGGAATTTAATTTTCTTCAATTAAATATAACTTACATTATTTTACGAACACTATTAAGAAAGGAAAAATCATCATTTACAGTTGTAAATATGTTTGAATGAAGTCAAATCTTGAAAAATCAAGATCGAATTGTACAAAATTCAAACATAAAAATTTTATTTTAAAAAAAAATTAAAATTTATATTGAAATTGAAATAGTCTGATCTCAATTCAAATGTGTCAAAATTTTGATCGTGGTTCCAATTTGGGTAAAATCTAGGTCTAACATTCCTCAGTAAATATGATAGATTAAAATACATATTAGGCATATGTGTGGTTGAGTACAATTATTTGCTTTAATTCTTTGGATCAATTATACTGCTCAAGCCAACAATGAAATGAGTTCATTAAGAATTCTACTAATAACTCGAACGATCTACGAAAGTAATTGGTTAACATATATACTAAAATTATGAAAGTAATTGGTTAACATATATACTAAAATTATGAAACTATAAACATATATTTATTATTAAAAATAACAAGTGTTGAAATCAATAATATTAGTATATTACAAAGTGGGCTAACAATTATAACCGATAACATAATAATCAATAAATATAGATAAAAAGATCTAGAGAAAGTGAATAACTAGCATATCTAAGACGACTTCAATGTTCATTTACACGACTTTGTAGTTTAATCTTTATGAAATATTTTTTTGGAATTTCTTAATAACCTATCTCATATATTTCCTGCTTCATCCATCACACCGAGAACCCCCAAACCTAATCAATTCCCAATTCACAAATCTCACAGTCCTAACCTAAATTCAAAACCCAAAACCTAATCAATCCCCAATTTTTCAAAATAAAAAAACAAACCCCAAATCACCTTATATATATTATGGAAAGAAAAAAAAACGCAAATTAAAAACAAAAACTAAAAACTAAAAACTTTTTTTCAATCCCAATTATAACCTTTAGACAAAACCTCCCAAAAAAACCTTAATAATCAATAAAAACACCATAATCTAAAGAAAAAGAAGAACCCTCCGTAACCCTCTAATCAAAGTATAACTAAGAAAAATCATCAAAAAAAAGCTTGGAGAAATCTTAAAGTAACGTAAGTTGCAATTTCCACGTAAAACTTGGACATAAAGCAACAATAATTGAAAAATAAGATTAAACAGAAGAAATTACATGAGAAAACTAACTTTAAGATTTCTCCAAGCTTCTTTTTGATGATTTTTCTTGGTTATACTTTGATTAGAGGGTTATGGAGGGTTCTTCTTTGTGATTAGGTTATGGTGTTTTATAATTATTGATTATTAAGGTTTTTTTTGGGGGTTTTGTTTAGGTTATAATTGGGATTGAAAAAAAGTTTTTTTGTTTTTTATTTTATTTTTAATTTGCGTTTTTATTTTCTATCCAGAATATATATAAGGTGATTTGGGGTTTGTTTTATTTTGAAAAATTGGGGATTGATTAGGTTTTGGGTTTTGAATTTAGGTTGGGACAATGAGATTTGTGAATCGGGGATTGATTAGGTTTGGGGGTTTTCTGAGTGATGGATGAAGCAGGAAATATCTAACAAATTTTTTTGCTATGTCATTCGTTACTATGTTACTATTAATATGCACTGTTAGAATACAGATATAGAAATATATAAGATAGGTTGCTCTTTGCTATGTTGATTCTTCATTCCTCTTCCTGCAGATTTTGTAAATATGTTGGAGTATCCCTCCCTAGTATTTCATATTCAATATATCTTTCTTTGTTAACTTTTTTAAAGGGGTTGTTTTGTCAAGGTAGATTTTTCTTTAAATTTAGCTAATTTGTTGGTCTTATAAAAGTGTATAAAACTTGGGATCATGAGTTGTTTTTTTTTTTGGTCGGGGTTTGAACCTCAGACCTTACATATATTATGCATTGTTCATATCAACTGAGCTAAACTCACGAGGACAGATTATGAGACTTTAATCAAAATAGCAAACAACTAAACTTGTCTTTGTTTGCTAAATAATTATTGCAGCACCACACAATTTGTTAGAAGTTATGCTTTGAAGGATTAGCTTACCTCACATCAAAATTGTTTTCACAGTCAAAATAAATATGTTATAAGATAGCTAGTGATGATGATCTAGAACCAATATTGGTCTCCATATTTGTACTAAATCAAACTCTCAAAGGATGAAGAGGATTGGGTTTCAATGTGTATTCATAATCAAAAAAAAAAATCAAAGATCATTCTCAGAGTTGAATTTTGAATCACCCTTTATTTTGAGTCCTTATATAATTTCAGTATTTTAAAAAACAAATATGCATCACTTCAAGTGAGTTATTTTGAGTCTTAAATTTCTTTTATATGATTCCTTGTAGATTACATTTTTTTTAAATAATTAAAACTTTTTTTGAAGGAATTAAAACTTGTTACCTAATCCGAGGATGGATAGATTTTGATCTAAGCCTTTATCCATCCAAGATCTATTAAAAATATAACTTAATGTCGTCTTTTCATTTGACATCCTTCAAAAAATGAAAATGGATAAAAATAACATGGACACAATTTGACATGCCCAATACAAATGATGTCCCTATTGCTAGGGATACAAAAACAAAAAAAACAAAAAATCAAATCAAGAGCCACTATTTTTCAAAAACAATTAATATTTTCATGTCCTAGCTAGATGAATATCATAAAAAAATTGAAATAGAAATATTAGTTGATAATTGATCAACGAGGAGGCAAAATGGTACTCCAAAAAATATATTAAAATAAAAAATAACAATTTCAAGAAGACAAAAAACGACATACAAAATTATAAGAAAAACTAATGAGAGTGAAAATAAATCAATTAGGCTTGGATACCTTTTTAGTTTTTTTTCCACGTGAGATTTTGAAGAATGGATCTTATGGTCTACCCTTTCAGATAAGTATCAAAGGTTTGCATCTTCATTCTTTGTATTTTGGAAAGTTGAGATTTTGGATCATCGTTCTTCAAGGCAAGATCTGCTTGTGTGAGTCTAAAAAATAGTTTCAAGAAAAAAAATTCAACATATAAATTAAAAGAAAAAACCGATGAGACTAGAACTCAAGCATTTAGGCTCTGTTACCATTTAATCTTTTTCCAGAATAGATTTTGAAGAAGGGATTGTTTTTATTTTTTGCCCTTCAAACGAGATGTGAAGATTTGCATCTTGACTCTCAATTTCTAGAAAAGTTGAGAAGTTTGAATCTTCATTCTTAGATTAATGAAATATTTGAGTGTAGGAGACCACGTCCCTATTCATTATGGTTTGATCAAAAAATAGTTTAAAAAAAAAAAAAAAGACAACATACACAATTATAAGAAAAACTAATAAGACTTAAAATAAAGTAAGTAGGCTCAGTTACACTGTAATTTGTTTCGCCCCTTTAAATGAGATTGGAAATTTTGCATATTTGTTCTTGATTTCTAGCAAAATTGAGATGCATTTTTCATCTAGTAAAAAAAAAAAAATCAAGAGAAAAACACATACAAAATTATAAGAAAAACTAATGAGGCTGAAATTAAAGTAATTAGGTTTATAAGTTACCCTTTGATCCTTCAGATGTATTGAGGTTTGCATCTTGATTCTATGTGTCTCGTAAAGTTGAGATGTTTGATTCTATTGTTAGTTATTATGGACTGTTCGGTTGTGTGTGTAAGGAGCTCGTAGTTAGGTTTTCGATTGAGTCTTTTCTTACATTCAAACAACATAAAGACACTCTAACTAGTGGTAAAAGAATTCTTCAACAAAAAAAAAACTAGTGGTAAAAGAAATGAGAAATAAATTGTAGAATTATAAAAAAAAAAAAGTAAAATAAAATTTGTTGATCAGAGGATAAGTTTGTACTTTTATTTGGTAATAGGATAAGTATGTTTTTAAAAATTTGTCAAAAAAGAAAAAGTATATTTTTAAAATAGTTTTTTTCATAATTTCTAATCATATTAATTAAAAAAGAGAAAGCTCCTTTTAAAATATGTAAAAAAAATTATTGCGTCAATGCTATTTTATTAATGTCATTAATTTTCTTCTTTTTTCTTTTGTTCTTTTGGATAGCTATGACAACTGTATCCTATTAAAATATGTACCATTATATTATTAGATCAATGTTATTCGGTCAATGGTTTTTTTGATGGATTATTTGGTCAATGTTATATGGTGAGTTTTTAGGAATATTTATAAAATATATACCGTAAAGATTTTTTTTGTTTATAAATTAGAAATAAAAAATAATCTATGTTTTTTTTAAGTAAAAAAAAATGTATGTTAAAAGTCTATAATAATAATACTTTTTCCACATTAAATATTTTGATTAAGTAGGTAATATATTATTATAGTCTATTTTTTTAATGATATCATTATAGTCTTTGCGAATTCTGTCTAAGCTGGTCTCAAGCCTTAGTAAAAGGAGAGGGTTGTGTTGCACCTCGACAACAAATGTAAAATATTGTTGAATCTTTATGACATGGATCAATTGGGAAATTGTAGTTGTTGTAACATTATAGTCTTTTCGAAACAATAATGATATTATAATAATTAAATATTCGTATGTTCCTTGTTTAAAAAAAATAATAATTTCGTATGTTCCTAAATAAATATAAACTTTCGAAACACACACTACCCTATGTTCTTTTCATAAATATAATAATTTCGTTTGTTTCTGAATACCCATTTTGTTCTAATAATGTTCTTCTGAGAAGGTTTGGATACCAGATCCCACACATCATTTCTTTGGAATTGATTCAGCTCTTCTTGCATAGCTAAGATCCATCCATCATCTGAAAGTGATTCATCAACTGTTGTAGGTTCAATCATTGATATCAGTCCTATCATTGAATCTTCTTGTCTGAAGTATGATCTCGTTCTTCTGGGACTTTCTTTGTTTCCAATGATTTGATCCTCAAGATGTGAAGACTTGTACTTAAAAGTGTTTTTGAATTGATCTGCTTGCTGAGAGCCATCTTGAGCTTCATCAGAAGCAACTTCATCTTGTGCTTCTGAGGTGGGTTCAGCTTCTGGACTGTCTTCAGATTCAACTATCTGATCAGGTTCTGGAGTATCTTCAGGAACCTGTATCTCTACACAACTTTCATCTTGCTCTGGAGTTTTACTTCCAGGCTCTTTGTCATCAAATTTTACGTGCATAGATTCTTCAACACAAAGTGTTTCTGAATTATACACTTTGTATGCCTTTGACCTTTCAGAGTAGCCTAAAAAGATTCCTCTTTGGGCCTTATCATCAAATTTCTTTAGGTAGAGCTTGTTATTCAGAATGTAACATGTACATCCAAATTGATGAAAGTAAGAGATATTGGGTTTTCTTCCTTTAAAGAGTTCATATGTTGTTTTCTCCAAGATAGGTCTGATATAGATCCTATTCTGGACATAACACCCTATATTCACTGCTTCTGCCCAAAAATGTTTTGCTAAATTGTTTTCATGAATCATGGTTCTGGATATTTCTTGTAAAGTTCTATTCTTTCTCTCTACAACCCCATTTTGTTGTAGAGTTCTAGGAGAAGAGAATTCATGGATAATTCCATGTTTTTCACAAAAAGTTTCAAATGGCTCATTTTCAAACTCACCACCATGATCACTTCTGATTTTCAAAATCTTTGTTTCTTTTTCAGATTGTATTTGAGTGCAGAAGTTACTGAATACATCATATACATGATCCTTACTTCTCAGGAAATTTACCCAAGTCCATCTACTGTAATCATCAACAATAACTAGTCCATATTTACTTCCATATAAATATGCAGTGCTTACTGGTCCAAATAAATCAATATGGAGTAATTCTAAAGGTCTGGAGGTAGAAACAATGTCTTTAACTTTAAAAGAAGATTTCACAATTTTTCCTTTCTGGCATGCACCACAAAGTGCATCTGAATGATAATCAATGTCAGGAAGGCCTTTGACAAGTTGTAACTTACTAAGCTTAGAGATTAACCTCTAGTTAGCATGTCTCAACCTTCTGTGCCATACCCACTTCTTATCATTCATTGACAGAAGGAAAATTACCTTCTGATCAACTAGTTCAGAAAAATTGATTTTATAGACATTCTCTACTCTCTTTCCTTTGAATACTATGGACTTGTCATTTTTGTTGATTACAGTACAGTTGGTCTTTTCAAACATCACATCATAACCATTGTCGCAAAATTGACTGATACTCAGTAGGTTATGTTCAAGTCCATCTACCAACCACACATTATTGATTGAGATAGAAGAATTACCAATAGTTCCCGTACCAATGATCTTCCCGACTGGTTGCCTCCAAACTTTACATTTCCTCCTTCTTTCATTGTGAGGGAGAGGAACATTGACTTCTCTCCAGTCATGTGTCTTGAGCAACCGCTGCCCAGATACCATGATTTTTGCTTTGACTTTGCTCTTAGGCATATCTGCAGCATTGACAATTTCAGATTTAGGTACCCATTGTTTTATGGGTCCTTTGGGGCTAGTGCTGGAAGTTTTACTCACCATTTCGTGTTCCTTGAGGTGTGATTTAGGTAGCTTTTGATTAATCATTACCTTAGGTTTATCACCTTTTGGTTTTGATACTTCAGAAGCAACAACTGTTTTGTCCTTCTGAACCTTAGACTTTAGGACATCAGATTCTGACTTCATCAGACTCTGAGGAACATGTTCTGATATTTTCAGAATCTTAATCTTTGAGGTCTTAGATTCAGAATTTATCACAACCTTAGGCTTGAAGTTCTTTGGCTTTGAAGTAATCTTAGCCTTAGAACTGGAAGCTTCAGGTTCTGATTGAACAACAGTTTCCATTTTGACACCTTCAGGTACAAAGAAGGTTTTCAATCCTTCCTTAATGCATTCACAATATGCTTTAAGATTGGTTTCATTAGATTTTGCTTCTGAGAACCCAATCCCTTTGCCATTGGTCTTGAAAATGCTATAAATCATAGAAGCAACTCTGCTTCTTTCAATACCAGACATAATGAAATCTTCAAGAGCAATTTCATGGTTACTTAAAGACTTTCCATCACATTTCTCTTGTCGCTATTTATCCAAATAGCGACAAGTGCATTGTTGCTATTTGGATTACCAGAGAAATTGAGTTGTTGTTCAGCATAAGGACCAGTAGGAGACTGATTTTGACCATTCTTTTCACCAAGATTCTCAGAATGTGTCAGGTTAACAGAAGCAGTATCTCCAACTAACGCTTTCTTGAACTTTTCATTGCGCGCTTCTTGAGTGAGTAACCGTGACTCTAACTCATCCAGAGATATAACTTCTGATTGACTATTCACAGTAGCGACAATAGGATCGAATTCCTCTGGTAACGCTTCAAGAACTGTCTCAATTAGGTCACGGTGAGGTACAGGATCACCAATAGACATGAGAGACTCAGAGATTGAACGAATTCGAGCAATAAACTCAGTGATTGAGCGCGAACCTTTCGTAATCGTGCGAAGTTCAGATTGAAGTTGCCTTGAACGAGTTCGCATCTGAGTATAACAGTAGGTATGAACCTCATCCCAGACTTGATGCGAAAAACGAAGGCGAACAAAGCGCGATAGCAGCGAAGAGGAGATAGTAGAGAGAATCCACGTACAGAGCAAAGAGTCTTGCTCTTCCCATTCAGTGTACGCCGGATTTTCAGTTCCGGCCTCACGCGCAGCGTCGTTGAGGAACACCGGAGGGATTTGCGGTGAAACGACGTTCCGCACCATTTTGGTGCCGCGCAACACTCCTTCCACCTGTTGTTTCCACTGTAGGTAGTTAGTCTCGTCAAGTTTGACGGAGATGACTTGTTTGAAGTTTTTCGAAGCCGCTGCGGTGACGCGCGCTTCAGAGGTGTTCGGCGGAGAAGGAGTGGAAGACATGATTGGATCGAAAAAGAAGCTCAAGATACCATATTAGAAACTGTGACCGCCATTGATGAAGCTTGGAGAAGTTAGTTACAGAGGTTGTTAGAAGAGAGAGAAAGAGAGAAAGAGAGAAAGTGAGGAAAATAATATTCTGTATATTGAATGATTGTGAGAGATTACAGGATTATATAGCTGAAAGTAAAGGCTAGAGATGTGAGACAGATGTCACTCTCTAATAGGCTATATCTAAAGACTAGTGTAGCTTTTGTTAATTACTTATTACAAGGGAGCTTAATACTATACTCTAACAGCTACTATCAAGGTTATGTAACACAGCTCTGATGCTTTTTTTTTTTTGGTAATTGTTAGTTGAACGTGCAATATCTTAGTAATAACTTCCTTCTGTTACTTGAATCTTTTAGATTTTGTTATTTGGTGAGATGTTATAGGTTTCTGTTCATAACCAACTACTGTAACTGTTTGTAACTAACTACTTAAATGCTCTGCTGTTTATCTTGGTTCTTATAGCATAGATAAGACAGGCATGAATAAACAGCAGTTGCTCTGAAAATATTGTTCCAAATTTTCTCTTGCTTTCTTACATTTTCTATCCTACATAACATGGTACTGGAGTCATTGTTCTAAAATGACATGTGAATATCCTAGCTACCACCACATTATTCTCAAACCATTGCAAGTTCTGATGTAAGATTCAAGACCAGTGTCACCCTAATCTTCCTTGTTTTCCGGTGCCGTTTTCCGATTTGAATACCTACTCACAATTTGGGAAAAGCTTAATTACCACAGCTTTATTATTTGGCATCGGCTAAAGAGGGTGCAGATTACTTATCCGACCCTTCCATGTTCAGTACAGATCGGTGATTGGAGCTTTCCAATATGCAAATAATAAAAGACTGGTAGCCAATGTAGTCAGGAACGAGTTTCTACGTAGGTTCGATTGGCTGGTCGGGGAACGTAATACACAGACAAAAAACATATAAATTATAATACAAGAACAACACAACTTAAAAATCAATCACCATTAAAAACAGTAGCGTACAAAATAACTTACAAAATTACAACAAAATAACTTACTAAATCATACCTTTCAAAATAAGTTCATTATATCTACCAATTCTCTCTTCATCTCTACTAGTTTTTATATCTACCAAAGTTTATTATATCCACCAATAACTTACAGAAGGTATGCGAAAAACAGAGTTAATAGAGGAACAAATTGAAAACAGAGTTATGGGTTATGGAGAAGAAAAGGAAAACGGGTTTAGGTGAGGGAAGAGAGTGAACGACGGTGAGAAATTTGCCGGAAAAGGGAACACGGCCGTCGTTCTTGGTTAAGGTCGTTTCGAAACACGGCGGAGGGAGAAAGGCAACGACTGCGACCGTTTTGAAGCTGAGAACGGAAGTATGAAGAAAGGGAAGTTGTTGGTTAGGGTTTTTTTCGTGAAGGGGGAGAGAAGAAAAAATAAGGATCTGGGTTATAAGTATATATAGGGAACCGGGTTTTATTTTGACCCGACCCGGTTCGCAAAGCCCAATTTCAATTTTGCCAGCCCAGCTCGTTTTTCATTACGTTGTCGTGTACAGGAACTCGATCCTGACTACAAAACACACAAAATCGAACCGGAACAAGAACGGAGCACGCCGGCGAGGCTGTGGCACGTAGGATCGGACGATCCTACAACCCGACACTCGTTTTTGACTACCTTGCTGGTAGCTATGTTGTGAATAAAGTTTGTCACTACATGTCATGTCCATTGGAATTTCATTGGGTGGCATATATGCACTTAAAAGGCACTTCAAATTGCAGTTTACAATTCTTCCTAACAAAGCTGCATCAATCTCTCTCTATTTAGGCCTTTCGTGATGCAAACTGGACTTTAGATTTTTATGTTGCAATTGAGTTACAAGTGCAGGAATTTTCCTAAGCCTGAATCTAGTCTCATGGTGATCGAGGAAAAAAAACAGTTGTGGCCTGCTTCAGCTTAAGCATTGAGGCTGAATATATGAGATTTGCCCAAGAAACTAAAAATTCTGTGGCGTCAGACCCTACTCTCTAAGTTCACAACGTCCTCTAAACCTTTTCTACAATTTATTGTAAATTTGTGACAACCAAAATGCCGTGTCTCGTTACATGGTCTAAACCTTTTCTACAATTTATTGTAAATTTGTGACAACCAAAATGCCGTGTCTCGTTACATGGTCCAGTTCTATGCACAAACCAAGCACATTGAGATCAATATATACTGATCCTCACAGCAGTGATAAAAAAAAATGAATACAAAGCATTTTCTCTTAATATTTTCTAAAGCTTTTCTTTTTCTCTCATTACACTTTGTATCCTACGCAATACTTTTAAATGTTATTTTTTAAAAATATTATTTTCCAAATTTAACTGCGGCGCGGTCAGGTACAAACAACTATTTTTCCCTCCTTCCACCCCCCTTAACTTCAAACTTCAATTTGATCAATCTTTTCTCCAACTGTATTTATAACTGATAACCGATACTACAGTTGTAACCAACTCCTAACTAATTCACAACTGCTCAAACGCTCTCAGCTTTAGCCACAATCACATAGCAACAGCGCCCTCAGCTCATACAACTATGTACCATCCTTCTTCAATTATTCCATCCCACGAATTAAATCTTAAATCCATTTTCTTCTATTTTACGATGATGTCAACGTAATTAACTAAATCTCTAAAAAAATTACAATTTCAACACTAAACCCTAGAAACACATTCTAAGCATCAATTTTCATTTTCATGATAAAATTTCCAACAGAAATCATCTTCAACATAAACAAACAACAAACTAAGAATTGAACATGTTAAAAAAACAAAACCCTAGAATCTGTGATTCGAACGAAGAACAGAAGAAAGAGGAACAGGACTTACGGTAACTGTCGGAAATGGAAGGGTCGTTAAATAACGGCAATGTTGAAAGAAGATAGCAAAGAAAAGCGTTGTTCCTTTTGTTACAGTGTGATGGATGGGTTTTAGTTAGAGAAGAAAGAGCGAAAGAGGGTTTTAGATATGGACAAGTTGAGAGGAACAAAGACACACATGTCGTGTCTTTAAATAGTGTTGAGTAGAGATTCTCGACAGAGAAAAAAAGTGAAGGATTGGATTGAGAAGGAAAAAGAATTTGTTGGTGTTTTATGTTGTGTTTGTTGAGGTGAAACGATGGATGATGCGAGCGAGAGTTGAGAGGGGTTTGGTGTGTCTCTATTTATAATAAAGAGAGTTCATCACTCCGATCTGGTTGGTTATTCGGGTAATGGGCTTTTTTATGGGTTGTCAGTTCAGGCCCACTCTCAGGCTTTGTTTCACTTTATATACAGATTTGCTACATGCCCTATTTTCTCTTAGCGATCGAAATTTATTAGTTTTATCTCATGTTGTTTTTGGTTTCAAAAATCACGACAACCAAACGGGTCTCTCTCTACCAGGAAAAATTCAAAATGGGAAAAAACAATGATAGGTAAAATAAAAGGGAACTGTGATGCTGTTGGAACACTAGTGTATATTGGGAGAAACTTGGAGTATACTAGTGAGGTTGGGGAGCCTTTGGAATGTAAACACAAGGATGGAGAAACTAGTGTAAAGTGTGAATTGAAAATTTTTTATGTCCCACATTGGGTAGATCACACACTCTAGTAGTGTTTATATATGTGGGAAATCACCTCCAAGGGTGTGCCCTTGGGGTACCCACTTTTGTGAACGGAGTGAGCCATGCCAAAAATATATATAACACGCGCGCGACGACGCCGCCGTCCGTCCGCCGGACCGGGCTTGGGCCTGGGCCGTAAAAGGAATATTTTTTTGGGCTCAGAAAATGAAAAAATCTTTTCCAACTCCACGTTTTCCTTACGCGCAAGCTTCAGCTGCACGTTTTCACGTCGTAGGTGACCGTTACTGGGTCGTGGGCTAAAGCTGGCGGGTCGCGAACTGGATCGTGGGCTAAACCGGCGGGTTGCGAACCGGAAATCCCATTTATAAATAGAGGGCTCGGGATTCTCATTCTTCATCCCAAAACTGAGAATCGAATCCTCTTCTCTGGTTTTCTCCCCTTCTCATCTCCCGCGGTTTGTGTTGACGAACCGTTCTTTTCTTCCTCCCTTGTTGGTTTTCTCGAGTGGTCTGCGCACCATATAAGAGTGGTTTTTTCAAAACCATATTGAGGTGTTATTCTCGAGCGATTTCTGGCAGTGCAGCCTTTAATCGTATAGAAAGAATCTGGGCTGTTTTATCCTGGAGACGCCGCGGTTGCTAGTCTACCTTGCACAACTTGGGTAGTGCCGTGCAACGTCTTAAAGAAAGCGACCTGGTCGTGACTCACCCCGGTAATTGTTTCAAAGCTCTCTCGTAATTTTAAAATCAAAAACAACATTTTTAAGACGTTTCAATACGATACGATGAGTTATGAAAAAATTACCGCGGTTTCAGCTGATGATTTTAACAAACCGTTTCTGTTTACGGGTAGCCACTTCAAACGTTGGCAGCAAAAGATGCTGTTTTTTCTAACCACTAAGAAGGTTGCCTACGTTCTGAAGGATGCTATGCCTGTAGCACCTACGAGTTCGACTCCTCTTGGAGCGAATACCAACGGTAAGGCAGCAACAGACTCTTATGTTTCTTCTGCTGTTGAGAAATTTGATCCTGATAAACAGCTAGCCATAGATATTGCTCTATGGAAGGAAAATGACTACCTCTGTAAGAATTATATTCTTAATAGACTCACAGACCCTCTGTATGATTACTATAGACTCTGTGACACTGCCAAACATTTATGGGAGGCATTACAGAAGAAATATGACACGGAAGAGGCTGGTGTTAAGAAATACGCCGTGAGCCGCTACCTGAATTTCAAAATGAGTGATGATAAGTCCGTCGAGGCACAATCACATGAGCTGCAACAGATTGCTCACGAGATCATAGCTGAAGGGATGGAACTTCCCGAACAATTTCAAATAGCTGTGATTATTGATAAGCTGCCTCCTGCTTGGAAGGACTTCAAGAGTCTTCTTAGACACAAAACTAAGGAGTTCTCTCTTGAAAGTCTGATTACTCGCCTTCGTATTGAAGAAGAAGCGAGAAGGCAGGACCAGAATGAAGAGGTGTTTGCTGTTTCTAACAACAACACTAAAAAGAAATTTGTAGGTGTTGTTCTGAAGCCTGCTGGCAAACAATTTAAGAATCAGAACCGCCCTATGAATAAGAATTCCAACAGGAATAAGACTGGGAACAATCCAAGACCCCAGATTCAACAGCCACCAAAGAATGATGCTGCTACTCCCTTCAATTGTTACAATTGTGGGCTACCAGGTCATATGGCACGCAAGTGCAGAAACAGAACCAACCGACCAGCACAGGCTCACATGACTACTGCTGCTGCACCTGATGAACCCTATGTGGCTATGATTACTGAAGTTAATATGATTGCAGGTTCTGATGGCTGGTGGGTGGACACTGGTGCTTCTCGCCATGTCTGCTATGATAGAGATATGTTCAAAACATATACTGCTTGTGATGATCAGAAGGTGTTGCTGGGAGACTCCCACTCCACTGATGTTGCTGGAATCGGAGATTTAGAGCTGAAGTTCACCTCTGGAAAGACTCTGATACTGAAGGATGTGCTGCACACTCCTAAGATTAGGAAGAATTTAGTTTCAGGTTTTCTTTTAAATAAGGCTGGGTTTGTTCAAAGCATTGGGGCTGATTTGTACACCATCACTAAGAATGGTATTTTTGTTGGGAAAGGGTACGCCACTGATGGCATGTTTAAGTTGAACATTGATATTAATAAAATTTCTTCTTCTGCTTATATGTTGTGTGATTTTAATATTTGGCATTCCAGACTCTGTCATGTTAACAAAAGAATTATTTCAAATATGAGCGGTTTAGGATTAATTCCTAAAATATCTTTAAACGATTTTGAAAAATGTCAATTTTGTAGTCAAGCGAAAATAACCAAAGAATCACATAAATCAGTAACCAGGATAACAGAACCTTTTGATTTAATTCATTCTGATTTATGCGAATTAGATGGAAACTTGACTAGAAATGGAAAAAGATATTTCATCACTTTTATAGATGACTGCTCGGATTACACCCATGTGTATTTAATGAGAAATAAAAATGAAGCGCTTGAAATGTTTAAACTGTATGTAAAAGAAATTGAAAATCAATTCAATATTAGAATCAAGCGTTTTAGAAGTGACAGAGGTAATGAATATGGATCACTTACATTCAATGAGTATTATAAAGAACTCGGAATTATTCATGAAACAACTGCTCCTTATTCTCCTGAAATGAACGGTAAAGCGGAAAGAAAAAATAGAACGTTTACCGAATTAGTAGTTGCAACGATGCTTAATTCCGGAGCAGCGCCTCATTGGTGGGGAGAAATTTTATCGACTGTTTTCTATGTGCTAAACAGAGTACCCAAAACAAAGAACAAAATTTCTCCATATGAATTTTTGAAGAAAAGACAACCAAACTTGTCTTATTTCAGAACATGGGCAGCCTTGCCTATGTAAGAAAACCAGACCCCAAAAGAGTCAAACTAGCAAGTAGAGCCTATGAATGTGTATTCATAGGTTATGCCTTAAATAGTAAAGCCTATAGGTTTTACGACCTGAAATCTAAAATGATCATAGAATCTAATGATGCTGACTTCTATGAAAATAAATTTCCTTTTAGGTCAGGAGACAGTGGGGGTAATAGTGGGGGCACCGTTAACGCATCTCTTGATCAACCTTCTGAAATCCAAACAAGCAATGAAAACATCGAAAGAGATGTTATAGAACCTCGTAGAGGTAAGAGAGCAAGGATTGCTAAAGATTATGGCCCCGAATATGTGGCATATACACTAGAGGAGGATCCATCAAGCATCAAGGAAGCTATGTCTTCCATTGACGCTGATTTATGGCAAGAAGCTATAAATGATGAAATGGATTCTCTAATGTCCAACGAAACTTGGCACCTAACTGACTTGCCTCCTGGATGCAAGACTATAGGTTGTAAGTGGATTTTGAAAAAGAAATTAAAACCTGATGGATCAATCGATAAATACAAGGCACGCCTTGTAGCCAAAGGTTTTAGACAAAGAGAAAATGTAGATTTCTTTGATACATATTCACCGGTAACTAGAATTACATCCATTAGGGTACTAATCTCTTTGGCGGCTATCCACAATTTGAAAGTACACCAAATGGATGTAAAAACTGCTTTTTTAAACGGTGAATTAGAAGAAGAAATCTACATGGATTAACCTGAAGGTTTCGTAATCCATGGACAGGAGAACAAAGTTTGTAAGTTAGACAAATCTTTGTATGGTCTAAAACAAGCACCGAAACAATGGCATGAAAAATTCGACAATCTAATGATTGAGAATGAGTATAAGGTGAATGAAAGCGACAAGTGTATTTATTACAAGTACGAAAATAACACTTGCACGATCATATGTCTATACGTAGACGACTTACTCATATTTGGTTCAAACCTCAATGTCATTGAAGATGTGAAAACATTGTTGTGCCACAACTTTGATATGAAAGACCTAGGAGAAGCAGATGTAATTCTTGGAATCAAGATTACTAGAACTGATAATGGAATTTCCTTGAATCAATCTCACTACATTGAGAAGATCTTAAGGAAATATAATTACTTCGATTGTAAACCTGCGAGCACACCTTGTGATCCAAGTGTGAAGCTATTTAAGAACACTGGAGATAGTGTTCGACAAACTGAATATGCGAGCATCATTGGCAGTCTCAGATATGCCACTGATTGTACTAGACCCGACATCGGCTACGCCGTGGGACTACTATGCAAGTTTACGAGCAGGCCAAGCATGGAGCATTGGCAAGCTATCGAAAGAGTCATGAGATATTTGAAGAAGACCATGACTCTAGGACTACATTATCAAAGATATCCTGCAGTGCTTGAAGGATACAGTGACGCAGATTGGAACACTTTATCAGATGATTCCAAAGCGACCAGTGGCTATATATTTAGCATTGCTGGAGGAGCTGTTTCCTGGAAATCCAAGAAACAGACCATTCTGGCTCAGTCCACAATGGAATCTGAGATGATAGCTCTAGCTACTGCTAGTGAAGAAGCAAGTTGGCTAAGATGCTTGCTATCTGAAATCCCTTTATGGGAGAGACCGTTACCAGCTGTGTTAATTCATTGTGATAGTACCGCGGCTATCGCAAAGATTGAGAATCGTTATTACAATGGTAAGAGACGACAGATAAGACGAAAACACAACACGATAAGAGAATATCTTTCGAACGGAACGGTAAGAGTAGATTTCGTACGAACAAATGAAAACTTAGCTGATCCTTTGACGAAAGGACTAAACAGAGAGAAAGTCGCAAATACATCCAGTAGGATGGGACTAATGCCTATTGATCATAAGTGATGGTAACCCGACCTATATGACTGGAGATCCCAAGAACTAGGTTCAATGGGTAATAACAAGTCACAAGTGATAGAACATGCTATGAGAACGCATGATCATGCAGTAACCGAAGGATGAGATAATAGAAACTCTTAATGAGATCTATACTCCTGATGGAGTGAAGTACATAGCTACAGGAGTACTTCTGATAGACTCGCCTATACGTATGTAGAACTGAGGCCGGTTCTTATGGAATTTCGAGGCAGAATTCCTAGAGCATTCGTTAAAACTGGGATAATCGTGCAAGGCCATTAACGCACGGGCTTTTAGAAAACACCTAAGGAAAAGGTTGTGTGTGGGTCCTATGTTTGAGATAGAGTTCAATGCTGTAAGCAACTCTTGTTAATCGGAATACTACTCACTATGCAAAGGTTCAAGTTGTTGGCGACACCTTTGTTTACTAGCAATCTTTACGAAACGTCTAAGACGTAACTATCGAAACCAATTTTGAATTCAAGTGGGGGATTGTTGGAACACTAGTGTATATTGGGAGAAACTTGGAGTATACTAGTGAGGTTGGGGAGCCTTTGGAATGTAAACACAAGGATGGAGAAACTAGTGTAAAGTGTGAATTGAAAATTTTTTATGTCCCACATTGGGTAGATCACACACTCTAGTAGTGTTTATATATGTGGGAAATCACCTCCAAGGGTGTGCCCTTGGGGTACCCACTTTTGTGAACGGAGTGAGCCATGCCAAAAATATATATAACACGCGCGCGACGACGCCGCCGTCTGTCCGCCCGACCGGACCGGGCTTGGGCCTGGGCCGTAAAAGGAATATTTTTTTGGGCTCAGAAAATGAAAAAATCTTTTCCAACTCCACGTTTTCCTTACGCGCAAGCTTCAGCTCCACGTTTCCGCGTCGTAGTTCTTCATCCCAAAACTGAGAATCGAATCCTCTTCTCTGGTTTTCTCCCCTTCTCATCTCCCGCGGTTTGTGTTGACGAACCGTTATTTTCTTCCTCCCTTGTTGGTTTTCTCGAGTGGTCTGCGCACCATATAAGAGTGGTTTTTTCAAAACCATATTGAGGTGTTATTCTCGAGCGATTTCTGGCAGTGCAGCCTTTAATCGTACAGAAAGAATCTGGGTTGTTTTATCCTGGAGACGTCGCGGTTGCTAGTCTACCTTGCACAACTTGGGTAGTGCCGCGAAACGTCTTAAAGAAAGCGACCTGGTCGTGACTCACCCCGGTAATTGTTTCAAAGCTCTCTCGTAATTTTAAAATCAAAAACAACAGATGCTAACCTGCAACACTTCGGAATTTGGGGCATTGAAGCTGTCTTCAGAGATGAAGATGTTGTAATATTTTATTATTTAATTATATTTCAATATCATTGTGTGGACAAATATCATTGATATGGACTCAATGAGTGGATTTCCGAATAGCCCATTAACGGAATAATGAGAAACGCTATCCAATATAAAAGAGGTTATGGTCCAATACATTGTACACGAAAAATTCTCTCTTCGCCCCATCTGAAGAGAACTTGAGGCTTAAAGGTACCGATTGAGAGAGCTGTCATCAAAGCCTAATCCAAGTATTCCTAATACCCTATTTCTCATATCTTGTTTGCTTCCGATTCAGAATTGAACATGTTTTATGAAATTTGTTTAGACCTAAATTTTTAACAAGTGGTATCAGAGCGGTCTTCATGTTTGATTCATTGGGATTAATCATAACTTATGTTTTCTGTAATTTATTTATTTTGAACGAACCCTATTATGAATTGCTGGGCTTTTAATTTTCTTCGATTCTTATCAATCGTAAATCAATTTTTTTTGTGAGGTGAATCGTTTATCAGTGTTATTTTAGGGAAATTCTTTATTACCCTTCTCACTATGGTGGGTTTCCTTACCCATCTGACTTGTCACACATCTAACCATCCAGTTGGAATGAAACTTTAAAATGTCATTTAATAGTCGTCATTTAAATGTCATTTGCAAACCATCCAGTTGGAAATTCAGTATTTTTAGTTTTTTATTTGCAAGTTGCCCTTTCACATCTCTTTTACTGTGCATCTTCTCCCACCACCTCTACCCTTTCCTACGTCGTTCTTCTCCCTTGACCCACCTCCGATTCCGCCATTTGATCTCCATCGTTTTCTGATCTCCGTCTTTTGCTAGGTGTTATTCATTCTTCTGCTATCGGTCGCTTCCTGACTTCTCCCTTGGTCTCCACCGTCTTCCGTCCCTTGACGGTAAGTTTGCATTTTGATTTATTGCATCTACTTATCCGATAGAAAATTTTGCAATTGAGAACCCCAACACCACTTGTTCAAACTAATTTAATTAACAATAAGATGACGCATAGGGGAAAAATATATTTTGCTTAGGTTGGATTATAATATGTTGTGATGTTTACCAAGACACTGTTCTTTTTAAGATGGTTTCTGAATTTTCATTGTCTTGTCTAGGTTTAGACGGTGAACATTCATCCTAATTAAGGTTCAGTATCATTATCATGTACTTATTATAGTTAATGTAATTATAGTCAATGCAATGATACCTTTCAATTCTGTTAAAAAAAATATCATTCCAAACAAATCTACTCAACCTTAAAATGCATTGGGATCCTATTCTTTGCTTGAGGTCTTGATTTGAACGATGGCACAGGGGTCTAGTAGCAATTGCATAGCATTTGTAGTGTTGTTGAGTTGTTTTGGAGGCTGGTAGGTTCTCTGATTTTTGGATATTGGAGTTTGTGATTTGGCTTTTATGTGGTTGTGTCTATCTTCTAGTACAGAGAGGTATTTGTTGCAGGTTTTCTGTTTGGACTTTATAGGATTGTTTAGGTGATTTCTAGAATCCGGTAGTGGCGTGGTTCTCACCTAGTTTTATTTTGGCTGTACTGTACTGTACCAAGTTTTTATATTCCCTGAGCTTGTTTGTGGATAATGTTGGTATAAGCCCTAGAGGCCAATTGTTTATGTTATACTTATCTTATGTATCATGACTTTTATTATTGAATAATATATGACACTCTTTATTATATTTAGATAACATTAATAAAGTCCTTAGAATAGATTGTTCGTGTAATAATATATTAAGTGTGACTTAATCATGAGATTACATTATCATAAAGAACGCTATTCTTAAATGTATCCATAGTCAAAGCTTTAATATGAATAGAGGATAATAATAAAGCATCGAGACTATTATGTATGTAGACTGATGACCGCATCTCATGGGTCATAGATATGAGATATTAAGTATATACATAGGTATAAATATTAGGAGTAATATTTATACTGGATTGACCCACCGTGAGAATACTACATAGTAAGTTATGAAATTGTCATAAGATATTCTCACAATGATAATAGTGTATATTGCTCTTAGACCTGAAACCACTATGTTCCCTAGATGTGGACTCAAGTGCTTTGTTGCCATTCTAACGTTGTCTGTAAAAGGATAACCATAACGTTGGTTGATGGGTACTTGATGAATCATGCTGAGGGGCATGAGTGTCCTAGATGGGATTTGTCCCTCCTCATAAACAGGAGATATATCTTTAGGTCTCTTGATAAAATATGACTGTAAAACTGCATGGCCATGCCGAACAAGTCAATATAAGATATTGCACTTATTCGTTATTCAGTATATTTTGGAATCAAGAAATATAAACATTGATCTATACAAGGGTGACAATATCTATGCCTTGGGATCAATGAAGATATCGAGACAAAGGAGTACGTGTACACATGAGTATTATCATGGAAAGGTTTTGTCAGATCACTTGACATTCTTGTCACTTGGGTAGCAATGATGTGTTGCTAGATACCGCTCATTGTTTATAGTATTAAATATTAGATTTAATATTATTGCCAACGTGACTAGAACCTATAGGGTCACACACAAAGAACAGTCAAAAAAGAAATATATAAGTATGACTTATATAAGGGGTGCGTTTAGTAAAGAACGCTAATTAGTTAGCAAAATTACTAAACTCGTTGTTAGGCTTACTGAAGCCCAATAGTGACTTCTGACTTGCAGAGCACACTAGAAGTTCTATAAATAGAACCCTAGTGCTGAAGTTTTTGGTTATGTTTTTGGAGCAACCTTTCTTCTCTGCACTTCTGATTCCTTGGCTAGCACCGAGTTTTGGAAGAGCACTGTTCGTGTGGACTTGCTAGAGGCTTTGCTGCTTGCTGCTTGCTTTGCTGTGATCGTGATTCCAGTTCCAGTAACCAGTTTCCAGACTCCACATTCTCGAGGTAACAATCGAATCACTGATTCATGTTTGAAATTCGTAATGATCCAAGGAAAGAAAATCGAAATTTTATCCGCTGCTTTATTCTGTATGAATTCGATTTTCCTTCAGATAATGTGGCACTAAAGTTTGTTTTTTCTATTATCTTGTAGAACTTTATTGCAAATGAAATAGATTTGAATTAATCTCCTAAATCACTAATTTGTCTTCATTACCAGCTTAAGCTTCTAAGGTAGCATGTATGATCAACTTATCTAGAATTCAACCCTTATTTCTCTAGCCACATCAATCTTGATATCACCACACCTCACTGCATAATTGTTTGATGATGAACTTCTAATTTTAACTGCTAATTTTAAGACAAATTGACGGGAATGGTGTTGATTACTTAATAGATTTTACTGTATTTCTAGCTAGTTTATTAAAAGGAAAGAATCAATTTGTTTGTCTGTTCTATGTATTTTGTCTTTTCACAAAAGGGGCTAGACTTCATTGAATGTTGCCTTGTTTGGTTATGTAATAGAAAGAGAAGACATGAGCAGGCACTAGTTATTAGGGTGGATACAGCAGAGGATAGTTCTAGAGTTAAAAGCAATGGAACTATTAGAAAAATCCATAAAGAACTCTTTAGTTTCTCTGGTTTTTGGATATTAGAACTTACCTAGCATTGGAGTTCTTGTGTTTTGGCTTTTATGTATTAGTGGTGTGTCTATAATCTAGTACAGAGAGGATATTTGTTGCAGGTTTTTCGTTTAGACTTTATAGCATTGTAGTGGAGTCTGTAGTTGTCCAATGAACCTGATTGTATTTGCGTTTTAGTTCACGGCCTCATGGAACTTTTGGTTGATGTAGTTTTGGTTTTCCTTTGGTGGTGTAGTTCTTATTCTTGTGGGTTCCGCCGTTCACACTTCTTCAGCTCTCCTACTTCACTTTGTCAAGGTAAAGGGTTTGTTTTCCTCAAAAATTTATTCATTTGAAGCTTTGGTTATTGGTTTAGAAATAATCAGAAAGTTACTTGATAGCTTTGGTTATTGGTTATTGTTTTCCTCTAGTCTTGCATATTGTGTTTTTGTTTACCTTGTTATTCATGTGCTCTGGTTTGTTCTGTAGACCGGTGCACAGGAGGATAAGAGAAAACAGTATATGCAGGTGAATTTTAGATGGGGGGTTAGGGTTCCGGCTGAGGTTAAGGGCGAAAGCGCGTTCGGGAGGGTTCCGTTTCTTGTGATGGATAAAATTGGGGTGGAACATTTGCCGGCGGAGTGTGGGGATTTGAAGAAAGGAAAGGTTGGTGCTGCTGGAGTTGGTGTTCCGACGAGTGCTGATGTGGCCGAGACGTGTTTTGCGGTGAAGAGGCAGATGGAGGTTTTGCAGGCGGAGAATGGATTGCTGAGGAATGCTGTGGAGGATCTTCGGAGAGAATTCGCTAGTGTAAGGATTGGAGGAGGGAAAAGCTTCGAGGGGAGAAAGAATGAGAAGAAAACTGGGTCGGATTTTAGTGGTTATCCTGGGAAATCCACTAAGGCTGATGCGAGTAAGGAATTGGAGAAGGCCTTGAGGGGAGCCACCACTGTTGGAGCTTGAATTCAAAATAGATGTAGTCGGCTTTATGGTACAGTCAATTGTAGACTGTTAGGTTAAGAAAGATAGGATCCAAGTCCGTTTGAATTCTTGTTTATAATATTTCTGGTGGAGTAGCATTGTGTTTTTTCTGTCACAAATTTCTAGTGTCAGTTTTGGAACTGCAAATTTACTTTAATGTCATATGAATAATGATGATATGAAATTATGAATATAAATATGTTGATTTGGTTGGTTAATCATATTCAAGGTTTGTTCTTAGTTTTTATTTTTTCAATTTTAAATAAATATGTTGATTTAGTTGGTTTATCATATTCAATCAGAAATGTTAAGCAGAAGCAGGTTGGTTGATTTTCTGCATTGGTTAAGTTCAGCTATAGTGATGGAACAAAATTGAAATCAAATTGGTTTTATTTATCACTTCTTAGATATCAATGTCACATTAGAACACTTTTGAATGGAAAAATAATTCATTCATTGGGGACCAAAGAAGTCCAATGCTGTAAGATTGCAAACTATGTCATGACAGAAGCATCTTCTATCAAAATCTATGAGGATCTGGATTCGAATCATTGAATGGCACTTCGAAATAGTGCATTTTTTAGCTGTTTATTGTCTATAACATTTATTCAGATATGGTAATAGTTATGCTGATATGGTTGACAATATAATATGCATAAGAGTAGGAAATAGTGCTGTGTATATTTTCAGCAGTAAATAGATTATTATAGATAGTTTCTACATTTATTTCTTGAGATTTTCAGTTCAGAAATATAGAAGGAAGGGAATCAAATTTGAATTGATAACTGATAATGTAACATTTGAAATTTAAATGATTACCCTGTTCATGAATCAAGATAGATATAAGACAAATCTATTACAATAATGGACGGCTGCAAATGAGCCAATTATTGACAATAATATAATTCAATAAGAAGGAAATAGACCATTTGAATTTGAAAAATTCAACTAATGCTGCCAACTTTTTTTAAACCTCATCTTCAATATTAGGTAAAGTACATTTGAATTTTACTAATTCTTACATAAGAAAAATAAAAGTGGACTCGTGCCATCTTGTCTTGGTTTTAAGTTCAGAGTTGATTTTAGTACCTAAGCAATGTAGGGGGATATGAACATTCTTCAAAATCAATTTGTTCTTAGAGCACCATAAATTCCACTAAAGAATGGATTCAAATGTGCAGTGTCTCAAGTTCTTCATTACACCTGACGACACTTTGTCTAACGTGCACAAGTAAATCACTCTTGTACCATGTACAAGTCTACTTTCTTCCATTTTTTTTAGAGGAAAACTTAACCTCCATGTGCACCATTGACTTGACCCAACTTAAATACTCTAGATATCGAGATTGACACGGGTAGGAAGAATTGGTTGAGTAGCATTATTTTTACCGAGTGCCATTATTTAGACTTAGTGATAAATCTTCAAGCCCTTACGAGTGGAATCGGGTCTTCTGTAAGTGTCTAGACATGGGCACGGTTCATAAGGATGTAAAGGATTCAATATGTGATGATAACAAATTTAGAAAATCCTAATACTGAGAGACTAAATACTCATATCCTTATCACCTTATGCAACATAGCTTACATGTTACTTTTCAAGGTGTTTGCCAACCGTATGAAAGTGGTTATTATGCCTCAAACACATCTATTACATTCACTCTGGCTTTGGTTAGGGAAGATATACATTGGCCAATATGGTTCTTAAAATTTGATATTAGCATAACTTACACATGGTCATGGGATGGGAGTGATGGAATTTGCTACTAAATGGATTTTCTATGTGATGATTTGTCTAGTCAATCTCTCTGATTAACCACAAAGTGGTTACTCACGTTTACTCTATGAGAGGCCTCCATCGTGGAGATTCCCTCTCACCATATCTCTTCCTCAAATGCATAAAGAGCTTACCTCCTCCATAAAACCGAAGCAAAGAGAAATAAAATTAAAAAAAATTAAACACACATTCTTAGGTATGTAATCCTCGAATATTAATAAATGATACTCTGAAGGTCTTTAGGAGGAGTCTTCAAATTTATCACATCAAAAAAACTATGAATTAAACTATGGTTAGCTAACCAATCCACACTTCTATTTCCTTTCCGTCACATGTGCTTGATCTGGGTCTACAATTCATGTTTATGAACCCCTACATACGACACATCAAGATGGCAGTGGCCCCCCATTAAGATTGCATCTTCATGTGACTATGCCATGCCAATCAGTAACTTGGAGTCACTTTCTACAATGAGGTGGGTTACTCCTCCTCTTTGAGCCAAATCCATTCTTGCGTACACACTACACATTTAAACATTCAGAGAATCACATGTACCAATCTCCATAACAAACCACCGCATACAACAAAATCCACCGACTTTTTATAAGTTCCATCACAGTTAAGCTTGATCAAACTCAAGTAGACGCTTAAACAAAAAGAAATTTTTATGATACAAAAAGAGATTTCTATGATACAAAAATTTGTAAATGTTCACTTCATGAATAGTATTAAAAAAAGAAATTACAAGAATAAAAAAAAATATTAATAAAAAGTAAGGGGGCAATATAAGAAAAACTTTTATATAAAAGAAACTTATTTGTTTCTTCAAAAAAGATAAAGTGAGACAATTTATTTTTGTTAAAATTTATATTTTTGTTAAAATGATAGCTTTTGTGGGGTCATGAGAATACGTACAGTAGTGTTTGAACATCCTGTACCAATTTGGTTATCGGTTGAAATTATTTTGAACCCAAATTATCGGTAGATAGAATTATCTCTCTGTACAAAATAGGTTTGGACTTGCACACATATATTTACAACGTAAATCCATTGTATACGATTTCCACTTCCCATCATTAATTCCCTAACCTTATGTACAGTGATGATGATTCTTGTATGAATCCATCAATCAATCAACCCCTTTTCACAAAATGATCTTTATTCTTCAATGTTTCATCAAAATGAACTGAACAATCCATTTGGGAGGAATTGATTGGATTTAAAGTAATTAGCACACAAATCTTGATGGATAGTGAATATAGTAACAATCCTTCAGATTCTGACAGAATCAACTTTATCATACAAAGTAGAATGAAGGTTATTTGATGATGATGATGAAGGTTCTTAGTTGCTGTCTAACTTTGACGATTGAGACTATTCCCAATTGTTGTCACTCATCCTTATGGAATCAGACAGTATTTTCATGCTCTCACGGCTCTAGGAGTAACTCTTTTGCTGCCTTGAATGACTTCTATTCTCATGGTTAATTTTACTGATAGTGCTAGCATCTACTTCAATATTAAAGTTCTTCAATCCCCTATCACAACATAGTGTGGTATAACAGTCCTTAGGCGTTGTACAGGAACCTACAACATTGCAGTTTTGATGAGCAGTGGCGCTAACAATCAAATAACTGCTGTAGTGGCCACATTGAAAACCTGATTTACCCACAATTGATAGCTGTACTATTTTTTTTTTTTTTTGTGGAACTTTTGATCTTTTTGTCCCTAAAATCCAGAAGCAACAAAATAGGTTTCTGCATCCGCTCTATACTAACTCATTTTCTTATGTCAAACGGCTAAACCCAGTCGTCTGCTCATCACTCTTTATTATATTTTCAACAACCATTTATGCAATTTGTAGATGCCTTCATTTATACAATTTTGTGCGCAGGCTGTGCTTTGTTATATGTTTCCCCTCTGTGCAAGCTGTTTTGACTGATATCGCTGCCCCCTGTTGTGTTGGTACTCTCCCTCTACCCAATGCTTAGGGGCTAAAACTTATTTGCTTTATAGATATTGAGGTTGAATATTAGTAACAATCAATAATTTATTAGTTGCATAGCAGCAAGTAATAAAACAGTGAGGTTGAATATTAGTAACAATCAATAATTTATTAGTAACAATCTAATGCTTAGGGGCTAAAACTTTGTTTGAGCTTTTATGTTCATAAATTTCTTGTATCATTTTACTAAACTTTAGCATAGCAGCAGACCACCACTACCCATCAGTGTTATGGGGTGGAATGCTAAGTGGGATTGACTACATGAAAATTGCCTACATCAAAATAGATGTAGCCAAACCTCTGCAAGGAAGGTGCACAATCTTTGTAGCTGCAGCTAATTAAAAGCCTGAAAATTGTTCTATATGCATTTTAGAATACCCCTAAAACTTAACATCAAATTGTTGCAAGGGTCACATGAGGTAGATTTTGCCACACATGCAAGTATCTATTATAGTACAAATTAATGTCAAACCATTTTAAGCAACTTTAAGATGAAGCATCATTGCACGATCAACTTTTTTTACATAAATCGGTCATTCTGTGTGCAACAACAAAGACTAATCCCTCAAACCTTGTGAGATTTAAATGGACAATTAATTCTCTAAAAAACCTTGTGAGATTTAAATGGACAACTAATTCTCTAAAAAATTTAACTTTACTGCATACCCAAAGCTAAATTTGAACCCCATAACATTGGTAAAGGTAGATGAGACCCTTGTCAACTCATCTAATAGCTCTCGGGTATTGCACAGTAAATTTGCTTTATGAATCTATATATTACATACATAAATTATCCTTTTTCTTTCCTTTACATGCATATTCTTATACTCTCCATGGTCTCAATACTTGTGTCGCAGGTACTAAAGGTTTAGAAAGGGATTCAAGAGACAGGCTCTGAAGAGAAGCAAATTGAGAAAAATGCACCAAACTACTTTTCATTACAGTTTTAACATTTTACATTTGCATTCAGATAAAACAATTTATGTGCCAGATAAATAAGTCTCTATATCCTTAATTGTAACCGAACACAGAATGCACACGTCGGCATTCAGAGACAAAAGTCTGGAGTAATGAAAATTAAAATAACAGAAAGTGAATTTGTAAGAGGACTATCTTTGAACATTTTATGCTTTTTAGTTGCATATACATTTCAACCCACAGTCAGAGTTCTACATGAGACTTCAAGAGTGCAAACAATCATCTTCCAGGGTCACGATTGTCCCCACCATGCAGCTGATTTACGTGCTCTAATCCTCTTTCCATTAATTGTCCATGCGAATATGGTTGTTCTCCGTCTGTTATAAGGCAAAAAAATAAAAAATAAAAGTTACACAATTTAGAACCATGATAATTACTTGTGAAAAACATACACCACAAATCCAATCCATTGAGTTATCCTTAACACTTGATGACAACCTCAAGCATGCATAACCAATTGTGCAAACAAAGCCACCACTTACCATAATACACACCACTTGTTGATTCTCAAATATGCACTCAGTGTTAGTTTGGCTAGCAAAGATTTACAAGAAATCATTTTTTTCCTGCCTCTTTATCCATACAATCACATTATCACGCAACAAATAGTCCACTGATTACTCTCTTTACCTCTCACTTCCCTTTTTCTTTGGCCATGGTTTCGACCCAAAATGCAGAAGAGCTATTGTTTATTTTCAAATTGGAGAATTGCTATATGTTTTTGTGGACAACACTACAAAATGATATATTTTATATTTCATTCAATAACAGTTAACTTTTGTTAACTTATCAAGAACAGAGAAGTTGATTTCAATATACAAGTTGAGTTTCAATAAACAAAACGTATGAAGCAAAATTATGTAGACATCTAGTTATTACCACTTTCACCATCTGATGCATCTGCAATCCTCGAAATTGCGTCGACGAGAGCCTGCTCATGCTCCTATTTAACATTACAATCAATAATCAGAAAATATGAACAATAAACATGTGGCATTAAAGTTGACAATAAGTAATTTCAAGATGGATAGTGACTGTACTTTCAGCATTTGCTTTGCTTTCTCAAGCTCCACAGAATCTGGATGACTTGCAGCAAAAACCCTTTCCACCTGTTATATAACATAAGTGGCATTAAAAACTAAAGAACTTCCTTATCTTTTCACCCGGTTCTCAATAAGGTTTCTTAGGCAAGACATATCTACCTCCTTAACTAATGACTCTGTGTTCAGCAACTCAATTTCGTCCGGAACTCTATTTCCAATACCATTTTGGGGCGGCATGGGTTCTTTTCTAGAGTGAAATCTTGGATGTCCTCTCCCTCTTCCAGCACCTAAAGTATCACCACCATGGCCAAAGAATTTCTTAGCTCCACGACCTTGCCCACTATGTCCACCTCTGTGTAGTATGCCCGGTTCTTCACCTTCCCATCGTATATCCTCAGGTGGTATCTGCAATCAATAAGCTTTTAGCTCATTCGAACCAGAAACTTGTAGCAAAATAATAAACATGATTTATTTTGCACAAATAATTTTCATATTCATAACGTCAAAGGGTGTAAGCACATTAAAAAAATCATTACCGCATTTAAACCTATATTTGCTTAAACATCTCTATCCAAAAAACGCCAGGAACCTGACAACAACTTAGTCTAAGATATATACTATCCAGACTACATACCATCAATAATAAGAATTGTCGGTGTTTCATAAAAAAACTGAATTGTTAAGGTTGACAGAAGGAGAAGAATAGAGATCTGTTTGCAAAAGAAGGAGAAAAAAGAGACCTGTGTTTGCAGAGAACAGTTTGCACTTGAGAAGAAGAATTAAGGTTACTTAACATGCATCAAAATGACCAAATATTCGCTTAAAAATGAAGCAGAATGGTTAAAATAGAGAGGTCATTTAGGTATTGATTGCAAACAATATTTGCAAACACGGAAACACAAACTGTGAACAATTGTGCTGCGATTCTCGGGCACAACCATCGCTCCTATTGAACGCACATCGCCAGTGAACATATCACACTTGACGCCGCCACTGGACCCTTTTTTGCGATCGCACGCTATAGCAGTGCAATCTACAACATAAGGCATTGGAGAAAATGGGCATCGAGTGAGGTGCCACACAGTTTGATGTTAACTGTTGGTTGGTGCTTTATTTGATGTAAGTAATGGTTAAAACCTAATCAATTATTGTTCTACCCATTTCCAAGTCTCATTTGCTTTATTAATATCTTAATTTTATGCTTTCTTCATTCCATGTTATTTGCTTTATTCCCTATGCAACAAAAGATTCGGAATAAATACCTCTTTGAGATCAACCCACTCCCAAGTCTCATTCGCTTTATGAATATCATAAACCAAAGCATGCCGGCCCTGCAAAGAATAAAAAACAAATGAGTAAAAGCGTATGTATCACCGTCACTTCTGATCAAAGGTGTGTCTGGTGTCGACGTCGTGTATTTGTCGGTGCTTCATAGGTAAAAGTTCCCTAAGAAGTTACTAAATTTTCTTTGAGATGATTAATATAAATTGCACTTCGAGGTTCAGACCCTAATCACATTTGAGTGTTTTCATTACATCTAGGTAAAAAGGTGGGGTGGGGGGGGGTGGGGGGGGGATGACTTTTTGAACATTAGAAAAAAAGGCATCTTAAATGAGAAAACAAATTAGACCAATCCACGTAATTAACCCTAAACACAATACTATATCAACCCAGTGAAAACTCCAACATGGAACACTAACCTCGTAATATATCTACATGTTAAAAATGGATTTTGACAGTTCTGAAGACCAAAACATACCTCAGCATGGTTGTAATCAGTTATGAGAGCTTCATAGAAGTGGTTGTCTTCAGGCCATCTAGTCCAAACTTTCTTCCCAATCAATGGATCAGCAGGTGCATTCAGATTACTAGAAGAATTGCGATTTGCAAAATGCCTAGCCCCAGTGGGAGTAGAAGCGTACTGTACAGGCTTCACTGAAGACAAACCAGGCAATGACTGACCCTGCAAAATTTGGTAGAAAATTAAAAACTAAATGGACATCAATAAATTACTTTTCTCAGTAATAGCTGAGTAAATAATTTAAGTAGAATGAAATTAGTCGACTTTTAGCCACCGGCTATTAAAACCATCTCCTACAATTGCAGCATGAGTACAAAGATACTAACAGCGCTGTTAATGCTCACATCACATATAAAACAAGAGAGGGTAGTACCGAATGTGATGTCTTCGGTTTTTTGCGGGAAGCTGAAACGGTTGGACTGGGTAAAATGTCTTGAACAGGCTGAGATGTGGTGCGCCTTGGAGGTTGGTAAATGCCAGTTTGTCTCCAATCCCTGATTGTGTTTCGCATCAGATAACATTGTGAAAGAAAAAAGGGAATCTGAAACTTTGGATATTTTTAGCTGTCATTACAATTTACAACTAGTCAGATAACTACAAATATAATACCTTATGCAGTGGATTATTTCATCGGAATTAACCCTACCAAGAAGCTCCCTATGTTCGTCATCTGAAACCCTTAACTCTTTTCTTAGCTCAGTTATCAAACCTTCTTTTTCCTGATTAATAAATAAATAAAAACATAGGTTATAATTCTTCAAAACAAGACCAATATAAAGATAATATAAAAGACATAAAGGAAATAACTAAATATACACACCCAAGTAAGAGCATCCGACTGAGCTTTAAAAGCACGCAAGACAGCAGAGTATGCATCTTGCTCAAGTTGATGAATTTGAACCTCCATGTCAGTTTCCCTGTCCAATCGATAGCGTGAAACAGAAGCTACAGCAGATTTTTCATATCCCACAACACTGGTACCTCTCAGAACTGTATTTTAATTGGAAGGAGAAAGGTCATCATCAGTAATTGATTTATTTTATGAAAAAAGAACACACAAATAAAGAAACAAGGACATCATTGTAAACTATCAAATTTAACTCTGCTTAAATGTATTGATTCATCCATTCTTGGTAGAAAAGATCTTTGTGAGTGCTGATAACACTACTTCTCAGTTCAAGAAATAGAGGACTTTTCTTTAATTTGCAGTATGCTACTATCAAGGTTATGTAACACACTAGTACAAAAAACACTTTTTAAATGGGGTGAAAATGACTTTTTAAATCGGTTCAAGATCCGACTTATAGGTAGCCGATTTAAAAAACTGTCTCTGATTTTAAGCCTCCACCCTTTACCCGATTTAAAATCATTCTATTTAAATCGGTTCACCCCATTTAAAAAAGATTAACAAGAGTAAAAAAAAAAAACATTTAAATCGGTTCACCCCATTTAAAATTTCTCTATATTTTTTTTTTATTATACACGATTATGGTACTGAATATAATATAATAATAAAAAAATTCATGAGCATAGCCACTTATATGAAATATCATATGATCAAATTTCATATCAAACCTGTCATTGATACAATATCAAACAAATCCAAGGTTACAATATCATAAAACTAAACAAAAGCTAAACATTATTTTAAAGCATAGTTATTGACATAATTAAATTACATCAAAGTCTTTCCAAAATCAAACTTGCACAGCGTTCTTGAACATTTGTCCTTTCATCATCAATAAACGGAATTTTGTTTAGTAAAGAGGTGTTCCATATACCTAAAGTATTCAAAAAACAATTCAAAATCTGAACATGTGCAAGGCAGCAAACAAACAAACAGCAGGGCAAAGTGCATTTGAATGAACAAAAACCTGCTATAAACAATTCAGAATGTGATTACACACTAACTTTTCATAGATACAAAGGCACAAACAGAGACATTTTCTTTAATGATCTATCTACTTTAAAGCACATACTACAAAACTTGCACAAGAAGAGAAACACAACGAGCCTACCCATACCGAAACAGGAACAACGAATACCAAAACAGAACCTACCAAAAGGGTGATGGAGGTTTGCTACATTTTAGTTCTTTCAAAAATGATTGACAGATCGTTGCTGCAAAAGAATATTATATGCCTTACATATATCCCTATCCCTATTCTATTCTTGTTCCAATAGTCTCAATGAAGATAACTATCTTTTCAAACCCCAATAAAATCCTAACTTTCACATTCACACATCATGAAACAATAAAATAATAGTGGCACATATCATTTCAAAGACTAATAAGCATATTAAGCACTATTCTTAATCTAGTGTTATTTAAGTGTTGAAGTTACAAGTTAATTTTCACAAAAGAAAATCCAAGTTACTAACAAGATCTCAATCAATATGTAACAAGACATCACAGGCAGAAGTGCACAAAACAATGTTATATTAAACTCCTATCTTAATAATTAAAATCATGGAATGATAAATTGTCACACCTAACAGTACACAAACTTCTTTCTTTTCACCATTCAATCGCTACATAAACTAGGAATTTAATTTCATCACTTAAAAATATAAACTCAACGAAATTGTAGAATAAAAACATGTTTGCGATCCAATATCATTAAATCACAATTTTCATAAACAGAACGGATCAACAAGATCCAATTACTTCATTACATCTTCAAGAGCAAAATAGGAACCTGATATTAGAGGATTTACCTAGAAATTACAATGTGTGTGACGAAACTCTTGTCAGAAATGGAATGAGAAGCTGTCTTTACACAACTGCAAATTCCCCGGCTGCAATTCTGCAAAGATAGCCCAAGTTGTACCTCTAAAACGTGCTTTAATCCAGGAACTGGAAAACAGATATAGAACCTGGTGTAATCAAATTTTAAAACAAAACTTAAATTGGGAAAGATACCAGAATGCATATGCAAAGATACTTAAGATACCAGAGTGCACAATAATGCAAATAATGCAGAGATGACATAGTTTAAAGTTAAACTCTGTTAAACCATGATTTCTTTTATTTCAGCAAGTCTAAGTTACTAACTAGTAAACCTAACTAAATATTCATAACCATTCACCAAAAGAACTGCAAGGGACCAATTTTTTATGAAGAAAGTATTAAAACAAAATAAAGGAAACCTAAGGCCTAATACAAGTAGTTTAAAGTATAATCTTATGCCCAATGCCAAAGTCTCACAGTTATCCATAGGCTTCCTACTTTCTATTCACAAAACCACATGTTATGCTTTAAAAATTTGAAAAACATTGCATAATTTCAGAGATGCTTATTCACTTTTAAGATCATTTACAATTTCCAACTACAACCGCGCTTTTTTAGTTACATAACATCTAATTCCCAACTAGCCTTGAAACTTTCAGAAGTGAAAGTAGTGTTTAAAAATCCACAAGTTAATAACATACTCAAAAAACTCACTTAGTAGAAAGGGTTAAAAAAACCAGTTAGATGACAGTGCATGCTAACCAAAAAGCAATATCATTATAAGCATTTGATGGACATATACCTCAGAGATAGAAAGCTCCTCTATCTTCGATCTTCATCAAGAGTGGCATCAAAATGCTTATTATAGTAAATAACTTAATTAAAATTTTCTAAATGCTTATTATAGCTTATAGCTTATTACATTAGTTTTAATAAATTGTACTATATTGTTCAGCTTATTAAAACAACTACCTTATTAAAAAAATACTAATTATCTTATTAAAGCAACAAATGCAGCAAAACTAAAACAATTACTATGCAGCTTATTAAAAGCTTATTATAGCTTATTAGTTTAATTCATAATTTCTCCACTTTCAACACCAAATAAATTAAATAAGCACATCGAAAGAATGAACCTGATGTTTAGATGTAGCACGACGACAACAACAACAAAACACGATTTCGCGGCGACAACAATGGAACGCAGTTTCAAAGAGACGGTGAGATAGCTGCTGAGAAAGAATTTCAAAACGAAAATCAAACAGTGGGAACAAAGAAAACATCATTGAAGTTAGTTGAAGAACAATTCCAGAACAAAAAAACAAAAATCTAAAAAAAACGAAAATCGAATTTCAGAACACGATTAGTCGTTACCTTTTGGAGGAAAAGAGACGGTGAAAATTTCAGAATCGGTAATAAGGGTTTCACAGTGATTTGGGTTTCACGATTCGGTTCACAGTGGTTTGGATTTCACGATTGGGTTCGATTGGATTTCACGGTGATTGAGTACGATTGGGTTTCACGATTTGGATTTGGATGGAGGAGGAAATGGGTTTCACGATTTTGATTGGGAAAAGGGTTTCACGGTGAGCTTTGGAGCTATACGAGTACGATGGAGGAGTAAAAAATTTGTGCAATTTGGATTGGCTCTTTTGACTTTGGTTTACCTTTGATAAATAGTTATAGTTTTTAAATGGGGTTAAACATCTTAATATCATTTGAAGTTAAAAACTTCTCTTACACCCAACTTTTTAAGTCATGTGGATAGCTGCCCATTTAAATTCCCTGAGTTAATAAGTGTTTTTTGTACTAGTGACAGCTCTGATGCTTTTTTTTTTTTTTGGTAATTGTTAGTTGAACGTGCAATATCTTAGTAATAACTTCCTTCCGTTACTTGAATCTTTTAGATTTTGTTATTTGGTGAGATGTTATAGGTTTCTGTTCATAACCAACTACTGTAACTGTTTGTAACTAACTACTTAAATGCTCTGCTGTTTATCTTGGTTCTTATAGCATAGATAAGACAGGCATGAATAAACCAAGTTGCTCTGAAAATATTGTTTCAAATTTTCTCTTGCTTTCTTACATTTTCTATCCTACATAACATGGTATTGGAGTCATTGATCTAAAATGACATGTGAATATCCTAGCTAACACCACATTAATCTCAAACCATTGCAAGTTCTGATGTAAGATTCAAGACCAGTGTCACCCTAATCTTCCTTGTTTTCCGGTGCCGTTTTCCGATTTGAATACCTACTCACAATTTGGGAAAAGCTTAATTACCACAGCTTTATTATTTGGCATCGGCTAAAGAGGGTGCAAATTACTTATCCGACCCTTCCATGTTCAGTACAGATCGGTGATTGGAGCTTTCCAATATGCAAATAATAAAAGACTGGTAGCCAATGTAGTCAGGAACGAGTTTCTACGTAGGTTCGATTGGCTGGTCGGGGAAAATACACAAACAAAAAACATATAAATTATAATACATATAAATTATAATACAAGAACAACACAACTTAAAAATTAATCACAATTAAAAACAGTAGCTTACAAAATAACTTACAAAATTACAACAAAATAACTTACTAAATCATACCTTTCAAAATAAGTTTATTATATCTACCAATTCTCTCTTCATCTCTACTAGTTTTTATATCTACCAAAGTTTATTATATCCACCAATAACTTACAGAAGGTATGCGAAAAACAGAGTTAATAGAGGAACAAATTGAAAACAGAGTTATGGGTTATGGAGAAGAAAAGGAAAACGGGTTTAGGTGAGGGAAGAGAGTGAACGACGGTGAGAAATTTGTCGGAAAAGGGAACACCGCCGTCGTTCTTGGTTAAGGTCGTTTCGAAGCACGGCGGAGGGAGAAAGGCAACGAAGGCGGCCGTTTTGAAGCTGAGAACGGAAGAATGAAGAAAGGGAAGTTGTTGGTTAGGGTTTTTTTCATGAAGGGGGAGAGGAGAAAAAATAAGAATCTGGGTTATAAGTATATATAGGGAACCGAGTTTTATTTCGACCCGACCCGATTCGCAAAGCCCAATTTCAATTTTGCCAGCCCAGCTCGTTTTTCATTACGTTTCTGTGTACAGGAACTCGATCCTGACTGCAAAACATGCAAAATCGAACCGGAATAAGAACGGAGCACGCCGGCGAGGCTGTGGCACGTAGGATCGGACGATCCTACGACCCGGCACTCGTTTTTGACTACCTTGCTGGTAGCTATGTTGTGAATAAAGTTTGTCACTACATGTATGTCCATTGGAATTTCATTGGGTGGCATATATGCACTTAAAAGGCACTTCAAATTGGAGTTTACAATTCTTCCTAACAAAGCTACATCAATCTCTCTCTATTCAGGCCTTTCGTGATGCAAATTGGACTTTAGATTTTTATGTTGCAATTGAGTTACAAGTGCAGGAATTTTCCTAAGCCTAAATCTAGTCTCATGGTGATCGAGGAAAAAAAACAGTTGTGGCCTGCTTCAGCTTAAGCATTGAGGCTGAATAGATGAGATTTGCCTAATAAACTAAAAATTTTGTGGCGTCAGACCCTACTCTCTAAGTTCACAACGTCCTCTAAACCTTTTCTACAATTTATTGTAAATTTGTGACAACCAAAATGTTGTGTCTCGTTACATGGTCCAGTTCTATGCACAAACCAAGCACATTGAGATCAATATATACTGATCCTCACAGCAGTGATAAACAAAAATGAATACAAAGCATTTTCTCTCAATATTTTCTAAAGCTTTTCTTTTTCTCTCATTACACTTTGTATCCTACGCAATACTTTTAAATGTTATTTTTAAAAAATATTATTTTCCAAATTTAACTGCGGCGCGGTCAGGTACAAACAACTATTTTTCCCTCCTTCCACCCCCCTTAACTTCAAACTTCAATTTGATCAATCTTTTCTCCAACTGTATTTATAACTGATAATCGATACTACAACTGTAACCAACTCCTAACTAATTCACAACTGCTCAAACGCTCTCAGCTTTAGCCCCAATCACATAGCAACGGCGCCCTCAGCTCATACAACTATGTACCATCCTTCTTCAATTATTTCATCCCACGAATTAAATCTTAAATCCATTTTCTTCTATTTTACGATAATGTCAACGTAATTAACTAAATCTCTACAAAAATTACAATTTCAACATTAAACCCTAGAAACACATTCTAAGCATCAATTTTCATTTTCATGATAAAATTTCCAACAAAAATCATCTTCAACATAAACAAACAACAAAGTAAGAATTGAACATTTTAAAAAAACAAAACCCTAGAATCTGTGATTTGAACGAAGAACAGAAGAAAGAGGAACATGACTTACGGTAACTGTCGGCAATGTTGAAAGAAGATAGCGAAGAAAAGCGTTGTTCCTTTTGTTACAGTGTGATGGATGGGTTTTAGTTAGAGAAGAAAGAACGAAAGAGGGTTTTTGATATGGACAAGTTGAGAGGAACAAAGACACACGTGTCGTGTCTTTGAATAGTGTTGAGTAGAGATTCTCGACAGAGAAAAAAAGTGAAGGATTGGATTGAGAAGGAAAATGAATTTGTTGGTGTTTTATGTTGTGTTTGTTGAGGTGAAACGATGGATGATGCGAGCGAGAGTTGAGAGGGGTTGGGTGTGTCTCTATTTATAATAAAGAGAGTTCATCACTCCGATCTGGTTGGTTATTCGGGTAATGGGCTTTTTATGTGTTGTCAGTTCAGGCCCACTCTCAGGCTTTGTTTTACTTTATATATACAGATTTGCTACATGCCCTATTTTCTCTTAGCGATCGAAATTTATTAGTTTTATCTCATGTTGTTTTTGGTTTCAAAAATCACGACAACCAAACGGGTCTCTCTCTACCAGGAAAAATTCGAAATGGGAAAAAACAATGATAGGTAAAATAAAAGGGAACTGTGGTGCTAACCTGCAACACTTCGGAATTTGGGGCATTGGAGCTGTCTTCAGAGATGAAGATGTTGTAATATTTTATTATTTAATTATATTCCAATATGTGTGGGCAAACATATGACAATTATAAGAATTTATTTTTTGTCAAAGTAAATTGTCATTGTTTGATCATTGTTGTAAAATACCACTAGCAATTAGTATTATTATTTAAAAACTTGATATTGATGGTGCACTAGGTATTTTGGTGAGTGCTTTTACCACTCTTGTTCTCTTTAAGCAAATATAGTTTACGTATATGTTGATTTGAGTTAAATTTTAACTCTTAAAAGTTCTTTTAGGAATTAAAGAATAATATTAATATTGCTCTTGGATCTAGACCTTAGATAAGGATGGTCAAACTCACATTCTCTCACAAATTCAGCATCTAATGTGAAAATCAAGTTTGACAAGTGAGTATATGTAACACTCACTTTGATTATTTATTTATTTTAATAGAGAAAATTATATATTTATATGATTTATGTGATGTATGTGATTTTAGAGATTTTAATGAGGAGTTGTGACTTATTTTATTGTTTAATAAAATAAGATTTGAAAGTAAAATAAATATTGAGACGTTGGGCTGTTTAGTGATTTTAAAGAGTTTTGGGGAGAAAGGGATAATAAGATAGAATTATTAAGGGGTTATATAAAGGAAAAACTAGGTTAAGAGTTTCATTACGTACGATTAGTTTTGGGAGAAAAGGCCAGAAGAGGAGAACGCGAGAGAACTCTAGGAACGAAGAACGCAACTTTGGATTTCAGAAAATAATATAAGGTAAGGGTGAGCCTAGCATACAATATTATTAATCTGCAATTCATATGATTATATCTAACAAGTGTAGGGATAGTTTTTGAGGATTTGAGAATTAGGTTAAAGTGACGCATTGATGATCAGATGATGAGAAACCGTAGAATTGATGTAGAAACTGGGTACAGATGATAGAATAGCCTTAGTGCAGACGTTTCAGTCGAATTTGGGGTTAAGATTGGTGTAAAATGGGATTTTTGGTGAAAAGTTTTCTAACCCCGTACCCAGTTTTGTTTCAGAACAGTTTAGCTTCTGAACCACGTTGCTCCTGAACTAGAGGTTTAGCTTCTGAGCAGTTTAGCTTCTGAACTGGAAGTTTAGCTTCTAAACACGTTTTCCTCCTGAACTAGAGGTTTAGCTTCTGAGCAGTTTAGCTTCTGAACACATTTTGCTCCTGAACTAGAGGTTTAGCTTCTGAGCGGTTTAGCTTATGAACTGGAAGTTTAGCTTCTGAACATGTTTTGCTCCTGAACTAGAGGTTTAGCTTCCGAGCAGTTTAGCTTATGAACTGGAAGTTTAGCTTCTGAACACGTTTTGCTCCTGAACTAGAGGTTTAGCTTCTGAGTAGTTTAGCTTTTGAACTAGAAGTTTAGCTTCTGAACACGTTTTGCTCCTGAACTAGAGGTTTAGCTTCTGAGCAGTTTAGCTTCTGAACTAGAAGTATAGCTTCTGAACACGTTTTGCTCCTGAACTAGGCGTATCGCTTCTGAATAGTTCTGCTTTTGAACTAGCGCGGTTTCAGACTGCCTTATATTCTTGTTTCGAGTTCTGTTTAGCACGAGACTTTGAGAGTTGACCCTTGGGTAGTATTGGAAGCTAACTATGTTGAAACAAAATGTGTTTAACAATAAACCTTAAAGAGTTTTGATGATAACAAGGTATTAAAAATTGACAATTGGAATTGCTAATATTTGTTCAAGTGTACAGGACCATAGACAAAAATTTATATCATACAAAGGTTCTGAATGAACAAAAGAGAGCAAAGAAATAAACAAAGTTGAAGCCTTAAAGCTCTGAAGACAAGTGCTCCTGAAGACTAGCGCTCCTGAAGACTGGGTGCTCCTGAAGTGATGACGTCATCAGAAGCTGTCTCATCAGAAGCTACATTTCACCAGAAGCTGTAGTTCATCTGAACTTGCAAGTTTTGAAGATTCAAGAGTTGTTTCATGGATCGAAACGTATCTTAGTTTGGCAGAAGACTAATGGAATAATGCAACGATCATTTCAAAAGGATTTGAAGTCATTTGGCTGCAAAAATACAAGAAGCGTTGACATTGTACTCAGATTACTAGAAGAATGCATTCAGATTACTAGAAGAATTGCGATTTGCGAAATGCCTAGCCCTAGTGGGAGTTGAAGCGTACTGTACAGGCTTCACTGAAGACAAACCAGGCAATGACTGACCCTGCAAAATTTGGTAGAAAATTAAAAACTAAATGGACATCAATAAATTACTTTTCTCAGTAATAGCCGAGTAAATAATTTAAGTAGAATGGAATTAGTCGACTTTTAGCCACCGGCTATTAAAACCATCTCCTACAATTGCAGCATGAGTACGAAGATACTAACAGCGATGTTAATGCTCACATCACATATAAAACAAGAGAGGGTAGTACCGAATGTGATGTCTTCGGTTTTTTGCGGGAAGCTGAAACGGTTGGACTGGGTAAAATGTCATGAGCAGACTGAGATGTGGTGCGCCTTGGAGGTTGGTAAATGCCAGTTTGTCTCCAATCCCTGATTGTGTTTCGCATCAGATAACATTGTGAAAGAAAAAAGGGAATCTGAAACTTTGGATATTTTTAGCTGTCATTACAATTTACAACTAGTCAGATAACTACAAATATAATACCTTATGCGGTGGATTATTTCATCGGAATTAACCCTGCCAAGAAGCTCCCTATGTTCGTCATCTGAAACCCTTAACTCTTTTCTTAGCTCAGTTATCAAACCTTCTTTTTCCTGATTAATAAATAAATAAAAACATAGGTTATAATTCTTCAAAACAAGACCAATATAAAGATAATATAAAAGACATAAAGGATACACACCCAAGTAAGATAATCGGACTGAGCTTTAAAAGCACGCAAGACAGCAGAGTATGCATCTTGCTCAAGTTGATGAATTTGAACCTCCATGTCAGTTTCCCTGTCCAATCGATAGCGTGAAATAGAAGCTACAACAGATTTTTCATATCCCACAACACTGGTACCTCTCAGAACTGTATTTTAATTGGAGGGAGAAAGGTCATCATCAGTAATTGATTTATTTTATGAAAAAAGAACACACAAATAAAGAAACAAGGACATCATTGTAAACTATCAAATTTAAATCTGCTTAAATGTATTGATTCATCCATTCTTGGTAGAAAAGATCTTTGTGAGTGCTGATAACACTACTTCTCAGTTCAAGAAATATTAGAGGACTTTTCTTTAATTTGCAGTATGCTACTATTAGAAACTGTGACCGCCATTGATGAAGCTTGGAGAAGTTAGTTACAGAGGTTGTTAGAAGAGAGAGAAAGAAAGAAAGAGAGAAAGTGAGGAAAATAATATTCTGTATATTGAATGATTGTGAGAGATTACAGGATTATATAGCTAAAAGTAAAGGCTAGAGATGTGAGACAGATGTCACTCTCTAATAGGCTATATCTAAAGACTAGTGTAGCTTTTGTTAATTACTTATTACAAGGGAGCTTAATACTATACTCTAACATTCCCCCCTCAAACTAATGGGGTCAGAGACCCTTAGTTTGTCTCTGAGTTCCAAAAACCTTGAAGTACAGAGAGGCTTTGTGAGAATGTCTGCCCACTGATATTGTGCAGGTATGTGAGAGACAAGCAGATCCTTATTGATGACCTTTTCCCTGACAAAGAAAATGTCAAGCTCCATGTGCTTTGTTCTTGAGTGGAGAACAGGGTTGTGAGCCAGTGACACAGTGCTTAAGTTGTCACAAAATATCTGAGGAACTTTTGCAGGAACCCTGAGCTCTTTAAGGAGAGACTGAACCCATAAAACTTCAGCAGAGGCTTGAGCTAAACTCCTGTATTCTGCTTCAGCACTGGACCTTGCAACTAGTGTTTGTTTCTTGGCCCACCATGATATGAGATTGGGTCCTAAAAATATGCAGGCACCTGATGTGCTTCTTCTATCATCTGGGTCAGAAGCCCAGTCAGCATCACAAAAGGCTGTGAGAGAGAAGGGTTTGTTCATAGGAGCAGGGTTGAGAAGAAGACCATGAGTAATGGTGCCTTGTAAGTACCTGAGGATCCGTTTTACAGCTTTCCAATGATCCTCTAGAGGTGCAGAGAGAAACTGGCAGACCTTGTTAACAGAATAAGAGATTTCAGGTCTGGTGACAGTGACATATTGTAAACCACCCACTATTGACCTTAAGAAGGTAGGGTCAGATACATGATTAGAGCCATATTTTGATAGTTTTGTGCTAGAAGCCATAGGAGAAGCAATGCCATTTGCATTTACCATGTTGGCTTTAACCAACAGGTCTTGTATATATTTTGCCTGAGAAAGGAGAAGGGATCCAGTTTCTGAGTGATGAACCTCAATGCCTAGGAAGTAATCAAGCTTGCCTAAATCCTTTAAGGAAAACTCTGAATCTAACTTTTTAACAAGTTGCTGAATTAGAAGAGTAGAGCTGCCGGTGATGATTATATCATCAACATAGACCAAAATGAAGGTACTATTTTGATTAGCATGTAGGGTAAACAGTGATGGGTCACACTTGCTAGGACAGAATCCCAGCTTTAGTAAAGTGGATTTTAGCCTTTCAAACCAGGCCCTTGGTGCTTGTTTTAAGCCAAATAATGCCTTGTGGAGTTTACAAACCAGTGAAGAGTCAGTTGTTTCAAACCCAGGAGGTTGTTGCATGTACACTTCTTCCTCTAAATAACCATTCAAGAAGGCATTGTTGACATCCAATTGTTGAATACACCATTTGTTTGTGACAGCTAAGGTCAGAACAGTCCTCACAGTAACAGGCTTTACAACTGGCGAGAAGGTTTCTTTGTAATCAAAGCCAGGCTTTTGATGAAACCCTTTTGCAACTAGTCTAGCCTTGTACTTGTTTATACTTCCATCAGGGTTCTGTTTTACCCTAAAAACCCATTTGCATCCCACAGCTTGTCTGTTAGCAGGTAAAGGCACAAGTGTCCAGGTGTTGTTTGTCATTAAAGCTTCATGTTCAAGCTGCATAGCTTGTAGCCACTGAGGTTGTATCATTGCTTGTTTGTACCCAGTAGGTTCAATGTGAGTAAGAAGTAAAGTAGGCTGCTTCCTCTTTTGTACAATGCCATGTTTTCCCCTAGTTGCCATAGAATATGTATTATTAGGATGAATACGATGTGGCTTAGCATGACTTGAAGTCTGACTAGTAACAGACTCAGCAGAAAGGCTTTGATGATCACTGTTGGACTGTGAAGGTGAAGAATGACCGGTATAGGGTGAAGGAGGAATAACAGAGATGGGTGTAGGATTTAAAACAGAGCCAGGTGGTATAGTGAGGTGATTATGAGATGAGGGACTGGTATGATAATGATTAGACTGAGGGGAAGCATGATTATCATTATTACTAGGCTGATGTGAGGACTGACTGGACTGAGAGAGATGGGGAGATGTCCCATTAGAACCAATAGTGTGAAGAGGAGTAGAATCAGCAGAAGAGGACTGAGTTGTAGCACAATGATTATCATTGGAGGAAAGGACAAAGGAGGGCACAAAGGTATCTCTGGAACTGGTAGTTTGGGGAGAGGAAGACTGACCAGAAGAGAACAGCTCAATATAGGGAAATTTATACTCATTAAAGATAACATCCTTAGATATAAAGACTTTGCCTGTAGAATCTAAACACTTGTATCCTTTGTGAGAGGGTGAATACCCAAGAAAGACACACTCCTTTGAGCGAAATTCCAGTTTATGATTGTTGTAAGGTCTGGTAAAAGGGAAACAGGAACAACCAAAGCTCTTTAAGAATTTATAGTCAGGAAATTGGAGGTGAAGAATGAAAAAAGGTGATTTGTTATAAAGTGTAGGGGAAGGCAGTCTGTTAATGAGATAGGTAGCTGTTAGGAAGGCATGATCCCAATAATGAAGAGGAAGTTTAGCATGTGCTAGAAGAGCAAGACCAGTTTCAACTATGTGTCTGTGCTTCCTTTCCACAGAGCCATTTTGATGATGGGTGTGGGGACAGGTGAGTCTGTGTGTAATTCCCAGACTAGTTAAAAACTGAGTAAAGGGGCGAAATTCTCCACCACCATCAGTTTGAACAGCCTTGATGGGAAGGTTATATTGAAGTTCCACCATGGTTTTGAAATCTTGAAAGATGATGAAAGTATGAGACTTTAATTTGAGAGGAAAAATCCAAGTATATCTGGAACAAGCATCTACACAAGTCAAAAAATAGGAATATCCTCCATGTGACTCAAGTGAAGCAGGACCCCACAAATCACAGAAAACAAGTTCAAAGGGTTTATTATAAACAGTGTTAGAGGAAACAGAAGGCAATCTGTGTGACTTTCCCAAACAACAAGCTGAACAAAAATCAGTGACACTTTTATTAGGTAATTATTGATTACATTGTTTCATAACACTTCTAAGCACCTCATGATTAGGGTGCCCAAGTCTGTTATGCCAGACTTTGTACAATGAAAGAAAATCAGAACTAGTGTTATTACTATTGCTGCTACTACTAAATTGAGAGGAACAGTTATTGGCATGATAAGCAGAATTGCTAACAGAACTTGAAACAGGACTTGAGGAAGCAGGTCTTGACACAGAAGGTATGGATGGCTGATCAAATTGATAGAGGCCATCATCCCCAAGGTGACCTCTTAGAAGAGTTTCAGAAGAACCCTGAGATTTAACATAACAGGTGTTAGAATGGAATTCAAAGAACACATTATTGTCCTTACAAAACTTACTAACACTGACAAGGTTTTTAGTGATTGATGGAACATGAAGTAAATTGTTAAGTGTTAGAGTAGTATTGGGAGAGAAAGGAGAAGAGAAACTCATTGAGCCAATAAAGTTAATAGTCAGACCTTGACCGTTACCAATGTACACCTGGTCAGAACCTGAGAAAGATGCAGCATCCATGAGATTGTTGGCATCAGGGGTAACATGATGAGTGGCACCAGAATCAGGATACCAGCCATTGTTAAGGGAGTTGGAGTTGGTGGATTCCTTTACTGTTATATAGGCTTGAGGAGCAGAGGGTCTAAGATTTCTAAACTGAGGAGGAAGGGAAGGCCTGGGTGCAGCATAGGCCAGATTCTTCTGAGTAGCACCTTGCATCCAAACATTTGAAGGAGTACCAAAGCTACTTGGAGAACCATAACCACCTCCAAAATTTCCACCAAAGACTCCACCATAGTTACCATACCCTTCATACTGAGGAGGAACAGAGAGTCTGTGATAACAGATGCTGGCATCATGATCAATTTTATAGGAGATTTGACATTGAATGTTTCCTCTTCCAAAGCTGCGTCCTCCTCTGCCTCGAGAACGTCCACCACGAAAACTTCTGCCTCTGGAGCCATTTCTGCCACCAAAATTGGGGTTAAAGTACTGAGATGCATTGTTGCTATTTGGATTACCAGAGAAATTGAGTTGTTGTTCAGCATAAGGACCAGTAGGAGACTGATTTTGACCATTCTTTTCACCAAGATTCTCAGAATGTGTCAGGTTAACAGAAGCAGTATCTCCAACTAACTCTTTCTTGAACTTTTCATTGCGCGCTTCTTGAGTGAGTAACTGTGACTCTAACTCATCCAGAGATATAACTTCTGATTGACTATTCACAGTAGCGACAATAGGATCGAATTCCTCTGGTAACGCTTCAAGAACCGTCTCAATTAGGTCACGGTGAGGTACAAGATCACCAATAGACATGAGAGACTCAGAGATTGAACGAATTCGAGCAATAAACTCAGTGATTGAGCGCGAACCTTTCGTAATCGTGCGAAGTTCAGATCGAAGTTGCCTTGAACGAGTTCGCATCTAAGTATAACAGTAGGTATGAACCTCATCCCAGACTTGATGCGAAAAACAAAGGCGAACAAAGCGCAATAGCAGCGAAGAGGAGATAGTAGAGAGAATCCACGTACAGAGCAAAGAGTCTTGCTCTTCCCATTCAGTGTACGCCGGATTTTCAGTTCCGGCCTCACGCGCAGCGTCGTTGAGGAACACCGAAGGGATTTGCAGTGAAACGACGTGGCTCACCATTTTGGTGCCGCGCAACACTCCTTCCACCTGTTGTTTCCACTGTAGGTAGTTAGTCTCGTCAAGTTTGATGGAGATGACTTGTTTGAAGTTTTTCGAAGCCGCCGCGGTGACGCGCGCTTCAGAGGTGTTCGAAGGAGAAGGAGTGGAAGACATGATTGGATCGAAAAAGAAGCTCAAGATACCATATTAGAAACTGTGACCGCCATTGATGAAGCTTGGAGAAGTTAGTTACAGAGGTTGTTAGAAGAGAGAGAAAGAGAGAAAGAGAGCAAGTGAGGAAAATAATATTCTGTATATTGAATGATTGTGAGAGATTACAGGATTATATAGCTGAAAGTAAAGGCTAGAGATGTGAGACAGATGTCACTCTCTAATAGGCTATATCTAAAGACTAGTGTAGCTTTTGTTAATTAGTTATTACAAGGGAGCTTAATACTATACTCTAACAGCTACTATCAAGGTTATGTAACACAGCTCTGATCCTTTTTTTTTTTTGTTGGTAATTGCTAGTTGAACGTGCAATATCTTAGTAATAACTTCCTTCTGTTACTTGAATCTTTTAGATTTTGTTATTTGGTGAGATGTTATAGGTTTCTGTTCATAACCAACTACTGTAACTGTTTGTAACTAACTACTTAAATGCTCTGCTGTTTATATTGGTTCTTATAGCATAGATAAGACAGGCATGAATAAACAACAGTTGCTCTGAAAATATTGTTCCAAATTTTCTCTTGCTTTCTTACATTTTCTATCCTACATAACATGGTACTGGAGTCATTGTTCTAAAATGACACGTGAATATCCTAGCTACCACCACATTATTCTAAAACCACTGCAAGTTCTGATGTAAGATTCAAGACCAGTGTCACCCTAATCTTCCTTGTTTTCCGGTGCCGTTTTCCGATTTGAATACCTACTCACAATTTGGGAAAAGCTTAATTACCATAGCTTTATTATTTGGCATCGGCTAAAGAGGGTGCAAATTACTTATCCGACCCTTCCATGTTCAGTACAGATCGGTGATTGGAGCTTTCCAATATGCAAATAATAAAAGACTGGTAGCCAATGTAGTCAGGAATGAGTTTCTACGTAGGTTCGATTGGCTGGTCGGGGAACGTAATACACCGACAAAAAACATATAAATTATAATACAAGAACAACACAACTTAAAAATCAATCACCATTAAAAACAGTAGCTTACAAAATAACTTACAAAATTACAACAAAATAACTTACTAAATCATACCTTTCAAAATAAGTTCATTATATCTACCAATTCTCTCTTCATCTCTACTAGTTTTTATATCTACCAAAGTTTATTATATCCACCAATAACTTACAGAAGGTATGCGAAAAACAGAGTTAATAGAGGAACAAATTGAAAACAGAGTTATGGGTTATGGAGAAGAAAAGGAAAACGGGTTTAGGTGAGGGAAGAGAGTGAACGACGGCGAGAAATTTGCCGGAAAAGGGAACACGGCCGTCGTTCTTGGTTAAGGTCGTTTCGAAACACGGCGGAGGGAGAAAGGCAACGACGGCGGCCGTTTTGAAGCTGAGAACGGAAGTATGAAGAAAGGGAAGTTGTTGGTTAGGGTTTTTTTCGTGAAGGGGGAGAGAAGAAAAAATAAGGATCTGGGTTATAAGTATATATAGGGGACCAGGTTTTATTTCGACCCGACCCGGTTCGCAAAGCCCAATTTCAATTTTGCCAGCCCAGCTCGTTTTTCATTACGTTGTTGTGTACAGGAACTCGATCCTGACTACAAAACACACAAAATCGAATTGGAACAAGAACGGAGCACGCCGGCGAGGCTGTGGCACGTAGGATCGGACGATCCTACAACCCGACACTCGTTTTTGACTACCTTGCTGGTAGCTATGTTGTGAATAAAGTTTGTCACTACATGTCATGTCCATTGGAATTTCATTGGGTGGCATATATGCACTTAAAAGGCACTTCAAATTGCAGTTTACAATTCTTCCTAACAAAGCTGCATCAATCTCTCTCTATTTAGGCCTTTCGTGATGCAAACTGGACTTTAGATTTTTATGTTGCAATTGAGTTACAAGTGCAGGAATTTTTCTAAGCCTGAATCTAGTCTCATGGTGATCGAGGAAAAAAAACAGTTGTGGCCTGCTTCAGCTTAAGCATTGAGGCTGAATAGATGAGATTTGCCCAAGAAACTAAAAATTCTGTGGCGTCAGACCCTACTCTCTAAGTTCACAACGTCCTCTAAACCTTTTCTACAATTTATTGTAAATTCGTGACAACCAAAATGTCGTGTCTCGTTACATGGTCCAGTTCTATGCACAAACCAAGCACATTGAGATCAATATATACTGATCCTCACAGCAGTGATAAACAAAAATGAATACAAAGCATTTTCTCTCAATATTTTATAAAGCTTTTCTTTTTCTCTCATTACACTTTGTATCCTACGCAATACTTTTAAATGTTATTTTTAAAAAATATTATTTTCCAAATTTAACTGCGGCGCGGTCAGGTACAAACAACTATTTTTCCCTCCTTCCACCCCCCTTAACTTCAAACTTCAATTTGATCAATCTTTTCTCCAACTGTATTTATAATTGATAACCGATACTACAGCTATAACCAACTCCTAACTAATTCACAACTGCTCAAACGCTCTCAGCTTTAGCCACAATCACATAGCAACAGCGCCCTCAGCTCATACAACTATGTACCATCCTTCTTCAATTATTCCATCCCACGAATTAAATCTTAAATCCATTTTCTTCTATTTTACGATGATGTCAACGTAATTAACTAAATCTCTACAAAAATTACAATTTCAACACTAAACCCTATAAACACATTCTAAGCATTAATTTTCATTTTCATGATAAAATTTCCAACAGAAATCATCTTCAACATAAACAAACAACAAACTAAGAATTGAACATGTTAAAAAAACAAAACCATAGAATCTGTGATTCGAACGAAGAACAGAAGAAAGAGGAACAGGACTTACGGTAACTGTCGGAAATGGAAGGGTCGTTAAATAACGGCAATGTTGAAAGAAGATAGCGAAGAAAAGCGTTGTTCCTTTTGTTACAGTGTGATGGATGGGTTTTAGTTAGAGAAGAAAGAGCGAAAGAGGGTTTTAGATATGGACAAGTTGAGAGGAACAAAGACACACGTGTCGTGTCTTTGAATAGTGTTGAGTAGAGATTCTCAGAGAAAAAAAGTGAAGGATTGGATTGAGAAAGAAAAAGAATTTGTTGGTGTTTTATGTTGTGTTTGTTGAGGTGACACGATGGATGATGCGAGCGAGAGTTGAGAGGGGTTTGGTGTGTCTCTATTTATAATAAAGAGAGTTCATCACTCCGATCTGGTTGGTTATTCGGGTAATGGGCTTTTTTATGGGTTGTCAGTTCAGGCCCACTCTCAGGCGATACGATGAGTTATGAAAAAATTACCGCGGTTTCAGCTGATGATTTTAACAAACCGTTTCTGTTTACGGGTAGCCACTTCAAACGTTGGCAGCAAAAGATGCTGTTTTTTCTAACCACTAAGAAGGTTGCCTACGTTCTGAAGGATGCTATGCCTGCAGCACCTACGAGTTCGACTCCTCTTGGAGCGAATACCAACGGTAAGGCAGCAACAAACTCTTCTGTTTCTTCTGCTGCTGAGAAAGCTGATCCTGATAAACAGCTAGCCATAGATATTGCTCTATGGAAGGAAAATGACTACCTCTCTAAGAATTATATTCTTAATAGACTCACAGACCCTCTGTATGATTACTATAGACTCTGTGACACTGCCAAACATTTATGGGAGGCATTACAGAAGAAATATGACACTGAAGAAGTTGGTGTTAAGAAATACGCCGTGAGCCGCTACCTGAATTTCAAAATGAGTGATGATATGTCCGTCGAGGCACAATCACATAAGCTGCAACAGATTGCTCACGAGATCATAGCTGAAGGGATGGAACTTCCCGAACAATTTCAAATAGCTGTGATTATTGATAAGCTGCCTCCTGCTTGGAAGGACTTCAAGAGTCTTCTTAGACACAAAACTAAGGAGTTCTCTCTTGAAAGTCTGATTACTCGTCTTCGTATTGAAGAAGAAGCGAGAAGGCAGGACCAGAATGAAGAGGTGTTTGCTGTTTCTAACAACAACACTAAAAAGAAATTTGTAGGTGTTGCTCTGAAGCCTGCTGGCAAACAATTTAAGAATCAGAACCGCCCTATGAATAAGAATTCCAACAGGAATAAGACTGGGAACAATCCAAGACCCCAGATTCAACAGCCACCAAAGAATGATGCTGCTACTCCCTTCAATTGTTACAATTGTGGGCTATGTAACGCCCTCTTTAATTAATTAATTATTTTATTAGATGATATGGTATATGTTTATATATTATATGGATTTTGATGATTTGTGACGTATTTGTGACGTGTTATTATTTTATTGTTTAATAAAATAATATAAGTGATGTTTATATGGATATTTATTTGGTAAATAAATAGATTTGTTGGAAAAATATAGAATTTTAAGAGATGGGGTTATATTTATAATTAAGAAGGGTTGTGGGGGTTAAGAGAGAATTAATTAAGTTGTGAGGGAGTATATAAGAGAAGTAGGTTAAGAGAGGAAAGTTTTGAGAACGCGTACAGGCAATTGAGAAAAGAGAAGAAGAACGGTCAAGAGAGAAGAGAAAGCTAGGTTCCAATTCTGCACAATTTTCCAGGTAAGGGTGAGCCTAACTTCAATAATCTTAATTGTGAATCATCTGTTATTGATTGGCAGAGAGTTTAAGAGGAATTGAGATAGGTTTTATGAACTAGGGTTTTGGTGAATTTGTGATGAATTGATGATAGATTGAGCTATAAGGCTGTAGAACTGCATACAGAACCTAGATTATCCCCTAGGATGATATTGCTGATGAATTAGAGGCTTAACATGTGAGTTTTGGGATGAATTGGTGTGATTAGGGCTGAACCCGTAGTGATTCTGAGATCGCTCGCCTGTGGCGAGTGATCACTCGCCGTGGCGAGTAACCCTTGGTTGCTCGCGAGGCGAGCAGTATAGCTCGCCGTGGCGAGCTTGACCCTTAAACTTAGGATTTTTGCAAACTTTAGATGGTTTTGAGTGCCCTTATATTTATAGAGATGACCTGTGAAGTTGGTTTGGTCAAATTAGATTTAGAGAGCTTAAAAATGAGGATTTTTGGTGAAAAATGTCAAAAAGGCCGAGAGCACCCAGGATTTCTCGCCTCCAGCTCGCCCCCAACTCGCCTTTGGCGAGTGAGCTGATGTGAGTACTCGCCTGTGGCGAGCAGATGCACTCGCCGTGGCGAGTTAGATGGTTCAGGACTGTTTGTTGTTTTGCGATCTGTTTCGCATGGGACTTTGAGAGGAGCCCTTTGGGTAGTGTTAGTGAGGTTTTATACCCTTTAATGTATTCTGTAAAGATGTTTGTTGATGATTTACTTGGGCTGTTGATAAATGACATATGGTTGAATATAAGTGATGATTAAATATGATGATATGTGATTATGATGAAGATGCGTGTTGCGATGTATATGATTAACTAGATGATGTTCTGCCATGTAACTATTATACCTGCATGTGTCAGTTTTGTATTATGAATGATGGTCTTGAGACGGCGTATTAAGTTGTTAAACGACGAGTCCATGCATTTGCATATATATGAGACGGTGGAGCTTTATGCTCAAAGCGACGGTGGAGCATTTGCTCAAAGCGACGGTGAAGCATATTAATGCTATAATCATATGGTACCACATGCATGATGTTGAGACGTTAGGTGTTGCATTTAGTCGAGTCAATTGTGACATATATGAGATGATGTTTTGAGACGTTGATGCTTGATATGATGTTGTTATGATGATGCTTATGATGATGTTATGATGTGCTATAATGTATATGTGATGAGTTGGATTTATGATTGTTAATCTTGACGTTTGATTTATATATTAATATTATTGTTGTGAATCTCACCCCTTCTGCTGGAATTGCCGCCTCGTGGGCAAGTGCAGGTACCAAATCTTAGATGCGTTGAAGCGAGGAGTCTGTGTGAAGTAGGGTTGCTCTGATACGTAACGGGATGGGGTCTTTTGTAGAGTCTGTTCCTTTATGTATCATGTTTGAATAAATGTTAACTTTAAGACTTAGTGATGTTGAAACATTAATCTTTTTGAGACGTTTGATGGCTTTTAAGCCAAGACTATTTATGAGATGAGACTTTTGAATTCCGCTGTGCAATTGAATATTTTAGTGATTTGATAAATTATTATCTAAGTTGATTTTTAAGAAGAAATGTGACACTCCTTTGAGAAGTACTCTGATTTTATATGATTTATTTAATGAAATTTTTAAGACGGGAAATTGGGGTGTTACAATTGGTATCAGAGCAGGTCGGTCCGTCCGGCCAAGTAGAGAGTCGAGTGACGTTGTCTTAGAGTTAGAATAGTATTATTGTATTATTCTGACTTATGTTTGTTTCCAGAGAACTAAGATGGCTGGTAGAAACGATGCTGCTCTTGCTGCTGCTTTGGAAGCAATGGCTAATGCTGTGGGTAATCAGAACAATGCCGGTGGAAACGACGGAACGAGGATGTTGGAGACCTTTCTGAGGAATCACCCGCCTACCTTCAAGGGGCGCTATGATCCAGATGGGGCTCAAACATGGCTCAAGGAAGTAGAGAGGATCTTCAGAGTCATGCAGTGTGATGATGTGCAGAAGGTGCGTTTTGGCACGCATATGCTCGCGGAGGAGGCTGATGATTGGTGGGTTAGTCTCCTACCTATTTTGGAGCAAGATGGAGCTGTGGTGACGTGGGCTGTTTTCACGAGGGAGTTCCTTAACAGATACTTCCCAGAGGATGTTCGTGGGAAGAAAGAGATAGAATTTCTGGAGCTCAAGCAGGGAAACATGTCGGTGACGGAATACGCGGCAAAGTTTGTGGAGCTGGCGAAGTTTTACCCGCATTATACTCCTGAGACGGCTGAGTTTTCAAAGTGTATAAAGTTCGAGAATGGCTTGCGTGCTGACATCAAGCGAGCCATTGGTTATCAGAAGATCCGCAACTTCTCTGAGTTAGTGAGTAGCTGCAGAATATATGAAGAGGATACCAAGGCTCACTACAAGGTAGTGAATGAGAGGAAAGCTAAGGGCCAGCAGAGTCGCCCTAAACCTTATGATGCCCCTAGAGATAAAGGGAAGCAAAGAGTGAATGATGAGAGGAGGCCCCAGAAGAAGACTGCTCCTGCTGAGATTACTTGTTACACTTGTGGCGAGAAAGGCCATAAGAGCAATGCATGTACTGTTGAGGTGAAGAGGTGCTACCGTTGTGGTCAAAAAGGGCATATCACTAGTGACTGCAAGTTTGATGATGTTGTGTGTTTCAACTGCAATGAGCAAGGACACATTGGTTCGCAGTGTAACCAACCCAAGAAGACTAAGACTACCGGGAGAGTGTTTGCATTGAATGGCACTCAGACTGAGAATGATGATCGTTTGATCAGAGGTACTTGCTATATTAATAATACTCCTTTAGTTGCTATTATTGATACTGGTGCTACGCACAGTTTTGTTGCTTTAGATTGTGTTTCTGCTTTGGGTCTTGATGTTTCTGATATGAATGGAGAGATGGTTGTCGAGACTCCAGCTAAGGGTTCGGTGACTACTTCTCTCGTATGTGTAAATTGTCCTTTATCTATGTTTGGCCGTGACTTTGTGATGGATTTAGTGTGCCTACCTTTAAGTGGTATGGATGTGATTCTGGGTATGAACTGGCTAGAGTACAACCGGGTTCTTATCAACTGTTTTAGAAAGACGGTGCATTTTTCTTCTGTCGAAGAAGAGTGGGGCGCAGAGTTTCTATCTACTATGCAGCTGAAGCAACTAGAACGTGATGGGATGTTGATGTTTTCGCTGATGGCTTCGTTATCTTTAGAGAACCAAGCTGTAATTGATGGACTGCATGTTGTGAAAGAATTTCCTGAAGTTTTCCCTGATGAGATTCCAGATGTGCCACCAGAGCGGGAGGTTGAATTTTCGATAGACCTTGTGCCGGGTACGAAGCCGGTGTCGATGGCACCTTATCGTATGTCTGCTTCTGAGTTAGCAGAGTTGAAGAAACAGTTGGAAGACTTACTTGAGAAGAAGTTTGTGAGACCTAGTGTTTCACCATGGGGAGCTCCAGTGTTACTTGTGAAGAAGAAAGACGGCAGTATGAGATTGTGCATTGATTACAGACAGCTGAACAAAGTGACGATCAAGAATAGGTATCCACTTCCGAGGATTGACGACTTAATGGATCAGTTAGTGGGTGCAAAGGTATTCAGCAAGATTGATTTGAGGTCAAGTTACCATCAGATTAAGGTGAAAGATGAGGATATGCAGAAGACGGCCTTTAGGACGCGTTATGGTCATTATGAATATAAGGTGATGCCCTTCGGTGTTACTAATGCGCCTGGTGTGTTTATGGAGTATATGAACAGAATTTTTCATGAGTACTTGGATCAATTTGTTGTGGTTTTTATTGATGATATACTGATCTATTCTAAGACTGAAGCTGAGCATGCAGAGCATTTGAAGATTGTATTGCAAGTGCTGAAAGAGAAGAAGTTGTATGCTAAATTGTCTAAGTGTGAGTTCTGGCTAAACGAAGTAAGTTTTCTTGGCCATGTTATTTCTGGTGAAGGTATTGCGGTTGACCCGTCTAAAGTTGAAGCGGTATCGCAATGGGAGACTCCTAAGTCGGTTACGAAGATTAGAAGCTTTTTGGGACTAGCTGGTTATTATAGAAGGTTTATAGAAGGATTCTCTAAGTTAGCTCTTCCGATAACGCAGTTGACGTGTAAGGGTAAGTCTTTTGTGTGGGATGTACATTGTGAGAATAGTTTCAATGAATTGAAGAAGCGCCTGACGACGGCTCCAGTTTTGATTTTGCCAAAGCCCGATGAACCTTTTGTGGTATATTGTGATGCGTCCAAGTTGGGTTTAGGAGGTGTACTTATGCAAGAAGGTAAGGTGGTAGCATATGCTTCAAGACAATTGAGAATTCATGAGAAGAATTATCCGACGCATGACTTAGAGTTGGCAGCAGTGGTCTTCGTATTGAAAATATGGAGACATTACTTGTATGGTTCAAGGTTTGAAGTATTCAGTGATCATAAGAGTTTGAGATATTTATTTGATCAGAAGGAGTTGAATATGAGGCAGAGAAGGTGGCTTGAGTTACTTAAAGATTATGATTTTGGTTTGAATTACCATCCTGGTAAAGCAAATGTGGTTGCAGACGCCCTGAGTAGGAAAACTGTGCATATGTCCGCGTTGATGGTGAAAGAATTTGAGTTGTTGGAACAGTTTAGAGACTTGAGCTTGGTGTGTGAAAGGACACCTCAGAGCATTAGACTGGGGATGTTGAGAGTCGATAATGATTTCCTGAAACATATCAAAGAAGCACAAAAAGAAGATGTCAAGTTTGTAGACCTGTTGATTGCTAATAGTGAGACTGTGGATGGTGACTTTAAGGTCGATGATCAAGGAGTGTTGAGATTCCGAGGTAGGTTTTGCATTCCTGACAATGAAGAGATTAAGAAGATGATTCTTGAAGAGAGTCACAGAAGTAGCTTGAGTATTCACCCGGGAGCTACGAAGATGTATCATGACTTAAAGAGGCTGTTTTGGTGGTCTGGTTTGAAACGCAATGTGGCACAATTTGTGTATTCTTGCTTGGTTTGTCAAAATTCGAAGATTGAGCATCAGAAGCCGACTGGTATGATGGTACCTTTAGATGTGCCAGAATGGAAATGGGATAGTATATCCATGGATTTTGTGACGAGTTTGCCCAATACTCCTAAAGGGAACGATGCTATTTGGGTAATTGTTGATAGATTAACGAAGTCTGCTCACTTCCTACCAATCAACATTACTTTTCCTGTGGCTCAGTTGGCGGAGATTTATGTTAGAGAGATAGTTAAGCTGCATGGTGTTCCTTCGAGCATCGTATCTGATAGAGATCCAAGATTTACTTCTCGATTTTGGAAGAGTTTGCAAGAGGCGTTAGGATCTCAGTTGAGGTTGAGTTCGGCTTATCATCCGCAAACAGATGGTCAGTCAGAGAGGACGATTCAGTCGTTGGAGGACTTGTTGAGGGTTTGTGTACTTGAGCAGGGAGGAGCTTGGGATAGTCATCTTCCATTGATAGAGTTCACGTACAACAACAGTTACCATTCAAGTATTGGAATGGCACCGTTTGAGGCTTTGTATGGTCGGAGATGCAGGACTCCGTTGTGCTGGTTTTAGTCGGGTGAAAGAGTGGTCTTAGGACCGGAGATCGTTCAACAGACTACTGAGAAGGTGAGAATGATCCAAGAAAAGATGAAAGCGTCGCAGAGTCGACAAAAGAGTTATCATGATAAGCGTAGAAAGGACCTTGAGTTCCAAGAGGGGGATCATGTGTTCCTGAGAGTGACTCCTATGACGGGTGTTGGACGTGCTTTGAAATCGAAGAAGTTGACTCCGAGGTTTATTGGACCGTATCAGATTTCAGAGAGGATTGGACCGGTGGCGTATCGTGTTGGATTACCACCGCACTTGTCGAATTTGCATGATGTTTTTCATGTATCCCAGCTGAGGAAGTATGTTCCGGATCCGTCTCATGTGATCCAAAGCGATGATGTGCAAGTTAGGGACAACCTTACGGTTGAGACCTTACCCGTGAGGATTGATGATCGAAAGACAAAGACGTTGAGAGGCAAGGAGATACCTCTTGTGAGAGTTGTTTGGGACGGAGCGACGGGTGAAAGCTTGACTTGGGAGCTAGAAAGTAAGATGCTGGAATCCTATCCAGAGTTGTTTGAGCGAGGTAAATTTTCGAGGACGAAAATCCTTTAAGAGGGGGAGAGTTGTAACGCCCTCTTTAATTATTTAATTATTTTATTAGATGATATGGTATATGTTTATATATTATATGGATTTTGATGATTTGTGACGTATTTGTGACGTGTTATTATTTTATTGTTTAATAAAATAATATAAGTGATGTTTATATGGATATTTATTTGGTAAATAAATAGATTTGTTGGAAAAATATAGAATTTTAAGAGATGGGGTTATATTTATAATTAAGAAGGGTTGTGGGGGTTAAGAGAGAATTAATTAAGTTGTGAGGGAGTATATAAGAGAAGTAGGTTAAGAGAGGAAAGTTTTGAGAACGCGTACAGGCAATTGAGAAAAGAGAAGAAGAACGGTCAAGAGAGAAGAGAAAGCTAGGTTCCAATTCTGCACAATTTTCCAGGTAAGGGTGAGCCTAACTTCAATAATCTTAATTGTGAATCATCTGTTATTGATTGGCAGAGAGTTTAAGAGGAATTGAGATAGGTTTTATGAACTAGGGTTTTGGTGAATTTGTGATGAATTGATGATAGATTGAGCTATAAGGCTGTAGAACTGCATACAGAACCTAGATTATCCCCTAGGATGATATTGCTGATGAATTAGAGGCTTAACATGTGAGTTTTGGGATGAATTGGTGTGATTAGGGCTGAACCCGTAGTGATTCTGAGATCGCTCGCCTGTGGCGAGTGATCACTCGCCGTGGCGAGTAACCCTTGGTTGCTCGCGAGGCGAGCAGTATAGCTCGCCGTGGCGAGCTTGACCCTTAAACTTAGGATTTTTGCAAACTTTAGATGGTTTTGAGTGCCCTTATATTTATAGAGATGACCTGTGAAGTTGGTTTGGTCAAATTAGATTTAGAGAGCTTAAAAATGAGGATTTTTGGTGAAAAATGTCAAAAAGGCCGAGAGCACCCAGGATTTCTCGCCTCCAGCTCGCCCCCAACTCGCCTTTGGCGAGTGAGCTGATGTGAGTACTCGCCTGTGGCGAGCAGATGCACTCGCCGTGGCGAGTTAGATGGTTCAGGACTGTTTGTTGTTTTGCGATCTGTTTCGCATGGGACTTTGAGAGGAGCCCTTTGGGTAGTGTTAGTGAGGTTTTATACCCTTTAATGTATTCTGTAAAGATGTTTGTTGATGATTTACTTGGGCTGTTGATAAATGACATATGGTTGAATATAAGTGATGATTAAATATGATGATATGTGATTATGATGAAGATGCGTGTTGCGATGTATATGATTAACTAGATGATGTTCTGCCATGTAACTATTATACCTGCATGTGTCAGTTTTGTATTATGAATGATGGTCTTGAGACGGCGTATTAAGTTGTTAAACGACGAGTCCATGCATTTGCATATATATGAGACGGTGGAGCTTTATGCTCAAAGCGACGGTGGAGCATTTGCTCAAAGCGACGGTGAAGCATATTAATGCTATAATCATATGGTACCACATGCATGATGTTGAGACGTTAGGTGTTGCATTTAGTCGAGTCAATTGTGACATATATGAGATGATGTTTTGAGACGTTGATGCTTGATATGATGTTGTTATGATGATGCTTATGATGATGTTATGATGTGCTATAATGTATATGTGATGAGTTGGATTTATGATTGTTAATCTTGACGTTTGATTTATATATTAATATTATTGTTGTGAATCTCACCCCTTCTGCTGGAATTGCCGCCTCGTGGGCAAGTGCAGGTACCCAGTCTTAGATGCGTTGAAGCGAGGAGTCTGTGTGAAGTAGGGTTGCTCTGATACGTAACGGGATGGGGTCTTTTGTAGAGTCTGTTCCTTTATGTATCATGTTTGAATAAATGTTAACTTTAAGACTTAGTGATGTTGAAACATTAATCTTTTTGAGACGTTTGATGGCTTTTAAGCCAAGACTATTTATGAGATGAGACTTTTGAATTCCGCTGTGCAATTGAATATTTTAGTGATTTGATAAATTATTATCTAAGTTGATTTTTAAGAAGAAATGTGACACTCCTTTGAGAAGTACTCTGATTTTATATGATTTATTTAATGAAACAGAACCAACCGACCAGCACATGCTCACATGACTACTGCTGCTGCACCTGACGAACCCTATGTGGCTATGATTACTGAAGTTAATATGATTGCAGGTTCTGATGGCTGGTGGGTGGACACTGGTGCTTCTCGCCATGTCTGCTATGATAGAGATATGTTCAAAACATATACTGCTTGTGATGATCAGAAGGTGTTGCTGGGAGACTCCCACTCCACTGATGTTGCTGGAATCAGAGATTTAGAGCTGAAGTTCACCTCTGGAAAGACTCTGATATTGAAGGATGTGCTGCACACTCCTAAGATTAGGAAGAATTTAGTTTCAGGTTTTCTTTTAAATAAGGCTGGGTTTGTTCAAAGCATTGGGGCTGATTTGTACACCATCACTAAGAATGGTATTTTTGTTGGGAAAGGGTACGCCACTGATGGCATGTTTAAGTTGAACATTGATATTAATAAAATTTCTTCTTCTGCTTATATGTTGTGTGATTTTAATATTTGGCATTCCAGACTCTGTCATGTTAACAAAAGAATTATTTCAAATATGAGCGGTTTAGGATTAATTCCTAAAATATCTTTAAACGATTTTGAAAAATGTCAATTTTGTAGTCAAGCGAAAATAACCAAAGAATCACATAAATCAGTAACCAGGATAACATAACCTTTTGATTTAATTCATTCTGATTTATGCGAATTAGATGGAAACTTGACTAGAAATGGAAAAAGATATTTCATCACTTTTATAGATGACTGCTTGGATTACACCCATGTGTATTTAATGAGAAATAAAAATGAAGCGCTTGAAATGTTTAAACTGTATGTAAAAGAAATTGAAAATCAATTCAATATTAGAATCAAGAGTTTTAGAAGTGACAGAGGTAATGAATATGGATCACTTACATTCAATGAGTATTATAAAGAACTCGGAATTATTCATGAAACAACTGCTCCTTATTCTCCTGAAATGAACGGTAAAGCGGAAAGAAAAAATAGAACGTTTACCGAATTAGTAGTTGCAACGATGCTTAATTCCGGAGCAGCGCCTCATTGGTGGGGAGAAATTTTATCGACTGTTTTCTATGTGCTAAACAGAGTACCCAAAACAAAGAACAAAATTTCTCCATATGAATTTTTGAAGAAAAGACAACCAAACTTGTCTTATTTCAGAACATGGGCAGCCTTGCCTATGTAAGAAAACCAGACCCCAAAAGAGTCAAACTAGCAAGTAGAGCCTATGAATGTGTATTCATAGGTTATGCCTTAAATAGTAAAGCCTATAGGTTTTACGACCTGAAATCTAAAATGATCATAGAATCTAATGATGCTGACTTCTATGAAAATAAATTTCCTTTTAGGTCAGGAGACAGTGGGGGTAATAGTGGGGGCACTGTTAACGCATCTCTTGATCAACCTTCTGAAATCCGAACAAGCAATGAAAACATCGAAAGAGATGTTATAGAACCTCGTAGAGGTAAGAGAGCAAGGATTGCTAAAGATTATGGCCCCGAATACGTGGCATATACACTAGAGGAGGATCCATCAAGCATCAAGGAAGCTATGTCTTCCATTGACGCTGATTTATGGCAAGAAGCTATAAATGATGAAATGGATTCTCTAATGTCCAACGAAACTTGGCACCTAACTGACTTGCCTCCTGGATGCAAGACTATAGGTTGTAAGTGGATTTTGAAAAAGAAATTAAAACCTGATGGATCAATCGATAAATACAAGGCACGCCTTGTAGCCAAAGGTTTTAGACAAAGAGAAAATGTAGATTTCTTTGATACATATTCACCGGTAACTAGAATTACATCCATTAGGGTACTAATCTCTTTGGCGGCTATCCACAATTTGAAAGTACACCAAATGGATGTAAAAACTGCTTTTTTAAACGGTGAATTAGAAGAAGAAATCTACATGGATTAACCTGAAGGTTTCGTAATCCATGGACAGGAGAACAAAGTTTGTAAGTTAGACAAATCTTTGTATGGTCTAAAACAAGCACCGAAACAATGGCATGAAAAATTCGACAATCTAATGATTGAGAATGAGTATAAGGTGAGTGAAAGCGACAAGTGTATTTATTACAAGTACGAAAATAACACTTGCACGATCATATGTCTATACGTAGACGACTTACTCATATTTGGTTCAAACCTCAATGTCATTGAAGATGTGAAAACATTGTTGTGCCACAACTTTGATATGAAAGACCTAGGAGAAGCAGATGTAATTCTTGGAATCAAGATTACTAGAACTGATAATGGAATTTCCTTGAATCAATCTCACTACATTGAGAAGATATTAAGGAAATATAATTACTTCGATTGTAAACCTGCGAGCACACCTTGTGATCCAAGTGTGAAGCTATTTAAGAACACTGGAGATAGTGTTCGACAAACTGAATATGCGAGCATCATTGGCAGTCTTAGATATGCCACTGATTGTACTAGACCCGACATCGGCTACGCCGTGGGACTACTATGCAAGTTTACGAGCAGGCCAAGCATGGAGCATTGGCAAGCTATCGAAAGAGTCATGAGATATTTGAAGAAGACCATGACTCTAGGACTACATTATCAGAGATATCCTGCAGTGCTTGAAGGATACAGTGACGCAGATTGGAACACTTTATCAGATGATTCCAAAGCGACCAGTGGCTATATATTTAGCATTGCTGGAGGAGCTGTTTCCTGGAAATCCAAGAAACAGACCATTCTGGCTCAGTCCACAATGGAATCTGAGATGATAGCTCTAGCTACTGCTAGTGAAGAAGCAAGTTGGCTAAGATGCTTGCTATCTGAAATCCCTTTATGGGAGAGACCGTTACCAGCTGTGTTAATTCATTGTGATAGTACCGCGGCTATCGCAAAGATTGAGAATCGTTATTACAATGGTAAGAGACGACAGATAAGACGAAAACACAACACGATAAGAGAATATCTTTCGAACGGAACGGTAAGAGTAGATTTTGTACGAACAAATGAAAACTTAGCTGATCCTTTGACGAAAGGACTAAATAGAGAGAAAGTCGCAAATACATCCAGTAGGATGGGACTAATGCCTATTGATCATAAGTGATGGTAACCTGGCCTATATGACTGGAGATCCCAAGAACTAGGTTCAATGGGTAATAACAAGTCACAAGTGATAGAACATGCTATGAGAACGCATGATCCTGCAGTAACCGAAGGATGAGATAATAGAAACTCTTAATGAGATCTATACTCATGATGGAGTGAAGTACATAGCTACAGAAGTACTTCTGATAGACTCACCTATACGTATGTAGAACTGAGGCCGGTTCTTATGGTATTTCGAGGCAGAATTCCTAGAGCATTCGTTAAAACTGGGATAGACGTGCAAGGCCATTAACGCACGGGCTTTTAGAAAACACCTAAGGAAAAGGTTGTGTGTGGGTCCTATGTCTGAGATAGAGTTCAATGCTGTAAGCAACTCTTGTTAATCGGAATACTACTCACTATGCAAAGGTTCAAGTTGTTGGCGACACCTTTGTTTACTAGCAATCTTTACGAAACGTCTAAGACGTAACTATCGAAACCAATTTTGAATTCAAGTGGGGGATTGTTGGAACACTAGTGTATATTGGGAGAAACTTGGAGTATACTAGTGAGGTTGGGGAGCCTTTGGAATGTAAACACAAGGATGGAGAAACTAGTGTAAAGTGTGAATTGAAATTTTTTTATGTCCCACATTGGGTAGATCACACACTCTAGTAGTGTTTATATATGTGGGAAATCACCTCCAAGGGTGTGCCCTTGGGGTACCCACTTTTGTGAACGGAGTGAGCCATGCCAAAAATATATATAACACGCGCGACGCCGCCGCCGTCCGTCCGCCCGACCGGACCGGGCTTGGGCCTGGGCCGTAAAAGGAATATTTTTTTGGGCTCAGAAAATGAAAAAATCTTTTCCAACTCCACGTTTTCTTTACGCGCAAGCTTCAGCTCCACGTTTCCGCGTCGTAGTTCTTCATCCCAAAACTGAGAATCGAATCCTCTTCTCTGGTTTTCTCCCCTTCTCATCTCCCGCGGTTTGTGTTGACGAACCGTTATTTTCTTCCTCCCTTGTTGGTTTTCTCGAGTGGTCTGCGCACCATATAAGAGTGGTTTTTTAAAAACCATATTGAGGTGTTATTCTCGAGCGATTTCTGGCAGTGCAGCCTTTAATCGTACAGAAAGAATCTGGGCTGTTTTATCCTGGAGACGTCGCGGTTGCTAGTCTACCTTGCACAACTTGGGTAGTGCCGCGAAACGTCTTAAAGAAAGCGACCTGGTCGTGACTCACCCCGGTAATTGTTTCAAAGCTCTCTCGTAATTTTAAAATCAAAAACAACAGATGCTAACCTGCAACACTTCGGAATTTGGGGCATTGAAGCTGTCTTCAGAGATGAAGATGTTGTAATATTTTATTATTTAATTATATTTCAATATCATTGTGTGGACAAATATCATTGATATGGACTCAATGAGTGGATTTCCGAATAGCCCATTAACGGAATAATGAGAAACGCTATCCAATATAAAAGAGGTTATGGTCCAATACATTGTACACGAAAAATTCTCTCTTCTCCCCATCTGAAGAGAACTTGAGGCATAAAGGTACCGATTGAGAGAGCTGTCATCAAAGCCTAATCCAAGTATTCCTAATACCCTAGTTCTAATATCTTGTTTGCTTCCGATTCAGAATTGAACATGTTTTATGAAATTTGTTTAGACCTAAATTTTTAACAAGTGGTATCAGAGCGGTCTTCATGTTTGATTCATTGGGATTAATCATAACTTATGTTTTCTGTAATTTATTTATTTTGAACGAACCCTATTATGAATTGCTGGGCTTTTAATTTTCTTCGATTCTTATCAATCGTAAATCAATTTTTTTTGTGAGGTGAATCGTTTATCAGTTTTATTTTAGGGAAATTCTTTATTACCCATCTCACTATGGTGGGTTTCCTTACCCATCTGACTTGTCACACATCTAACCATCTAGTTATTAGGGTGGATACAGCAGAGGATAGTTCTAGAGTTAAAAGCAATGGAACTATTAGAAAAATCCATAAAGAACTCTTTAGTTTCTCTGGTTTTTGGATATTAGAACTTACCTAGCATTGGAGTTCTTGTGTTTTGGCTTTTATGTATTAGTGGTGTGTCTATAATCTAGTACAGAGAGGATATTTGTTGCAGGTTTTTCGTTTAGACTTTATAGCATTGTAGTGGAGTCTGTAGTTGTCCAATGAACCTGATTGTATTTGCGTTTTAGTTCACGGCCTCATGGAACTTTTGGTTGATGTAGTTTTGGTTTTCCTTTGGTGGTGTAGTTCTTATTCTTGTGGGTTCCGCCGTTCACACTTCTTCAGCTCTCCTACTTCACTTTGTCAAGGTAAAGGGTTTGTTTTCCTCAAAAATTTATTCATTTGAAGCTTTGGTTATTGGTTTAGAAATAATCAGAAAGTTACTTGATAGCTTTGGTTATTGGTTATTGTTTTCCTCTAGTCTTGCATATTGTGTTTTTGTTTACCTTGTTATTCATGTGCTCTGGTTTGTTCTGTAGACCGGTGCACAGGAGGATAAGAGAAAACAGTATATGCAGGTGAATTTTAGATGGGGGGTTAGGGTTCCGGCTGAGGTTAAGGGCGAAAGTGCGTTCGGGAGGGTTCCGTTTCTTGTGATGGATAAAATTGGGGTGGAACATTTGCCGGCGGAGTGTGGGGATTTGAAGAAAGGAAAGGTTGGTGCTGCTGGAGTTGGTGTTCCGACGAGTGCTGATGTGGCCGAGACGTGTTTTGCGGTGAAGAGGCAGATGGAGGTTTTGCAGGCGGAGAATGGATTGCTGAGGAATGCTGTGGAGGATCTTCGGAGAGAATTCGCTAGTGTAAGGATTGGAGGAGGGAAAAGCTTCGAGGGGAGAAAGAATGAGAAGAAAACTGGGTCGGATTTTAGTGGTTATCCTGGGAAATCCACTAAGGCTGATGCGAGTAAGGAATTGGAGAAGGCCTTGAGGGGAGCCACCACTGTTGGAGCTTGAATTCAAAATAGATGTAGTCGGCTTTATGGTGCAGTCAATTGCAGACTATTAGGTTAAGAAAGATAGGATCCAAGTCCGTTTGAATTCTTGTTTATAATATTTCTGGTGGAGTAGCATTGTCTTTTTTCTGTCACAAATTTCTAGTGTCAGTTTTGGAACTGCAAATTTACTTTAATGTCATATAAATAAGAGTAAATTACACTCCCCTCCCCTCAAAGATGCTTGAAATACACTCCCCTCCCCTCTTATGTTAAAATATACAATTTCCTCCCTTGAAAAATAAAATTTACACTCCCCTCCCTTATAAGATGATTGAATTACAACCCCCTCCCTTGATAATTAAATATGCACTACACTTTAATCTATTTTAACATAAATAAATATTTTTATGATATATATTAATTTTAAACCACCCTTTAAGAAAAATTAATTCATTTCTTTATAATTTAAATGTTAATGATAATTAAATTTAAATATTTTGCTATTGATTTTATAATTTAGAGTTTAAAATTAACTTTTAAATAACCATGGTTTATTGTCGTTAGTAATTTTTTACATATTTTAATTTTATTTTGGCTTGTTTCATATTTGATAATCGGGTTTAAAACTACATTTTAATGAAATTGTGAATAAAAAATAACAAAAAAATATGTATTCAATTTTTTATTATGTTAAAATATGTATTCAATACTGTTTTTTTCCGAAGTGTATTAGATTATTATTTTTTTGCTAGATTATTAAAAATAAAAAAATATATATTGAGGGAGTAAAGTGTAGATTTTAACATAAGAGGGGAGGGGAATGTAATTCAAGCTTTTCTTATGGGAGGGGAATGAATTTTTTTCTAATATGTTTTGAATAAGAGGGGAGGGGAATGTATATTTTAACATAAGAGGGGAGGGGAGTGTAATTCAAGCATCTTTGAAGGGAGGGGAGTGTAATTTACTCTATAAATAATGATGATATGAAATTATGAATATAAATATGTTGATTTGGTTGGTTAATCATATTCAAGGTTTGTTCTTAGTTTTTATTTTTTCAATTTTAAATAAATATGTTGATTTAGTTGGTTTATCATATTCAATCAGAAATGTTAAGCAGAAGCAGGTTGGTTGATTTTCTGCATTGGTTAAGTTCAGCTATAGTGATGGAACAAAATTGAAATCAAATTGGTTTTATTTATCACTTCTTAGATATCAATGTCACATTAGAACACTTTTGAATGGAAAAATAATTCATTCATTGGGGACCAAAGAAGTCCAATGCTGTAAGATTGCAAACTATGTCATGACAGAAGCATCTTCTATCAAAATCTATGAGGATCTGGATTCGAATCATTGAATGGCACTTCGAAATAGTGCATTTTTTAGCTGTTTATTGTCTATAACATTTATTCAGATCTGGTAATAGTTATGCTGATATGGTTGACAATATAATATGCATAAGAGTAGGAAATAGTGCTGTGTATATTTTCAGCAGTAAATAGATTATTATAGATAGTTTCTACATTTATTTCTTGAGATTTTCAGTTCAGAAATATAGAAGGAAGGGAATCAAATTTGAATTGATAACTGATAATGTAACATTTAAAATTTAAATGATTACCCTGTTCATGAATCAAGATAGATATAAGACAAATCTATTACAATAATGGACGGCTGCAAATGAGCCAATTATTGACAATAATATAATTCAATAAGAAGGAAATAGACCATTTGAATTTGAAAAATTCAACTAATGCTGCCAACTTTTTTTAAACCTCATCTTCAATATTAGGTAAAGTACATTTGAATTTTACTAATTCTTACATCAGAAAAATAAAAGTGGACTCGTGCCATCTTGTCTTGGTTTTAAGTTTAGAGTTGATTTTAGTACCTAAGCAATGTAGGGGGATATGAACATTCTTCAAAATCAATTTGTTCTTAGAGCACCATAAATTCCACTAAAGAATGGATTCAAATGTGTAGTGTCTCAAGTTCTTCATTACACCTGACGAGACTTTGTCTAACGTGCACAAGTAAATCACTCTTGTACCATGTACAAGTCTACTTTCTTCCATTTTTTTTAGAGGAAAACTTAACCTCCATGTGCACCATTGACTTGACCCAACTTAAATACTCTAGATATCGAGATTGACACGGGTAGGAAGAACTGGTTGAGTAGCATTATTTTTACCGAGTGCCATTATTTAGACTTAGTGATAAATCTTCAAGCCCTTACGAGTGGAATTGGGTCTTCTGTAAGTGTCTAGACATGGGCACGGTTCATAAGGATGTAAAGGATTCAATATGTGATGTTGATAACAAATTTAGAAAATCCTAATACTGAGAGACTAAATACTCATATCCTTATCACCTTATGCAACATAGCTTACATGTTACTTTTCAAGGTGTTTGCCAACCGTATGAAAGTGGTTATTATGCCTCAAACACATCTATTACATTCACTTTGGCTTTGGTTAGGGAAGATATACATTGGCCAATATGGTTCTTAAAATTTGATATTAGCATAACTTACACATGGTCATGGGATGGGAGTGATGGAATTTGCTACTAAATGGATTTTCTATGTGATGATTTGTCTAGTCAATCTCTCTGATTAACCACAAAGTGGTTACTCACGTTTACTCTATGAGAGGCCTCCATCATGGAGATTCCCTCTCACCATATCTCTTCCTCAAATGCATAAAGAGCTTACCTCCTCCATAAAACCAAAGCAAAGAGAAATAAAATTAAAAAAATTAAACACACATTCTTAGGTATGTAATCCTCGAATATTAATAAATGATACTCTGAAGGTCTTTAGGAGGAGTCTTCAAATTTATCACATCAAAAAAACTATGAATTAAACTATGGTTAGCTAACCAATCCACACTTCTATTTCCTTTCCGTCACATGTGCTTGATCTGGGTCTACAATTCATGTTTATGAACCCCTACATACGACACATCAAGATGGCAGTGGCCCCCCATTAAGATTGCATCTTCATGTGACTATGCCATGCCAATCAGTAACTTGGAGTCACTTTCTACAATGAGGTGGGTTACTCCTCCTCTTTGAGCCAAATCCATTCTTGCGTACACACTACACATTTAAACATTCAGAGAATCACATGTACCAATCTCCATAACAAACCACCGCATACAACAAAATCCACCGACTTTTTATAAGTTCCATCACAGTTAAGCTTGATCAAACTCAAGTAGACGCTTAAACAAAAAGAAATTTTTATGATACAAAAAGAGATTTCTATGATACAAAAATTTGTAAATGTTCACTTCATGAATAGTATTAAAAAAAAGAAATTACAAGAATAAAAAAAAATATTAATAAAAAGTAAGGGGGCAATATAAGAAAAACTTTTATATAAAAGAAACTTATTTGTTTCTTCAAAAAAGATAAAGTGAGACAATTTATTTTTGTTAAAATTTATATTTTTGTTAAAATGATAGCTTTTGTGGGGTCATGAGAATACGTACAGTAGTGTTTGAACATCCTGTACCAATTTGGTTATCGGTTGAAATTATTTTGAACCCAAATTATCGGTAGATAGAATTATCTACACATATATTTACAACGTAAATCCATTGTATACGATTTCCACTTCCCATCATTAATTCCCTAACCTTATGTACAGTGATGATGATTCTTGTATGAATCCATCAATCAATCAACCCCTTTTCACAAAATGATCTTTATTCTTCAATGTTTTATCAAAGCAAAAAAAAAAAAAAAATGTGAATTGTGATGGATTCAATCATAGGGACTTGGATTTTTATATGCACCGACAGCACAACATAACACACAATACAGATCTCTTGGAATTGGAATTGCTCAATTTTCAGGTACTGCTCTTATCTTTTGATTACATATTATGTTAGATTTGCTAAATTATGTGGTCTCTGATTGTTTAAATTTGCTATCCATCATCAGATAGATTGTTTATACTGCAATAGACTTGTATGAAACACTAACTGATGCTGACACGTAGACACCGATAATAATTTGAAAGAAGGAAAGTAATTGAACGTGTCGAGCACCGATAAGTTAGATACTGATTACACCTTCAATCTGAAGTGTTGATGCCACATACATAATCAGTTTGTTTTAGATTGTTGTTTCTGTTTCATAAATTGCTGAACTGAACAATCCATTTGGGAGGAATTGATTGGATTTAAAGTAATTAGCACACAAATCTTGATGGATAGTGAATATAGTAACAATCCTTCAGATTCTGACAGAATCAACTTTATCATACAAAGTAGAATGAAGGTTATTTGATGATGATGATGAAGGTTCTTAGTTGCTGTCTAACTTTGACGATTGAGACTATTCCCAATTGTTGTCACTCATCCTTATGGAATCAGACAGTATTTTCATGCTCTCATGGCTCTAGGAGTAACTCTTTTGCTGCCTTGAATGACTTCTATTCTCATGGTTAATTTTACTGATAGTGCTAGCATCTACTTCAATATTAAAGTTCTTCAATCCCCTATCACAACATAGTGTGGTATAACAGTCCTTAGGCGTTGTACAGGAACCTACAACATTGCAGTTTTGATGAGCAGTGGCGCTAACAATCAAATAACTGCTGTAGTGGCCACATTGAAAACCTGATTTACCCATAATTGATAGCTGTACTATTTTTTTTTGTGGAACTTTTGATCTTTTTGTCCCTAAAATCCAGAAGCAACAAAATAGGTTTCTGCATCCGCTCTATACTAACTCATTTTCTTATGTCAAACGGCTAAACCCAGTCGTCTGCTCATCACTCTTTATTATATTTTCAACAACCATTTATGCAATTTGTAGATGCCTTCATTTATACAATTTTGTGCGCAGGCTGTGCTTTGTTATATGTTTCCCCTCTGTGCAAGCTGTTTTGAATGATATCGCTGCCCCCTGTTGTGTTGGTACTCTCCCTCTACCCAATGCTTAGGGGCTAAAACTTATTTGCTTTATAGATATTGAGGTTGAATATTAGTAACAATCAATAATTTATTAGTTGCATAGCAGCAAGTAATAAAACAGTGAGGTTGAATATTAGTAACAATCAATAATTTATTAGTAACAATCTAATGCTTAGGGGCTAAAACTTTGTTTGAGCTTTTATGTTCATAAATTTCTTGTATCATTTTACTAAACTTTAACATAGCAGCAGACCACCACTACCCATCAATGTTATGGGGTGGAATGCTAAGTGGGATTGACTACATGAAAATTGCCTACATCAAAATAGATGTAGCCAAACCTCTGCAAGGAAGGTGCACAATCTTTGTAGCTGCAGCTAATTAAAAGCCTGAAAATTGTTCTATATGCATTTTAGAATACCCCTAAAACTTAACATCAAATTGTTGCAAGGGTCACATGAGGTAGATTTTGCCACACATGCAAGTCTCTATTATAGTACAAATTAATGTCAAACCATTTTAAGCAACTTTAAGATGAAGCATCATTGCACGATCAACTTTTTTTACATAAATCGGTCATTCTGTGTGCAACAACAAAGACTAATCCCTCAAACCTTGTGAGATTTAAATGGACAATTAATTCTCTAAAAAACCTTGTGAGATTTAAATGGACAACTAATTCTCTAAAAAATTTAACTTTACTGCATACCCAAAGCTAAATTTGAACCCCATAACATTGGTAAAGGTAGATGAGACCCTTGTCAACTCATCTAATAGCTCTCGAGTATTGCACAATAAATTTGCTTTATGAATCTATATATTACATACATAAATTATCCTTTTTCTTTCCTTTACATGCATATTCTTATACTCTCCATGGTCTCAATACTTGTGTCGCAGGTACTAAAGGTTTAGAAAGGGATTCAAGAGACAGGCTCTGAAGAGAAGCAAATTGAGAAAAATGCACCAAACTACTTTTCATCACAGTTTTAACATTTTACATTTGCATTCAGATAAAACAATTTATGTGCCAGATAAATAAGTCTCTATATCCTTAATTGTAACCGAACACAGAATGCACACGTCGGCATTCAGAGACAAAAGTCTGGAGTAATGAAAATTAAAATGACAGAAAGTGAATTTGTAAGAGGACTATCTTTGAACATTTTATGCTGTTTAGTTGCATATACATTTCAACCCACAGTTAGAGTTCTACATGAGACTTCAAGAGTGCAAACAATCATCTTCCAGGGTCACGATTGTCCCCACCATGCAGCTGATTTACGTGCTCTAATCCTTTTTCCATTAATTGTCCATGCGAATATGGTTGTTCTCCGTCTGTTATAAGGCAAAAAAATAAAAAATAAAAGTTACACAATTTAGAACCATGATAATTACTTGTGAAAAACATACACCACAAATCCAATCCATTGAGTTATCCTTAACACTTGATGACAACCTCAAGCATGCATAACCAATTGTGCAAACAAAGCCACCACTTAACATAATACACACCACTTGTTGATTCTCAAATATGCACTCAGTGTTAGTTTGGCTAGCAAAGATTTACAAGAAATCATTTTTTTCCTGCCTCTTTATCCATACAATCACATTATCACGCAACAAATAGTCCACTGATTACTCTCTTTACCTCTCACTTCCCTTTTTCTTTGGCCATGGTTTCGACCCAAAATGCAGAAGAGCTATTGTTTATTTTCAAATTGGAGAATTGCTATATGTTTTTGTGGACAACACTACAAAATGATATATTTTATATTTCATTCAATAACAGTTAACTTTTGTTAACTTATCAAGAACAGAGAAGTTGATTTCAATATACAAGTTGAGTTTCAATAAACAAAACGTATGAAGCAAAATTATGTAGACATCTAGTTATTACCACTTTCACCATCTGATGCATCTGCAATCCTCGAAATTGCGTCGACGAGAGCCTGCTCATGCTCCTATTTAACATTACAATCAATAATCAGAAAATATGAACAATAAACATGTGGCATTAAAGTTGACAATAAGTAATTTCAAGATGGATAGTGACTGTACTTTCAGCATTTGCTTTGCTTTCTCAAGCTCCACAGAATCTGGATGACTTGCAGCAAAAACCCTTTCCACCTGTTATATAACATAAGTGGCATTAAAAACTAAAGAACTTCCTTATCTTTTCACCCGGTTCTCAATAAGGTTTCTTAGGCAAGACATATCTACCTCCTTAACTAATGACTCTGTGTTCAGCAACTCAATTTTGTCCGGAACTCTATTTCCAATACCATTTTGGGGCGGCATGGGTTCTTTTCTAGAGTGAAATCTTGGATGTCCTCTCCCTCTTCCAGCACCTAAAGTATCACCACCATGGCCAAAGAATTTCTTAGCTCCACGACCTTGCCCACTATGTCCACCTCTGTGTAGTATGCCCGGTTCTTCACCTTCCCATCGTATATCCTCAGGTGGTATCTGCAATCAATAAGCTTTTAGCTCATTCGAACCAGAAACTTGTAGCAAAATAATAAACATGATTTATTTTGCACAAATAGTTTTCATATTCAGAACGTCAAAGGGTGTAAGCACATTAAAAAAATCATTACCGCATTTAAACCTATATTTGCTTAAACATCTCTATCCAAAAAACGCCAGGAACCTGACAACAACTTAGTCTAAGATATATACTATCCAGACTACATACCATCAATAATAAGAATTGTCGGTGTTTCATAAAAAAACTGAGTTGTTAAGGTTGACAGAAGGAGAAGAATAGAGATCTGTTTGCAAAAGAAGGAGAAAAAAGAGACCTGTGTTTGCAGAGAACAGTTTGCACTTGAGAAGAAGAATTAAGGTTACTTAACATGCATCAAAATGACCAAATATTCGCTTAAAAATGAAGCAGAATGGTTAAAATAGAGAGGTCATTTAGGTATTGATTGCAAACAATATTTGCAAACACGGAAACACAAACTGTGAACAATTGTGCTGCGATTCTCGGGCACAACCATCGCTCCTATTGAACGCACATCGCCAGTGAACATATCACACTTGACGCCGCCACTGGACCCTTTTTTGCGATCGCACGCTATAGCAGTGCAATCTACAACATAAGGCATTGGAGAAAATGGGCATCGAGTGAGGTGCCACACAGTTTGATGTTAACTGTTGGTTGGTGCTTTATTTGATGTAAGTAATGGTTAAAACCTAATCAATTATTGTTCTACCCATTTCCAAGTCTCATTTGCTTTATTAATATCTTAATTTTATGCTTTATTCATTCCATGTTATTTGCTTTATTCCCTATGCAACAAAAGATTCGGAATAAATACCTCTTTGAGATCAACCCACTCCCAAGTCTCATTTGCTTTATGAATATCATAAACCAAAGCATGCCGGCCCTGCAAAGAATAAAAAACAAATGAGTAAAAGCGTATGTATCACCGTCACTTCTGATCAAAGGTGTGTCTGGTGTCGACGTCGTGTATTTGTCGGTGCTTCATAGGTAAAAGTTCCCTAAGAAGTTACTAAATTTTCTTTGAGATGATTAATATAAATTGCACTTCGAGGTTCAGACCCTAATCACATTTGAGTGTTTTCATTACATCTAGGTAAAAAGGTGGTGGGGGGGGGGGGGGGATGACTTTTTGAACATTAGAAAAAAAGGCATCTTAAATGAGAAAACAAATTAGACCAATCCACATAATTAACCCTAAACACAATACTATATCAACCCAGTGAAAACTCCAACATGGAAAACTAACCTCGTAATATATCTACATGTTAAAAATGGATTTTGACAGTTCTGAAGACCAAAACATACCTCAGCATGGTTGTAATCAGTTATGAGAGCTTCATAGAAGTGGTAGTCTTCAGGCCATCTAGTCCAAACTTTCTTCCCAATCAATGGATCAGCAGGTGCATTCAGATTACTAGAAGAATTGCAATTTGCAAAATGCCTAGCCCCAGTGGGAGTAGAAGCGTACTGTACAGGCTTCACTGAAGACAAACCAGGCAATGACTGACCCTGCAAAATTTGGTAGAAAATTAAAAACTAAATGGACATCAATAAATTACTTTTCTCAGTAATAGCTAAGTAAATAATTTAAGTAGAATGAAATTAATCGACTTTTAGCCACTGGCTATTAAAACCATCTCCTACAATTGCAGCATGAGTACAAAGATACTAACAACGCTGTTAATGCTCACATCACATATAAAACAAGAGAGGGTAGTACCGAATGTGATGTCTTCGATTTTTTGCGGGAAGTTGAAACGGTTGGACTGGGTAAAATGTCATGAACAGGCTGAGATGTGGTGCGCCTTGGAGGTTGGTAAATGCCAGTTTGTCTCCAATCCCTGATTGTGTTTCGCATCAGATAACATTGTGAAAGAAAAAAGGGAATCTGAAACTTTGGATATTTTTAGCTGTCATTACAATTTACAACTAGTCAGATGACTACAAATCTAATACCTTATGCGGTGGATTATTTCATCGGAATTAACCCTACCAAGAAGCTCCCTATGTTCGTCATCTGAAACCCTTAACTCTTTTCTTAGCTCAGTTATCAAACCTTCTTTTTCCTGATTAATAAATAAAAAAAAACATAGGTTATAATTTTTCAAAACAAGACCAATATAAAGATAATATAAAAGACATAAAGGAAATAACTAAATATACACACCCAAGTAAGTGCATCCGACTGAGCTTTAAAAGCACGCAAGACAGCAGAGTATGCATCTTGCTCAAGTTGATGAATTTGAACCTCCATGTCAGTTTCCCTGTCCAATCGATAGCGTGAAACAGAAGCTACAACAGATTTTTCATATCCCACAACACTGGTACCTCTTAGAACTGTATTTTGATTGGAAGGAGAAAGGTCATCATCAGTAATTGATCTATTTTATGAAAAAAGAACACACAAATAAAGAAACAAGGACATCATTGTAAACTATCAAATTTAACTCTGCTTAAATGTATTGATTCATCCATTCTTGGTAGAAAAGATCTTTGTGAGTGCTGATAACACTACTTCTCAGTTCAAGAAATAGAGGACTTTTCTTTAATTTGCAGTATGCTACTATCAAGGTTATGTAACACAGCTCTGATGCTTTTATTTTTTTTTTGGTAATTGTTAGTTGAACGTGCAATATCTTAGTAATAACTTCCTTCTGTTACTTGAATCTTTTAGATTTTGTTATTTGGTGAGATGTTATAGGTTTCTGTTCATAACCAACTACTGTAACTGTTTGTAACTAACTACTTAAATGCTATGCTGTTTATCTTGGTTCTTATAGCATAGATAAGACAGGCATGAATAAACAGCAGTTGTTCTGAAAATATTGTTCCAAATTTTCTCTTGCTTTCTTACATTTTCTATCCTACATAACATGGTACTGGAGTCATTGATCTAAAATGACATGTGAATATCCTAGCTAACACCACATTAATCTCAAACCATTGCAAGTTCTGATGTAAGATTCAAGACCAGTGTCACCCTAATCTTCATTGTTTTCCAGTGCCGTTTTCCGATTTGAATACCTACTTACAATTTGGGAAAAGCTTAATTACCACAGCTTTATTATTAGGCATCGGCTAAAGAGGGTGCAAATTACTTATCCGACCCTTCCATGTTCAGTACAGATCGATGATTGGAGCTTTCCAATATGCAAATAATAAAAGACTGGTAGCCAATGTAGTCAGGAACGAGTTTCTACGTAGGTTCGATTGGCTGGTCGGGGAACGTAATACACAGACAAAAAACATATAAATTATAATACATATAAATTATAATCCAAGAACAACACAACTTAAAAATCAATCACAATTAAAAACAGTAGCTTACAAAATAACTTACAAAATTACAACAAAATAACTTACTAAATCATACCTTTCAAAATAAGTTTATTATATCTACCAATTCTCTCTTCATCTCTACTAGTTTTTATATCTACCAAAGTTTATTATATCCACCAATAACTTACAGAAGGTATGCGAAAAACAGAGTTAATAGAGGAACAAATTGAAAAAAGAGTTATGGATTATGGAGAAGAAAAGGAAAACGGGTTTAGGTGAGGGAAGAGAGTGAACGACGGTGAGAAATTTTCCGGAAAAGGGAACACCGCCGTCGTTCTTGGTTAAGGTCGTTTCGAAGCACGGCGGAGGGAGAAAGGCAACGAAGGCGGCCGTTTTGAAGCTGAGAACGGAAGAATGAAGAAAGGGAAGTTGTTGGTTAGGGTTTTTTTCATGAAGGGGGAGAGGAGAAAAAATAAGAATCTGGGTTATAAGTATATATAGGGAACCGGGTTTTATTTCGACCCGACCCGGTTCGCAAAGCCCAATTTCAATTTTGCCAGCCCAGCTCGTTTTTCATTACGTTTCTGTGTACAGGAACTCGATCCTGACTACAAAACACGCAAAATCGAACCGGAACAAGAACGGAGCACGCCGGCGAGGCTGTGGCACGTAGGATCGGACGATCCTACGACCCGGCACTCGTTTTTGACTACCTTGCTGGTAGCTATGTTGTGAATAAAGTTTGTCACTACATGTATGTCCATTGGAATTTCATTGGGTGGCATATATGCACTTAAAAGTCACTTCAAATTGCAGTTTACAATTCTTCCTAACAAAGCTGCATCAATCTCTCTCTATTGAGGCCTTTCGTGATGCAAACTGGACTTTAGATTTTTATGTTGCAATTGAGTTACAAGTGCAGGAATTTTCCTAAGCCTGAATCTAGTCTCATGGTGATCGAGGAAAAAAAACAGTTGTGGCCTGCTTCAGCTTAAGCATTGAGGCTGAATAGATGAGATTTGCCCAAGAAACTAAAAATTTTGTGGCGTCAGACCCTACTCTCTAAGTTCACAACGTCCTCTAAACCTTTTCTACAATTTATTGTAAATTTGTGACAACCAAAATGCTGTGTCTCGTTACATGGTCCAGTTCTATGCACAAACCAAGCACATTGAGATCAATATATACTGATCCTCACAGCAGTGATAAACAAAAATGAATACAAAGAATTTTCTCTCAATATTTTCTAAAGCTTTTCTTTTTCTCTCATTACACTTTGTATCCTACGCAATACTTTTAAATGTTATTTTAAAAAAATATTATTTTCCAAATTTAACTGCGGCGCGGTCAGGTACAAACAACTATTTTTCCCTCCTTCCACCCCCCTTAACTTCAAACTTCAATTTGATCAATCTTTTCTCCAACTGTATTTATAACTGATAACCGATACTACAGCTGTAACCAACTCCTAACTAATTCACAACTGCTCAAACGCTCTCAGCTTTAGCCCCAATCACATAGCAACGGCGCCCTCAGCTCATACAATTATGTACCATCCTTCCTCAATTATTCCATCCCACGAATTAAATCTTAAATCCATTTTCTTCTATTTTACGATAATGTCAACGTAATTAACTAAATCTCTACAAAAATTACAATTTCAACATTAAACCCTAGAAACACATTCTAAGCATCAATTTTCATTTTCATGATAAAATTTCCAACAAAAATCATCTTCAACATAAACAAACAACAAACTAAGAATTGAACATTTTAAAAAAAAAAAACCCTAGAATCTGTGATTTGAACGAAGAACAGAAGAAAGAGGAACATGACTTACGGTAACAGTCGGCAATGTTGAAAGAAGATAGCGAAGAAAAGCGTTGTTCCTTTTGTTACAGTGTGATGGATGGGTTTTAGTTAGAGAAGAAAGAACGAAAGAGGGTTTTAGATATGGACAAGTTGAGAGGAACAAAGACACACGTGTCGTGTCTTTGAATAGTGTTGAGTAGAGATTCTCGACAGAGGAAAAAAGTGAAGGATTGGATTGAGAAGGAAAATGAATTTGTTGGTGTTTTATGTTGTGTTTGTTGAGGTGAAACGATGGATGATGCGAGCGAGAGTTGAGAGGGGTTGGGTGTGTCTCTATTTATAATAAAGAGAGTTCATCACTCCGATCTGGTTGGTTATTCGGGTAATGGGCTTTTTTATGGGTTGTCAGTTCAGGCCCACTCTCAGGCTTTGTTTTACTTTATATATACAGATTTGCTACATGCCCTATGTTATCGCGATTTTCGGGTGTCAAGTCATTAATTAGGCTTGGACCTTTCAATCATTGATATCTCTATTTTTTTTGGGGAAGGGTAAAATTGAGAAAAACCCTTAGAAATTCTATGTTCGGGGGCAATTTTCGCTACGGGAAGGTGTTAGGCACCCATAACGACTATAGTACTCTATAGGAGCCGTTTTTCTAGATTTACGTCTACGCTTTACTTTTATTGCTATTTATTGAAAAAAGATTGCTTTTTAAGAATGGGGGAAGAAGTGTTTGGATTTCATTTTTATTGGACTTGTAGAGGTTTTGGCCTCTTGCCTACATACCCTTTTAAGGGATCAAACTCCATGTAGTTCTCTATCAAAATTGTTTTTGTGAGTTTAGGTTGATTTTAATTTTTTTGAAAGTGATTTTTTAGAAAAGAAAGACGCCGTAAAGGCTTGAGAAAGAAAATGGTGAGGTTGGTTCAATTATTAAAGAAAATAGTGGTCTAAGTAGGAATTACTTTGCATTTAAATTTTGATTAAGAAAATAAAAGAAAAAAAAATACAATGGAGTTTTGACTCCAAAGTTTATTGGAAAAATTGTTTTTTCAAGTGATGAAATTGTCAACATTTTTTTTTGGAAAATGGGTTTTTCTAAGTTTCGCGTTTCCTAAACATACATCTAACGGTAAATCATACAACGTGTGTGCGTGTCGGTGCTTGTGTCGGTGTACATCATTATAGTGTCCATTGTCCTTTACATTGGCCGTAGTTTACATTCTATGGTCTTGCAAAAATTAAAAAGAAGGGAAAAAACACCTAAAGATTAGAAAATTGAATAAAACCTAGACTAAAGGTTGAAGATGAGGTGGAATGCTCAATATGTATGAAACATGAAATGAAATGGTTAGTGGGACAAGATATAGAATGATAGTAAAGAAATGTTAAACCAATTGACAAAGAAAAACAATAGCAAAGTGTAAAAAATGGAAAGAAAATGCATGAAAACTAACCACAAGATTTTAAGCAAGCACATGACCTATAATTCTCATCCAAAGCAATTTTCAAAAGGTTTATTTTAAGCACAAAAATGAAAATTATAAGGCATGCCCAAACTTTCACACTTTATTTTCAAATGAACAAAATCCACATTACTTGCAAAGCAAGAAACTAACAATTAAATTTGCAAAAAACACAAGAAACTAACAATTAATATGGCAAAATTGGAAGCTAACAATTGGCATTGCAAAATTAGAAACTAACAAGTAAACTTGCGAAATTATAAGCTAACATGTAACCTTGCAAACAAGAAACTAATCAATTCAACTAACAAGATTGTAAGCTACCATTAATATTGCAAAGTTGTAAACTAAAAATTAAACTAACAAAATTTGGAAATTAACAATCAACATTGCAAAATTTAAACTAACAAAATTGGAAATTGACAATTAACATTGCAAAAATCAGAAGAATTAACATGAATCCAGAAGTAAACACATCACAAGGTTATGTGCCAAGTATCAACATCATATGGCAAAAATTGGACCAAAAATCATGCAAGAAAATACACAAAAAATACACAAAGCACACAAATCCATAGAAAAAATGAGCACATATTTTTTTATCAATTTTAAACATGTAAAAATGTCACAAAACAATAAAAAATGCATCAAGAAACACATAGCAAATTTTTAGGGATTTTTGCAAGAAAATTAAAGCGCACAGGGGTTCAGGTAGCAAGAACAGAGGCGTGCGTAGCAAAATATCAAGAAAAATCAAAAGAAACCAAAGGCCCACGGTTACCAAGCCCAAACCCACGCAGCCTGATGGATCCGGATCTCCAGAATGCCTCAGAGGCGTTGGATCAATCCGGATCCTCCAAGACCTAAATCTAACGGCCAAAAACGCAGGAAAGCTGAATCGGGTCTGAACCGACCCGGTCCAGCGCCTATACAAAAGGAAAATGGTCCGGTTCAATTCATTTTTTTCTTTCATTCTCTTTCTTCTCTCTTCTCTCTCGCCGTTCTCTCTTCTCACTCCGGTGAACCCTAACCCTAATCTTGACCTATGCTACCCAGAATCCAATCAAACCTGGCTTAATCGCTTCGTTTTGTTGTTCTAAACACGAATCCATCATTGAAATTCACATGCATCCGGAAAGTCGATGTAGATCTTGAAGTTTCTTTACAGTTTTCAAACTTATTCTTTTCTGTGCTTTTGTTCAAATCTTTTTCTGAAAGAGTTTTTCTATGGATTCGTTGGTTTACAACGGTTGATACTCATTGTAAACCGTGGAATCTTTACGGTTTTCAAAGTTTTTTTTAGGGTTTCATGATTTTGAACAAAGCTCTTTGAATCTTCTACGGATCTACATCGATTTGGATTCGTTAATGTTCTTGAGCAAGAAAGAGGTAAGTTTCAGTATTCACCTGTGTTTTATTCGGAGATTCGAACTGGAATCTTCAAAAATCCTTGAATCTGATTCTGTTTTGTTGATTGTTGGCTTGAATTCCAAAAATAAATCGGTGATTCCTCTTCTTCTTCTTCACCGATCAAATCCTTTGAATTTCTTTCCTTCCTCTTCTCAATCTTCTCCCTCTGTGATCGCGTTGAATCTGTCGCTTTTAGTGATGAATTCACGCTTGAATTGCAGAGGAAATGGTTCGGTGATGATGATTCAGTGATGAATCTCTGAGAACCGTGGTGAATTTCACCGCATTGCTCTTGAATTTGATTCTGGAAAATTAGGGTTTGTTGAAAATGTTCTTCGTGTTCTTGAGATTTTCTGAGTTTTGTGAATTTTGATCCTAACTGAATAGAGAGAGAAAGCTGTGAGGTGTTTGTGATGTGGCGTGAGTTATGTGGCTTTTTTTTCTGACTTGTATAGTGGGTGGCCTTTTATAGGCTGCCATGTGTGCGCTGATCCAATTGTAATGTGACACCTGAATTTGGATTGCTTGCGTGGCCTCTGGACTGAATTTTGAACTAAGGACCTTTCTGCAAAAAACAAAACTAAAGGACTAAACTGAAAAAAAGTAAAAACTGGACTAATCTGCAATTAAAAGTAAAATTTGGACTGATCTGCAATTAAAAGTAAAATTTGGACTAATCTGCAATTAAAAGTAAAAATTGGACTAATTTGCAAATAAAAGTAAAAAATGGACTAATTTGCAAAAGATAAAAAAAATAAAATTGTCAAAAAGTGTAATTTGGAAAATAACGTAAAGTGAAACAGTTAAAAACGACAAAATGGATTAAAACGAACAAACTACCAAAATGAGGTATTTTAAAATACCTCTCTGTCAAAATTTTGATGTGAAAAAACCAAAGTGCCCCTAAGGACTAAAACGACTCAGACTGACTCAAATGCAATGCTGAAACGATTTCTTAGGTAGAGTTTGATCAATGGTTTATACAGACGAGTTGAAAAGACTCAGAGACGAAGGTAGGGACTAAAATGGGTTCCACTGCAGGAAAAGACCAAAATACCCTTTTCGTATGATTTTATGCAAAAATTTGGAATAAAATGCAGAAAAATATGCAATGGTTTTTAGAAACTCTTTAATGACTTGTAATGCAAGAAAAACACTTCAGACGGTTTTACATGCAAGATAATTGGAGACAGAAACAGTAAAAATATGCGTTTGAAGCACAGTGAATCGGAAAATATCAGAAAATAGGAAAGAAATTTGAACTAGTATTTTTAGGTCCAAAATGAGGGTATGACAGCTGCCCCTATTTAAGTTTCTTTGTCTGGGAGGTCAAGAGACAGAGTCTTTGGCCTGACGGGACGAAGACACTTAAATATTGACATTTGCACTGATTTTGGGCGTAAAAATACATTTTGTGAACATCATGCATGCCATGCAACATTTGGATTATGAATGCAAGACAAATTGAGAGTTGAATTTAACAAAGTATGTCGTACCCATTGCGGGATTGGTAGACATTAACAAGATAGCAAATAACAGGGTATGTCGTATCCATTGCGGGATTGGTAGACATTAACAAGATAGCAAATAACAAAGTTTACTGGGGAAACAAACAGCAAATTGACAGGTACAAGTCGTTCTTTTGGCTCGAACTGGGAACTTGACCGAGAAAACTGACAGGTAGATAGGCACAAGCTGTTCTTGTATTTGAACTAGCCGCTTGGCTGATAACAGACACAAAAAGCATAGGTACAAACTGTTCTTGGATTTGAACTAGTCACTTGACCGATAACAAGAATGAATTGACAGGCACAAGCTGTTCTTGGATGCGAACTAGTCACTTGGCCGTTGACAGAACGAATTGACAGGCACAAGCTGTTCAAAACATAGGTTATAATTCTTACTCGTATTTGAGTGCAGAAGTTACTGAATACATCATATGCATGATCCTTACTTCTCAGGAAATTTACCCAAGTCCATCTACTGTAATCATCAACAATAACTAGTCCATATTTACTTCCATATAAAAGATGCAGTGCTTACTGGTCCAAATAAATCAATATGGAGTAATTCTAAAGGTCTGGAGGTAGAAACAATGTCTTTAAATTTAAAAGAAGATTTCACAATTTTTCCTTTCTGGCATGCACCACAAAGTGCATCTGAATGATAATCAATGTCAGGAAGGCCTTTGACAAGTTGTAATTTACTAAGCTTAGAGATTAACCTCTAGTTAGCATGTCTCAACCTTCTGTGCCATACCCACTTCTTATCATTCACTACAAGAAATTTGTCATATAGCAACGGTCACTTTTAGCAACGGCAGAAAAAAGAGTTAATAGAGATAAAATTTAGCAACTGATGTTTCAATACCCCGTTGCTATAGGTTAAGAATTAAGAATGAAAAAGCGCCAAACATTTTCACCAAATATTCCATTGGCTCCAAAACATAATCGCTTTTATCATAATCGCTTTTCTTATAATCACCTTCAATTAGTTTTCTCAAAATCGGTTATTGCTCATGTAATACCCCGCTCATCAGTATTGAATTATTACCAATTAAACGTATCAGAGGATAAATGTTCGTGATGCAATGTCGGTAATTACACGCATGTTCAGTTATCGGTATCAAGTCAAGCACGTTTAAGACAATGGGTATTTTGGTACTTGCACGCAGACAGTATATAACTGTATCATGTCCCTATTATTTCATTTCCTCATGATCTTTCTCTCTCTAAGTTTAGAAAATCAGAAGTTTTCTCCCTTCTTTCCATCTCTCTCGGCTTCACTCTCTTCACCCCTAATCTCATAAAATTCAATTAAGCTCCAAACCCTTTAAACATGCAATCTTTCTATCATGAATCTTGGATGATTTAAAGTGTGATTTATGTATTAAACTCCTACTTCTCTTCTTCTTCCTTGCTGGCCGAATCATCACTTCCTTTCTCATACTTGAAATGTTGATTCTTCAAGCTTCAGTGGTTGTATGCACGTATTGCTGACTTGATTGTGGATTGTTGGCTTTTAGGAGCTGGTAGAGGAACAAGAAACACAGATCAGTGACTGGGTCCTAAGTTTGGGTGTGGAAGCTTGGAAAGGGTTCAGACTAATCAAATGTAAGTTCTCTAATTTAGTTCCCACCTTGGGTGTTTGTGTGAGATGTTAGAAAATGAGATTGAGATATAGCATTTGAATGTGAATGATTGTTTATTTTGGACCGTTAATGGTATCAGAATTGTCGTTGTTGCTGTTTGGAATGAAAAGCTAGAAGCTAAAAGCCATAAGTTGTCGGTTAAGCTATTTTACAAACAGTCAGAAGTGCTTAACTGGTGAATAACATGTTTTAGAAAGCTGACAGAAACGTGTTTGCTGGATTTTTAGATTCTACATTCAATTCAATTCAAATCGGATATAAATTTCGTATGATTTGGATTAGAAACGGATTCGGAAAACGCATTTGAAGATTGGTAATTTCTACTGGATTTTGGTTACGGGTTTGGGACAAGGTTTCACTAAAACGGTAATAACTCTTTCTATGTAGCTTGGAATTCAGTGAACTTTGTTGCTATGGTTAGCTAAGGTAATGCCCGACATTTTGGTACCAGTTTCACTGATTATGGTCCAGTATTAAATTCTGTAGACGATTTTGAAGTTTGGGGACTGTTGTAGACTTTGAGCTGAAGCAATTGTTTTCATGTTGGTGTAAAGGATGCTTGTACGGATTATGGCGAGGTCTGATTGCTTGAGCCCGTGGTTAAGAAGTTATCAGAAATCTATAAGGTGAGTTCCTTTAGATAGTAAACCCTCCATTTTTGGGTAGTAAACTTATGCCATATAATTTATAACCCTTGAGTTAGAATAATTTTAATATAGTCAGAATAGTTATGATTTTAGTTAAATACTCATATCAATATATTCTAAAATCCCTTTTATGTTAATGTGTATGTCCTTACTGGCACTAATGTTGGAGGATGGAAACAAGGCAAGTATTCGATATATACATATATTCATATAACTTTGAAAAATTGACATTTGATTATGCCGTTAGTCACTAATTTATTTTAATCCTCTTATCACTTGGAATCAAATATTTGCTAAATGTAAATTGGCCATTGTTCGGCCAAATTTGTTAAACTTATTTTTATAGATAAAATTTAGCAACTGATGTTTCAATACCCCGTTGCTATAGGTTAAGAATTAAGAATGAAAAAACGCCAAACATTTTCACCAAATATTCCATTGGCTACAAACACTAGTACAAAAAATACTTTTTAAAATCATGCTTAAGTCGGTTCGCGCTGCCACCCGTCTTAACAAGTGACGCGGTGACATTTTTGCAATTCTTTTAAACTTTCTTAAGTCGGTTATAAGAGTTACCCGACTTAAGGTTGATGAATAGTGAAAAGAAAATATTGATAATTAATTTCTTAAGTCTTTAGGTTAACCACATTACCTAAGAAGTCATTTGCTTAAGTTGGTTTGTTGACCACTCAACTTAGAAATTTTTCCTTCTTATTTTTGTTAAAATAAAAACTTTTCCTTATTTTCTTTGTGAATCAACTTTCCTTCTTTTAATAATTAATAATAATTAATTAAATATTAATACTAATATTAATTATAAATTACTAAATTAAATCTATCTATTAATTAAGTTAATAGTTATATCCTTTCTCACTTTCTCTCTTCAATCGAACCATCTTCTCTCTTTTCCTGCCTCCGCGTGCCACTCGAACCTCCCTCCCTCATCAAACCTTTTCGCCGCTGTTACTCCGCCACTTCAACCTTCCTCCGCCCACTTTAATCAATTTCTACAAAGTTTCTGCCTCCACACTGATGTTGAATCTCCGGAACCTTCTCACTCACTTGCTGCTGTCACTCGCACAGATATCGCTCTCGGAACCTCCGTCACTCACTTTCTTCGTCACTCATTCTCCCCACAAAGGTATGTTTATTCTTTCACAATTTGTTCTATGATTTGGGAATTAGGGTTTACGAAATTTTCATGCCTTAGATTTATTTATTTATTTATGAAATTGATAATTCTAGGTCTTTTTGGTTTTGATTTCCATGAAAATTTGGGATTAAGAAAAGTGAAAACTTTCTGGACAATAACCATGACTGTTTTGATTTGAACAATATTTAGTGTTAGCTCATGAAATTGATTAAGTTCATATTATTAATTTTGGATTTTGATTGATTGTTGTTGAATATTGGTAGTATATTACTTTTGATTTTGTTGAAGATTATTAGTTTGCAACTGGATTTAGATTAGATTTTTGAATTTTTGAAAGGGTTCTGCAATTCCCTTGTTTATGATGCGAAGTAGTACCACATAGTTTCAATTCCCTTGTATGACATCTTTGTTTCATCTACTTTCGTATCGAAATTATAGTGAGTCAGATTGTGTTAACTTATCACATTAAGCACTTTTGCTACAAAGCTTCTACCGTGGCAGGGTACAAACAAACTCCAACCCATTGTGAATCTATTTTATAGGTCTTGCCTAAAAACTCCAACCCTGTATACAAAAAAAGTAACATTTTGTTAGCATAAGACTTTTTTTTTTTTTTTTGAAATAGTAAATATTATTGAAAGCCTCTTACAAGACGTACAAGCTGCATAGATACAGAAGCAAAGTACAAAGGTTCCGTATATAAGCGGACAAACCTCAAAACCAAAAAATCCCCCACTAACATTCAACTCCTACAAACTAGCAAAATCCCACAAAAAACAAGTCCACTGTTGGCCCTGTGATGGCAGGCAGCAGCAGATGCCCTATATCAGTACCAAAACAGCCACGACAACTAGTTACGACGGCTTGCAATGAATTGACACACCAAACTGAAAAACAGCAGCTACAGCCTTCCACTGTGATAGCATAAGACTTGATGTTCTTTTTTTTTTTGTGTAAGATTGTAACTGTGAAAAACTACACCCCCTTCTATGTGCTTTGCATTAATTCTAGAAACTAGAAAATCATCATGCCAATTTAATGTGTCCCTTGTTAAAAGAAATAAAAAAACTCTGATGATGCCATTTTAATGAAAATTTTACAATATAGCACAAATTTGATAATAAAGAGCATTATGTTTTGTGGAAAAAGGTATTGAAAGTTTTAAACTGAATTATTTATGTTTGGTAGCTTTAAATTTGATAATAAGTAACTATTTGATTGATTTAATGGTTCAAGCAAAATCCCATTGTGTAGATGTTTCTTTAAGAATAGGTCCTGCTTGACAAAGATACCATTCTATAAGGCTAAAAGTGACATGTGGTAAATGTTAAATTGTCTTCAATGTATAATTTGCTTGCTTTATATTACGTGGCTGATTTGGAAAAAATGGTAGAGTTAATATTAATTAATAGATTGTAGTGTTTCTAATTGATATGTGCTGGTTTCTTAATTCCTATATAGAACAACTAATTTGTATCTTACAACGCTTTATTTGTTGTGAATTTTTTATAAACAATGACAACTCTTCAGGATCACTACAAGACCTTAAGCTACCCACAAGCCATAGAGGTTAGTCATTCTCTAATACTTTATTCTTTTTCTCTTTATTCATTCTCTAGTTGATAGGTGGTTGAGGTAATTCACGTCAAACTAATTGAAGTGGCTTAAGTTAGTATAAAATAATATAGTGAAATATGCTATGACTGAAGAGTATTGGGGCCAAGTGAACTTGGCGTCACATTCTGAATGCCAAGGTCCTAGCTTCATATTTAAGACATTTCTGAATGGATTTTGTTCTATGATGTTATGTTATACCTCCAATTTTCACTCTATTATTCTCGCTTTGCATATTAATATTGATCTGAATTCTTTGATTAACAATGGAATTGCTTTTTTCTGATAGACGTAGGTCACTTTTCGATCTTCGTTAACAATTGAATGTGTTCGATCTTCTTATATTTTTTCTTTTTATTTGATAATCTTTAATTTAATTTCTCGTTGAAATTGGTTCAATGCGTGTGTGATTTTATTATCTTTTACGTATACAATTCTAGGTGAAGTGCTGATGTATTTACTAGTAGGTTGCTTTTTGTAGTGTATTAGCTTTGCTAGAAGGAGTATTGGTGCACTTTAAAATTGAATCAAGAACATGTACTAAATTTCGTATTCTAGTTCAGTGTAGCTGTTAGCACATGTCAGAATCAGCTTTGTATGAATTTTTGTCATATTTGTGAACTCAACACTACTACGATGAGTTAAATTTTTTTAAACTTAAATTTAACCTCTTGATTTCTATATAATGCACAGGCGGACAACCAAACCCAACCTTCATCGCCAACAGAGATTTTCAGTGTCCTTCTGTTACAATTTCGATCTACAATATCATGAAGTGTTTGATAATTTCACTCAAAAAAAATTGAATATGTTTTGCATTTGTGTGCTTAATTTGACTCTATTATTGTGTTGCATATGAAGTGTTTGATATATTCGAATGAGCGGTCCCCTATTCGAATGACCATCCACAACCATTACTTTGATCCTGCTTATTCTGTTTTAATTGTTCTGGTTCAGTTGTTCTAATTTAATTATGTTCTGGATTTTGTTTTAAATTAATGAACTCTGTTTTGAATTCTGTTCTGAATTATGTTCAAATGTTCTATTTTAATGAACATTTTTGTTATGATTATGACATAAAAGTGACCCTTTTCAATTGTTTTGATTGTCATATTAATGAATTCTCTTTTAAAATATATTCTTATAATCTATATATCTTATAATTTTTCAGGAAGAACTAAACAAATATAATAATGAGGCAGAAACTTCTCAATCGGTTGGGACACAAAGTCATATGCGAGAAAGTCAAGAGAGGACAAATGTGGTTATGGCAAATATGATGTCAGTGATACAAAATCGATTATCTCAAGAAGATTTGAATGATATTTTACAAGCTGCAAAACAGGTATATTATATAATTGATATTTTAGTTTTCGAGTTCAGATATCGAATATGATGATAACATGAATTAAGTAGAGTTTGTAACATATTTTATTTTTATTTTTAATAGGCCACAAATGGTGCTAGTACTCCAAACCTGATAAATTCTTCAAGTCGATGCAGTGATGAAGACGGAAGAGAGGAAGATTAGAAAAAAATATTATCTTGGATATGTTTAGGTTCATCTAGTGTTTTTTTTTATGTAGTATCCATTTTTGTGTTGGTTATTATATAAAATTGACATTATTTTGTTATTTTGATATGTTTGTAAGACTTACTACTTTGATCATATAACTGAAATTTTCTTTGATGTTACCTTAGATTTTGTGTAGTGCAATAAAAAAGTATAGCCGAATATATTATTTTTTTGTCAGGAATTATTGTGAAAATTTAATTATTATTAAAAAATATTTATATTAGGGTGAATTTTATTTAAAAAAAGAAAGAAAGAGAACCTATAGCAACGGACATTTTGGTCCTATACCAACGGATATGGAGGTTGACTAAAATTATTTAATAGGTGTAAAATGTTGTTGCTATAGCTCCAAAATCTATAGCATCAAGCTAATTTTCCGTTGGTATAAGCTATTGAGACGACATTCTTGCCGTTGGTATAAGCATAGTATCCTAGACGGTAGTAGGTGGACGTTGGTATAAGTTTTATGACCTATACCAATGGCTTTTGAGACCTTTACCAACGGTTTCTGCCGTTGCTAAATGGCAAGTTTCTTGTAGTGATTCATTGACAGAAGGAAAATTACCTTCTGATCAACTAGTTCAGAAAAATTGATTTTATAGACATTCTCTACTCTCTTTCCTTTGAATACTATGGACTTGTCATTTTTGTTGATTACAGTACAGTTGGTCTTTTCAAACATCACATCATAACCATTGTCGCAAAATTGACTGATACTCAGTAGGTTATGTTCAAGTCCATCTACCAACCACACATTATTGATTGAGATAGAAGAATTACCAATAGTTCCCGTACCAATGATCTTCCCGACTGGTTGCCTCCAAACTTTACATTTCCTCCTTCTTTCATTGTGAGGGAGAGGAACATTGACTTATCTCCAGTCATGTGTCTTGAGAAACCGCTGCCCAGATACCATGATTTTTGCTTTGACTTTGCTCTTAGGCATATCTGCAGCATTGACAATTTCAGATTTAGGTACCCATTGTTTTATGGGTCCTTTGGGGCTAGTGCTGGAAGTTTTACTCACCATTTCATGTTCCTTGAGGTGTGATTTAGGTAGCTTTTGATTAATCATTACCTTAGGTTTATCACCTTTTGGTTTTGATACTTCAGAAGCAACAACTGTTTTGTCCTTCTGAACCTTAGACTTTAGGACATCAGATTCTGACTTCATCAGACTCTGAGGAACATGTTCTGATATTTTCAGAATCTTAATCTTTGACGTCTTAGATTCAGAATTTATCACAACCTTAGGCTTGAAGTTCTTTGGCTTTGAAGTAATCTTAGCCTTAGAACTGGAAGCTTCAGGTTCTGATTGAACAACAGTTTCCATTTTGACACCTTCAGGTACAAAGAAGGTTTTCAATCCTTCCTTAATGCATTCATAATATGCTTTAAGATTGGTTTCATTAGATTTTGCTTCTGAGAACCCAATCCCTTTGCCATTGTTCTTGTAAATGCTATAAATCATAGAAGCAACTCTGCTTCTTTCAATACCAGACATAATGAAATCTTCAAGAGAAATTTCATGGTTACTTAAAGACTTTCCATCACATTTCTCTTGTAGCTTCTGACATAAGAACCTGAGCTTGTCTTCATAAGTTTTACAAATGAAGTCAAAGCCTTTAAGTCCTTCTTCAGAAGCCTTCAGATCCAATAGAGTTGATTCTTGTTGTTTCATTAAATCAACATATTTTTCTTTCAAATCTCTCAACTCATTGGTTCTTACTTCGAAATGCGTAAGGAGTTCTTTAAGAGACTTAATCAGCTATTCTTTGGGAATTTTAGAATATACCTCATTTTCCTCTTCTGAGTCTGATTCGGCTTCTGAAGTTGCTGTAGCTACTAACCCAACATTTATTTTTGCACCTTCATCAGCTTCCTCCTTGTCAGATTCAGATTCACTTTCTAAATCATCCCATGTGGCCATCAGACTCTGCTTGATCTGTTTCTTGAACTTCCTTGATTTGAATGTAGACTTCTTTGATTTGTCCTTTGATTTTTCCTTCTGAAGATCAGGGTAATCAACAATGAAATGTCTAGGCTTCTTGCAGTAGAAGCAACCCTTTTGATCTTCTTTCTTTGAGCTTCTAAAGCTACCCCTTCTGGTCAGAAACTTCTTGTTCTTCTTGGCTAGATACTGAAGTCTGTTGGAGAGCATAGCCATCATCTCAGCAGCTTTTTCATCACAATCTCCATTAGATGAATCTTCTTCTTTAGACTCAACCACTTTAAGAGCTTTTGATGACTTGCCTTTGGATGGAAGAGCTATAGATTTACTCTTCTTAGTAGACTCATGTTCATTAAGACTTAACTCATGAACTTTGAGAAAACTAACAAGATCTTCAACACTTAATGTAACGCCCCATTTCTATTTAATTATTTTAGTTGATGTTTGAGTATTTCTATTTGATATATATGATTTATATGAATTATATGACCTTTTGGTGTGGTGTGTGTATTTAAATAATTATTTGTGTTTTATCTAAATGAATGTTATTTGTTTTTATTTAATAAAATTAGGAGGAAAATAGTATTTATTTGGTTAAAGGGGAGTTATTATAATTAATTAGAAGTTAAAAGAAAATTAGTGGGGGTTACATATTAAATAGGAGAATTAAGGGAGTTAAGGAAAAGAAAATAAGTTATGTTTTGGGAGAATGGGAAAGAATTGGTCAGACACACTTTTGTACGTACAGTAAGAAAAGAAAACTAAGCTTTTTGGGAGAAAAGGGAGAAGAGCCAAGAACAAGGGGAATTGCCTAGAGGGGAGATTAAATTGCTGTAGTTGTTCTTCTTAATCCAGGTAAGGGTGAGGTTAACTTTCCATCAATAATATATATGTGATTTCTGAAATTGAATTGAAAGTTGTGTTCTTGACCTAGGGTTAGAAAGTGGTGATAATTTGCAAAATGTTGATGATTATGTTGTGGATTGCATGTTTTTGTGTTGTTTTGAGTATTATGTTGCATATAGAACCTGTAATCATTGTAGAAAATCGTTTTGGGTGATTGGGGGATCAAAATTGGGTTTTTGGATGAAAAAGGGCTTAGAAAATCGTAGTTTGAAAACTGCCCCGATGAAGCTTCGCTTGAAGCGAGATATTTTTCGCTTAAGCGAGATTCCCAGAATGCTGTCCAGATGAAATTTCGCTTAAGCGAGATGCAAGCGAACTCCAAGCGAGATTCCCCCAGACTTACGTCTTTTAGGTCGCTTGAAGCGAACCATGAGCGAACTCTGAGCGAGAGAGAACCAACCATTCTGTGAGGATTTCGCTTGAAGCGAGATGACCTTCGCTTGAAGCGAGATGGGTTCTGTAAGACCATTTTCTGAATTTTGCTTCGTGCATTAGGACATTAATTTAGGCATCCTAAACTGTTCCTTTGATTTGTTTAACCTTGTTTATAAAGTAAATATTATGAATGAAAGAGAAGCTATATGAGTGCATGAATATATATAAATAAATATGATTATATATGCTATATCGTTGTTCCGTTGTTGTGTTGTTCCGTTGTTGTTGTCGTTGTTTTGTGTTATCCAAGTTGGGGAGTGCGTCTTAAATAAATTAGGCACAGTTGTTGTTGTTGAATTGTCGTGGTGTAAGTCATACGTAGATGTATGCATTGTTGGTTGGTGGTTGTTGTCGTTGTTTTGTGTTGTCCAAGTTGGGAAGTGTGTCATAAATAAATTAGGCACAGTTGTTGATGTTGAATTGTCGTGGTGTAAGTCATACGTAGATGTATGCATTGTTGGTTGGTGGTTGTTGTCGGTGTTGTCATGTTGTATGTTGATATACACAGTTGGAGTCTGATGCATTGTCATTCAAAGCGGTGAGAGCTTATGCTCTGGAACGCCTTGTCGTTCAAAGCGGGAGGACTCATGTCCTGGAACACTTTGTTGTTCAAAAGCGGTGAGGACCTCGGTCCTGGAATGCAATGTCATTCAAAGCGGTGAGAGCTTATGCTCTGGAACGCCTTGTCGTTCAAAGCGGGAGGACTCGTGTCCTGGAACACTTTGTTGTTCAAAGCGGTGAGGGCTCTGCCCTGTATTTTGGTACCACAAGCATGTGCATTGTTGCATTGTCGTAGTTGTTGTGTTGGGTGAGTTGTCGATGTTGTTGATGTGTCGTTGGTGTTAAGTCGTTGTCGGTGTGTCGTCATCAAGAATGAAGTTGGTTTCGAATTAAATATAATTGGAGTAGTGTTGATAATCAAGTATGATGCTATATTTATATGTATATTTCTTATTGATGTTGTTGATGTGAATTTACTGTTGTTTCTATGCATTGATGAACTTTATATATATATTATTGTTGTTCGTGAATCTCACCCCTTCTGCTTGAAAATGTTGCCCTTCGTATGGGTAACTTGCAGGTGATCCTGAGTAGTAGGTGGTGGCTCAACGTCTAGGACTTGTTACGTATGGGATGGGATTTCTATATTACTTTCACTCCTATGTATTGAATTTTGAGACATGATGATGTAGCTTTTGTTGAAACATTTTGATGAGGCCTTTGTGCCAAGATTTTACTCGAGGATTAATTGTGATTGAAATGAATATTCCGCTGCAAATTTCTATAAGTTGGTTGTTGAAGTTTAATAGTTTTATTTTCTATTAAAGAATTTTTATAAGCAGTGTAATGCTCCGTTTGTGGTTTAACTCTGATTATTTTATTTAAATTACGTATTTTTGGGAACGGGGTGTTACACTTAAAGTGTTTAAATCTTTAGCTTCCTCAATGGCAGTCACCTTTGGTCTCCATCTAGCAGGCAGACTTCTGAGTATCTTGCTCACATGATCAGAGGCATCATAGCTTTTCTTCAGTATTTGAAGTCCAGAGACTAGGGTTTGAAATCTTGAGTACATCTCCTCAATACTTTCATCATCCTTCATCTTGAACAACTCATACTGATGAACAAGCATCAGTGCTTTGGCTTCTCTAACTTTCTTGCTTCCTTCATAGTTAGCACATAAAGATGCAAACATAGCCTTTGCAGTAGATTTATCACTCATCTTCATGTACTCTGCACATGGTATCGCAGAAACAAGAGAACCTCTGATCTTGTGATGTTTCTTGTACATCTTCTTCTGAGCAGGAGTATGTATCTTTCTATCAACAACAACTCCTTCTTCATCAAGGACTAAGTCACCAACTCCATCTTCCAGAATATCCCATAGTTCTTCATCTAAGCCCATGATATAACTGTAGAAGTTAGTTTTCCACCAAGAAAACTCTTCAGGATCTCCATTGAACTTTGAAACTTTCCCTGAGTCAGTTTTCTTTTCATTGTAATTATAGGGCACAACATTATGATTACTTCTAGAACCAACAGAACCAGAAATAGATGATTCAGCAGACATGTTTTTCTCAGATCTTGGACTGTTACACTGTTCGGTGTTATCAACAGAACCAGGCTCTGATACCAATTGAAGGGGAGAAAAACACAAGAAGGGGGGGGGGGGGTTAAATTGTGTTAGCTTTTTCTTCGTTTTCTCTAAAGTTAGAACACAGACCAGAAGCAGTTAAGAACAACTTCTGAAGTGATGTTCAAAACTAGAAATGCAGCGGATAAAAACAGAGAGAAGGAGAGAAGAACGACACAAAGCAATTTATACAGGTTCCTTCCACAAACCGGAAGTAGTCCTGTCCCCCTTGCACTTCCAAAGAGAGTTCACTAAATGTAATATCTGATTACAAATGCTCAAGCACAATTGCAAGAGACTTCCAATGCTCAAGAACACAATCAAGAGACTTCTAATGCTCAAGCACACAAGCAAGAGACTTCCTATCAAAAAAAATTACAAAGAAAATGTTTGAGGTTGAACACTTGATATACAATCAGTGGTGTTCACAATACAAATCAGATACAGACTCTTAAGACTTTAGAATTTCTAAGATATGAACTTGAAAACTGAAATTCTAAGTGAACTTTTGGATGCTAAACAATTTGACAGAGTTTTGGCGCTTTTAAAATGTTGTAGAGTCTTGTTGTTCTTATGGTATTCAATCCTTTATATAAATGTGTGAATTTGAACGTTGTAAGTGCTAGCACATCCAAAAAGAGTCGTTTGTTGAAGCTTGATCTTTCACCAATGATTCCTTGCCTGATTAAGGTATTGTCCTATGAAGGATCAATTTCAAATCCATTCCAATAGAGAGGGAACATTGATACAGGCGGAGTTGTATATGAGAGCTGTTTTTCTTGTCTTGTAGCAGGGACAAAGAAACAGAGTAGTGGAAAAGGTGGTTGTACAGTTCGTACAGAGTACAAAGTCAACGCTATTTGTATTTTAGCAACCAAATGCTTTCAAATGCTTTCAAAGAGATCATTGTGACTTCCTTGTAGTCTTCTGCCACTCTTAGATGAAATATGATCCATAACACAACTCTTGAAACTTTAAATCTTGAATCATTTTGCTTCTGGTGATACACTACAACTTCTAGTGAAGCAGCTTCTGATGACCTTCGGCTTCTGATGACGTCATCACTTCAGGAGCACTAGTCTTCAAGAGCACTTCTCTTCAGACGCTTTAAGCTTCCTTTTTGTTGATTCCTTTGCTCTCTTTTGTCCATTCAGAACCTCTAAAAAATGTAAAAATTTGATCTATGGTCCTGTATACTTGAACAAATATTAGCAATTCCAATTGACAATTTTTAATACCTTGTTATCATCAAAACTCTTTAATGTTTAATGTTACTAACATTTTGTTCCAACATCATCCGGGAAAGGCGAATGTGGTGGCAGATGCTTTGAGTAGGAAGTCTTTGCATATGTCGGCTTTGATGGTTAAGGAATTAGAGTTAATCGAGCAGTTTTGAGATTTGAGCTTGGTTTGCAGGTGTGTGTAGTTGGGAATGTTAAAGTTGACAAGTAACATCTTGGAAGAGATCAAGGGTGGTTAGAAAGAGGATTTGAAACTCGTAGATCGTGTGGTGTTGGTTAACCAAGGTAAAGGTGCGGATTTCAGATTGGATCAGAATGGTGTCTTGATGTTTCGTGATCGAGTGTGTGTGCCGGATGTGCCTGAACTTAAGAAGCGTATTTTGGACGAAGGTCATCAGAGTAGTTTGAGTATTCATCCAGGAGCGACGGAGATGTATCAGGATTTCAAGAGATTGTTTTGGTGGCCTGAAATGAAGAAGGATATATCCGAGTTTGTGTATACTTGTTTGGTTTGTCAGAAGTCGAAGATTGAACATCAGAAACCGTCGGGTTTCATGCAACCATTGTTTGTATCAGAGTGGAAGTGAGATAGTATCTCTATGGATTTTGTTGGGGCTTTGCCGAAGACTGTGAAGGGTTTTGATTCGATTTGGGTGGTTGTTGATCGGTTGACGAAATCAACGCATTTTATTCCTATCAAGACCGGTATGACTGTGGCGAAGTTAGCTGAGATCTACATTGAGCAGGTGGTTAGGTTGCATGGTATTCCTTATAGCATTGTGTCAGATCGGGATCCGAGGTTTATTTCTAAGTTTTGGGAGAGTTTGCAAGCTGCTTTGGGAACTAAGTTGAGGTTGAGTTCTGCTTATCATCCTCAAACTGATGGTCAGACGGAGATTTGTCGAGGGCTTGTGTTTTGGAGCAAGGTGTCAGTTGGGTAGAATGTTTACCGTTGATTGAGTTTACTTATAACAACAGTTTTTATTCTAGTATCAGAATGGCACCGTTTGAGGCTTTGTCTGGGCGGAGGTGTAGAACGCCGTTGTGTTGGTTTGAGTCAGGTGAAAGTGCTTTGTTAGGACCGGATGTTGTGCAAGAGACGACTGCGAAAGTCAAGATGATTCAAGAGAAGATGAAAGCGTCTCAGAGTAGGCAGAAGAGCTATCATGATAAGAGGAGAAAAAACATTGAGTTTCAAGTTGGTGATCACGTGTTCTTAAGGGTGAATCCTGTAACCGGTGTTGGTCGTGCTTTGAAGTGTCGGAAGTTGACACCGCGTTTTGTTGGACCGTTTGAGATTGTGGAGAAGATTGGAGCTGTAGCGTATCGGATTGCGTTACCGCCGTCGTTGTCGAATCTTCATGATGTGTTTCATGTGTCTCAGTTGCGGAAGTATGTGTATGACGAGTCTCATGGGATCTAAGTGGATGAGTTGGAAGTAAGAGATAATTTGATGGTTGAGACTTGGCCTGTTAGAGTTGAAGACCGTGAGGTGAAGCATTTGAGGGGTAAGGAGATCGTTTTGGTGAAGGTAATTTGGGTTGGACCAACTGGCGAGAGTGCTACTTGGGAATCAGAGAGTAGGATGAATGATTCGTATCCGAAGTTGTTTCCTTTAGGTAATTTCCGAGGACGAAAATTCTTTTAGGGGGGAGAGTTGTAACAACCCGATTTTCGTTATTTTGTTTTTAATTGATTTATGTGTATTTATGTATGCTTGTATGTGTTTATTTACCCTTTGATGTATTTTCTTGAGTTTAGTGATTAGGAGGGTATTTTGATCTTTTGGCGAGTAAGGGTAAAATAGTAATTTTGGTCGAGGATTAATCGTAGCGTTTTAGTAAGAACCGATTGTTTAGCAATTTATTAGTTAGTTGTAGTAATTAGAATTAGTGTCGGTAGTTGCTAATTATTTTATCTTTAGTAAGTTAGAAAACTAGTAAGTGGCGTAATTAGAATTGAGCCCAATTAACATTTGGTGGGTTAGGCCTAATGGGTATGACTATATATTCCAACTTTAGAGAGAAACTAGGGTTATAATCATTTGTTCATTTTTCCTAAGAGGCTAGAGAGGCTAGAGAAGGGTTGAAGAGAAAAATTGGAGAGGGGAAGCATTTGGAGCTAAAGTGAAGCCTAGGAATTGATTGTAGAAGATTAGAGGTAAGGGGGCTAGTCTTTGATCATAATCTCTTTTCCTACCCTTTTCTCATAAGTAATTAATTAATTAAGTGATTTTGGGAATAAGTGATTATTTGAAATTAAGTGAATGAATCCATGTTTTGATGTTGATGATATGTTTGTACATGTGAATTGAATGATTAATTGTTGTTGATATTGAATTCATGTGTCAAAAATCATATATGTGAATATGTTGTGTTTTTGTGAAAAAGTGATGAATGATGAAGTTGTATTTTGTTGAACTTGGAATGAATTCATGATTAATTGTGGTTGATGATGTTTGAAAACATGTTGTTGATGAATTGGTGTAATGATTATGCCTATTGGTGATTTGGTGATGAAAGTTGTTGTTGCTGTGGAATAATTATGAAAGTTTGGTGAATTTTTGAATTTGGACAAAATGGTGTTTGATTTATGAGTTTTGAGCATTCTTGAGTATGTGTTTATGTATTTGACCTATAAACATTATTTGGGACGTGTTTTGAGTGTGGAAGGATCAAAATTGGAGTGTTTGGGAAAAAAGGTTTTGAAATTCAAAGTTTTTTTTTCTGAACACATGAGTGTTCGCTTAAGCGAGCCCTAAGCGAAGCTTAAGCGAGCGTGCCCAGGTCGCTTCTGGACACAGTTCGCTTGAGGGAGCTGTGAGCGAGCGGTGAGCGAACAAGAATGTTGCTTCTGTCAAGAGTTCGCTTGAGCGAGCGGCAAGCGAACCCCAAGCGAACAAGCCCAAACTGCTACTAAGACCAGGTCGCTTAAGCGAACCAGCCTTCGCTTAAGCGAGCAGCATCTTGTTCAGCCACACTTGATTTTTCGTTTCGTGTACTTGGGGATCAATCCGAACTTTCTAATTTGTTTCTTTAGACTTGTTTAATTATTACTTATGTATCTAATCCTATGGAAACATCATTGATATGGATTTGGACTTAGTTTCATAAATTGTTCATAATGTTTGAAAAATCGTCCAAGAACATCAATTTTCCGAAAACTTATTTTCTCAAAGAGAATGATGTAGGATTACATATGTATGCTATCTATATGATTAAATAAATGGCCTTGAATTATTTCTTTGAGAACTAGAATGTTTTGCTTTGAAAATGGACTATACTTGGAAAAGTAACATTTTGAGACGAACTTTGAGTTTTATGAGAATTCGTGGTAATTGGCCGGTGAAACGCTCATGTAAGTGCACCTTCATTCATATGCAACTAGTGTACTTACTTAGTGGAGGCAATTGAATAGTTGGCTTTGTTTTGGTTCATGAATCACAATTGTTAAAGTTGTGAATTATATCATGCGAACTTAGTTAGAAATATTCCTTGAAATCTTTTACTTGGATATTCCTTCATGAATAGTTTGATTATATATGTTGAGTGCATATATGTTGTTGTTGGTGATTATATATGTTGAGTGCATATATGTTGTTGTTGGTGATTATATATGTTGAGTGCATATATGTTGGTGGTGAAATCTTTTACATGCTATTGGTGTTGTTATGTTGGTGAAAGCATGTATTGGAATATGTTGGTGTGGACTTGTGAAATTACATGAAGCATGTTTGTTGTTGTCGAGTCCTAGTTCACACACGTTGTTGTTGTCTTTCATCTCCAGTTGTTGTTGTTGAATACTTCGGTATTCATTATGCGGGTTGTTATGATGTTTTTGTTGCATCAGGGGCGACGACCTCGAAGATGAAAGGAAGTTGGTACCACACGTATTAGAGTTGTCTAGACACATTGTATGTTCTAAGAAGAGTCGTGTTTGTTTTGAACTTGACATGAATACGTGTTGGTGTATTTTGGTGTGCTTGATGATTGTTGGAATTGGAAATTATACTTGTGTATTCGATGATGAATTTGATCATGTCTATGCTTATTCTTGCAAGATATAATTGTTGATGCGTGCTTAATCTTGTTTATCTATTGATTATGATTGATGTAAAACTAACCCCCAGTGGTCTGTGGTGGACCGCCTACCTATTTGTATGAATGGGTAGACGGCGTGCAGGATTAGTGATCGCTTTGCGTTTGGTGAGTGCTCATGGTAGTGGAGCTTCATCCTTTTATGTTGTTCGTCGTGTCTTAGAGGCTCTGATCTAGGACGGCGTTGTTTTTATATTCAAATTTTCTTATATCTTGAGTTGTATCTTGTGGAGATTACTTAGGTTGTTGGATTTATCTTATGTTGATGACATGGTTTTGTTGAGATGTATTTCATTCTACTGTGACTTTATGTTGAAGTTATATTCATGCATGATTACTTGGTGATTATTGTAGACGTGACAACTATTTCTTATTTATTTATCGAAATTGCATGATTTATTGCTTAATTAGAAATAGGGCGTTACATTTATACCCCTTTCTATTCGTGTATGTTGCAGACCACGCTAATAGCGTGTACCCGCTCCCTTTGTCCTTCTGATCTGGATCGAACAGCCTATAATGCTCCTTTCGGTGATCAGATCCTGGCTGTTTGATTTCAATCGGACGGCCTAGATCTGATCCTAAAGCCCAACGCGCTTATATCTCTCTCTTAAGGCCCATTCCCTATTATGTACCCCCCATATAACTTCTTACACCCCTCATTCCCTTTATTTCTATTTTTTGTATCATTTTCATGCAATTTTTTTATTTTGTCATTCATTTTTATTTTATTTCATTTTGAATTTTATTTCTTATAGTTTATTACCATCTCATGCATATTTAAATTATGTCATTTATTTTATTGTATAGCCTTTAGAATGTATTTTAGGTCAGTGTAAATCATAAATGAGAATAGTGTGCGTCTGTGTCTTTTTTTTTCTTTACCGCTTTGTATATATCAAAAATACAAAAAAAAATAGGTTAGGGATTATGTGGTGATCTAACGTCATTACAAAAATCCACGCGCTTTTATTTTTATTGCTCCGTTAGTTTAATTTTCATTCATTATTCAAAAATAACAAAAACATCCAAATAACCAAAAAATTCACAAAAATATTTTCATAATAAACCTTGATTTTCAATCAAGTGATCGTTCTTTTTATTTTCTTTCTTAATCAAATTTCAAATCAATATTTAATTATACTTTGAGTCATTTTTCTTTCAATATAAAAAAATACAAACCAATTCTTATTTGCCACTTGACTTTTTATTTTAAAACCTTTTTAAAACTGATAACAAACACAAAACCAATCAAACGGTAATTTTTACCTCGAACTACGAGATTCTGATCCCTCACGGGTACGTAGGCAAAGGACCCAGTCCTTCCGAATCAATAAAAAATGTAGATAATAGGCTTCTTTCTTTTCTTTAATCACTATTCTTACGTTCCTTCTTTTAACTCAAAAATAAGCAAGTTATAGCAAAAAAAAGTAAAATAAAGTCGATAGGTTCTCGTAGAGTACTACGAACATAAGGAGTGCTAACAACTTCCCCTTATGTAACCAACCCTCGGACCCCATATAAATTAAATAATTTTTTCAAAATTCGTGAAATAATTTAGTGAGTCAAAAGCTAATCAAATAGCTTTGATCTCCGAAAAATGACGCGACACTACTGTATGTTGTTTGGGAATTTATTTTTCCTCTGATTATTTGAGTAGCATGTTGTGACAGTTGACTGTCTGTTTGGGATTTTATGGGAATTTATTTTTCCTTATATTTTCGCTGTTGCAATCCTCTGATTTTCTAGGATGATTACTATTATTTCTCTTGCCTGCATATTTCCATGTGTTGAATAATTTGTGAAAATATTGGAAGCAAAATCTGAGATCTGTGATATACTTCTTTTAGTCTTGAAGATTTTGATGTGACTGAAGAACTATATTTTTGGTATCTTTTAGTAATCTGAGTTTGTGAACCTTTCTTCAAGGAAGATTTTTATTACGTGAAGATTGAAGAAAAGGTTACGTGTTGTCTCTCTTCTTTGTTTGGACTGACCTCAAGTTGTTTTAGCCAAAAAACTGCCAAAGGGGGAGATTGTTGGATATTTGTATGTTGGCCTCACTTTTGCCTAAAACAAATATTCACTTCCGATGTGGAACACATTGTTCCAACATCCAGACATGGTTCTGTGTGTTCTGTACCTTGCCTTATTTTACGCACGCGTTTGTTTGTTTAAGGAATCCAACCTTCATTAGTGTTGGTCAACCTGCGTGTCTTTATTAGAGAATCAGAACATATGTGATTTCTTGAGGAAGTGCTAACGACTTAGGAAAGTCTTGAAGGTGATCAGTATGTTCCTAAAGATGTGTCTACATTTTAGGACTTTCCTTATTTGGTTATGTTTGCTGAGAATTGGATCACCGATTTGTTCTGAAGCCCAACTGGATTATTTGACCCGTATTGCTTCAGTATTTAGACAAGACTGCAAGACCTAGTTCATCATTCAAGCCGTCATTTTGAAGAATAAATCTTTAGGGTTTTGAGTCTCTCATTTTGTGAGCCTTTCATGTGTCATATTGATACATGTTTAGGACTGTGTTTTGAGTTGTATTTCGTTCACTGCTCGGAAGCTTTTAAGCAAAGCGTTAGGTAAATTGTGCACTACACCAAAGCTGTGAAGTATGGTGTTAGTTGTTTGTGTTTTGAAGGCAACTTCACTTAATTGATTGTGTCTGTATTCTGAGAATCACAGAGTCTGTGATATGTTGTAAGGGCATCTAGCTACTTTAGGTTGGGGGTAGGTCCTGGAGGGGAAGTTATAGACACTTTTCCATACTTTGTCTCTGGAGTACTTCACTTAATTTCCTCTGAGATGAGATCTCAAATCTAGGAGTTCCTAGGTTGAAGTCATTACGGGTAGGTCCTAGGTCCATAGTGCAAACCGTGGTTTGTTGAGAGCTATTGAACGAGGACTACACTAGTGGATTTTCTTTATGACTTGGTAGCCTCCAGAGTAGGTGTGTTGTCACCGAACTGGGTTAACAAACTCTCTGTGCATTTTACTTTTCTATTTGTTTCTGTTTATCTGTTTGTGTTAGCTTAATGTTCTAAACTTTTAATTCAATATCTTATTGTGTGTTACTGGTGTTGGAACATCATGTAGAACATCCTAAGTCTAACGTGCCAGAATTTCATTGTCCAGTCTCATTATGCTCTAAGTTTTGAGCCTTTGATGACCGACATTATGAGTTAGTGAATTTGAGAAATAATCAACTTGATCACTCGTTCGACTGCTCTAGCATTGCCTATTCTCCACTCAACCGAGGGGCCTCGTTGCAGAATTGTTTTTAGGTATGAACATAAAGATTTTAAATTATGAAAAAAAATTAAACCTCAATTCAAGTCGGGAAACTATGGTTTTCCTTCACGTTCTCTTTCCTTTTTCGTTGTTCTAAAAAATCTATCCTTTCCTCACCTCCTATACTCTCATTGGAGTCTCAAAGTATTGAGCAGAGGAGTAGAGGCAAATGTATTTTAAAAGTAGTGTCAAATGTATTCTAATGGTTATCCGAATCCGAAGGTAATATTTTCTTCCACTCATAAAAACAAACCCCTGACTGCATAGTCTTAACTCGTGCTTGACCTTTTATTGCATGGTCAAACTTTCAACCAAGTCATCATCACCTTTTACAACTCACGATTTCGTATATCTAACATGAACGTCAAAGTATGGGTCCCGTCCAGCACTATCAATGAACATATTGATCATCATATTGATATATCTCTAAACGTACCTCATTCATTCTCAAGGACCTCTTTTGCAAAGATTTTGTCATTCACACGAATCTAACTAGTCAAGTTTAACCTTCTTTCTTAATGTATCAATAATTGTAAGTGGAGTTTTGGGACATTTGACAAGATGGAAGTTGTGGGCACCTTTCCCACCTCCTATCCCATGTTTAGATGCGGAGAGTTAACCAAATACACATCAACAACTATCAATGTTTGTCCATATGTGGTATTTGTTGCGACACTTCAATTCTTTTTCTTTTGGACGTTAATGTTCCTAGGGAAAATGAGTTCTGATAATGTAGAGTTAAGCTGTGAGGTAAGAATAATCTTTTTATCTAGAAATCGAACTCGGGCTCTCCGGGACAATTCATCCTTGATGAAGCTTATTAAACACTTGAATTCAATTGTTTGATTGTGACTCTTCAATTTTATAATGCATGATTAGTAATCCTTGATCAGCCGGGGTTGACCGACTCTAGCTAGCTGCGTGAGTGGTTTATATATACATATTTGAATTTTGTTTGATCTTTTTATGATTTGAAATCACTGTCCCTTTCAAACATGTAAAATGGAATACTACATATGGCTGATTGCAATAAGAAGCGACAAGATAATATTTTATTTTGTTCCCACACTTTCGTGTAGTTCCAATCAACAATTAGATTGCATGTTTATGTTAGTGTGTGGTGGTTTGGAATTGTTTTCCAACTTGTAATGTTTTGTGGCTTATTACCCTTTTATTTCTTGTTATAGGGTAATGCTTTTAAATAAAATTTCCTCATTCTATAAAAAAGAAAAACCAAATTGCATTCATAGTTTTTTTAGGGAAAATTGCATTCATAGTTGTGGTTGCGATTATGGATATAACGGAAAATTGCGATGAATCATTCGATGTGACCTCACTTATAGCTGTAGTAACATAAAGAACGCTACCATTTACTGAATTAAAGCTGCAATTTTTTGTTGTTTTAAATCATAGTTTAACCTTTATTTTTTTGGAAAACCAAAATCATAGTTTAAGGTTTTAAAAATGATTAGTCACTAAGATTGAGACTGTATCTATGATGTTGATGGCAGCACAATTACATTACTGTGATTGAGGTAGTGTGAGCCCATTTGACAATGATTTTATTATTTTAATTAAAAAATATAAATATAACGAAAAATATTTATTTGTTATTTCATATCATCAACTAATTATACCTTGTTTAAAAAAGACCCATTAATTTTACCTAACACTATAAATTATTTTTCACCAAGCAAAACCTTAAGCTTGATACACCTCTAAATATAAATATGTACATATTTGTATTCAAGGTGATATTATTATTAACATAATCACTACTAAAAACATGCGAATTATTGATGAAATTTAGGGAGGGATCGAAAGCCATCACTAATGGAACCATAATTAAACGTGGAAAGCCGTAACTTCCACGAAAATCAAGTTGGCGAACATTATTTTCTTAAAACCATTTTAACTCAAACAAGTATTCTTCTTCCATCAACACTTGCAGGCCAACTAGCACAGGTTAGTTAGTAGGTTATGCAAAGTTGGGTCTTGCTTGGAATTAAAGTAGGCAAATAAACCTAAAGCAAAGATAAGACCAAAGCGTCTTATAGTGATGTGTGTACATATATACGACAATTTGAAGATATCGAAAAATTCAAGAAATGGGATTTGAATTGTAATGTGTGCTTTATATATATATGATAGAGACAAATTTTTGTCAAAACATTGGTCTCAACATGAATGAGTTCTCTAGTACTCTAACATGATTTGCATCGGATAAAATTGTTTGCATGTGAACCAAGATTCTCTTATACCATTATTCTTCTTTGTGGATTCATACTGTTAAAACATGTGATGTAGCAGAGGAAGACTTATGCACTTAAACAAGTCATTATAAACCCATAGACTATTGTCATATTTTCCATAGACTTATGCACTTACATATTTTTATTTTATTTTTAATTAGAAAGACATTTGAATTGATAGGGACATAAGATTTAGTTATTATATTGTGGTTTACTTACTAAACAACGAATTGAAATATGATCCTCTCAACAAAAATACATAAATATGATATAGCTCATGTTCTATACATTTTTCTACATGTTCTGACCATCAAAATCAAACGGTCGTTAAATACTCATTCTATATTTTTCTATATGTTTTGACCATCAAACGGTCGTGAAACACTCAAATGATTATTCTTTCAAGAAAAGTAAGACGATGTTATAATGTATTTCCATTCTTGTTGATTTAAATATCCTCATTAATTTGCACAATGGTAGAAAATTTATTGATAGTTGATGATATAAAATTAATACATAGCTTAAATTGAAACAAAAAGACAGTGATTTTTATTTTTTTTTACATATTCTACATAATCTATTTAGAATCTTCATACTTCTTTGGATAATAATCTACTTCTCCTTTTGAACCTAACTCCACATCCTGAGGTTTCTCTTGGATATCAACACTTCCTTTGTAATGATATCTTTGAGAAACATACAAAAAGTAAACCAAGTTGAGAACTCCAACCCCAGCTAGAAGGTAGTAAAAGTAATCTAACCTTCCAGCATTGATATCATTTGTTAACCAATCTGGATGGCTATGTGTTTTTGTGACACTATGAACAGTGGTGACCAATATGCTACTAACATAATTAGCCAAAGCAAAAGAACAAGAGAACAAAGCATTAGCAATGCTTCTCATATGATCAGGAAATTGTCTATTGAAGAACTCAATCAGTCCAATTATGTTGAATGCCTCACAAAAACCTAACAAGACCAATTGTGGAAATAGCCACATTACTGACATAGGAGCAATTCCTTGTGGACTTGGATTAGCATTTGCTACATCTCTTCTAACTTTTTCAACCAAACCAGCTACAATCATTGATATAATAGAGAACACCATGCCAATTCCAATTCTTTGGAGGAGAGTGATTCCTCCTTCATTCTTTGTAATTTTTCTTAGTGATGGTACACATATCCGGTCGTAGAATGGGACCCATAAACCTATGACGATCAACGATATGACTCCGAGTGAACCGGCTGGGATTTGGAATTTTGGTCCGAGGTGTCGGTCCATTTTCATGGCTTGTGATACAATAAATGTTCCTTGTTGCGCCATCGCGGTGAAACCTAGGATACCGGCTGCCCAAATTGGTAATGTTCTTGCTATGCATTTTACCTCTTCTACATGCTGGATGCTAACAAGGTTCCATTGATTAACGATGGTTCCATCTGGGTTTAAATCACCCTCCATTACTAGAGCAGCTTTATCCAAAACCCTAGAGTTTACATACAAATTTATAGTTAGATTTTAGAACAAATGTAATAAATAATAATTTAAATATCTTTTTACTAAATAATATAACTCTTTATGATGTAGATATCTAATTTGTGTGTGAAAATAATATAACTCTGATATAGATATCTAATTTTTGTAAAACAACCCTTATATTTTATACACTCTTAATTTCCTTATGCTCATTCAACACTTTATTTTCTATATCTCTCTTCTTATCACGTTACTTACTTATTACATTTATCACATACCTCTATCTTTTTCTATTCCTCTCTTGACTTAGAATGAGTAATTGGTGTACAAAAATAATTTTCCCTTATAAAAATGGCTAGCAAAAATAATAATGATTCCAAAAGGTGAATAATTTGTAAAAGCAATAAAGTATTGATTTCTCGCGGGGTTAGTTATTGTTGGTGGTAGCACTAACAACTCTAATTATTAGCTAATAATTTTTTTTTAAAAACGACATACGTGACCATATAATAAATAAACATAATTATTGCAATAAATAATCATAGATAGAGATATCTTACCTAAATTGGTTGGTTGGAGGTAGCTTTGACAAAATGGCTTTCCCAATTAATGGAGGATCATAAAATATTCCATCAACATGTTTCTCATTTGGAAGCTTCACTTTTCTCTTTCTAAAAGAAGCCACTAAAACTTGTGCAATACTAGAAAAAATGCTTCCTTCTGGCTTCACATGCACATAAATCTTTGTTCCAATAAAGAACAAAATTATGGAACATAACATGCATAAAGTTGGTATAGCAAAACCAAATTTCCAACTAACTGAGTCTTGGATGTAAACAATTACTGTTTGAGTGAATAACAATACCAATGTAAATGATGTATAGTACCAATTAAAGAAACTATTGATCCCTTTTTTTCCTTCTTCTGTTGTAGGGTCAAATTGGTCAACACCAAAAGGTATGCTACATGGTCTTATACCTGAAGAACCTATGCTTAGAAATATAAGTCCCATGAATAGAAAACCAATTTGAGATGAGTTTGCAGTAACACATTGATTCAGTGCTTGTTGTTGAGGTGTGCAAGATGGAGGGTGTAATTTTGGTAACCATGCTGTTAATGTCACCGCTGTCATACCCTGTTACAACAATTTCAATAGAAATTAAATATAATTATATATTTAGGAAAATGGTCATGTTAACTTGTGCCCTGAAGACACATGTTAATAAACTCAACAAGATCAACTTTGTATTAAAAAACATAATATTTTAACTTTTTTTTTGACAAATATATTTTAACTTTTAAATAGTTGAACATTAAACTTTTAATACATATATTTTTATAATGAGTTCTTTAATATGTGCCTTAAAACATAAGTTAGCTTTTTTCTTACAAAATTATATTAATTTGAAAGATATTTTTTTAAAAGAATATCCATTCACCATCTTGATGTCTAACAATTTTACATTATTCTGTCATATCATTTTTTTTTTTTGCGTATTTATTATATTTAGGTGAAAATAACAAAAATAATAAATGTGAAAGAGACAAAGGAAGTGGCATGACAAAAATTAATATGCACAAAACAAGACGATGATGTCACGTTAGAAAATTGATCTATGACAAGATTTTATATGCAACAAAATAAAGGTAGTTACAGTAGTCAATCTTAATAAGCTGAGCTGAATTGTGAATTCCACTAACTGATTTTTATTTTATTTTTTGAAGAATCCACCAACTGAATTTTTTATTATCCTCGTTTTGTTTAAAATTTGTCTAAAAATAAAGGTAGTTACAGTATTCAATCTTAATAAGCTGAGCTGACTTGTAAATTCCACTAATTGAATTTTTTATTATCCTCGTTTTGTTTAAAATTTGTCTAAAAATAAAGGTAGTTACAGTATTCAATCTTAATAAGCTGAGCTGACTTGTAAATTCCACTAATTGAATTTTTTATTATCCTCGTTTTGTTTAAAATTTGTCTAAAAATAAAGGTAGTTACAGTATTCAATCTTAATAAGCTGAGCTGACTTGTAAATTCCACTAATTGAATTTTTTATTATCCTCGTTTTGTTTAAAATTTGTCTAAAAATAAAGGTAGTTACAGTATTCAATCTTAATAAGCTGAGCTGACTTGTAAATTCCACTAATTGAATTTTTTATTATCCTCGTTTTGTTTAAAATTTGTCCATTTTGTCACTTCTACTACATCTTTACTACATTAGATTATTATAAAAAATATTAGCTACATGAAATTATTATGTTCAAGTGGTCCAATCTAATTCCAGTACTGTTTTTAAGTCCATTTATCACACTATGGTACCTGGACGACATAGCAAATGGCAATAATGGCATGATATAAAGATACATACCGAACCTTTTGATATATTATCTTTTAATAAAAAGAGTAAACGCTTGAATAATTTACATGCAAGTATGTCCCCTCAAAAAACAAAAAAAGTAGTATGTAAATTAAAACAATAGAATATATTTTTTTTGCTAAAAAACAAGAGAATAAAAACTATTTAATTGTGATTTTAACAAAAAAACTATTTAATTAAGAAACAGTAGTATTTTATATTAGTTTAGTTTAACTAATTATAAATATTTCTTTTACATTATAAGATAATATATAATTTTATTTTCTTTAACAGTATACAAGGTACTTCGAGTAAATGAAACAAGAGGAATGCAGCACTCTCTTTTCAACACTCTCTCAAACACTCACTATCTTATTGGGTGAAATCAATGTATGTCCCACCACTTTAAGTGAGTTCCACACATTGATTTAAGTCAATTAGAGAGTGAGTATTAGAGAGAGTGTTGCTAGCACTACTCATGGAACAATAATAGTGTTCATATAAGTTTTGTGGCTTCTTCAGTACTAAGAAATGACACTTATGTATCTTTACATCTTCCTCAAACTCAAGAGTCAATTAACATTGAGTCAAAACAAAAAGAGTCAATAACATTGTTAGTGACAATTATAAAGCCAGTTTTGTTTTGTTTCTTTCTAAGATATTGAAGCGTTAAAATAGACTCTAAATTACTATAATAAGTGTCATTTTATAAATTATGTTTAAAGTAAGATATTTTTCATGATGAGACGGTGTATATGAATTAAATCTTAAAATAAATTCTTACCAATAGTGAGAAAAAGGAAGCAAAAGCTATAGTCTTGAAGCGACCTGTGTAGGTATCAGAAATGAAGGCCCCAAGTAAAGGAGCAAAGTTTGAAATACCACCCCATATGTTTAGAATGTTTGAAGCATGAACTTGCTCCAAATGAAACTCTCTTGTCAAATACACCATAAAATTAGCTAACAAACCAAATGCTGCTAACCTTTCAAACGATTCATTTCCTGTATTATTAACAAAGGTAGAAAAATGTCAAATTACTTGTAAATGAGATTTCTTTCTAAAGCAATGATAAAAACTATGGAAGTGTAGGATATATTTCTTGCAAAATTACAAAAATAAATAGCTTTAAAAATAGGCCACAGTTACACTCATTAATCAATCTCAACCAATGATTTGAGATCGATAAGTTCAAATTATACCTCCACTAAATTATTACTCTCTCCGTAACAAAACATAAAAAAAAATAAAAAATACTTCTACACGAGTATTTTTTTTTTCTTATATTTTGTTAGAGAAGGAGTACAAGAATAATGTTTCTCATAGGGTTGAGATCGAACGACCAAAATAAACTATTTCAGCAAGCAATTACAACATGTAGTCCAAACCCGAAATTCGACCACATGTTGTAAGCAGAAAACATTTTAAAATAGATGAATAGATATATATAGCTATGTCAAATCAAACCTAAAATAAAAGGCATGGCCTTCCATCCTCCAGGTTTCTTCTTGCCATGTTTTTCATAGTTTGGTTCCTTTTCTATTGTTGAAGAAGGGAATTCAGAGAGGTTTGTTCTATTATCTTCTGCACTCATTTTCTCACAACTCTAATGAATCACTATTATTTCCTTTAAAGTATACTCCACTATGACTCTATATATATAGCTTCAAGTTTTTGTGTGTTCTCTCTCAAGGTTTAAAAAAAGGTTTATATGTAAAGTGTTTGGCTTTTGGTGGTTTGAGGTAAAGACCCAAAGACACTAATTTATAATGCAATACACAATGATTGAATGGTTGAGGTTTGATCATAGTGGAGCTATCTAGTATCATAACAATGTTTTATTGATTTGTTGAATAGTCGAATACTTCCAAATTAAATACAGAGTTTTGAACGCGTGCTATGTATAGAGTACCGACTCATATGCATGAGATACATAAACAAGGATTGCGTGCTCTGTTTGTTATGGTTAGTGGAAACGTGGGGACCATGCACTTCAATCCCTTCCCTATAGTTTGTACGTGCATGGTAAAATCTAAAGCACTATGTATCATTTTAAGTATCCACTTGTATAACATTTTAAAGTATGGTTGATATGTACAACCCACTAAAGAATGCAAGCTACGTTTCCCGGTAATATTGTAATCTGAATCGTAGTAGTATTATAATATTATTGTTGCTTGTAACATTGAAACCCTAATTCATCATGTAATACAAAAGAAAAAACTATAATTGCTTTATAGTTGTAGAGGTAGATACCATTGGCCGAAATGCGTTAACAAAGATCGTATGTTTATTGCCTTTCATTTTCGTTTCTTATTATTCTTTTGTTACTAATTGTTGTAATAACATATAGTTTGTGTAGATTTATTTGTATAGGTGTTACAATGGATTATATATACTAGTGACAATGATCCAAACAATTAAGTTTAAGGAGTTAATGAGCTTCATTAAACGAATTGTTTAAGAGAATTTGAGTTTGATTATTAGATGAAACAATTTTGGAACAAATCTTTTTTATTATCTGTCGAATCCTTTAAAAATTAAAGGGTTAACACAAAAATAAAAAAAATAATAATAACAAGAATGAACCCAACTCATCACTTGAATTTTAAATGATTTTTTGCGTATTTTACGTACGAGCGTAAAATGTATGTATAATATAGGACAGATACCTCCTTGGGTCCATTAAGTTTCACGTTTGTTTTAGATAGGTCCTTTAAGTTTCTACGGTTTCAGATAAGTCCTTTAAGTTTCGAGTTTGTTTCGGATAGGTCCTTTCTGTCAATCTCCGTTAAACCAACGTTGTTCTGTCTGTTAAGCCAAAGCTGATATGTCCGTTAAGTGGGTGAGATGGTTCTCTCTAACACTTGGCATCAATTTTTTCCCCAACCATATCAACTTTGATTTAACGGAGGTTGATAGAAAGGACCTATCTGAAACAAACTCGAAACTTAAAGGACCTATCTGAAACCTTAGAAACTTAAAGGACCTATCCGAAACAAACTCGAAACTTAAATGACCTATCTGAAACCTTATAAACTTAAATGATCTATCTAAAACAAACATGAAACTTAAAGGACTCGGGGAGGTATTTGGTTTATAATATACTACGGCCATTCCCGTGATTGCACCCTTTGGACCTTGGATGTATTAAGGTGGAGATATAAGTGAGTAATGAGTCTCAAATTTGATGGAAATATGAGTGTTGAGTAACCTATATGTAAGGTTTTAAAAACGAGTTCGTTACCGTGAAAATGGCGCATAAGGGTATAAATAGTGGTCGTTACCAATTTTTTCCGTTTTAAATGTAGTGAATAGTCACAAAAATGTACACGAAAAAAAGCCACTACACCTCGACGAAACACCATTTTGTCATATATTAATATCTTTTAAAAAAGAATTTATTACCAGTTTACATATCATTAAATAATTTTTGGATTCTAATTTCTAGACATAGGGTTTAGGTTTACAATCACCTAGATCATATTCCATTGGATCAATTAGCTATCTTGCTTCGCATCAAAAGTTGATTGATACAATTGATTTCATGTCATTTTCGAGTCATGGAAACATACGATGTGGGACACATGAAAACATACAATGATCCAAAAAAAATTCTTCTACAATGCATTCTATATAAGGCTCACATAATAATTGTTGAACCAAAGAGGGTTTTGGAACAATGTCTCTCAGGTTTTGATGATAAAAAGGTTTGAAAGAACAATTAGATGCCCTAATGTGTGCTCAAGTATGCAAGACCATAGAATTGAGTTCTGACTTCAAAGTCAAGTTATTGGTTATGATACATCAAGCTCTGAACCCAAATGAAATCATTTTGGTACTTAACAGAAGCTCTAAATACTTGGAAGATGATATGAAGAAAGATCAACAAAAAATCAAAGCTCAAATCAGAAGATGTTTCAAGCCTTAAAGACTCTGATATAAAGAAGTTCTGAATGAAACAGAATCCGATGGAACTAGATTTTGATGAAAGCAAGTTTTGAAAGCAAGACTCTGACCAGTTTTGCCTTCTTTTAAAGGAATGTCGCTTTTAATTTCGGATCATATTGTTTGTCTTCTTCTTACCATGTAAATAAACAAACAAAGTTTTTCAAAGGCAAAGAGAATTTAAAAGATCATTCCCAATAAAGAAAATGATCCATCTAGTACTATTCAATGGGATTATCCATTAGAAGCAAAGTATTTCAAACCTGATCAAAGCTTCGCAAGAATGATTTATGCGTTGAAACCTCTTCAAACCATGGCCCTATTATTCTCTCCTATTGAAGGACCTAAGAAGTTCGAAGGATATAAGAGACTTCACGTAAGTTTACAAATTCCAAAACCTTGTCAAATTAAAAAGCTCACTAACACTTAGAAAAATTCTTACAAACTTTCATATCATATAATTTCTTAACTGTTAGAAGTCATTTGAGCTTATAGTTAGCTTACCACTCTCTAAGTACAAAGTGTACACAATCAAACTTTATTTGTAAATTTTGATCATAGAAGTCCTCTTGTATGAGGCTAGGAAATCTTAGACTTGTGTGAACTAGGATAATTTTTTGTGTTGTCTCTCTTTAATTATCTTGCTTACTATAGAAGTCCACTTTTAATTATCTGGTCTATTGATTCAACACTTAACCGTGCAACATATATAAGATTCTGAGAAAAACATGTCTGATCCCATTCCAACTTCCACTGCTAGTTCCAAACATGTTGTGTCTCGTTATTACAATAATTGCACTTCTGATTCAAATTTTTTTACTCAACTAGACTTCCATCTTTCAGTGGAGATGCTGAGCAAATTTTTTGGGTGAAAAGAAAAATCTATAGTCATATCATTGGCATTTATGAAGAACTTTGGGATATCGTTGAAGATGGTATTGATATTCCAGTATACTCTGATGGAATTGTTGATATACAAGAAGCATCATATAGTTCCTGAAATTTTGGTGGAAACTCTCCTCTTTCTAGTATACACCAAAATTGTTAATAAATCTACTCCTAAGGGTATCTTTGAGTCTCTTTATGCAACCTACAAAGGAAATCAATGAGTGAAGGAAGCCAAGATAAATCTTCTTGTCCAACAATATGAACTATTTACAATGAAGGATGATTGAGATATTGAAACCATGTTCTCGACGTTTCAAACTCTTATCTCTGGTATGTAAGTTCTGAATAAGAGTTATACTATAATAGGTCATGTCAAGAAGACTCTGAAAAGTCTTTATGGAGAGGGAGACCTAAGGCGACTTCCATTCAAGAAGCAAAATACTTAAATAAACTTGGTTTAGAGACTTTCATAATCTCTCTAAAGAGTCATGAGATGGAGCTATTAGGATATGATCCATCAAAAAAGTCTAAGTCTATTGCTCTCAAGTCAAAGGGAAAATTTGCCAAAGCACTTAAAGTTGTAGAGTCTGAAGAAGACACTTAATAAGTAGAAGGTTCTGATGAAGATGAAATGGCATTCTTTTCCAAGAGGCTTTAGTATCTAAACATGAAGAAAAGGTTTCCTGGAATAAATTGTGGTGCAAGAGGATCTAACTTTAAAGATAAGAAGGATCATGAACCAAAGGTTTGCTTCAATTGGAAGAAGCCTGGACACTTTGTTGTTGATTGTCTTGACTTAAAGAAGGATAAGCATAAGAAGGATAATTTGAAGAATGAGGCTTTTAAAAATAGAGTCAAGAAAAGTCTCATCGCAACATGGAAATATCTAGATGCTGACTCTAATGAAGAAGAAGCAAATATGACTCTGATGGCATCCACATCCTATAATGCAAATTTCGATACTAATGTGGATAATGATGATAATGAGGTATTTCCTGAACTTACTCGTGAAGAATTAATCATTGTTGTTAAGGACCTAATTAGCAATTATTAGAGTAAATCAAGAAACTTTTAAAAAAATCAGAAACAATATAAAATACTTCTTGATAAAGTTAAAGGTTTATACATATAGATTAAGGATCTCATAGTCAATGATAAGATTATGAAAGAAGCTCAATCTTCTATTGTCCAGAGACACTCTGATAATCATGAATTCTCTTAAAAGTTTCTCATTAATGGAATTGAGATAAGTAAAATATCTTCCATGGTTTATGATGTAAAGTGGGAACAAGGGACAAGGTATTGGATACACATAAAGTAAACCTGTTGAAAAGGTTCAAAATTTAGTAAGGCCAAAGCCGATTTTATTTTATTTTTGAATGTGTAAAGAAAGAACAAAACCTGAGATCTTGTTCAAAGCCAAAAGCTTACTCTAAGACAAAAGCTTTAAAGCCTAAAGCTATGAAAAAGGATAAGTACTTCATAACTAACCCCAAAGAAGCAATGAAAATATGGGCATCTAAGTCTAAAATTTTCTATGTTTCAGATATGCTTTACAACAAAGTTAAGACACCAGTCATGGTACATGGACAATGGATGCTCTCAACACATGACAAGAGAAAAACATATGTTCCGAACCCTTACTCCGAAATTGGGAGGAAGTGTGAGATTTGAAGGAAACCGGAGAGGGAAGATAATTTGTATGGGTACTATTGGCAACTCTTCTTCTCCTTCTATTAAAAATGTTTGGTTAGTTGATGAACTGAAACATAATAACCTTTTGACCATAAGTCAATTATGTGACAGTGATTATGAAGTAGTGTTTGATAAGAACAAATGCACAATCATCAATCCATCTGACAAGTCCATATTCTTTATTGGAAAGAGGAAAAACAATGTCTATAAGATAAACTTCTCTAATTTGGCATATCATAAGGTAATTTGTCTTCTCTTAATGAATGAAAATTGGGTATGACAAAAATATTTAGGACATGCTAGTTAGGTATTAATCTCTAAACTCAACAAGTTAAAACTTGTCAAAGGCCTATTAGATTTGAGGTATCATTCAGATGCTCTTGTGGAGCTGTTAGACTCTATTTTTGACACACATGATTCGTCAAAAGAAAATATGTCAAGTTGGGGTTAGTTTATGTTTACATTCAAGATGGTTATTTGTTCAACAAAATTGAGAACATTTGGCATATGGGAGATTATAAAGTTATTCAGTTTGGACTGAAAGAAATTCAAATTTCTTATGAAAAGGAAAGATCAAAGGATCAAAGACACGTGGGAGCTTGTGAAGAAATCTAAGGGCATATAAAGACACGTGTCAAAGGCTTTTAGTTTGGGACTGTTATTTTCATTTGTGTATGCGTTTAAGAAGTAGTAAAGCTTTTTCTGAAATGGCTCGTCCAAATACCAATTACGCTTCTACATCCAACACACAAAGTAGCCTTTAAAGTATGCAAGAACAACCATCCCAAGTGATAGTTAACGGCACCAATGTGTCAAATATTATGGGAGTACCTTCTCCTATGCTAGTTTCGACGGTTATGGGGGTAACTGATCTTGTATATGTTTCGACAATGGCTTCCTCAACGCATTCTGACCCAGTGGTATCTATGCCACCACCAGTGAGTTTTCCAATAACACCTATGGGTACAAATCCCCCAATTGGAAACTCTATGAAGTCTAGATTCACTTTTATGCCGCAATTTTCATTACCTATGGTCACTAGGGAATACTCTTATGGTATGTCAACATCAATGATGGAAAGCCTACAAATAAATGCGTCTACATACGCAGATAATACAACAATGACATTTTTGCCTTATTATACACATTTGGGTTTAAGATCTGCACTAAGTAATCATGGTCGAAATGTACAACCATCATTAAATACATCTTCCCTCATGTCACTAAGACAACATATGGATGAGAGTAAACATGGTATGGTTAACATGCTTACCCAGCAAATAGGTAGTGTGTTCAATCCCTTGATACAAAACACCAACAATGGTTATCAAATGTTAGTCATGTTGAATCAAAAATCTTTTCTATGAATGTTTTAATGATAACAAACCTCGTGGAATAAATGATAAGTTTTATGAATGGTGATATACTGATGTTTGCACTTGAGATTTTGTTAAAAGAACGGGAATTACATAAGTGGATAAGTTAGAAGCCACTCACATCAATAAGTGCATTATATATACTCAATATGAAATAATTAGTACATTAGTTGAAACAATAATATCAAATCTCCATGAAGATTCATAGCTCAAGAATCATGATGGAAGAACTTGAATCATGATGGAAGAACTTACATCACAAACTACACAAGAATAAGCTTGAAGTTATGTGACAAAGTTCACATTGCGTTTTGTGTTATATGATTTGAAAATTCACCATGGAAAAACAAGATAAAAGGAAATATGCATACAAGTTATGAAGATTCACAAAACCTCCTCAAAGTATCATACTTCCAAAACTTACAAAGATAAGAAGTTCAAAGTTCATAGTGATCATGAACATTAACCTAGAATATTTCCAGAAATAATAAAGAATTACTTCATGGATCAACAAGAATATCGAAAGTCATTCGTTACAAACAATGATGAACTAAATGCAAAGAAATATTCTTGTGGACTTCAAAGAAAGAATCATCTTGTTTGTTAAAACAAATGATCTCTCGTTTATATGCTTGAAGTAGATTTGAATGGAATAAATAACAACCTTCACAAGGTTCAGAATGTTTAAAGACATCAGAATGTTCAACATTAAGTACAACTATCAAACAGGTAGGAATCTAGAATAAACATTCTGAAGTTCATATGAAGAATCCAAAAAGAGTTCAAAAGGTTGCTTGGAAGGTCCATCATAGCAAACCCAAAAACCAAAGTTCATACCAAGAACATGCAAGAACAGATGTGACATGAACATATCATATGCAGAAAAGGATTTCGACTTTGGATCAAGCAATCATTAAAGGCATTTATGGTGATTAAAGGATTAATGAACTTTGATAGTTCTTGGTATTTAATATATGTTCTTGAGTGATTAACTAAGACAAGAACAAAGTATAAACCAAACCAAGAATCAAGTGATCAAAGAACATTAAAGCTTATGGACTCAGTCAGTTTCAGGAGGTTAGTTAGAGTTCAGAAGGATCGAAGATAGTCCAGAAGGTTGTTCATATGATTTATTAAGAACAAGCCAAGAAATATATGAACATTATCAAGAACATTCTCTCACATGACATAAATTATAATCCAGAAAAACTATGACCTTAGATTAAACAAGGATTAAAGGCATTCATTTGGATATAAGCATATTCACTGTTCATTAAAGACTTATGAACAATTTAATTACAAACATTAGTAATATTCCTCTAAGAATATCATCCTAAATGTTATACATGATTGACTTCATTTAGGTTTTACTATTAGGATTTGATTACATCAAATGGAAGCATTACAAATCATCCTAAGTAAAACAAATGAACATTTTGAGTTCAGAAGGTTCGTTTCAGCCATTGCTTTATCTGACAGAAAGGTACAATAAGTACAAAATCAAAAACAAAAGCAATTAGCAAAACAAAGTCGCATTCAATTAGAATTCGACACATAAGGGAGCATGTACTGTTCAGTATCAGCAAAATCCTCTAAAGCATGGCTTCAAGTGACAACTCCACATTTCTCTCTCTTGCACAAGTTCCAAGAACATATCTGTAAAGGCTTTTGATCCATAATTTCAAGCAAAATTTGTTAAGTCTCGGGACACATGGCACAAGACTATTGGAAGACTCTATAAAAAAAGGTAGAGAAACTATATAAAAGGAGAGGAAGAATCTGCATTGAAGTACACAAATTACAAGCATACTTAAACATCTTATTAAAAGTGTTTAAAGCTTCATAGAAAAATTGATTTCACAAATCAACTATAAAGATTCCTAAAATCTTAAAGAGTGTGAATCATTCTTCTCTTATCTTTTTAAAGATAATCTTTTCCTCTTATTCTTCTTATCCAAATTCATTCAAACTTCCTAATCATTTGTAAAGAGAAAATCTCATCTAGCTTTAAGGGTATTAGAGTGTAGGTTGAGTGGAAAGATGTAAAGTCTTGTGTGACTTAGCAAAAGAAATCTCATCTAGCTTTAAAGGTATTAAAGTGTAGGTTGAGTAGAAAGATGTAAAGTCTTGAGTGACTTAGTAAAAGAAATCTCATCTAGCTTTAAGGGTATTAAATTGTAGTAGTTTGAGTAAAAAGTTGTAAAGTCTTGTGTGACTTGGAAAAAGAAATTGTGAGCCTCGTAAGGCTAATACAGATTGTAATTGTTCCAAGGGAACAAAGTTTTACGGTGCAGGAGTTGGGAAGGTTGTCTCAAGTATCATAGTGGAAACTCTCACAGTTGTGAGGAGTGGACTAGCTCACATTGGATGAACCAATATAAATCTCGTGTGTTAAATTCTCTACCCCTACTCTTTGTCTTTAGCAATAATGTTTGAATTCACTTTACACACCATTATCACTTTGTTCATTATTTATTACACTAACAGTTATGTTGGATATTTGTATGTTGGCTTCACTTTTGTCTAAAACAAATATTCACTTCAGATGTGGAACACAATGTTCCAATATCCAGGCATGGTTTGTGTGTTTTGTACCTTGCCTTATTTTACGCACACGTTCGCTTATCTAAGGAATCCACGCCTTCATCAGTGTTGGTCAACCTGCACGTTTTTATGAGAAGATCAAAACAGATGTGATTTCCTGAGGAAGTGCTAACAACTTAGGAAAGTCATTGAAGGTGAACATAATGTTCCTAAAGATGTGCCTACTGTTTAGGAGTTTCCTTATCCGGTCCTGTTGACTGAGTAATGGATCACCGGTTTTACCTGAAGCCTGTAACACCATATTTAATTATTTGATTATTTAATTGAGTTTAGAGTCTATTTATATGATTTATGTGATTTAAATGATTATGTGGTGTGTTGTTATTTTATTAAGTGGCTTTATTTGATTATTTAATAGAATAAGATTTGAAAATAAAATAATATTGAGATGAGGGGCTATTTTGAGAACTTAAAAAAGTTTAGTGGAATAAGTAGAAATAAGATAAAGAGGGTTGAGGAAATAAATAGGAGAAACTATGTCAGAATAGTTTTTACGTAAAACAAGCTTTTGGGAGAAAAGGAAAAAACCTAGAGTCAGAGAAGAGGAAGTCAGATAACCAAGGCAATCGATCAATCCAAGGTAAGGATGTGACTAACCTTCAATAATTCTGAGTATGTAATTCTGAAAATTGGATTTAACAAGTTGTAGGTTGTAGTTTTGAGAATTTGGGAATTAGGGTTAGAAGTTATAAATTTTTGAATAGATGATAAAAATCTGTTGAAGTGATGTAGAATTAGCATTCAGACCTTAGATTATTCATAGTGTAATGTTTATAATCGATTTTTGGGTTTAGGTTGATGAAAATTGGGATTTTCGCTTGAAAAGTCAGTGTCTAAACGTTTTTGCAAATAAGAGATTATGTGAGGTTCTGGAAACTGATTTTTGTGTGGTTGAAACTTGAATTTCTCTGTAGATTATGTTAGAGCTAAGTGTCAGGAGCGTATAGGCGAAAACGACATCAAAATCCGATTAACGGTTTGAATTTTACGCACGAAATGATGAAAAACGCACTTTTTGAAATGCCGAGTCCGGACCCGATACCGTAAAAACGTGCCACGATTTGGCAGCCGTGCCACGTTTTTGTTGGCAGAATGCTTAGTGGTTCTGGACATAAAAACGTGCCACGATTTCTAAAAACGTGACACGATTTTTCGTGAACTAGATCATCCATATTTCACTATTTTTCACCCCTTTCCTCTTTGATTTGAGTTTTGGTATAAACATGAAAGTTTTAGATAATTTTGTTAGCTTTCCAATGGCTTTGGTTTGACTTAAAAATGATTTCTAGATTTTAAGATATGGTGGATTTACCCCAAGTAGGTCTTAGTAAATTTTTATGAAAATTCAGCATAACCGTTTCTAAGTCAATGCAAAACTTATGGAATGTTTCCAAACCTTAAAACTAGAAGTACTAGGAGTTTAATTAAGAGTTTTAAGAGTATTTAACCTATGTTGTGATAAATCTAACTTGGTTTGATGTGAATATCTTTGATTAATGAACTATTATATGAATATATATATTGATAAATATGATGTTATATGATGTTGTTTATGATTGATTTTATATGAACTTTATGAAGATGTTGTCTAAGATGTCAAGTTGTAAGATGTTGTGTAAGATGTCAAGTTGTAAGATGTTGTTCAAGATGGTGAAGTTATAAGATGTTGTCTAAGTTGTTGAGTTGCATTGGTTGATGAGTCCATGCATAGTCATTAAAGATGAGGGCTGATGGCCCTGAAAGCTTTGCTCTAAAAGATGAGGGTTGATGGCCCTGGGAGCTTACTCCACCACGATGAGGGCTTATGCCTTGTGAGTTATTACTCTACCACGATGAGGGCTTATGCCCTGGGAGCTTACTCCAAATGATGAGGGCTTATGCCCTGAGAGTTATTACCCTAATACGTTGAGGGCTTATGCCCTGATTGGTACCACATGCATATTGAAGTTGTTGTCGTTGCATATGTTAAGTGTTGTGTCGTCGTTGATGTATTGTCGTCGTCGTCGAGTTGTCAATGAATTAATAAGAAGTTAATGAAGATTTATGTGAAGTATTAACATTGTTAATTGCTGTTATTTATGTTGTTAAATTCTTTTAATGAGTTATATGCTTATTATTATTGAATGTGAAATCTCACCCCTTCTGCTTGGAAATTGTTGCCTTTGCATGGGTAACTTGCAGGTGACCAAGAATAGTTGTTGTCGTGAGTGGATTTCTCTCACGTGTGTCTTAGGTGCTCTGATACGTAATAGGATGAGGATCTTTGCATTGTTTTCCATTTGTTACGCATTACTTTGAATTATATTGTTGAACCGTCGGAATAAATTTTATGAGATTTTACGTTGAGGCCTTGTGTCTAAGTTGTTTAAAAGTTGAATGATTTCTGCTGCGATGTAATTTGAAATTTTGATATGACATGTTTTAAATGAATAGTAATTCTATTCTATTTATGATTTTATGAAAAGAAGTGTGACATTCCGTATATGTTGAAATACTCTGATTCTATGTATTATTTTACATTGTTGAGAATACAGGGTGTTACAAAGCCCGAAAAATGATCTGACTCGTATTGTTTCAGTATTTAGACAAGGCTGCAAGACCTAGTTCATTATTCAAAACGTAATTTTGAAGAATAGCTCATCTAGGGTTTTGAGTCTGTCATTTTTATGAGCCTTTCGTGTGTCAGATTGATACATGTTTAGGACTGTGCTTTGAGTTGTATTTGTTCATTGCTCTGAAGCTTTTAAGCAAAGAGTTAGGTAGTTTGTGCACTGTACCAAAGCTGTGAAGCACGATGTAAGTTGTTGTGTTTTTTTAAGGTAACTACATTTATTGATTGTATATGTATTGTAAGGATCACAGAGTCTGTGATCAGTTGTAAGGGAGTGAAATGGGATCTCAAATCTAGGAGTTCCTAGGTTGAAGTCAGTACGGGTAGGTCCTAGGCCATTAGTACAAACATGGTTTGCTGAGAGCTCTTGAATACGAACTACACTAGTGGATTTCCTTCTTGGCTTGGTAGCCTCCAGAGTAGGTGTGTTGTCACCGAACTAGGTTAACAAACTCTCTGTGCATTTTTACTTTTCTGTTTGTTTCCGTTCATTTGCTTTCGTTTTGTTAGCTTAATGTTTTAACCTTTAATTCAACATCGTAATTCGTTTAACTGGTGTTTGAACATCTCGTAGAACATCTTAAGTCTAACGTGCCAGAATTTCAATTGGTATCAGAGCAGGCACCCTGCCTGTTTTGCGTGAGATCCAGAGGAGATTTGTTCTAGCATTATGGAGAAAGAAGGAGGATTTGTTAACAGACCACCTCTATTGGACAGAACCAATTATGACTATTGGAAGTCACGAATGAGTGCCTATCTTAAGTCTATTGACAACAAGACTTGGAAAGCTGTGTTGAAAGGATGGGAACATCCGGTTGTTCTTGACAAAGATGGCAACAAAACTACGGTTTTGAAACCAGAAGAAGAATGGACTGTACCTGAAGACGAACTGGCTCTTGTAAACTCTAAGGCTTTAAATGCTCTCTTTAATGGAGTGGACAAGAATATGTTCAGACTTATCAAAAAATGTGATGTTGCCAAAGATGCTTGGGACATTCTCAAAACGGCTCATGAAGGTACTTCCAAGGTGAACTCAAGGATTCAACTCCTGACGACCAAATTTCAAAGTCTGAGAATGCAAGAGGATGAGACCATGCAGGACTACTATATGAATGTCCTAGACATTGCTAATTCATTTGATTCTCTTGGAGAAAAACTGTCAGATGAAAAGTTGGTAAGGAAAATTCTCAGATCTCTACCAAAGAGGTTTGACATGAAGGTCACAACCATTGAAGAAGCTCAAGACTTCTCCAATATGCAGGTAGAAGAACTCATAGGTTCCCTTCAAAACTTTGCACTTATTGTTGATAACAGGACTGAGAAGAAGGGCAAAGACATTGCTTTTACAGCAAACACAGCTGATGATGACGGACTGGAAGAAAGTGTGGAGGATGAAAATCTATCAGAAAATCTGGTCATGCTTGGAAGACAGTTTAATAGGATCCTCAAACAAGTAAACAGGAGATCTAAAGGTAATGGGCAGAACGTCAGATTCAACACTGATAGGAAACAGGGCAACCTAAGGTATGACAGAACAGATGAGAAGAACAGTCGGTACAAAGGAGTACAATGTCATGAATGTGAAGATTATGGTCACATCAGAATGGAATGTGCAACTTTTCTCAAGAAGCAGAAGAAAGGGATGATTGTATCCTGGTCTGATGATGATGAAGCAGATGGAGATACTGAAAGTGATACTGCTAAATGTGTCACGACTATGACCGGAAGAGTAGAATCTGAATCTGAATCTGGTGATGAAGATCCACACTATGAGAAAGTGACTGTACCTTACAATTATCAAGACATCAATGATGTTGACACATCCAAACTTCTGATAGAACAAGAAGAAATCATCAATCATCTACAAAAAGAAAGGATTGGTCATCTAGCAAGAATCACTGAACTAAACAAAGAGGTAATGTTACTTAATTCTCAACTTGTTAATGTCTTAAAGCAAGTTAGAATGATGACCACTGGAACTGATGTTCTGGATAGGATGCTAGAAGGTCAAGTGACAGGCAAACCTAATGGTATAGGGTTTACCCATGAACATCTAAAATATGAACACCAAAACAGTAGCTGTGTTCAGGCTTTAGAACACTACCATAAGGTCAAGAAGGGAAAACCTATTAAGAAAATAAAATTTGTAGCGTCTACTAGAACAGATAGTACTACTGTAAAACAACCAAGGTTGGAACATCCTGTAGAACTTCCTAAACCTGGGTTAGTAAAGGAACTTCCCTCATGGAAGTGTCACTTTTGCAATAGGCAGGGTCATAAAAAACCTTTTTGTTGTAAGTTGTATGGATCACCTAGAGTGTATCAACCCAGACCAGTAGTAAAAATGGTCAAGAAGGAATGGAGACCTAAGTGTGTAGGACTGATAGTACATACATCCTTAAGATCATCTTCTAGTGAATACTAGTATTTTGATAGTGGGTGCTCTCGTCACATGACAGGGGTGGACAAATTCCTTGAAAAAGTCAGACCTTATCTTAAGAGCTATGTTACTTTTGGTGATGGGGCTAACGGAAAGATTGTAGGTATTGGAAACTTAGCCAGTGATGGATCCCCAAGACTGGATAATGTTTTGTTAGTCAAAGGGTTAGCTGCAAATTTGATCAGTATCAGCCAATTGTGTGATCAAGGTCTGAGTGTAAATTTCAGCAAAACTGAATGTCAGATCATAGATGGTGAAGGTAAGGTGAGTATGAAGGGTACTAGATCTAAGGACAACTGCTACTTATGGGTGTCTCAAGAGCAGGCTCTCATAGCCTCATGCATGCTGAATAAAGATGAAGAGGTCAGACTGTGGCACCAAAAACTGGGTCATTTGAATATGCAAGGGAAGAAAGTTATTTCACTGGAAGCAATCAGAGGTATACCCAAGTTGGAGATCACTGAAGGAAGCATCTATGGAAAATGTCAGGTAGGTAAACAAACTCGGATGTCTCATCCAAGGTTGAAACATCAGGGAACCTCAAAGGTCCTTGAACTCCTACATATTCACTTAATGGGACCTATGCAAGTGGCCAGCATTGGTGAAAAGAGGTATGTTCTGGTTGTTGTTGATGATTTTTCCAGATTCACTTGGGTGACCTTTATCAGACAGGGAGTGAGATGGGATCTCAAATCTAGGAGTTCCTAGGTTGAAGTCAGTACGGGTAGGTCCTAGGTCATTAGTGAAAACGTGGTTAGCTGAGAGATTTTTAATACGGACTACACTAGTGGATTTCCTTCCTGGCATGGTAGCCTCTAGAGTAGGTGTGTTGTCATCGAACTGGGTTAACAAACTCTCTGTGCATTTTTACTTTTCTGTTTGTTTCTGTTCATTTGCTTTCGTTTTGTTAGCCTAATGTTCTAACCTTTAATTCAACATCGTAATTCGTTTAACTGGTGTTTGAACATCTCGTAGAACATCTTAAGTCTAACGTGCCAGAATTTCATGTTATGAGCGTACTTCAGAATGTTATGAACTTGACCAAGTTTTTATTTCTTCCAAGTATCAACTTGAGAATAATTTACCACAAATGCAAGATAAATTTAAAAAGGGTCACAATTCAAACTCCCTCTATCTTGTGACTATTATTACCACTTCAAGCCAATCAAATAGGTGGGATTGCTGACGTTTTTTGCACTCCTCAAGTACGTAAGTAACATTTTTCTCAAATTCTAAATGTTAACCCCCTTCAAATTGTGGAAGGACCCAATAATGAAGAAAATCCTATAAATCAAGGGCAACAACCTGTACCCCAAGTTGTCGAACCTCAAATACAAATAGAGGTTGTGAGAAACCTAGAAGTAGTTTTGGTTAATAGGAATCAAAATGCTAATGAAATAGTTAGGAATGTCTAACAAAATAACCTTGGAGGACACAATAACTTGGCCCATATGGTCGAAAACGTTTTAGCCCAAAATGACCTTAATGTAGGCTTACATAGACCAAATTTAGTGTTAGCCTTTATCGGAATTTGAGTTACAAACTGAACTACCTAGGGGATGGAAGATCCCCAAGTTCACAAAATTCGCAGGGGATACAAGAGAATCGAGTGTCGAACACATTGCATGCTACTTAACCAATGCAAGGGATATATTAAATAATGAGAATTTAAAAATCAAATATTTTCCAAATTCTCTAACCAAGAATGCCTTCACATGATTTACAACCCTTTCCCCACATTCCATACATGATTGGAATCAATTAGAAAGAGTTTTCCATGAACAGTTTTACATGGGTCAGTCTAAGATTAGCCTCAAAGAACTGGCTAGTGTTAGGCATAAAGTTCTTGAATATATAGATTACTATTTGAATAGGTTCAGACTTCTAAAGGCAAGGTGTTTCACCCAAATCCCTGGGTGCTGAGTTTGTTGAAATGGTTGTTGGTGGCCTAGGCTATTCCACTAGGAAGAAATTAGATACGCGATATCTGAGGCATATGGTCCAATTAGCAGATAAAGTTCGATAAGTCGAAATGATCAAGGCTGAAAAAGCCAAAACAAGTAAGTTCCATAAGAAAGAAAAGTTTCCTTATGTCGAAACTAAGGAAATTGACCAATACTTTGACATTGTTTATGACTACTGAAAATGACTGAAAAACATGCGAAGAATAACATAAGATGACACGTCATCAGTTTGCAATAGTGGAAAAAAAGAAGAATGAAGGAGAAAAAGGGTTTTATATTTTTCTGAAGAGAGAGAAAATGAAACCTTTGAGTTTTTCTCCTGTGAAAATAAGTCACGTGGCCACTTTCAGAGGCGACAATTGCATATTTGGGTAGTTTAAGGGACATTGTGGCCCACTTATTTATCAAGAAAGTGGTGTCATGATGATTTTGCTGCAGATGTGAGTTGAAAAGATAGTTTGAAAAAACTAGTCATAATGATGTTGACGTCAATACCCACATTGGAAATATGGAAAAGTTTTCAAAAATGTCATCTTTCTCAATCATTCAAAATTCAGTTGAAAATGACATTTTTGGGGGAGAATTTGTTAGACTTTGATGAGGGCATAATTGTCCAAGATACGAGTCATGCAATTCAAGGGCTAGGAGGACCAATGACAAGACATGTGCCAAGAAGGCTAGGAAGGCTCTTAATCAAATGGTGACCAAAATCATTGAAGCAAAGCCAACACTAGAGGACTTGGAGGGAAAGATGGTCAATTGCATCAAGCCTTTGCGAGATGGGTTGGGCGCATGCCTTGTTGCCCATTTTACTTAGTTTTATGGTTTTTGATTTACAATAATAATTGGGCTAGACTTGTTTTAATTAATCCCAATAGTGTTTTCTTTATGCAAATAAAATGCTGAAACAAGAATGGTGCAAAGAGATAACTTTACATTAAATAGGAGATGTGGGGGCGCACGGAATTAAAGAGTTGACCAACATCCAAACAATCAAGAGAAAGATATGGGGTACACACTTAAGGAAAGAAATAGCTTACCAACATCTAAGCAATCAAGAGAAATTATGCAACATTTTAATGATGCTTTGTAACATGAAAAAATTTAAACTAAAAGTACAAAGTACAAAAATTATGTAACATGAAATTATGCAACATCTAAGTAATCATAGGTGAACGGAAATTTAAACTCAAAGTAAAAAAATTTCTTGTTTATATGAAAAATGAACCTTTTCACAAAATTAGGGTTCATCAGACTGTATTTTTGACACACATGATTTGACAGAATAAAATATGTCAAGTTGGGGTTAGTTTATGTTTACATTCAAGATTGTTGTTAGTTCGGAAGAATTGAGAACACTTGGTGTAACACCCCAATTTCCCGACTTAAAAATTTCATTAAATAAAAACATATATCAGAGTAACATCACAAAGGAGTGTCACATTTTCGACAACAAAATCTTTAAACCAAATAAATATTAGTTTATTCTTCACATAAATAATCAAATATAGCAGCGGAATCATAATCAAAATATCCTTCAAAAAGGTCTTGGCACTAGGCCTCATAAACGTCTCAGATTATTCATCGTCAAACTAAAAAGTCACAAAAAATAGTTTCCACAAGATACATAAAGGAATAGACTCTAATAAAGACCCCATCCCGTTACGTATCAGAGCAATCCTACGTCACACAAGACTCCTCACATCTGCGCACCTAAGCTTGGCTACCTACACTTGCCCACAAGGCGGCAATTCCAACAGAAGGGGTGGGATTCACAACAGAAATATTAATATATAAATCAAACATTTATGATTAACATCATAAACTCATCACATACATCACATATTGAAATACAAGGATAACATCATCGTCATAAAACATCTCAATAACACATCATCGTCTCAAAACATCGTCTCATATTATGTCAACAATTTGACTCACTAAATGCAACTCTTAACATCTTGACATCATGCATGTGGTACCATATATAAGCATTAATATGCTTCACCGTCGCTTTGAGCAAATGCTCCACCGTCGCTTTGAGCAAAAGCTCCACCGTCTCATAATATGCAAATGCATGGACACGACTCTTTACGTCTTAAACAAGTTAATTACAACTTCTCAAACATCATTAACAACTCAAACTGACACATGCAATTATAATAAATACATGGCAGAAGTTCAACTCATTTAACACACATACAAAAGGCACATAACGTCATCAACAACACTTAACATCATGCTTATAAATCATTAAAATATAAGCAATACATCGCATTATTATTAACATAAGAGAACCATCATTAATCATCATTACAGAAAGCATCTTAAGTCATAAAACATCTCTAACACTACCCAAAGGTGTACTCTCAAGGTCCCATGCGAAACAGATCGCAAAACTAAGCAACAGTCCAGAACTGCACTAACTCGCCACGGCGAGGGATTTGCTCGCTACGGCGAGCTCTCTCAGGAAGCTACTCGCCAAAGGCAAGCTGGGGGCGAGCTACAGGCGAGCGAAACTGGGTGCTCTCGGCCTTTTTGACATTTTTCGCCTAAAAACTCCGTTTTAAGGTTTTCTAAGTCCAAATTGGTCCAAACAACTTCACAGGTCTTTCCTATAAATAATAAGGCACTCAAAACCACCTAAAGTTTGGCAAAAATCCTAAGTTTTAGGGTCAAGCTCTCCACAGCGAGCTATGCTGCTCGCCTCGCGAGCGATAAGGTTGTACTCGCCACAGGCGAGCGATCTCAGAACCATTACGGGTTCACTCCAATTCTCACCAAAACATCTCAAATCTCTCATGTTAAGCCTCTAATTCATCAGCATTGTTGTCCTAGGGAATAATTTAGGTTCTGTAACACGTTTCCACAGCAATACAACACATTCTCACATCAAATTCATCAAAACCCTAACTCATGAAACTCATCCCAATTACTTCCCAATCCCTAAGCCAATCATAAACAGATGAAATACTATTAATATTACTGAAGTTAGGCTCACCCTTACCTGGAAAAATCTCAGAAATCACAGCTCCTAGGTCTCTTCTCTCTAAACGTGCTTTTTCTCCCTTTTCCAAAAGTCTGTACGCGTTTCTGGTTATTTCCTTAACCTAATTTCCTTTTATACCACCTCCCAACTTATCTAATTCTATCTCAACCCTCATAACTCTTCCTATTTATAAATATAACCCCACTTCTCAAAATAATATATTTTTATAACAAATCTCTATTTTTCATATAATATATATAAAACAATCACATATATTATTTTATTAAACAATAAAATAATCATCACGTCACACATCCTAATTACGTCACATAATCATCAAAAATCATATAATATATAATAATATACTATATTCTCTAATAAAATAATTAAATAAATAAAGAGGGCGTTACACTTGGCATATGGGAGACTGTAAAGGTATTTAGTTTCGATTGAAAGAAATTTAAATTGCTTATGAAGAGGCAAGATCAAAGGATCGAACACATGTGGGAGCTTGTCAAGAAATCTGAGGGCATATCAAGACACGGGTCGAAGGCTTTTAGGTTGTGATTGTTATTTTCAGTTATTTGTTAGTAAATATATATATAGTGGTTTTGTATAGGAAATAAAGGTCACAGATCATTCACAGAATCCTTACAATCCTGAAACTATCCATGTTACAACGAGAAACGAGTTTACTGAGGAAAATGTATGATTCTATGTACCTCTTTTTTTAATCTTTTAATCAAATTACTTTTTCTTTAAAGTTGTTTTCTTTTACTTTCAAGTTTATTTCTTTTACTTCTGAAATTATTTCGACCCAGTCGAAATAAGCAGTTATCTTCATCTTTTTTATATTCAAATTTATGAACATGGTGAACATTCATACTTTTCTGAGAAATAATAGCACAAATATGTCATAGGATTTACTATTTTAATCCTGCAAGTAACTAATTTAAAACTAGTGATTGTTTACCAAAAACACCAGTAAACAGGAGCATATCAAAAAGGAAAGATTGTTAAATCATTTTTTAAATCTAAGAACATTGTCTCAACCTCTAGAACTTTGGAACTTCTTCACATTGATCTTTTTGGCTAGTAAGTACAACCTCTATTACCGGAAATAAATATGGATCAGTCATAGTTGATGACTATAGCAGATGAACTTGGGTAAAATTCCTCGGATGTTGTATTATGGATTGCGGTTGTCGCGGTCTAAGACTCGTAAAACGATGGGAACGACCTTACTTACAAGGGGCTCACTTAAATCAGCTAGGCGCCCCGCCTGTCTCGATTTAGTTAGAACTAAGGATGAGTCACATGATGTGTTTAGCATTTTCTGCACTCAATGCAAAATGAAAAAGATTTGAAAATTTTGCAAATCAAAACTAGTCATGGTCGTGAATTTGAAAATGGGTCATTTGAAACTTTTTGTGAAAAACACACAATTCCTCGTGGCTTCTCTTGTCCTAGAACGCCACAATAAAATGGAGTTGTAGAGAGAGAGAGAGAGAGAGAGAGAGAGAGAGAGAGAATAGATCTTTACAAGAAATGCCACATACCATGATCCATGAAACTAATATAACTAAGTACTTTTGGACAGAAACTGTAAATACAACATGTTATGTTCAAAATATAATCTATATCGGACCTATATTGAACAAAACACCATGTGAGTTGTTCAAATGAAGAAGACCCAATATATCTTATTTTCACTAGTTTGGATGTACCTGTTATATCCTAAACAATAAAATTCATCCAAAAAAATTTGATGTCAAAGCTAAAAAAGAGTATATTATTGGGATTCTCTGAACGCTTTAAGGCATACTAAGTATATAATTATGAAACTAACATAGTTGAAAAATGAATATACATTAAGTTTGATGACAGAGAGCTTGACAATAAAATGTTACAGCTAGTGGATAGTCTTACCGATCGTAATATCAGTGCTGATCCTGTTGCACCTTTTATTTGTTTCTTTCTTCTTGTACAAGCTTTTTACATTCATCAATTCCCTACTTATACAAACTAACAAATGACTCATCACGATGAATATATCTACTTATACAAACTTTTTGCAAGGCTTCTTAGTCAACAATTAGAGGTAGCCAATTTGGCCTCAATTGCTTCTTCTTTTTTGTTTGTGTGCCGATGCCTCACTCACTTGCACGCATGAATTAATGGAGAGCTTCATTTTCGCTTGGACACTAAAGATGAAACATACATATTCTTGTAAAGAAAACATCGAGGGCAACTCGATGCACTAAAATTCCTGCAAACACAACCTGTTTTTGTACACAATATGCTTCCAAAACTTGAACCGAACCCGTGATTTTTCAATCATATAACAACAATTTTACCGTTACGTCAAAACTCCATTTTTATAAAAAAGAAAACATTACTGGCAGATAAATATTATTCCACTCGATACTGGCAATGAAGTTTCTGTTGGTCTTCTAATTTTCATCCACGATCTTGTTTTTGACAGTATTCATCCACGAATTTTGAAATAGGGCACATCGACATTTGAGTGGCAGTCAATCACAAAAACTTTCCCATGTTGGTTGTTTTCACCAACTTGAAAAAGCGCATTTAGAGACATAAAATTTGAATGCAGAAATTTTATCCTGTGAGCCAAACTCCGTTTAGAAGCTTCTAACTGGGATTAGAAATCACTAGCAACTTTATATGGATATTCATTTATAATTTCAATCTACTTCTAAGAACATGTTTGAGTACCTATCCTTAGAAGTACCTTAAAAGAAGCGAACATAGATATTCATTTATTAAAAATAATGGAGCAGCTGTCTTGTGCTGTTTTGTTATTTACGTTCTAGCATATTAAACATATCTTAAAAGAAATGACACAATATATTTGTTTAATTCTACATGAAATATAAGGAGCACAGAAAAAAAAATCTTGCAGTGATACATAAATGGTTTATCACCTCAGCCACGACGTCATTTCGGTGTCATTGTCTCAACCATTCTTAAATTCTTGATGTATTCAACCATAACCTAGTGCCATGCATAGTAATTTGCAACACCGAATTCTAGCAACCTTCTGTTTTGGATAGATCTTTGTCGGGGCCGTTCAAATAATCTTCAAAAGTAAGTGAAGTTTAAAATAAATTTTGATACATGAGAACTTTTTTATTTGCATGAGGCATTTTTGCTCGTACATTTTTTGTAATTTTTTTTGTTGGTAGACTTAAAACAAAGGCTTTAGTGACCTTATCCATATGTCGGCCATTAGAGATGAGAATAGGTTAGGCCGACCTACAGGGGTCTACGACTTAGCCTACGACAGGTTAGGTTAGGCCAGACTTTTTTCTTAAACATAGAAGACCTGAGCTTTTGTAGAAGCCTATTTAATTAGCTTAAAAGGTCAGGTCACAAGTCATTTAAAAAGCCTCTTAGGCCTATTGGGGCGGCCTATTAAGTAACTATAAATAATATTATTTCTTATTATATTAAATTTTGTATTTTGAATTAAAATAAAAATTTGTTAACTTTTTAAGTAATTAAGTTTATTAATATACATTAATTTTATGCATATTTAAATGTATTATTATAAACTAGAACTGAAATATGATACAATATATAGTTAAATTCTCTAAAAACTCATCTTGATTATCAAAACAACGTTTAATCTAATTGATATATTAGTTCGCTAGACTATTTAAACTTATATCACATTGTTTTTTTAAAGATACTCATATAAAATAGGCTTTAAAACAAACTAGTCTATGATAGGCCAATAGCCAGGTTTAAGCCTTCAAAAAATTTGACATGGCAGACTCAGATTTTCCAAAACTTATATCGGTCTAGTCTATTCTCACTCCTATCCGCCATGTTCTCTGTCCTTATGTTTATAAAGTTTGACAAACATGTGGTTAAGTGACACTTGGATCGGTATCACATGAGATTTTAGATTAGGCTAGGACATTTCTACTTTATCTTTTAATTTAAAGTTTAACGGCGAAATAGAGTATTGCTATTGCAGCTTTATACAAATTTGAGTTGCATGTATCACGTGCTCCTTCTCATTAGTTTTTAGTTGAACTTTGATTAGAACGTGCTCTATATTCTATTTGTTAATGTTATTTTCTGACTGTCCACTATAGAAGTGAACTTAAACTTAGTATGTTGCACGGAGAAAGGCATATCAAATCTTAAATGAATCAATAATCATGTGAGGTTAATTTACCATAGACAGTGGCGGAGGCCCATTAGGGTTAAAGTGGGCTATGACCCACCCACCAAAAAAAATCAATTTTTTTTATAGAGAAAATTATTAAAATATTATTGAATATTGTTGATTTTTAAAAAAAATTACATTGCGGCCCATCCTCTTCTCCATCTTAATATATTTTATCATCAATTTTTCAAGTCAATTAAAATATGTAAATATTAATTTTGAATTTTTAAGGTATACAATTTAATTTTTTATGGTTAATTTTGTGCTTAATATTTATTAAAAATTTAATTTTGTGTATGTATATTTATGGCCCACCCCTAAAAAATAAATTGGCTCCGCCGCTAACCATAGAAATATGAATTGATATATGTGCATTATTTTTCAGCTCTCAATGAACCTTTAATAAAGTGGAGAATGCCATATGTTCTTGTGTCAAGCTATCTTTCACTCCATCTATTTTAAATTAAGTGTTATTTTTGAGTTTTACATGGTTATTAAAAAATAGTTAGTTACATTGATATTAATAATAAAAACTATTTCATTTATTAAAGTATCATTATTAATTATAGTTAATGGAGTAGTTAAACGATTGATATAAAATAAATAAAAATAATAAATATTGTATTGATATTATAAAAGTGATCACTAATTTTAAAAAAGAAAAAAAGAAAAAATAACATGTAAAATAGGATGGCATATATTACTCTCTTATCTTAACTATCATTTTTTTCATCTTCTCTCTCATGAATACACTAAAGTGGTAGTGGCTTTCAGGCCACGAAGATAAGAAATTCATTTCACTCAATGTTTTTTTTTGACAAAACATTTCACTCAATGTTAATGGATAAAACTATTATGTTAAATAATTGATTGAGCAACCATAAGGTCATATTTTATCAAGTGAAATTTACAATATTATTTTCCACGCGTCTCAAATAGGACCACCATAATGACAAAATCTCCTATATATGACATCATTCAATGACAAAAATTTACTCTTCTTGGACTAGAATTAATCTTCCTCGCATCCTTAGACAAATAGGACCACCATAACACACATTTTTTTAGTGTCGACTGATGTTAATCGAAGTTCGACTGGGGTGTTGCCTAGTAGGCACGGCAGCACCGATGGTGATTACTTTTGGCATGTTTTTCCCAGCGCCGGACCTTGGTGTGTAAGGAGCTTAATGGAACCGGACCTCTCTAAGATATGAGCCTAAAAAAAAAATAGTCCAATAATACTATTAAGTACTATCTCACTAAAAACAAAAATTCCTTATTCTATTTTTCTCTGATACCACGTGTTCCATCACTCCATCAAACTTTCCTTTTCTTCTTCTCCAATTTGATTTCCTTTTCCTCTTTTGTTGTTTAGTTTTAGGCCTATTAAAATTGGGTCCTCTTATTTTTGGTGTTAGGTGGGTGTTTTTTTGGGAGGGTGGTATGAGGTTCCTCATGTATACGGTAGTGATTTTCATCTTTGGGTGTATCGCATATATATGTCACCTTGTATTTATCTTTTAAAATTTTTAAATAAAACATTGTTCTTTTAAAAAAAATACGTTTTTATTTTATTACGGACCTCTTTTCACGTACAGAACCGAGCCTCTGGATTCGTAGGAACGGCCCTGATTTTTCCTCTGATTTTTCCTATGTACTGGAGACTGCAATTCTGATTTTTGTATCTTTTAGTTTAGAGCCATGCTATTGGAAAATATTTTATGGACAATCAAGTTCATTTTTATTTTCTTTGAATAAGTTAAAATCGAATATATTAGCTAATCGAAATGTTCTATCTAGTACAAGACGTGTAAGCGTAAAACTGAAGAGTTCACAAAGTCATTACAAAAAACCATAACACATGAACAAAAAAGCAGAAACATTATTGAAACCTATGAAAAGGTTCCGCCACCAAAAGAAACGAATAGAGATGGTAATGTGATATGTTAGTGATGTTAAGAGAAAATGAAAGATAGAAAAAATTTAGATATTGAATGAGTGTATAGAAAATAAATTGTTACAATTGTTTGTATGTTATACATGGCAAAAAAATCATCCCGAATGTGTTTTGAAATAAGAAACGACCAACCAAAATTCTCGATTTAACGAAACGGAAATGCTAAATGTCGCGAGGGAGTTTATCCCGAATTCATCCCAAATGCAATTTTTTGCTGTCCACCATTTACACATGTATGCCGCATTTTCCGTAATTGTCAAAAAGTCACTATGCTGCTTCACAAAATTACACCTCGTGATGTCTACTAACAATATATAAAAGTTGAAGTACAGCAAAATTTCATAATTGTCCTCTTTAAAACTCATGATCTCTTTAATTTTATGTGCATAATCGTCATTTTGCAAAATTTAAGTTAATCCTTTTAATTTTTTTAAATTAATAATGGATAATGGTCATCACAGTTGTAACAAATTTCTACAGATAACTATGAAATTAATTAATTTTATAAAAAAAATTACGGATAATGTCATCACAACTCTAACAAATTAATTAATTCCCTATATTTTGCAAGTAAAAAAGTCAATTTGTTTCTACTTTCTCCTCCTTATTAACTGATTATCTTTATTTCTTAAATAAATTGCACAAAAAATCCTCGGTCGGACTTTTAATATCACTAATTTAGTGGGCTTTATCGTCAATTCTCTATAAAATCATAAGAAAAAATTGTGTAGTATAACATAAATATACCAAAACAATCTATGTTACTCTTTTATGCTATAAGTATAGAAAAATAGTTTATTCTGATATCTTTTATTCTCTTAATCTTACTAATTTGCATATAAAAAAATTTAATAGAAATGATACATTAATTTCTTCAAAAAAGAAAAGATACATTAATGTTAATAATTTTAAAATAATCATCAGTTTCAAATTTCAGGCATATCAACTTTCTCATATCAGTATACATAAAATTTGATTTGGATATATAAGCACATAAATTCTACAATGAGTGATGTGTAAATGTTTAACGGTATTTTGGAGAAACAATATAGTGATGTTGATATTATGAAAATAGACACGAGTTTTCCAAATTTTATTATATCGACTATCACATATCGTTAAATAAAAAATTTCTTATACATATATGAGCTTATAAAATCCTTAATGAGTGCGGTGCAAATATTTATCGGTATTTTAAATATAAAATAAAAATTTATTTAATAGAAACACTACATTGATGATAATATTTTGAAAATAGTCACGAGTTTTTAAAATTTTATCATATCGATTTTCAGATATATGTACATAAAAATTTATTTATGCGTATATAAGCACATAAAATCTGCAACGGGTGCGGTACAAACATTGAACAGTGTTTTACATATAAAATAAAAAGTTATTTAATAAAAACATTATATTAATGTTTATATTTTTACAATATTTATGAGTTTTCACGATTTTATCATATCAACTTTCTCATATAATTAGATAAAAATTTGTTTCTGCAGATAAAACACATAAAATATGCAACAGGTGCGATGCAAACATTGAACGGTGTTTTCCATATAAAATAAAAATTAATTTAATAGAAACACTGCATTGATAATGATATTTGGAAAAAATTGTCATGAGTTTTTAAAATTTTATCGTATCGATTTTCTCATATATGTACATAAAATTTTATTTATATATATAAGCACATAAAATCTGCAACGGATGCGGTGCAAACATTGAACAGTGTTTTGCATATAAAATAAAAACTTATTAAATAGAAACAATGTATTAATGTTTATATTTTGACAATATTAATGAGTTTCCGCATTTTTATCATATCAACTTTCTCATATATTACATAAAAAATTATTTCTGTAGATAAAACGCATAAAATTTGCAACGGGTGCGATGCAAACATTAAACGGTGTTTTGTATATCAAATAAAAATTTATTTATTAGAAACGCTACATTGATGTTGATATTTTAAAAATAATTATGAGATTTAAAAAAATTAGTTTATTTACTTTCTCAAATATGTATATAAAAATTTGTTTTCGTGTACATAAGAAAATAAAATTCACAACATAGGTGATTCAAATATTTAACATATTTTATAATATATAAGAAAAAATAATTCAATAAAAACATTATATTAATGTTTTTTTTACAAAAAAAATATTAGGCTAAAATGCATTTTTGGTCCCTCAAGTTTCACAAACTTGCGATTTTAGTCCCCCAAGTTTAAAAATAACACTTTTGGTTCCTTAAGTTTTACCCTATTTGCAAATTCATGGTCCCCCTTGATTTTGACTCAGTCAAAACTGACATGACGTTATTTTTTAATGTTTTTTTGTTGATGTAGATATTATTAAAAATTGCAATTTATAATAAAAGAAAAAAGCATAAAACAATGAGAATTCTAAAGAAAAAACGTAGAGAACTCAAAATTCCATTTAATTGCAATTTATATTAAAACTAAGTGCTTAAAGGTCACATGAGCTCTGATAATTTCATTTTCAAATCAGAACTCAAAATCAAACTTGCGATTTGGGGCTTATTTCTCATTCTCATCTCAATCAAAATCAAGGGGGACCATGAATTTGCAAAGGGGGTAAAACTTAAGGATCAAAAGTGCTATTTTTAAACTTGGAAGACCAAAATCGTAAGTTTGTGAAACTTAGGGGACCAAAAATACATTTTTGCCAAAACATTATATTAATGTTGATAACTTTCATTTAATATTTTCAAATATTTGATGATATTAACAATGCAATTATTTTTTATATGATTACCATAATGTTACGTGACCCGTACTTCTGCACGGGTCTATTACTAGTTTTCATAAAAACAAAATTCTTGAAGTATAGCATTGCTCTTGACTAAATACACATGCTTGTGGAATACAATGGAAGTTAATAAGGAATGTGATTCCATCCCTTTTTCCGCGATATATGGTATCTTCCTTTCTATTATTTTAAATTAGTATCAATAAAAGGTTAATTTATTTTTAATAACTAAAGGTCAATTTTATAAATTTGTTTTTAAGAACTACAATCTTTGTTTTCCTCATACATATGTTGACCGTGCAACGGTGGCCTAGTCAAAGCCATTAAACCAGCCACGAAGAAACAACACAGGTCCTTCTTCTTTCTTTTGTAGGAAAAAAACGCCATTTATTTTCTGTTTCATTTTTACCAAGACACTACTCCTCAGCACATATCATTGCAAGGTGAACGGAAAATAAAAGGTTTTTTTAGATTACTTTTAAAAAATAGTAGGTGATTTACCCATCAAAGAAAATGAACAATTTATTGGTAGAATCAAGATGGTTCATGGATACCACTTAAAAATATGCGTACATGGCTAATATTTATTGGTTGGAGTAATTTACCCACCATTCTTACATGGATACCCTAGTTGTCACCTAAATAAAAACGTCAATAAAACAAAATACACTGTTTTTTGTTTAGTAACGTATGACTAGAGATTCACGTTTAAGGTGAATAAGTAGGAAATTCTTAGTAAGAAATTCAGAGTACGAATTCATGTTCGCATATATAATGCAATGTCCTTTTGATCTTAACCACTAAAGTAATTACTGTCGCAATTTTAGCTAAATTCAGTTACAAAATCTTTCTATAAATAGAGAACTCTAATCAGCTAAAAAAATACACAAAAAAGTTCTATTGCGTTGTCGAGAACTCTTTATCTCTTATCCCTTTTATGCTTGATGCATTTTCTATCCTTACGAAATTAAGAGTGTTTTTAAGTTCGTAGTTCTTTTCGAGATATAATGTTCCTTCAGAATTAAGAATAGTCTCTTCATGTATGTCCCTCATGAATAAAGAGTACTTTTAAGATCATAAAGTCTCTTTTTAGGAATAATGACCCTTCAGAATTAAGAATGATCAAGAGTCTAGTCTTTTTCAATATTTTCTTCCCTTAAAAATATTAGAGGTTAAAATGGTGGCATCACCATATTTGAGTGGTCATAGTACTATAGTTGGAGAAGTTAAAGGTTAGAATGAGAATAACACCATATTTGAGTGATTTCAATATCACAATATAGTGGTTTCAGTATTAAATTCCAGTGGCCTTGATACCAATATTTGAGGGTGTAATTCTCGAATAATTAACTACATTGCGGTAGTCAATCGCACAATTGTTGCAAGACTTTTTTCATCCTAGACACTGCGTGGTTGATAGTTTGTATTGCATAATTTTAGACAGTGTCACAAAATGTTTTAAAGAGAGCGGCTTGGTCGTGACTCAACTCAATAATAATTTTGATAGATAAAAATTCTTTTTTAAAATAAACTTTTAAAGTCTAAATATAACAGTTTGAAAATCCATAAACAAGATACAATTTATTTCGTTTTTGTAATTATTCCGTAAAACATTTTCATACATTGTTCAATTAATATAAATATAAAAGTAGGATCCAAGAATCAAGTGGACGAAGTTCTGCGTAACTACCTAATGGGATAAAAAGAGAAATTAACAATTTTTAAACAAAATAAAATGGCCAAATTCCAATATATCTATCTTTTTGGTTACATGGAAAAACGAAAAAAAAGAAAGGAAAAAAAAAGAAAGAAAACTAAGTTTTTGAAAAGGACACGTTTAAATCATCTTATAGTAAAGAAGGTGATAGATACAAAAGAGGTTCATTAAACATAATAAGATTGTCTAAATTATTAGCTCCCAACTAAGTAAGAATATCGACACAAGAGTTTCTTTCCTAGAGGATATGATGAATACAAATAAAATAATCCTTATAAAGATAATTTCTAATGAGTTCCAATAGATTTGCATAATGATTAAGCTTTGGAGTGTCCTTCATCACCAACTCTACCACATGAAGAGAGTTAGAGAAACAAATAAGCTTCTATAGTTTGCCTCCAACATAACTTTAATTTACACCAGTCGCCATCGTTTGAATTTCACCATGTAAGATATTCGAGATCCCCACACTACCAAAAAAACCAAGAAGGAAACCAAGATTGATCAAAGAACTTTCAACATCATTGAGAATCACGGTGTCCTTGTCCCCATGTCGCCAACTCACCATCCTTGGAGTGTTAATACGAGTCACCAAGGAGTCAGTACCAAAAGCTTAGTTTGCATGATGAAGTTGGGAAAAAATTGTTCCCACCGTTGAGGGCATATCTGGCTGAGTATTGTCAAAAACTAGTTTGTTTCTCGGACACCAAATATTCCACATAATTAAAGGTGCAATAATCCCAATATCCCTCATTATTTTGTGGATTACCTTTGCCATGTCATCCATATCCAAACTTGAGCACAACAAAATTGTATCAGTGAAACCACAACCCTGCCAAACCACAGCAGATCGAGAGCAATGGATAAGACAATGAAGAAACATTAACACCTCTATATGCCAAAACTGCTTTGATAGAAATAAAATAGTGACAAGTTTTAAAAATAAAGAATTGACACGACTAATTTCCAAATTCAACTCCAAGTTTCTTGAGAGATTTCAACTTCATGGCGAGAGAGTAACCAATGATAACCTCTAAGCATTGAATATCGTCCATAAATATTTCCATTCCATATCCATGTGACAAATTACAATATTAATCATTCATAAAACTAGTGTTGTTAAAAGAGATAATTAGTTTTTAGTCAAAATTAAGTAGGTGTAACTTGCTAATTTACTCTTTAATGATTTTAAGTGAATGTAAATTAACCCTTCATATATAAATATATATTGTCTTTAATATCAGCTTAACATACAATTATTTAATAGAGTAACGAAACTTTACTAATATTGCGAGTGGTTGGTGTGTAGAACTCTTGAGTACAGAGTTCAGTTACTAATGACAAAAAAAGTATAGTTTATTAATACAACCGTTGAACATTTAATTATTTTAAGTGTATGTATTGCTTCTGTCTATAGAATATTACTAAATACATAGACCATATATTTTTATAAGCATAACTTAATTGGTAAAACCATTGTGTTATGTAAAAATCGGTGTTCGAATATTAAATTATCATTTTATTCATTTTAAGAAGTGAATTTATATTTATTAGACTACTTGACAAAAAAAAATATTTATACCAGAATCTAAGCTTAAAATTAGTTTTTCAAATTAAAATTGATTTGGAAACAAACATTATCCATAAGTAAAATCATGGATGTTGGTAATATAAAGCCTCTTTTGACATGTGTTTACCGGTAAGTAAACTTTCTTGATTAAATATTGTACCAATAATTTAGTGACAGAAAATGGGGCTACAATGATCTGCCCTTAATCCTTAAGCAAACAGGACCATCTAGACCTAAGGTTACAAAAATAACAAGTTATGTATTTAACATAGTGACAAATAAAATTTGAATGTTAATCCTCTAGTTTATATGATTTTTAACTTCATAATGAAAATCAACAAACTAATATTGACTGTTCTAATAAAAACTTTATGCTATATAGTACCATATTCATAGACAATTATATTGTAAATGTAGAACCCTTCAAAATATGGATCATTGAAATAACCTCCTGAATTAATTCAAACCTTTATAGCATTATTAAGTAGAAGTAATTGGGACTGCATGGAGCACAACTATGTACTTTGCCTTGAATCTTTAACCAAGCAGGACCACTCTAATGAAAGTAAACATATTAAGTTACATGATAGATCCATGAAGAAAGCGGTCTAACTAATTCAAAGACATAACAAATTGAAAGATTAATTGAAAAATTAATGTGGAGGAACCTACACTCAACAAGTGTAAACTATAAATGCTGATGTTTGTTTGATTATGCAGTGATAAAAATTAATTTTTAATGAATTGATTTTGCAAAAATGATATTTATTCTAAGTCAGTGTTAAAAGAGATAATTAATGTTTAGTCAAAATTAAGAGGGTGTAGGATGCAAATTTACTCCTTAGTGATTTTAAGTGGATGTAAATTAGCACCCTAGTACATAAATATATGTTGTCTTTTTTTTTTTTTTGGTGATATAAAGTTTAGATGGGTTCGGCTCCGGTCACCACCAGGGTCAGGGCACGCCTCCGGGCCCAAAGGGCACTTATAGAGGTACTTACAGATCACCCACCAACACTGCCCTCACATCGGCAGAGGGAATCGAACACACAACCTTCTGCAAGGAAGTGGCCCGTTCCTTACCAACTGAGCCAACGTGTGTTGGTAATATATGTTGTCTTTAATATTAGCTTAACATATAACTATTTAATAGAGTAATTGACCTTTAATAATAGTGCGAATGATTGGTGTGTAGAAATCTTGAACATTTAATTATTATTTTAGTGTATGTATTTCTTTTGTCTATAAAATATTACTAAATACCTATATTGGATTTTTATGTGAATATAACTTAATTGGTAAAGACATTACGTTATCAAGAATCCAATTCGAACATTACATTTACCACTCATTCATTTTAAGAGGTGAATTTCTAGCCATTAGAGTCTCTTTGACATGTGTTTCCCAATAAGTAAACTTCTTAAAGGAAACTTTGTACCAATAATTTAGTGACAAAAAATGGGGCTACAATACTCTTCCCTTAATCCTTAGGCAAACATGACCACCCAAACCTAATGAAAGAAAGGATCCTAATGACAGATAAGCCATCCTTCGGCAACAAGTTATGTATTTAACATAATCAAAGGTAAAACTTTGATGTTAATCCTCAAGTTTATAAAAAAATAAATTCATAATAACAATTAACAAACTAATATTGACTATTCTAGAAAATAAATTATGTTATATAGTATCATATTCATACACATATCTTGTAAATAAAGAACCCCTTCGAAATGTGCAAACATTTATAACATTATTAAGTGAAAGTAATTGGGGCTACATGGACCACAATTATATACCTTGAAGAAAGCGGTCTAACTAATGCATAAACATAACATATTTAAAGATTAATCGACAAACTGACATAAATGAACTAACCCTTAAGCAAGCAAAAACTATTAAGACAAATGTGTGTTTGATTCTTCAGTGATAAAAATTAATTTTGATGTAATTTATTTTGTAAAATTGGCTTTTTTCTAAGTGAATTAATTGTGAAAATGTTCATTTGTGTTTGGTTACATTCACATGAAAGTGAATTAAACAAAAAATTGATTGTAAAAATCATGAATAAGGTCAAAACCTACAAATCCTGGTGTCAAATTAGAATGTCTCAAACCAAAAATATGACACGTTGTTTGCTGAAAATGACATATAGACGAATTTTCACATAAGCCGGCAACAAGATATGTATTCAACATAATCAACGGGAAAACTTTGATGTTAATCCTCGAGTTTATAAATTTTTTAACTTCGTAATAACAATTAACAAACTAATATTGACTGTTCTAAAAAGAAAAATTATGCTATATAGTATTATATTCATACACATATCTTGTAAACAAAGAACCCCTTCGAAATGTGGAGCATTGAAATAACCTCATGAAAAAATTCAAACATTTATAACGTTATTACGTGCAAGTAATTCGGGCCACATGGACCACTGTTGTGAATTCGATGAAAAATCACAACAATAACAACTTGATGTGTGGAGCAAGTTAATCAAGCAACAAATATCAAAGTGGATAACAATTAAACACAAACAAAAGTAGAAAATAGCGAGAGAGAAGAAGAGAGAACACAAAAGAATTTGTTTACCCAGTTCGGTCCAAACTGACCTAGTATGGGGGAGATAGCAGCCCTTCGTCCCACTATAATGTTTACAAAAACAAATATCAATGGGTTACAAGAATAAGTCTCCCGCCTAATTCTACCCAAAGTCCAATCTCTTCCCGTAACCAAGAGACTCAATCCTAATAGTGTTTCCCAAGGTGAATCAACCCTCAAACCCTAGTGTTTGTTGCCAAGAGACAAACTCTATACAAACCCTAGTTTTGTTGTTGTCTTTCTAAACCCTTGTTTCAGCCCCCTCTATCTCAAGGTTTACATTGATACAATGTTTATATTTATAGTAAAAGCATCCCTCATAAATTGGAACCAAATCAGACCCATAAAAATACGTTTTATTTTTATTCTTCTACGCGAAATCGTGCTCCGATTTTTCCAGGTCGTGCTCCAATTTTTTACGAATGGGAAGTGCCAATTCTCGTCCAAAAAATCGTACTCCGATTTTGACAACTTCAGCAAAATTCAATTTCTCCAATTTTGAGTCACTTTCACAACAATCTCCACCTTGACTCTAAATTAGTGATGATGCCAATTTAACATCAACCACCATGCTGCTCTTTCCCTTGCTTCCCACTACACCAAGTAGCTCCACAAGTTTACACCTTAACCTCTTCAGCCATCGAAATGTCTTCCGCCTTCTCGAAGATCCTTGTATCAAACTACACTAGGAATTTCAGGTAGTTCTACAAGACTATACCATACTTCTTCAATACGGAATATCTTCCGCTTCTTTGAAGATCTACTTGTGCCCAATCACCCTTGGCTTTTAGAGTAATCCACAAGTACACACCTTAACCCCTTCAGCCCTCATAATGTCTTCCCCCTTCTCGAAGGTCCTTGCAGTCCAACTACACTAGGAATTTTAGGTAGTTCCACAAGCATTCACCGTAACCTCTTCAACACAGGACATCTCCCGCTTCCTTGAAGATCTTCTTGCACCCAATCACCCTTGGCCTTTTTTCAGAATAATCCTGCAAGTCGTGCTATACATTCTTCAACCTTCATGAAGAAATCCCTTGCTCACCATAGAGGATAGCACCCAAGGTCCTCCATAGCCGTACCATTATCGGTGTGTTCAACTCCACCTCAAGCTGAGTGTACTCAACCTCAACTAGCAAATGTGTACATCCCACTATGTCTTCAACCTTGAAACTCCACCTCAACAGGTAGATCATGAGTATTGTTGCCTCCGCCTCTCCAAACTGATCATGAGTATTCTTATCATCGCCTCTCCAGGCTGATGTTGAGTGTTTAACGTCTCTCCAGACGATCACCGCTCCACTAGGCATCATTCCCAAGGTGAGACACATCACCTTCCTCATCCTCCAAACAACACCACACCACCAGAGCATCCGCATCCTCAAGATGCACCTCAATGTTCTCCAAATCACCAATGATTTTGTTGAACTCCACAAGTAGCTCCATGATGGCCTTTGACTCTACCATCTTAAATGAGTAAAGTTTTTGCTTTAGGAATTGTCGATGAGCCAAAGACATTGTCATATATAAATATTTGAACTTTGACCACATCGATGTCGCGGTTGGTTCCTTTGCTACTTCTCTAAAAACTTTATTCCCGAGGCACAAGACAATGGCACTCCTGACCTTGTCCACCATCTCGGTCTTCTCTGCTCGTGACATGGTGACCGGTATCGCACCTTCACCCTTCAAAGCTTTCTCAAACTTTTGTTGCATTAACACCACTTCCATCTTTACCTTCCATAACCCAAAATCGTTATCTCCGATAAACTTCTCAATATCCCACTTCGAACCCATGGTACTTGATTATCCTTTGACCCTCTTGCCCCACGGTGGGACCAAACTAATACTAATTAAATAAGTTAAGAGGCCAAACTAATACTAATTAAATAAGTTAAGGGACCAAAATTTAACGTTTTTTGGAATTAAATTAACAGAAGGGACCAATTCGATACTTTAAATAAAGTTAAGGGACCTAAACGGACCTTTTCTTACTTATGGGACCAAACTGATACTTGAAATCAAGTTAAGGGAGCAATTGAGCATTTAAGTCTATATAGTATCATATTCATACATATATCTTGTAAATAAAGAACCCCTTCGAAATGTGCAGCATTGAAATAAACTCCAGAATAAATTCAAACATTTATAACGTTATTAAGTGAAATTAATTGGGGCTACATGGACCACAATTATACACCATGAAGAAAGCGGTCTAACTAATGCATAAACATAACAGATTGAAAGATTAATCGACAAACTGACATAAATGAAACGACACTCAAGCAAGCGAAAACTATTAAGACGAATGTGTGTTTGATTCTTCAGTGATAAAAATTAATTTTGATTTAATTTATTTTTTAAAATGGCTTTTTTCTAAGTGAATTAATTGTGAAAAAATTCATCTGTGTTTGGTTACATTTACATGAAAGTGAATTAAACAAAAATTTGATTGTAAAAATCACGATTAAGGTCAAAACCTACAAATTCTGGTGTCAAATTAGAATGTCTCGAACCAAAAATATGACACGTTTTTTGTTGAAAATGACATATAGACGAATTTTCACATGAACCGGCAACAAGTTATGTATTTAACATAATCAAAAGTAAAACTTTGATGTTAATCTTCGAGTTTATAAATTTTTTAACTTCATAATAACCATTAAAAAACAAATATTGACTGTTCTAGAAAAAAATATTATGCTATATAGTATCATATTCATGTACATATCTTGTAAATAAAGAACACCTTCGAAATGTGCAGCATTGAAATAACCTCCTGAAAAATGAGCAGTATTGAAATAACCTCCTGAATAAATTCAAACATTTATAATGTTATTAAGTGAAAGTAATTGGTGCTACATGGACCACGATTATATAGTATGAAGAAAGCGGTCTAAATAATGCATAAACATAACAGATTGAAAAATTAATCGACAAACTGACATAAATGAACCGACACTTAAGCAAGCGAAAACTATTAAGACGAATGTGTGTTTGATTCTTCAATGATAAAAATTAGTTTTGATTTAATTTATTTTGTAAAATTGACTTTTTTTCTAAGTGAATTAATTGTGAAAATGTTGATCTGTGTTTGGTTACATTCACATGAAAGCGAATTAAACAAAAATTTGATTGTAAAAATCACGATTAAGGTCAAAACCTACAAATCCTGATGTCAAATTAGAATGTCTCGAACAAAAAATATGACACATTGTTTGTTGAAAATGACTATAGACGAATTTTCACATGAGGCAACAACAAATTATGTATTTAACATATTGAAGGGTAAAACTTTGATGTTAATCCTCGAGTTTATAAATTTTTTAACTTCTTAATAACAATTAACAAACTAATATTGACTGTTCTAGGAAAAAAATTATGCTATATATATAGTATTATATTCATACATATATCTTGTAAATAAAGAACCCCTTCGAAATATGCAGCATTGAAATAACCTCCTAAATAAATTCAAACATTTATAACGTTATTAAGTGCAAGTAATTGGGGCTACATGGACCACAATTATATACCATGAAGAAAGCGGTCTAACTAATGCATAAACATAACAGATTGAAAGATTAATCGACAAACTGACATAAATGAACCGGCACTCAAGCAAGCGAAAACTATTAAGACGAATGTGTGTTTGATTCTTCAATAATAAAAATTAATTTTTATTTAATTTATTTTGTTAAATTGACTTTTTTCTAAGTGAATTAATTGTGAAAATGTCCATCTGTGTCTGGTTACATTCACATGAAAGTGAATTAAACAAAAATTTTGATTGTAAAAATAACGATTAAGGTCAAAACCTACAAATGCTGGTGTCAAATTAGAATGTCTCGAACCAAAAATATGACACGTTGTTTATTGAAAATGCCATATAGACGAATTTTCACATGAGCCGACAACAAGTTATGTATTTAACATAATCAAAGGTAAAACTTTGATGTTAATCCTCGAGTTTATAAAAAGTTTAACTTCATAATAACAATTAGGGAAATGTTAACAAATGCCCTTGGGGCACTTGTTAAGAAGTTTAAAGAAGAAATTTTGTCTCGGGAATGATGCATTCAACACATTGAAAATTTTAAAAGTAACTTTATCCACATAAAACTTGTAAATTACTTCTATTTTTGAATCATTAACTAGTGTCCTAAAGGCATTTGTTAACAAGACTCTAACAATTAACAAACTAATATTAATTGTTCTAGAAAAAAAAAGTTATATAATATCATATTCATACACATATCTTGTAAATAAAGAACCCTTTCGAAATGTGCAGCATTGAAATAAAATCCTGAATAAATTCAAACATTTATAACGTTATTAAGTGAAATTAATTGGGGCTACATGGACCACAGTTATATACCATGAAGAAAGCAGTCTAACTAATGCATAAACATAACAGATTTAAAGATTAATCGTCAAACTGACATAAATGAACCGACATTCAAGCAAAGGAAAACTATTAAGACAAATGTTTCTTTGATTCTTTAGTGATAAAAATTAATTTTGATTTAATTTATTTTGTAAAATTGGCTTTTTCTAAGTGAATTAATTGTGAAATTGTTCATTTGTGTTTGATTACATTCACATGAAAGTGAATTAAAGAAAAAATTTGATTGTAAAAATCACGATTAAGGTCAAAACCTACAAATTCTGGTGTCAAATTAGAATGTCTCGAACCAAAAGTATGACACGTTGTTTGTTGAAAATAACATATAGACAAATTTTCACATAAGTCGAGTTAGAAATACACAAAAGAATTAATTGCATTTGATCTCTTATGTTTATTTTAAATTTCAAGTTGATTATTTGTTAACACCGATGCTTATCAGGAATGTAAGGGAGTATAATTTAAACCAATTTAAAAGAAGAGGTTAGGCGCACAACTATTTTCAAGTGAGCATACGATGAGAGGGAAGAGACACACTGATCAAGAAAGATGACACTACGACACGAGTTTGGCCGATTAACCTTTTATAAATTTGGAGCGTATATTTTGTTGGCTTAGATCATGGCTGATATATATTTGGTTCTTTGTCCATAAATACCAGATAGAACTGTCAGTTCAGACATATTAAATCAATTGAACAATTTATTTTACTTGTATTTTACCTAAGTTATTATGTCTTTAACCTTTTATATTTTTCTTACCATCTTAGTTCTTAAAACCCGTATCTCTCAGTTAACACTTTTTAAAGTAGTTAAAGAATCCACAACTAAGAGACAAAGTTAGTTCCCCTTTTGACATAATCATTTAAAGAAAAGGAGAATTACCATTTAAAGCTATTAGCCGAATCCTCGTTTAAATTTCAAGTTCGTAAAATAAACCAGTTCTACAATTGAAATCAATTTCAATCAAGTCTTGAATCTTTTTTTTCTGCAGCACACGGTAAAACCAAACACACACTAAAACTTTATTTCAACTTCAAGATGTAAGGTCTAAATTACAAACAAGAACCACTTGCTAGTTTTGAAATTATTAAACTCGAGGAGGTGCGGGCCGATGGTGGTACTCGAGGAGCTTGTCCTACTTTTGGTACAATTTGGCCGATGGTGCAGGCGTGGATTGGGTTTGATGAGGTTGATACTCAGGTGCTTTCCAACCACTTCTTGCAGTTTATTAATCAAACAAGTGGTTTGAAGGCGAGGTGTTCTTTTTCGCACATGATTTGGCTTTTGTGCATTTGGACCATATAGAATAAACGCAATTGCACGTTATTTCAAAATAAGGAATGTTCTATTATTCAGTTGTTAGATAAAATTAAGTCTCAATATTTATGGTGGTTGAAAGCTTGTAAAGCCACCTTTGTATTTGGGACGTATTTATGGTGGTCGAGCCCTTTACAGTGTTTGGGTTTTGGCTAAACCTCTTGTTTTCTTTCTGACATTCTTTTGAATCTTCCGTGGTTTCTTTAGCACACCTTATGCTAGAGAGATTGCGTGTCAGTGTTAATATAATCATTTTGGCTTGTTCAAAAAAAACTTGTATGGTTAAAATTAAAATTAAAAGAGGATATCTGATAGCTTAAAAGAAATCACTGTTCATAAAGACATGTAATGTTAGCTACTTAGATATGTTTAGCTAAGCACAAATTTGATTGTACAAACTTTTATCAACTATGTTTCGGAGGAAATCGGATAGTTTTACTTGAAGTCATAAAATACATGTGCTTATGTCGTCTGAGTTCAACTCAACACATTATTGGTTCCGTAAACATAGTGATCAGTACACAGTACGAAATAAATTTGTTATTCTTAGTCCCACTATGATTTGTATAATCTCTAATAAGCCTTTTTTCTTTCTGAAAAGCCCTTAATTTATTAGCTGATATCTCTATCTAACCAATTGTCTAGTGGTTTCTAACAAATTCATTGATTTACCTTCACACGTACATAGTTTAATTATTATGCAAAATATAATCTTGCAAGATCATGTCTTTGAATTTTGATAGAACCTTTTCTAAGGACATGAGTGGTTTGTGATATTGTTTATCCCTTCCAAGTGTAATTTCTGCATGATTTGGAAGATTAGTCGGGACCACAGACATATCCATAAATTCAATTAGTCTTTTTTTTTACAATTCATATTGATATTATTAACATATAATTTTTTTTTGTACAAATTAATATCGCATAATTATTCCTTCGTAAAAACATCACATAATTAAAAAAGAAATATATCAATCGTACAAAAAAATTGTATAAAAACTAATAAGGGACATAAAATTTGTTAGATAATAAATTAATGGACTATGTTATTGGGTCTGTTAGTTTAGAGTCTATTAGATTTAATATATGGAAAATGTTAACGAATGCCAGGGGCACTGGTTGAGAGACTAAAATAAAAAATTTGCATTGAAAAATGATGAAAAATAAAATATTCCACTTTATGAAAGTAAAAATGTTATTGTTTTTAATATAAAATTTCTACTTTTAACTTTTTTAATTAGTGTCCGAAGGCACTAGTTAACAAGACCCTTAATATATATTTTCTAGTATCCTTTGGTAATGAAACTTTTATCATTCTAATGTTGTCTTAGTTGGTATCTTTGTTATTGATTATCTATAATGTTAACATGCAGATTAATTATTTTGCTATTCTTGCGGGGTTGTTGTTCAACTTTCTGTTGCTTATCACATTAGTTGGTCAACCTCCGAAGGTTATGAGAGAAGAAGGATATAGCCACCGCTTGGAATCATTGGATTTAGATTGGATTGGGCATATGATTTGGACCATTGTTTCGATTGAAATTATTGCATTAGGAAGACATTTTTAAATGGTTAAATTATATTTTTGATCCTTTAACTATTTAAGTAATATCGGTTCTCTAACTAAAATTTGATTTATTTTGGTCCATTAACTTCTCTCCGTTACAACAGGTGTCAAAATAAATCAAATTTTAGTTAGGGGACCAAACTGATACTAATTAAATAATTAAGGGACCAAAAAGACAATTTAGCATTTCCAAATTGTGTTCCACTCGGGTTCGTTCTTTGATGTAGTTGTGAAACAATTTGTCATAGGCTTCATGCATCATCTAATGTGGTGCAATTTCGTAATAAATTGCAAGGTTAAATATGTTTTTAGTCCCTATAAATATACTAATTTTTCGTTTTATTCCTTTTAAAATTTTTCTTCCACTTTTAGTCCCTATAAAATTTTCAATCAATACTTTTGGTCCTTATTTTTAATTTGATTTTTGTATTTTCTAATGAAATTATGCTGAAATGTGTAAAATATTTTAAAAAAAAAATTCTAAAAGTTTACTTTAAATAAGGGACCAAAAGTGAAGATGAAATTTTTTTGAGGTATTAAAATGAAAAATTGACATGTTTATAGGACCAAAAACATATTTAACCCTAAATTGTATGTCTCATTCGGAGAATGCAAAAGGATTTGTTATTGATAGGATTGATGAGACTGCCAAAGATGACTTTGTTAATGGTGGTTTGATTAAAGTTGGTTAGTTGATTGTTCTTTTCTTCTCTTTACAGCTTGGATTAGTTTGGTTCTGTTCGTCAATTTGTGTTGGTTTAGTTTTGTTAGGTTTAATTTTGTTTGGTTTAGTTTGGTTCAATTTGATTAGGTTTTGTTAAAGTTCTATTTGTTTGTTTGGTTAGTGAGTCAAGTGTTCACAATTTGGTTGTTTAATGAGTTGAGTTCTCACAATTTGTTTGTTTGGTGAACTAAGTGCTCACAATTTAGTTATTTAATTGGTTCTCTCTTTGTTTGATTGCTCTATCTCTCTTTGGTTTCTTCCTCTTTGTTTGATTGCACTTCTCCCTATTGATTTTTATTGATTTTTCTGATTGATTACACTTCTCCCTATTGGTTCTTCTGATTGATTTCACTTCTCCCTCTTTTGATTCTTCTGATTGATTGTGCTTCTCCCCCTTGTTTTGATTGAATGTTTCTCTATTTTTTGATTCTTTTGTTTGGTTACTCATCTCTCTATTGATTCTTTTGTTTGAATACTTCTTTCTCCTTATTTGGCTTCTTCTGTTTGATTCTCTCTCTCTCTCTCTCTCTCTCTCTCTCCCCTAATTGGTTGTTTCTCTTTGTGTTGGTGATAGGTCTGCAAGTGCACGGAAATATCGGTTTTAGTATAAAAGATGTCGAATCCCACATAGACCAATGTCAAGTACCGTTATCTATTCTCATGTTGTTTATCTAAAGCGGTGCTAATTAGTTTGATTGCAAATTTATGAAATTAACTTGTTTTTAATTATTTTTAAAGACGAGAGACCAAAATATAATTTGTGTCGACCGAATACTTGTTAAATTATTATAACAGGAAAATATTTTCGTGCGTAAAAGGATTAAATTAAAGAGGCCGTCCGCTTTCGCGTGTACGACACCAAATTTCGACTTTGTAATCTACTCAACCGCTTTCACGCATACGCATTTCAACTTCAAAATTTTGTTTGAAAAATAATCAATTTTTTTACATGAAAAGTTATTTTTAGTAGAAATTCAATTTAAAGGTTCTGTTTGCTTTCACATAGCCGGAACCATATGTTGAACTCACAAACACCCGTTTCTTAGCATTTTTGAAAATCAGTAGTTTCTAAATTAATTAAAAAAAATGCTTAATTTCTAAATCACTTAATTTCTCTCTAAAAAGCTTGAGTCCAAAACTGATTCTTGAAAGTCTATTTATAGACAAAAATTCTTCAGAGAGTACTTTTGATCGTGTCCCAATAGGTGGAAGGAAGTGGAGTTAACTGATATTGAATGTGGGCGGAAAATCTGCATCTCAAACCCATGACAGGGGTCAGCTTGCGTGTTGGTTTGACAGTCAGCCTGGCGTTGTTAAGAAAAATAAATGATGAGAAAATTGAATTTTCTGAAGAAAATTAAGCGGAAAATTCCTTCAAGATGGATACCGAATTAGTTATGATATCATGTTATGAGATATGACAACCATGGTAGAAATGAGAAAAAAGTAACTAACTCTTTGTATTGATGAAAATACAATATTATAAATGAGTAAAAGCTACCTACTAATGAAATTGTTACAAACTATGTGTACTACTATCTACCGGAACTAATACACCACTAATCTATAACTTCAATATCTATTACCCATATTGGCATCATTTTAAGTATTATTTTAATTCTTCAACTTGTTTGATACGCGCGTCCAAGGATTATTGCTTGAACCATCATCATTCAATTCATTCTCCATCATAAGAAATAAAATTCAAGCATCCAATAGATTGATCAATATAACTTCATTATCTTTCACAAAATTGAAATATTGTTGGAGACCAAGAATAAGATTTTAAATGTATATGAAGTTGGAGTTTTTGAGTTACGACACTCGAACTTGACATTAGTTCTTATGTTGAACTAAAGTGAGTTTAAAAACAATGTCTCTAAAGTTTTGATGATAACAATGTATGAAAAAATTATTGGGTATTTCAAATGTGCAAGACCATATAATTAAATTCTGACTTCAAAGTCAAGCTTTGGTTATAATACATAAAACTCTGAGCACAAATGAAAGTATTATGGTACTCAAACGAAGCATTGAAAACTTCTGAAGATTTAGAAGATGATATGAAGATAGGTCAACAGAAATTCAAAGCTCTGATCAGAAGATGTTTTGAAGACTTTGATGAGAACAAGTTTTGATAGATACAGGCTCTGAAGGAAGTTTGTTCTTGAGGAAACGTCAACAGTCTGGTAACTCTGACCAAATTTCCCTTCTGCTAAAGGCACGACACTTTCAAGCTATGATAGTATTGTTTGTCTTCTTCGGACTACGTGTAGAACCAAACAAACAACTTCAATGACAAAGATAATATAACAGAGCATTCCCAAAGTAGCAAAGTACTCCTCTAGTACTATTCAACGACATTATCCATTAGAGAAAAAAATTTCAAATATGATCAAAGCTTCTTAAGGATGAATTTAATGAGTTGACAATCTTCAAACAACGACTCTATCAACTCTTCCTTATATAAGGACCCGAGCAATTTCAAGAAACTAATGTACTACGAATATTTTACTAGTGTCAAAACCTTGTCAAATTCAAAAGCACACAAACACTTAAAAATTCTTACAAACTTAGTATCTTAGAATTTCTTAAGTGTCAAAAGTTTCATGAACTTAAAGCTAGTTTACTACTCTCTGAGTTCTAAAGTTTAACACATACAAATTTATTTGTTAACTATAATTGCATAAGACCTCTTGTGTCAGGTAAAGAAGTCTCTAACTTGTTTGCAGGATAATCTTATGGGATTATAGTGAAAACTCTCTTGGAAGTGCAACGTGACTATATTAACCTATGATTGTGGGGTGCACCAGAATCATTTGTTTGTGCTTTACTTCTCTCTCTTTCTCTAAATATTTTCACAAAAAGTCAACACAATTTAATTCCTCTTATGTTTTTCTCACATTCACCCTATTCTCCACATTTGTCCTCTTACTTAAAAAGTTTATTTGAGTACACAAATTTTAGATTTTTTTTTTGTTGACAATATAACAACTTTGAAACTTGACACCATTTCGATCCATACTCTATATTGTGCTTAGCTTAGGCCTAAAAAGCCCAAGATTAAGAACGTCAATTAAATATGTTTTTAATTCTTCATTATTTATATTTTTGATCCTCTTAAAACATCAAGGGATATCAGAATCAAGTTTTGGACTGGCATGGATAGACCATTTCATTTGACTGTTCAAGTCAAGACAGTCAGCTCAGCTCAGCATGTCTTCAGTCAACACTAGATTAATTGTTCAAGTCAAGCCAACCAGCTTAGCACGTCTTCAGTCAACACTGGTTTGATTGTTCAAGTCAAGTCAAGTCAGCCAGCTCAGCTCAGCATGTTGATTGTTCAAGTCAAGACAACCAGCTTAGCACATCTTCAGTCAACACTGGTTTGATTGTTCAAGTCAAACCAGCAAGCTCATCTCATCTTCATTTAATACCATGTGTCTTGTACGGACGATCAACGCGTCTCAACTCCACGCGCCCAGTCTGGATGAGTTGTATGTTAGTCCACGCGCGACCGTACTCAAAACAGACAACCAATAGGAGGCTTTGGATCACAACTTAATGGGCCTTGAATGATCATAGAAAGGCCCGTTAAACCAACATTTTGATGACTATAAAAGGGGGACACTTAGATATTTCATGGGACAGATTCTAGAGGGTGAAAATAGTGTATTATTCATTTACTTCTTAAGAGTGCACTTGAGACTCCACCTAGGACGTTTCACTGAGCAGCTCAACTGTTGTAATTAACTTGTGTTTACCTACGTGAACATTGGCGCCCACCGTGGGGCTACGGTAAAACTTTCCAACGACCTAGCTCCTTTTTCAACAAACATATCACCATGGACAGACGCAGACCAACCCGGACCTCGTCCGGATCCGAGCTGTAAGACGACGTTAACCCCTGACTAGCTCGGATGCTCAAGGCAGTGCGTGAGCTCCAAGAGAAGAATGTCGAGAAAAAAAACTAATTGATGAGCATCAACGTCAACAAGCTGAATCCCGAGCTCGGAAGCTTGAACTAAAACAACAACTAGAGGATCGAGAGCGTGAGCTCAAACATCAAATAAAGACCGCCAAGAAGGGGTGATGAAAAGTCTAGGAAGAGCAGGGTTGCTGAGAAATATCTGACCAAAAGAAATCCACAGATATGTTCAGAAGAAATTACATTATAGGGAGAGATCTGTTAGAGACTCACCTTGACGTCTTAATAAGGGTGGCCGAGTAGAGCCACACCTTCAAGACCTGAGCGAGTATCGGTATAGATCTGACACTCAGAAGAACTTACGTTATAGGGAGAGATCCGTTAGAGACTCTCCTTGACGTCTTAATAAGGGTGGCCGAGTAGAGCCACACCTTCAAGATCTGAGCGAGTATCGGTATAGACCCGACCCTCAGAAGAACTTACGTTATACGGAGAGATCCGTTAGAGACTCTCCTTGTCGTCTTAATAAGGGTGGCCGAGTAGAGCCACACCTTCAAGACCTGAGCGAGTATCGGTATAGACCCGACCCTCAGAAGAACTTACGTTATAGGGAGAGATCCATTAGAGACTCTCCTTGACGTCTTAATAAGGGTGGCTGAGTAGAGCCACACCTTCAAGACCTGGGTGAGTATCGGTATAGACCCGACCCTCAGAAGAAATTACATTATAGGGAGAGATCCGTTAAAGACTCTCCTTGACGTCTTAATAAGGGTGGCCGAGTAGAGCCACACCTTCAAGACCTGAGCAAGTATCGGTATAGACCCGACCCTCAGAAGAGCTTACGTTATAAGGAGAGGTCTGTTAGAGACTCTCCTTGACGTCTTAAGAAGGGTGGCCGAGTACAGCCACACCTTCAAGACTTGGGCGAGTATCGGTATAGACCCGACCCTCAGAAGAACTTACGTTATAGGGAGAGATCCGTTAGAGACTCTCCTTGACGTCTTAATAAGGGTGTCCGAGTATAGCCACACCTTCAAGACCTAGGCGAGTATGGGTATAGACCCAACCCTCAGTAGAACTTACGTTATAGGAAGAAATCCATTAAAGACTCTCCTTGACGTCTTAATATGGATTGTTGAGTAGAGTCACACCTTCAAGTAGACTCTCCTCTACTCGTCCCTTACATACACAGGAGAGATGCAAGTACAATTCATCAAGCGGTTGTAGCAAAAATTTATTAGGGGCATGTGAAGTTATATCGCTATCATCTCAATTCGTCCCTCACTAACAGAAGGCAGTACAACCATCACACACAACACGAAAATACACAAGACAAAAAAAAAAGGGTGGGGTGAGTGAGTTATTCCAAGGAAGTTGCTATGTATAACGACAAGTACACAAAAAAAAGGTGTGGAGAGACACACTCGTCCCTCTCTTTTCACGAGCTCTTCTGTCTTAGCTTGTCACATTGCATAAATGGGACCCACTCTTAGAGTATTGCAACTATAACTTACCATAAATAATATCTTTTATTTACAAGTACATATTGATTTCAAGTGAATTAGGAAGTCTTCCTACTATACCCGTCCTTTATCTCTAGCCTATCCCATCCTTTCATGCCTTCACTATAATGTTGCCAGCTTGGAGGTATATAATTTGAAAAGTGAATTTGGTGTACTATACAAGTTCTCCACCCATCCACTTTCACTAGTACTATTACTACTATTAGTAATAATATAGTACTAATAACAGTACAAATGGTGATTGCCTTTTGGACGAAGAGGTGTTCATTTCATTGCTAGGCATTACTTTGCTACCTACACTATTGCACTAAGAGAACATTCAAATGGCCTGTAGAGCAAACCATGTGAAACCACTGTCCACATGAAGAAATTCAAAAACATTTGGATAAGACAAGGTACAAGCATATTTTATTTATCAAATGAAGCTATCAAATAAAGTAGTGGGAAAATGGCCTATTTTATATTTTAAAGACATGAGAGGTACAAAAGCAGTCAACCTTTTTCTCTCTTCTCCACCCGTCCAAATTTTTCAAAGCGACACCAATCTCTCTCTTTCTCTACAGGTCCTTTCCTTATAACTCTACCCATCCCTTCTCTCTTCTATCCTACCCGTCCTTTTGACTTTTTTAACATATAGGACAAAATTTCTAACATATAATTATTGTTACAAGTGAAGTGGATAAAATAGTCACAAGGAAGGGGGGGGTTTGAATTGTGACCCTTTAAAAATTATCCTGAAACTTAAATGTGCTTCTCAAGTTGTTTACTTGGAATGGTTAAGTTAACTTTCTGAACTCAGAACGTTCTGAAGTTCATACACAGAAACTGATTAACAAAGTAAATGTGTTGGTGTGTGTTGTGTATACTGAAAATAAAGAGTATAGGGAAGAGAGAAGGAACACACAGAGATTTATAGAGGTTCACCCAATGTGGGCTAGTCCTCTCCTCACAATTTTGTGAGAGTTTCCACTATGATGCCTTGAGATAACCTCCCAAGTCCTGCACCTTACAATCTTTGTTCACCTGAACAATTACAATTCTGTATTCTCTAAGCCTCAGCAGGCTTGCACCTTCTTGCTAAGTTACCCACTTAGACTTTTACACCTTTGCTCAAAACTAATACTTTAGTACCCCTAAAGCTAGATGAGACTTTGTTACAATTTGTAAGAGATGTGAATGTTTGAGAATCAAACAGAGGAGGGAGAAGAAGAAGAAGTTATCTGCGAAAGAGATAACAAAGAGTTATTGATTTGCACTAAGGAAACAAAAGCCTTAGAGATTGATCAATTTCACTTGCAAAAGCTTCAAACAAAATCAGAGTTGTTTTCTTGTATGCTTTGCAATCGTGCAAGTTTTGCTAAGGCCTTGATCTCTATTTATAGAGCCATGGTACTCATATAGCCGTTGTAGGGTGTCCAATGGTGTTATGCCATGTGTCCTTGGGTCCCACAAGCTTTAACTTGAAAATCTGGGTGAACATTCTGATCTCTGATGAACATCAGAATGTTGTTGCGTTCATGATGATCTTCATCTGGGTTCATCATGTTCTTCATCTGGGTTCATCAAATATGAATGAACATATGAAGTTCTGGGCGTGCCATGTGTTTTTTACATGAATTTCTGGGCAATAGATAAAGTATGGACTTTTCTTCAAACTTCAGAAAGTTCATTTCCCAGATCTGCCTTGGGACTTGGTGCAGGATTGAGTTAGTGGATTCTGCATCTTCATGCCCATGCTTTGAGAGATTGTGTTGTCCTTGTACAGTACCAACTCCCATGCGTGTCTATCTCTGATTGCTCAAGATAGATTTGCTTTTCTTTTGCTTTTTGCTTTTCACCTACTGTACTGTTCATAAAGTAAGCATGTGCAGAGCCTGAACATTCTGATCTTCAGAATGTTCCTTTGTTTCACTTAGGATGATTTGTAAGACTACCATTTGATGTAATCAAATCCTAATAGTGAAACAATAATGAAGAGCAGTGAATATAACTCCTAGGATGATATTTTCCTTTGGAATATTCTTAGTACTTTAATGTTCATAGTCTTTAAATGAACATTAAGTATCCTTTTTGACATAATCCTTGTGTATGCCTTTATTGCTTGATTGATCCATGCAGAAGTACTTTCCTTGACATATATTTATGTCACATGTGCCTTGCATGACCTTGATTAATGTTCTTGAGATTCTGGGCTTGTATGGAAGCAATCTTCTGATCTCTTGTGCGAACATTCTGATCTCTGAGCAACATTCTGATCTCTGAGCAACATTCTGAACAAACTTTCTGACCTCAGTGTTAGATCATGAATTCAAATGTACTTTGATTCTTTGAATCTTGGTATGATTTAAACCTTGTTCCTGTCTTAGTAAAACACTCAAGAGCACAAGTTAAATACCAAGGAATTAATCAAAGTCCATTAATTCTTTAATCATAATGGTTTATTATCTTTAAAATTAATTAGGGATTTTGCCTCAACAATCTCCCCCTTTTTGAAGATGATAAACCTATGATTTAGGATTAAGGATTTTGATTATATAAACAGAGATAAACAGAGCTTAGAAAATTTATTTTTAATGCTCCCCCTCATTTTTATAATCTATTATGCTGAGTTTTTAAGAACTTAAAAAGCTCCCCCTCAATTTCATAATGCATTTGCATATAAAATAAAGATATGCAAGATTGAACCAAAATCAATATCATTCATTAATGTAAACATGAAGTACAATTACATGAATTATATGGTTCAAAAACAAAAAAGAAATTCAAAGCATGTGATCAAGCAAAAGGTGAAGTCACTAAACTCCAATAACTATTGATCACTTAGACCTACTTAGGGCCTAAAACTAAGAAGAACTTAAGACATAAATCCTAAAGCTTCTCCCCCTTTAGTCATCTGCAAAAAGGATAGGGAGGAATAACACAAAGATTCAGGGAGTAGAATCCCCAGAATCAGAAGATGGTTCATCTTCAAAGATGGAAGGGTCATCAAAAACTGGAGGTGAAATAGCCAATCCAGGGGCATGCACCTTGACAGTCCAGTCAGCCAATACACAAGCAATTTTATGGGTTTTAGTGGAAACCCTTAGTGCTCTTGAAGCTATCTTTTCAGCCCTTGAAGGTTTAGCAGGTGCAGCAGCACCAGAAGCTTCAACTTTCTCTTTGTTGGCAGACACAAAGGTGTTGAGAGAGTCAAACAAAGCAGACATGTTTGGGAGTTTGTTTGTGGCTTTCATTGGCAGTGGAGGTGGAGTATATGAGGGTATGGTGTTTGGAGTAGGAAGGTTGGAAACCAAGAAGTTGCTTGCACCAGCAACAGATCCCATGGTAGAGGAAGAGAGGTTAACATTCTGAATAGTATGAGCCATACGTTGAACTTCTTCAGAAGGTAAAGATCCAGAAGCCAAAGGCATTGGATCTGCTGACATATCAGGCTCATTTGAAGCATTTTGATCAATATGTTGATCAGCAAAGAGTTGATTTTGCTCAGCACCTTGAGCATTTAGATCAACTGTTTGTGCTTTGCTAGCAGTTGGAGCAATTTCCTCAATGGGAGCAGTTTCTTCAGCTTGAATGGGTTCAGCAACTTGGACATTCTGAACTCCTGGTTCAGTAGCAGAAGCTTCAACCTTCTGAACTTCTGGTTCAATAGTTTTCTGAGCTTGTTGAGAGATTTCCTGACCATCTTGAAACACTTCATTGTTGAAGTCAGAATTGAAATCTTCAATGTTGAGGTCAAAGCCAGTTGAAAATTCCATATGCTCATCTTGAGCAGGTTCTTCCCTATTCATGTTGGAAGCTAAAATCTCAGCTACTTCCTGAGTTTCTTCATCAACATTCTGAGTTTTCTTCTCAGTATTTTCTTCAACTCCCTGATTTCCAGCAAGAGAGTTTTCCTTAGCCATCTCAACAGCTTTTTCACTTTTCAAGTCTTCCTTTGGAGAGGATGCTTCTTTATCCTTCTGAGCATTCTCTTCAAACACTGATTGACCAATCATGGAGCAAAACTGTGAGTTTCCTTCTTCCACAATTTCCTTTGCAAGCTCTGCGACTTTGGAGAATAACTCTATAGCAGGTGGAGAGGGAGGTCTGTCTTCTGAGTCTTCAGGAGTCTTGTCTTTGATTTCTTCTAACTTTCTCTTCTTTGTTGCCTTCTGAACATTCTGACGAGAAGATCTCTTTGTTGAGCCAGATGTTTCAGAGGTTGTGAAGGAAGCCATATTTGTGGTGGTGATGCGTAGTTGACCTAGAGTTTTGGAGGTAAACTTCATGAAGTCAATCTTGCGTGGTTCACCGTCAAGTGGCACTTTTGCCTTCTGGAAGATAGGAGTAAGGTGCATTCCACAGGGTAATCCAGCAACCGTTTGCTTCATGGCCAAGCATGAGTCAATCATGTGTTGAATGATGATGAAACAAAGATTGAGTTTGGTCTTGCTTATGAGGTGGTGGAGTATGCAGAGATCCATATCAGAAACAACATCAAAAGATCCACATTTTGGTACTAGAGTGTGCCTAATCATGTTGTGAAGGATTTTTGGAACATCTACTAGATTTGTGGAGTTAAAGGGGAGAGTGTCTTTGGTATATTTGGCTATGAGTTGTTCTTTGTTGACATTGAGATTGTCAAACCATGAGCAAGAAGATAGTTTGTTACCTTCATTAGGGATTCTCAAAGCTTCAGAAAGAAACTCTTGAGTGACTGTGATTTGTACTCCTTTGACAGAAGAGATGAGAAAGTTCTCATTCTCCTTCTTCTTTTGCTTCACAATCAGATTGGTGTAGAACTCTCTGACCAATCCTTCATAAGTGTGTTCTTGTAGAGACACAAAGTCAGTCCATCCTTGTGGATCTGTGAACTTCTTCAGATTCCATCCCTTTGTCTCCAAGCTTTCAAACTCAAAGTACTTGGATCTGCTCATAGGTCTAAAGGCAATCTTGTCTGCTCTTTGAGCCTTGAGGACAACAGCTACTTTAGTGATGTCTTTTCCTTTGCCATGCTTTCTTGGGGAAGATTCCTTCTTCACACTAGTCTCAACATTTTCTTCTTCATTCTGAGAAGTAGACTTTCCCTTTGTTGAAGAAGCAGACTTCTCTGTAGGCAGAGGCATAGCTTCTTTTGCAATCTCCTTTCTTCTCTTGTAGATTTTCCTGGCGGACTTAACAATCTCAGTGAGAGTTTGTTCAGAATCTTCATCCATTTCTTCAGGAACATCCTCTATTTGTTCCTCATAAGTCTCATCTATTTCCTCATCATCTGAAGCAGAGCTTTCTTCTTCAGTGCTTGGTTCTTCCTCCTTTTCTTCTTCAACTATCTTCTCTTCTTCTTCTTTACCAGAATTTGTTTCTTTATCTTCATCAGAGAGAAGATCCACGTGGGAAACTGTTGGTTCCTTTGAAGATTTCTTCATCCTAGTAGAGCGTCTAGTAGGAACAGGTCTAGGTTTGATGATTGATTGTTTAGAAGATTTTGATCTTGAGGATTTTGGTTCGTCGAAGGCAGGGTAGATGACGTCAGGAAGAACTGTATGAACAGGGGTTTCGTTCAAAGTTGGTTGATCAGAGGTTTGATCAGCAGCGGTGTTTTGTGGTGGTGATGGAGAATGTTGTACTTGAGAATTTTCACCATCAGCAAACTTTGAAGTGGTTTTGGTTCTTGCCATTTTTTCAGAAAAATGTAAGAAACAGAGTGGGTTTTTTTGATTTTGAAATTTTTGTGAAGAGTTTAGAAAAGAGAGGTTTGGATTTAGATAGAAGTGAAATAATCAGAAGTGGTTACTGATTATATAGACAAGGCGTGCAGAAAGAAGAAAGGAAATGATAGTAGTTACATTGGGAAAGAGGAAAAATGGAACGGACAAGAGAGAGAAAGGGAAAAAGTAGCCGTTTGTACAAAGAGAAGTGGAAAGGTTGATTTGATAGTTGAGGCTTTACATGGTGGTTAAACCTTAAATATAACTTCTTATAACCAAGCATTAAATGCTCAAAATTATAGAAGGATATTTGGAGAAGGGTATCACAAAATCTTACGCAAGAGATTTCTGACCCAGATATCAGATTTTTTTTAACGTTCTGATCTTTCCGAACATTCTGACCTGAGGAACATTCTGAACTTAAGAACATTCTGAACTCAGGAACATTCTGATCTCAGGAACATTATGATGAATGTTCTGATTGAGATAGATCTATCTGATTTGCAACAGATGATATCAAGGGGTTTAGTCTAAGGCCCTTAGTGATCTGTAATCAATCTTTATTGGGATTTTTCATGATTAACAATTTTTCTTTAAGAAAATTGAATCTATCCTCAACAAGGGGTTTTGTGAAAATGTCAGCTAGTTGATTTTCAGTGTCAACAAAGCTTAATGCAATATTCTTTTTCTGAACATGGTCTCTAATGAAATGATGCTTTATTTCAATATGCTTAGACCTAGAATGCTGAATAGGATTCTTAGAAAGATTAATTGCACTTGTATTATCACAATAAATAGGAACATTTGTGTACCTTAGAGAGTAGTCTTCCAGCTGATTTCTTACCCACAAAATCTGAGAGCAACAGCTAGCTGCAGATACATACTCAGCTTCAGTTGTGGAGAGAGCAATAGTGTTTTGCTTTCTGCAAGACCATCCAATCAATGCTTGTCCCAAGAATTGGCAGGATCCACTTGTGCTCTTCCTCTCAACTTTGTCTCCAGCATAATCAGCATCACAATATGCTACAAGATCAAAACTAGAACCTTTTCTATACCAAAGGCCAAGATCAGTAGTACCTACTAGATACCTAAGAATTCTTTTGACTGCAGTCAAGTGTGATTCTTTTGCACAAGTTTGAAACCTGGCACATAAACCAACTGCAAACACTATGTCTGGTCTGCTAGCAGTCAAGTATAATAATGATCCTATCATGCCTCTATATTCCTTTTCAGAAACAGACTTTCCACTTTCATCCTTATCTAAACTTGAAGATGGATGCATGGGGGTGACCATGATTTTTGCCTCATTCATTTTATATTTCTTAAGAATGTCTTTGACATATTTTTCTTGACTTATGAAAATTCCATTTGGATGTTGTTTAATTTGTAAACCAAGGAAAAAACCAAGTTCACCCATCATACTCATCTCAAATTCATTTTGCATAAGGTTGGAAAATTCTTCACACATTTTCTCTTTAGTTGCACCAAAGATGATGTCATCAACATACACTTGAACTATAAGTAAGTCAGAGTTATGTGTTTTTCTAAAGAGTGTGGTATCAATTTTTCCTCTTGAAAATCCATTTTCAATTAAAAATGTGCTAAGTCTATCATACCAAGCTCTAGGAGCTTGTTTAAGGCCATAAAGTGCTTTGGTATGTTTAAAAACATGATTTGGTTTTTCTTTATTTATGAAACCAGGAGGTTGGCTAACATAAACTTCTTCATTTAGAAAACCATTTAAGAATGCACTTTTCACATCCATTTGAAAGAGATTAATGCTTTTATGAGCAGCATAAGCAAGAAGAATTCTGATGGCTTCTAACCTTGCAACTGGTGCAAAGGTCTCATCATAGTCAATACCTTCTTGTTGGTTATAGCCTTGAGCAACTAACCTTGCTTTGTTTCTGACAACCTTACCTTCTTCATCAAGCTTATTTCTGAACACCCATCTTGTACCAATGATGGTTTTGGCTTGATTATTTGGAACCAGGTTCCAAACTTTGTTTCTTTCGAACTGAGAAAGTTCCTCCTTCATGGCTTCAATCCATGAGTCATCAACAATAGCTTCATTGATTGATTAAGGTTCCATTTAAGAAATCATTGCCATGTTGTTATCTTGAAAGGACATTCTGGTTCTTACACCATCAGTTGTGCTTCCAATGATTTGATCTACAGGATGGTCTCCTACCATTCTCCAACTTCTGGGTGGACTTTGGAAGGTTTGATCCTGAACATTCTGATCATCTTCTTTCTCTACTGTGTTCACAGTATTTATACTGGGAACGTTCTGAAGTGTTGACATCTCAGTGTCTTCACTTTCTTTTGGTTGAGAATATTCATCATATTCATCAAATATGACATGCATACTGATTTCAACTGTCTGGGTTTTTAGATTGTACACTCTATAACCTTTAGAAGTTGTAGAGTATCCTAAAAAGATAGCTTTATCTGATTTAGGATCAAACTTACCCAATTTTTCTTTATTGTTCAGAATGTAGCAATAGCAGCCAAATATGTGAAAGTAAGATATGCTAGGTTTAATGTTTTTCCAGAGTTCATATGGGGTTTTGTTAAGAACTTTTCTTATTGAAACTCTATTTAAAATGTAACAAGATGTATTAATGGCTTCTGCCCAAAAGTACTCTTCAACATTTGATTCATTTAACATTGTTCTAGCCATTTCTTGCAAAGTTCTGTTTTTTCTTTCAACAACTCCATTTTGTTGTGGAGTTCTTGCACAAGAGAAGTTATGTTCAATACCATTTTCATCAAAGAATGTTTTGAAGGATGCATTTTCAAATTCTCCTCCATGATCACTCCTTACTGTGATGATATTGGAACCTTTTTCATTTTGAACTCTTTTACAAAAGTTTTGAAAAGCTTCAAAAGATTCATCTTTGTGTTTTAAAAATAGAACCCATGTAAATCTGGAAAAGTCATCAACAATAACAAAGCCATATCTTTTGCCATTTAGACTTGCAGTTTGAACTGGACCAAAGAGATCAATGTGAAGAAGCTCTAAAGGTTTTTGAGTTGAAATAAACTCAATAGTTTTAAAACTGCTTTTAACTTGTTTACCTTTGACACAAGCTTCACAGATCTTGTCCTTTTCAAAGCTAATCTTGGGCAACCCTCTAACTAGATCAAGTTGAGAAAGTTTAGCAATAGTTTTCATGCTTATATGACCAGCCCTCTTGTGCCAGATCCATTTGTCTTTTTCAAGAGACATAAAACAGGATTCAGCAGGCATATCATTTAGTTCTAAAACATATAAATTCTTTTTCCTTGATCCAGAGAAGAATAATTTGTTAGAGGAGGCTTGCCTTACTTCACATATGTTAGGTTTAAAGACAACTTCAAATCCACTATCACACAATTGACTTATGCTAAGTAGATTATGTTTTAAACCTTCTACATACTGAACATTTTCTATTTTAGCAGAGTTAGGTTTACCTATTGTGCCTTTTCCTCTGATCTTACCTTTATCATTGTTTCCAAATGTCACCAGTCCTCCATCCTTCTTTTCAAAGGTTAGAAAACAATTCCTGTCACCTGTCATGTGCCTAGAACAACCACTATCCAGGTACCATGGTTTTGTTCTTGCACCCTGAAGCAGGACCTACATTTGACAAGATAAAAACTTTAGGTACCCATGTAATGTTGGGTCCTTGAGGGTTAGTTCTTCTAAGAGATCTTTCCTTATTGTAACATTCTGTTTTGTGAACTCAGATTTGTTACAGCAGGAACATATCTTCTTAGCCTTCTCAGCCTTTTGTGAACTTTCTGATCTATTAAGATGAGAACGTTCTGAGCTAAGATTAAACTTACTTTGTCTGATAAGTTTTTTCTTAACATAACATACTGATTCATTATGTCCTAATCTATCACAGAAAGAGCATTTCATTCTCATAATTGGTTTCTTAGGTACAAAGCTTTCAATGATTTTGCTTGGATCTTTAAATCCTAAACCAGATTTTTTAGCACTTTCATTTTGAGATCCTAAGATGTTTTGAAATGTTTCTGTGGATTTTATAAAACCTGTAAGATCATTCTTTAATGATTCAACTTCCTTTTTCAGAAGTTTATTCTCCTTTTGTAATTCAGAAGGTAAAGAAAGAATGCCTTTTTGTTTTCTGTTTAATTCTTTTTGTTTTTCTGACATTTCAAAGTGAGAATCTTGCAAAACTTGTATGGTCTTTCTAGACTCATCATATCTGTTTTGAAGTATTTCTTTTTCTGCTTTTATCTCAGAGAGTTCCTTGATTAAAGAATGACATCTATTAGTTAAAAAATTTGAGTCATATAGGAGACTATCTATCTTACTTTCAAGATCTTTATAAAGAGAGTCAGTTTTATAGATGATTACCTCTTCCTCATCATCTGACTGAGCCATTAGTCCCATGTCTGCATCTGCATCTTCTTGGGGGTCTGATTCTTCTATGTCATCCCAAGTGATCATTGCTCTTTTCTTTGGAGGGGGTTTTCTTTGAACCTTTTTGATGTCAGGACATTCATTTTTGTAGTGTCCAGTCTTGTTGCATCCAAAGCAAGTGACTTGGCTTTTGTCAGCTTCAGTTCTAGTGCTGTTGTTGGTGTTTGGAAACTTCTTTCTGATCTGATTTCTTCTTAACATCATTCTTTGAATTCTTTTAGAGATCAATGCAAGTTCATCTTCAGCTTCCTCTTCATGAATTTCTTCTAGTTCTTGTGGTTCTTGAACATCATCATCAGTTACTGATGGGGTTTGCTGAGATGCTTTTAAGGCAAGTGTTTTTACCTTCTTTACTGGTTTGTCTCCTTGAAGTACCACTTCATGAGCTCTTAGTGAACCAATAAGGTCTTCCAGGTTCATAGATTTTAAATCTTTGGCCTGAGTGATTGCAGTGACCATAGGTCTCCACATACTTGGAAGACATCTCAATATCTTTCTGATTCTCTCATGAGTAGAATATGCCTTACCAAGAGATCTCATTTCATTTACTATTGTAGTAAATCTAGCATACATCTCATCAATGGTTTCATTTTCACTCATTTCAAAGACTTCAAACTTTCTGACTCCAATGTCAATTCTAGTTTCTTTGACATGAGATGTACCTTCATGATGTATTCTCAAAGTATCCCATACCTCTTTAGCATTTTTACATTCATCAACTCTTTCACTTTCTTCCATGGTTAGTGCACATGATAAAAAGAGTCTAGCTTTAGAGTTTAACAATACCTGAGCTTTCTCATCTGTTGACCATGCACTTTTACTTTTGACAGCTCCTTCTTTGTTTGTTGGAACAAAATCTCCATCTGTGATAACTGCCCACATGTCATTGTCTTGAGATCTGAGAAAGAGTTCCATCTTTCCTTTCCAGAAGTAGTAGTTTGATCCATCAAAGAGTGGTGGTCTGTTTGATGATCCTCCTTCAGCTATGTACTTGACTTTAGACATACTTCCTGAATCTTTTCTCTAACACTTGTTTAAGTGTTTAAGCCCTTAGAGCCGGGCTCTGATGCCAATTGAAGTGGATAAAATAGTCACAAGGAAGGGGGGGGGGTTTGAATTGTGACCCTTTAAAAATTATCATGAAACTTAAACGTGCTTCTCAAGTTGTTTACTTGGAATGGTTAAGTTAACTTTCTGAACTCAGAACGTTCTGAAGTTCATACACAGAAACTGATTAACAAAGTAAATGTGTTGGTGTGTGTTGTGTATACTGAAAATAAAGAGTATAGGGAAGAGAGAAGGAACACACAGAGATTTATAGAGGTTCACCCAATGTGGGCTAGTCCTCTCCTCACAATTTTGTGAGAGTTTCCACTATGATGCCTTGAGATAACCTCCCAAGTCCTGCACCTTACAATCTTTGTTCACCTGAACAATTACAATTCTGTATTCTCTAAGCCTCAGCAGGCTTGCACCTTCTTGCTAAGTTACCCACTTAGACTTTTACACCTTTGCTCAAAACTAATACTTTAGTACCCCTAAAGCTAGATGAGACTTTGTTACAATTTGTAAGAGATGTGAATGTTTGAGAATCAAACAGAGGAGGGAGAAGAAGAAGAAGTTATCTGCGAAAGAGATAACAAAGAGTTATTGATTTGCACTAAGGAAACAAAAGCCTTAGAGATTGATCAATTTCACTTGCAAAAGCTTCAAACAAAATCAGAGTTGTTTTCTTGTATGCTTTGCAATCGTGCAAGTTTTGCTAAGGCCTTGATCTCTATTTATAGAGCCATGGTACTCATATAGCCGTTGTAGGGTGTCCAATGGTGTTATGCCATGTGTCCTTGGGTCCCACAAGCTTTAACTTGAAAATCTGGGTGAACATTCTGATCTCTGATGAACATCAGAATGTTGTTGCGTTCATGATGATCTTCATCTGGGTTCATCATGTTCTTCATCTGGGTTCATCATATATGAATGAACATATGAAGTTCTGGGCGTGCCATGTGTTTTTTACATGAATTTCTGGGCAATAGATAAAGTATGGACTTTTCTTCAAACTTCAGAAAGTTCATTTCCCAGATCTGCCTTGGGACTTGGTGCAGGATTGAGTTAGTGGATTCTGCATCTTCATGCCCATGCTTTGAGAGATTGTGTTGTCCTTGTACAGTACCAACTCCCATGCGTGTCTATCTCTGATTGCTCAAGATAGATTTGCTTTTCTTTTGCTTTTTGCTTTTCACCTACTGTACTGTTCATAAAGTAAGCATGTGCAGAGCCTGAACATTCTGATCTTCAGAATGTTCCTTTGTTTCACTTAGGATGATTTGTAAGACTACCATTTGATGTAATCAAATCCTAATAGTGAAACAATAATGAAGAGCAGTGAATATAACTCCTAGGATGATATTTTCCTTTGGAATATTCTTAGTACTTTAATGTTCATAGTCTTTAAATGAACATTAAGTATCCTTTTTGACATAATCCTTGTGTATGCCTTTATTGCTTGATTGATCCATGCAGAAGTACTTTCCTTGACATATATTTATGTCACATGTGCCTTGCATGACCTTGATTAATGTTCTTGAGATTCTGGGCTTGTATGGAAGCAATCTTCTGATCTCTTGTGCGAACATTCTGATCTCTGAGCAACATTCTGATCTCTGAGCAACATTCTGAACAAACTTTCTGACCTCAGTGTTAGATCATGAATTCAAATGTACTTTGATTCTTTGAATCTTGGTATGATTTAAACCTTGTTCCTGTCTTAGTAAAACACTCAAGAGCACAAGTTAAATACCAAGGAATTAATCAAAGTCCATTAATTCTTTAATCATAATGGTTTATTATCTTTAAAATTAATTAGGGATTTTGCCTCAACAACAAGAACACGTTGAAGGAAAGAATAAGAAAGGGCATACAATTGCCTTAAGATATATGATTATTATTATTATTATTATAAGTACATGTGCTTTAGGATTGTATTACTTTGCTGGCTGGCTGGTTTCTAGTATGTAATATACATATTGTATCATATGTACAATACCATTTCATTTTCCTCTCTCACTCGTCCATCCATTTTCTCTCTCTTCTCCTACTCGACTAGTATTTCCCCTCCACTACCCGTCCACACTCCTCTACATGTCCCCTCTCTCTTCTCCTACACGTCCTCTCTCTTCACTTGTTCTCTCTCCATCCCAACAATAAGAAAGGAAGTACAAATAAAGGAGGACCCACCTTTAGAGTAGTACAAGGCATGTTACTACCTATTCTTATCATACATACCATTCGCTTTCCTCTTTTCACTCGATCACTCTCTTTCCCCTCTCTTCACTCGTCCTTGCCATATACATAAAGGGAGAAGGTTTTGTTTATTCATCCCTCATTACTCTATACTAAGATATTTCAACACTAAGGCTAAGTACATTCACACGTTCTCTCTCTCTCTACTTGACCTCTCACTCTACTCGTCCTCTATCCATATACTCGACCTATCAAAGTTGGGTAAGGAAATCATAGTAACAAAGCAACACTCTTTGTTTGTACGTTAACTTGTCTCCTCATAAGCTTATACCACTCACACTCACATCTTGGCTTGTTATATTCTCCCAACATCACTATTTTATATTTTGATTTATAGTGAAGGAAGATTCAAGTAAAAATGAAAAGTCAATAAATCATTCCTATATGAAAATGCAGAGGGGTGAGGATGAAAGACAAAACAAAGATTAAGACAAGTTGGTGGTGTCTTTTGGACGAGTGAATCGACTCGGTGGGTCGGGTGCTGGCCATATGGGACGAGTCCCACAAATGAAAGCTAAAAGAGAATGAAGCTTGATTTAGAGTCACGGCAGAACTCTACTACATCAAGCAGGTCGAGTGTGTGTTGTTTTGGGAAGTGTGGATACAGATGGCACAACTCCACCGACAGCAATATATGGCTTTAGATGCAAACTAACATTTGTATCTTAGTGTCATACCCCAAATTTTGACCAGTGTCCTCCGTTTGATTTTCATTTTGTGCGTTTTTAAAACTCGTTTTATTCGTCTTTAATCTTTTTATTCGCATCTTTACCTGCATTTTAACCGTGCTTTAACGCTTGTCGCGTTCGTAATTTGATTTTTAGTTTAATTTGCATTTTTAAACTCTTCGCGCTCACATTTTTTTTATTATTTCTCATTCTTATTCGCTTTTGAAAATTTTTATTCGCCGAGTAATTTCGTAGTCTCAGACGAAATTTCGGCAGAGAGGTATTTTAAAATACCTCATTTTGGTTCCGAAGGGACAATTTTATTTTTAATTAGTTTTTAAGTTTTCTTTTTATTTATTTATTAATTTTCGTTTTTATTTATTGTTTATTTATTGTTATTTTTACTTTTTTTAGTATTTGTTGTTTAATGTTTATTTTTTTTATGTCATTTTAAAGTTAAAAGTTTGTTCTTATCACTTTGTCCATGTGTCACTACTCTATTGGTCCTTTGTACAACTTTTCCTCCAAGTTTTCTGCAGGGGTATTTTGGTCTTTGCTGTGTATCAGAGATATTCTACTATTTAAACACTGTTCATGTGTCAGAGACTGGGCAATCATTGGCAGCCGCAGAAGCTTTTCAGAAACCCTAATTCCTCTTCACAATTCAATTTCAAAAATCAAAAACCACAAAAAACTCAAAAAAAATGATGAACATTACATGAACACCATGAACATGTAAATTCCAGCAAGCTTTTCATACCAAAACCGAACCACCCTTTCCATTTTTCCATTCGGATTCAAATAACAACACAACAACAGCTCGCGTTTTGCTTCTAACAACAACAATAGTAGCTCAAATCCGAACCTCAACCATTTTTTTGGACTCAAATCCGAACCCGAACAAGAGAAGGAAGAGTAGAAGTTTTCCATTTCGTTAAATCTATCTCCGTTTCAAAGCAAGGTAACGGTTTCACTCTATTTCATTTTTCTCTCAAAAAAAAAAATCCGAAACTAAACATGTAGATCTAGGACGTTTGAGACTTGTTTCCAAAATTTTAAGTTGAGATTCGGACAGAGGAGATGAAGGAGAAGAGGTTTGCGAAAAAAAATTTTAAAAAAAAATGAGTTTAGCACTCAGACGCGGCGGCGCCACCGCCGGAAACCGGCCGGCCACCGCGTCTGAGCCACCTCCTTCATCTTCTCCGGCGACTGAAATGTTTAGAGAGAGGGGAGAGCTTGTTGTGTTGTTGAGACCCTAGAGAGAGAAGTGAAAGAAGGTTATGAAGAAAAAAAACCGGTCCTCCCTTTTTATAAGCTTTTTTTCGAACCGGTTTATTTTTAGTAAACCGGATTTTGCTTCCTTTGAACCACGGTTTTACTCACAACCGTTAGATCTCATGATCTAACGGTTACTGTGCCTCCTGGACTTTTTGTGCTTGTATATTCTTATTTTTGTTGTGTTTATCATACACCTGAGTTGCTCAGCCATGTGATCTACAATCAGATGGACCGTTTTTTTTTGTAGTTTAATTTTATTTTTATTCCTATTTTGTAAGGCCATGATCTGTTGCTGTAAGATTAAATCTGAACCTGTTGATCAATCAAATGGTTCAGTTTTTAATCTGAGTTTGGGAGCCTATTCCATTGTGTTTTTTTACCATTTTTTTTTTACTCAAACTTTCTTCTCATTTACCTCTAAAAATCATAAAAAAATATTTTTTTACTTCTTGTTACCTGTTTTTTTATTTTATCATCATTGTTTATTTATTTAGTTGTTATTTTTGCCGTATTGTTTACTTACCATCCTCATCTCATGCATTATTTTATTTCTTGTCGTTTTATTTTTTATCATCTTTTAGTATGTATTTAGGATTCAATGTAATTTAATTTTCCGCATTTTATTTCTCGTCATTTATTTTTATGCAAGACTCTAGAATGTATTTAGGCCTCATGTAAATATCAAAAATAATAAAGATGCACCGACACACACACCGACACAATCACACACTTTATTTATCGTTTTATGCCATTACCGCGATCGAGGACCAAAATTGAATTAGGGACAAAATTAGGTTAATAATTGGACTTTAATTTTTTTTTTTAAAATCAAACTATTAGTAATTTTAGGTTCATTTTAAATTTGAGGATTTGCTTTGGATCCAACGTCCTTTGTAAAGTTCTCATTTTTTTTTGATACTTCACGTCGTTACGTTTAGTTTTTTTTAGTTTACGCTTAACTTAGAAAAAATCAATTTCCAAAAAAAATCAAATAATCAAAACTCAAAATATTTTCTTAACAAACCTTGGAAACAAACCAAGTGATCTTTTTCCTTTTATTTTTTTAATCAAACTTCAATCAACTTTAAATCTCTTAGACTTTCTTTTCTTTAATTAAAATTGAACCAACCTCATATTTTTTTTCTTCCTTATGCCTTGAGGCCTCTAATCTCCTTCTTAAAACCTTTTTTCAAAAATTGTTAAAAATAACCCAACTCACCAAAAGAAATTTTTGAGGTGAACTACATGATTTTGATCCCGTCTTCGGGTATGTAGGCAAAAGGCATATGTCTTTCCAAATCAATAAAAACAACCAAAAACATGCATCTTCTCCCTCCATTCTTTCACTTAGATTTTAGGCATATATTTTACAAATAATTAAGCAAATGATTAGCATAAGATAAATTAGGTAAGAGGCTCCTTCGGAGTACCGAAGTCGTTTAGGGTGCTTAACACCTTCCCTAATCGAAACCAACCCCCGGACCTTAATCTCTTTAAAGTGTTTTTTTACTCGTTTTTTCCCTTCCCGCGGATAAAAATTGAGAGTTCAAAGATTGACGGATCAAAACCAATAAATGGATTGATACCCGAAAATCACGAGCACAGAAATGGCGACTTCACTGGGGATATTAATTTCCTAAGTGGGTTAAGCCTAACTTACCTTTCCTCTCTTATGCTTATTATTTGCTTATACCTTGTAATTATATGCCTTTTTTCATCTTTGAACGTGAGTGGTGAGATAAGTCCTACACCCGGGCTTGAGTGAAAAATAAGATAGGACGGGGTATAATCAAAGTTCCATTCCAAGAGTAATCTTGAGTCTTGGTTCATGTGATAACCCCACTCAATGGAGGGATCTTGGAAGTAATTCATGTTGACACGAGTAATCATGTTAGCTTTATTATTTTCAAGGGACCGTCGAAGTTGAGGACCTTAGTTACCTTTAACCCCTCTTAGCCTTTTAGAACGTAGTGCGATAACTAATCAAGAGTAATCTTGAATTAGTTGATACGCGATACTACACCCAAACGAGACTTTCTTACGAGTGTTATCGGACCAAGAGTAATCTTGCAAACCAATAACGTTTGGAAGTGGTTGTCAACTTTGGGAACTTCTTAGAACCTTGTTACTTATGCTTATGAAACCATAGTCCTTACCTTGTGACGTTTTTACCTTTGACTCCATCATGTTATATCTTCTTTTCAGCACAATCATGCATACATGCATTCATGCACAAACTTTTCTAAAAATATATATCGAAGGACTTAAATAAAAGAACTCTTTTGTAACCATTGTAGGGGTATGGAACGTGTGATCAGGAAAACCAGGCAGTTTCGTTTTAGAGATCCGGATACATCAGAATTGAGGAAGTTAGCATCTAAAGTAGCAAGTCCAGAAGATTTTCGAGTTCGTCATGGAAGATTGCTTAATCTCTTCGGGGTCAAAATGGTACCAGGAATCCTCAACACATTGGTTCAGTTCTATGACATTGTTTGCCACTGCTTCACTTTCCTTGATTTTCAGCTTGTCCCCACGCTTGAGGAGTATTCACACTTGATCGGTATCCCAATATCCGATAAAGAACCCTTCAATGGTCTCGAACCAGAACCCAAACCCGCAGCCATCGCAGCAGCTCTCCACCTTGAAACAGCTATCATAAAGGCTAATCTTACCCCTCAAAAAGGCCTAACCACCAAATTCCTCTACCAACAAGCTTTCATCCATGAAGAAATGGGCAGTTATGATGTTTTCTACAATATCCTTGCTTTGCTTATATATGGTCTTATACTCTTTCCAGATGTCGGCGGCCTCGTCGACAAGAATGCTATTAAAATATTCCTTTCAAGAAACCCCGTCCCTACCTTGCTAGCTGACACTTATCATTCCATCCATGACCGAACACTAAAAGGCCAAGGAACCATTCTCTGTTGTACCCCTCTACTATACAAGTGGTTCATCTCACATCTACCTGAGAACTTTGAAGCTAACCCAGAAAACACCCGTTGGTCCCAGAAGATTATGTCACTTACCCCGTCTGATATAGCTTGGTTTGTCCCAGCCTGTAGCACTGAAGCCATCATTGACAGTTGTGGAGGATTCGGTAATGTGCCTCTCATTGGTATTCGCGGAGGAATCAGCTACAATCCGATTTTGGCCAGGCGACAGTTTGGTTACCCTATGGAGAAACCCCATCATCTTGCAATAGACCCCGTCTTCTACATCAATCAGCCGGACAGCGCGGATGTGAGAGGAATGTTTGTAGCAGCTTGGCGCGCGATTCATAAGAAAACAAAAGAACAGCTAGGTAGGAGATCAGGTTTGGTGCGAGAGTCTTACATTCAGTGGGTCATCAAGAGAGCGGCCAAGTTCGGAATGCCATATCCGTTACAGAGAAGCCCATCTACGTCAACCGTTTCATCATCCTTACCTATTACTTTTGAAACTAGAGAAGAATTCATGGACCAGTTGACAAAAGCGCAGTTTGAAAGTGCTACTTGGAAGAGAAAATACCAGACATCTGAGTGTGAAAAAGATACCATAATGGGGATTCTAGAGCAAACCTCTTGGCAGCTGCAGGAGAAAGAACGTGAGAATGCCGAACTAAAAGATCTCCTTAGACGGAAAGATGCCATAATTGACCAGATGCCTGGAAGTAGAAGGAGACGTAGGGAATTCTTCTCCAGTGCAACTTCAGATTCTGAGGAGTAATGATCCAAAGGCCTTGAGAGTGTTCTAGTTTGGTTTCGTTACTATATTTGTTTTCTAGTTTTCATTTATGTACTCTTAAGTCTATCCCTTGACTTCGTTGTTTAGAAAGGGAATTATCTTGTCTTTGTTTAAATTAAAGTCTATCCTTTGGCTTTGTTGTTTAGAAAAGGAATTATCTTGTAATGTTTAGTCCATCTATGGTAAAATCCAACTGCAGTGTTTACAAAAGTTCTAAGTTATAAGTCCTTCGATATGAAAAAACATGCACATAAAATTGCACTTGCATACAGCATATCATGCATTTTTTCTTTTTTCTCGCATTCATAAAGAGCGTTGAAACTTGGTCTCATGTTCTGTTCTTGTCTAATAGAGGAAAGTGGCCCCTCAAAAGAAGCACCCGACTACTCGTGTTCACTTCACCCGTGCTTTTAATAGGAAGAGAATGGCAGCGATAAATCAAGAGAACATGGAACTCCGGGAGGAGGTTGGAAACCTCAAAGAAGGGTTGGATAAACTGACAACCATGATGAACACTCTTATGGCTTCGCAAGCTACTCAGGCTCAGGCTGTCCAAGCTCAGGCTGCTCAAGCTCAGGCCGCACATGAGTTAGCTGCTCAGGCTCTGGCTGCCCAGAATCAGGCTGCTCTAGCCCTGGCTGCCCAGAACCAAGAGGCGTTGGCCGGTCAGAATCGAGCTACCCAGGCCCAAGCAACTGTATTGCATGCTACCGGTACACCGCCACCTTCTTTTGCCGTTGCTTCTGGAGGTAATACCCAAGCAGTTTTGACAGGATGTTCCGCTGGGGAGGCATCAAACGGGAACAACGAAGGTTTTCGCTACCCTGGTCCTCCTGGTTTCTCACCACCACCTCATCACTACATGTCTCTAGCATACCCTTGGGGGATGCCGTTCGGAACTAATGAAGCTGCTCGTACAGGGGCTACGGAAGCCCAGGTTTCTTATGGCCAAAGGGCAACTCCTCATTTCTCAATCGGTCACCCGACTCAGCATGCTACTGCGATCCCATTGGTCCATGCTAATCAGCATGAAGAGGGGCAGATCTACCATTCCGACAGTGTGGCAGGGGATGATCGAGCAGGTAATTTTGAAGAGAGGGTCGACGCCAGGTTCGAGGCAATGCAAAAAGAGTTGAAGACTATGAAAGGTAAAGAGGTTTTCGGACAAAGCATGCAAGATCTATGTCTGGTCCCAGATGTTGTGATTCCTCCTAAGTTTAAAGTGCCAGACTTCGAGAAGTACAAAGGGGATACTTGTCCAGAGAATCATTTGATTATGTATGCGAGAAAGATGACAGCACACAGAGATAACGAGCCGTTGCTCATCCATTGCTTTCAAGAGAGTTTGTCAGGTCCTGCTGCAGTGTGGTACATGAACTTAAGAGGGGTTTCTACATTCTCAGAATTAGCTGATGCTTTCATACAGCAGTACAAGTACAACTCTTATTTGGCCCCCAACCGAAGAGAACTCCAGGCCATGTCTCAGGGAGACAAGGAGACATTCAAAGAATACGCTCAACGCTTTATTCAGAAGTCGGCGCAGGTCCGCCCAGCCTTAGAAGAGAGGGAAGTGAATGAATTGTTCTTTGAAACCTTGAGTCCTTTTTATTCAGAGAAGATGTTTGCTGTTGCTACGCAGAAGTTCACTGACATCGTGGATACAGGAATGAGGCTCGAAGAGTGGGTCCGAAAAGGACGTTTCACCAAGGAGAGTGGTTCGTCGGGATCTACAGCAGGTGGTTCATCAAGCGGTTCCTCCAACAATGCCAAGAAGTATGGAAATGGTTACCCTAAGAAGAATGCAGAAGTCAGTATGGTGGCCCATGGGGGATCTCAACCAGTCTATCCATCCTACCCACTCATTGCCAATATTCAACAACCTGCCCTAGCCCCACAAGTACCAAACCACCAGCCACAAAGGCCACCCCAGTACTACCCCCCACTATATCAACAACCCTACCCCCAAAATCCCCAACAATTTTTCCCACAGCCATACTATCCGCAACCGCAACAACCGCAACCACAACAACCACGCCCTCAAGCCCCTCAACAACACAACCGCCCTCGCCGAACATATTTTCCCCTATACCTATGCCCTACAGAGACTTACTACCCTCTGTGCTTACCAAAGGCTTGGCCCAAACCAGACAGCCACCCCGTGTACCCAATCCTTTGCCAAATTGGTATCGTGCTGACAGAACCTGTGATTTCCACCAAGGGGCTCCAGGCCACGACATCGAGAATTGTTACGCCTTTAAGGAAACTGTGCAAAAGTTGATTGAAAGTGGTGATCTATCCTTTACTGAGGTTCCTCCAAACGCCCAACATAATCCACTGCCTCCCCATGGACCCGCAGTTAATATGGTTGATTGCTATCAAAGAGATGGTCGGATACTCAAAGTACAAGACATCAAGACTCCTTTGGTACCAATCCATGCAAAAATGTGTGAAGCTGATCTTTTTAGTCATGACCACGCTGCCTGCAATGAATGTTCCGTCAATCCCCGAGGGTGTCTTTTGGTCCAAAGTGATATTCAAAGTCTAATGGATGCACAAATACTCGTTGTAGAAAGGGAAGACAAGAGTGTCTGTGTAGTTACTCCAGTTTTCAGAAACCAAAGGTGCCCAGAAGTATCCTGCAAGCCAGCCGGCACTCCGCTAGTGATTTATGTACCCAAGCCATACTCTTCTCCGCAGGCTGTCCCATATAACTATGGCACTAACAAAGAGGCATCCTCGTTGCCTACAGCATCGGTGGATAACATTGCCGAAAGCAGTAAGATCCTGAGAAGCGGACGAGTGCTCCCTTTAGCTGTCCGTGAAAAGAGCAGTGAATCTGCACAAGGACGAGATCTTGGTAAAGGAAAGGTCAGTGGCCCGCTGAAAGATGTAGTGTATGAGGACAGCGATGAGATTCTGAAGTTGATTAAAAGGAGCGAGTACAAAGTGGTAGATCAGCTCCTGCAGACCCCGTCTAAAATCTCAATCTTGTCTTTGCTTCTAAACTCAGATGCTCACAGGGAGGCCCTGCTGAAGGTATTGGATCAGGCCTATGTTGACCATGAAGTGACTTTGGGGCAGTTCGAGCATATAGTTGGGAATGTAACCGCTTGTAACAACCTGGGGTTTAGTGATGAAGAGCTTCCAGCTGAAGGAAAGCGCCATAACCTGGCTTTGCATATTTCTGTCAAATGCAAGTCGGATGCTATCTCCAATGTGCTAATCGATACTGGCTCCTCCCTAAATGTGATGCCGCTGGCCACACTGGAAAAACTCTCGTATCCTGGTATTCAGCTTCGAGCTACGTCTGTATCCGTCAGAGCTTTTGATGGATCAAGGAAAACTGTGCTGGGAGATGTAGACCTGCCCATCTCTGTAGGCCCTCAGGAGTTTAAGGTAACCTTTCAAGTGATGGATATACCGGCATCTTATAGCTGTTTGCTCGGCCGACCTTGGATCCATGAGGCTGGGGCCGTAACATCCACCCTGCATCAGAAGTTGAAGTTTGTCAGCCATGGAAAATTGATAATTGTAAATGGAGAATCCGCTTTGTTAGTGAGTCACCTGTCGGCTTTCTCGTACATCGGTGGTGGGGAAGTGGAAGAATCATCCGTTCAAGGTCTTTCTGCGGAAAACAGTGCTAGAAAAGGGGAAACATGTATGGCTTCTCTAAAAGATGCCCAACGGGTGGTTCAGGAAGGAAAGACTGCAAGATGGGGACAGTTGGTTCAGCTCCCGGAGAATCAGAAAAAGGAAGGATTGGGTTTTGATGCTCGTAAAGCAAAAGGGATTAGCTCTACTGGAGGTACATTTCACAGTGCAGGTTTTATCAATGCTCCGTCAGAAGTTAATGTGATCATAAGGGACCCACCTCAACAGGAAACGCCCGCATTTGTCATACCAGGAGGAACATGCTGCAATTGGATTGCTGTCGACATTCCTTCTGCGACTCCGCTATCTAAGTAATTTGTTTGACTTTTGTTTTTTTCTTTTCTTTAAGAAAACTCCTTTCGTTCTGCCCAAGACGAAAGTGAAATCTTGTAGGGCTTGGTTCCTGTTTCTTTTATCAACATTTATTAATGAAAATCGTCGTTTTTCTCACGACTTTTTGCTTTACTGTTTATTTTTATTGCTTTTCTCGGAAAAATGGCAACACAAAAAAAAAAAAAACCAAAAAAAACATTCTCTTTTATTTTTATTTTTATCAAAACCAAAGGTTTGCATTACTTTCCATTTCACTAAAATCAATCATAAAACATGTGCAGACTGAACAAAACTGAGCCCGTTGAACATGTTAGCCCTATGCTCCCTCCCAACTTTGAGTTCCCCGTTTACGAAGCTATGGTGGAGGAGGATGAAGAGATTCCTGATGAAATCAGATGGATGTTGGAACAAGAAAAGAAAGCTATTCAGCCCTATCAGGAAGAGTTAGAAATTGTCAACCTGGGTACTGAGGAAGACAAGAAAGAGATCAAGATTGGAGCATCACTGGGTGCAGATATTAAGAAAAGAGTAATTGAGCTTCTCAGAGAGTTTGCAGATGTGTTTGCATGGTCATACAAAGACATGCCGGGTTTAGATCCTGAAGTGGTGGAGCATCGTTTGCCTTTGAAGCCTGAGTGTCCTCCAGTTAAGCAGAAACTGAGAAGATCGCATCCTGACATGGCCCTCAAAATCAAGGAAGAAGTGCGTAAACAGATTGATGCGGGTTTCCTGGTTACATCAGAATACCCCCAGTGGTTGGCTAATATAGTTCCTGTTCCAAAGAAGGACGGTAAGGTTAGAATGTGTGTTGACTACCGCGATTTGAATAAGGCCAGCCCCAAGGATGATTTCCCTTTACCTCACATTGATGTATTGGTCGACAGTACCGCCAAATGCAAAGTCTTCTCCTTCATGGACGGTTTCTCTGGGTATAATCAGATAAAGATGGCCCCGGAAGATAGAGAGAAGACATCTTTTATTACACCTTGGGGTACATTCTGTTATCAGGTAATGCCGTTTGGGTTGATAAATGCTGGTGCCACCTACCAGAGAGGCATGACCAAGATCTTTCATGATATGATGCACAAAGAAATTGAAGTTTATGTGGATGATATGATCGTCAAGTCTGGTACAGAGGAAGAACATGTTGAATATTTGTTGAAGATGTTCCAACGTTTGAGAAAGTATAAACTCCGTCTGAACCCCAATAAATGCACATTTGGTGTCAGATCTGGAAAGCTGCTGGGTTTCATCGTGAGCCAGAAGGGTATTGAAGTTGATCCCGATAAAGTCAGAGCCATCAGAGAAATGCCTGCTCCGAAGACAGAGAAACAAGTCAGAGGATTTCTGGGGAGGTTGAACTACATCTCTAGATTCATTTCTCACATGACTGCCACGTGTGGGCCGATATTCAAGTTGCTCCGCAAGAATCAGGGGATTATCTGGACAGAAGAGTGTCAGGAAGCATTTGATAAGATCAAAAAGTACTTGTTAGAACCACCAATTCTTGTTCCTCCAGTGGAAGGAAGACCGTTGATCATGTACTTAACCGTGTTAGAAGACTCCATGGGCTGTGTGCTGGGGCAACAAGATGAGACTGGCAAGAAAGAGCACGCAATCTATTACTTAAGCAAGAAGTTTACTGATTGTGAATCTCGCTATTCAATGTTAGAAAAGACTTGTTGCGCTTTAGCCTGGGCTGCCAAGCGACTTCGTCATTACATGGTCAATCACACTACTTGGTTGATATCTAAAATGGATCCGATCAAGTATATTTTTGAGAAACCCGCTTTAACAGGAAGGATTGCTCGGTGGCAGATGTTATTGTCCGAATATGACATTGTTTACCGCACTCAGAAAGCTATCAAGGGTAGTATTTTGGCTGACCATTTGGCTCATCAACCAGTTGACGATTACCAGCAAATCAAGTTTGATTTCCCTAATGAAGAGATCATGTATTTGAAGATGAAAGATTGTGATGAACCGTTGTTTGGTGAAGGTCCTGATCCCGAGTCGGAATGGGGAATGATTTTCGATGGTGCAGTGAATGTTTATGGTAACGGAATAGGGGCAGCCCTCATCACTCCTAAAGGCACTCACATCCCATTTACTGCAAGGCTACAGTTTGATTGCACGAATAACATTGCAGAGTATGAAGCCTGTATCATGGGAATTGAAGAAGCAATTGATATGAGGATCAAGAAAATTGACATATATGGAGATTCAGCTCTAGTGATCAATCAGATCAAAGGGAAATGGGAAACTCATCATGCTGGCTTGATCCCATACAGAGATTACGCAAGGCGGTTGTTGACCTTCTTCAACAAGGTTGAACTACATCACCTTCCCCGAGAAGAAAATCGGATGGCCGATGCTTTGGCTACTTTATCATCAATGATCAAAGTTAGTCATCCCAATCGTGTACCAACGATCAGCGTTCGGTTCCTTGAAAGACCTGCTTATGTGTTCGCAGCTGAGGTAGTTTCCGATGACAAGCCGTGGTTTCATGATATCAAGGTTTTCCTTCAAACTCAAGAGTATCCGCCAGGAGCATCCCGCAAAGACAAGAAGACTTTGAGAAGGTTGTCTAGTAGTTTCTTTCTGAATGGTGATGTGCTGTATAAAAGGAATTTTGATGCGGTCTTGCTTAGATGTGTGGATCGACGTGAAGCAGATTTACTGATGCATGAAATACATGAAGGCTCGTTCGGAACTCATTCTAGTGGGTACGCAATGGCTAAGAAAGCGTTGAGAGCAGGCTATTACTGGATAACAATGCAAGCTGATTGTTATAACCATGCTAAGAAGTGCCACAAATGCTAGATATATGCGGATAAGATCCATATACCGCCATCAATGCTCAATGTCATCTCTTCTCCGTGGCCCTTTTCTATGTGGGGCATCGATATGATTGGTCGGATTGAACCAAAAGCTTCCAACGGACATCGTTTCATACTTGTGGCTATTGATTACTTCACCAAGTGGGTTGAAGCAGCCTCTTATGCCAATGTCACTAAGCAAGTAGTGGTCCGTTTCATCAAGAATAATATCATCAGTCGCTATGGGGTCCCCAACAAGATCATCACCGATAATGGTACAAATCTGAACAACAATATGATGAAGGAACTGTGCAGTGAGTTCAAGATTGAGCACCATAACTCCTCTCCTTACCGACCTCAGATGAACGGTGCAGTTGAAGCAGCAAATAAGAATATAAAGAAGATTGTGCAGAAGATGGTGGTCACTTACAAAGATTGGCATGAGATGCTACCCTATGCTTTGTATGGATATCGTACTTCTATACGCACTTCAACAGGGGCAACCCCTTTCTCTTTGGTTTATGGTATGGAAGCTGTACTCCCGGTAGAGGTTGAGATTCCGTCTTTAAGAGTTCTGATGGAAGCGGAATTGACAGAAGCTGAATGGTGTCAGAATAGATATGATCAGTTGAATATGATCGAAGAAAAACGCATGGCCGCTCTATGCCATGGACAGCTGTATCAGTCAAGAATGAAACAAGCATTTGACAAGAGGGTGCGTCCCCGTGAATTCAAAGAAGGTGATCTTGTGGTGAAGAGTATTAAGTCTTTTCAGCCAGACCCCAGAGGCAAGCGGACGCCTAACTATGAAGGTCCCTATGTAGTCAAGAGAGCGTTCTCCGGTGGTGCTTTAATTCTTACAACTATGGATGGTGATGAACTTCCTCGTCCTGTGAATTCAGATGCAGTCAAGAAATACTTTGTCTAAATAAATTTAGCTCGGTAGGTCGAAAACCCGAAAGGGCGGCTTGAACCAAAAATGAGCAGCTCGGCAGGTCGAAAACCCGAAAGGGCGGCTTGAACCAAAAATGAGCACCTCGGTGGACTGAAAACCCGAAAGGGCGGTCCAGGCAAAAGTTAGAGGTAATAAAAAAAAAAAGAGAAAAAAAGACAAAGTAACTGCATCGATCCAAAATTAAAGCATCAGTTGTGTGTGGGGCATCTTCAGCTGTTAGTAAAACTCCAAAGCAAAGCGTCGAAACGGTGGAACTCGAAGTTATTAGGGAATGTAGTGGTTACTCATATTCAATGTATCTTCCCATTTAATTGCCATTTTCCAAATTTTTGTAATCCGTGGAGCCATGCCTTTGGACTGGTTATCACTCTTTTAAATCAAATCGAGCCAGAGCCCGTTTATTTGGAATTCTTATTCACTCTCATGTGCAATCTTTCTCCCATTGATTAAATGTTGATATTTGAAGCAAGAACTAAAATAAAAAGTTTTTTTTGTTTTCTATTTGAAAAGAAAAGTGAAAGTCAAGCATCTTACTTTAGATTAGTGTATCGTGGAAGTATGTTGCCAGTGATCTCAGAAGCAGTTTGCTCTATGAAGAAGTATAATCATTGCTAAAAAAAAGAAGAGCTCGCTAGGTCGAAAACCCGTGAGGGCGATCTAAGCCAAAATTGAGCACCCCGGTGGACTGAAAACCCGAAAAGGCGGTCCAGGCAAAAATTAGGGGCATAAAAAAGAAAGTACATTCTCGGTGGATTGAAAACCCGAGAGGGCGGTCCAGGCAAAAGTTAGAGATACAAAAAAGAAAAGAGAAGCAATGATTATAAAAGCGAAGTTTGTTCTGAAAGTAACTGATTTCAGTTCAAAAATGGCGACTCCTGGTCCCTTTTGTCATGTATCTGGCACTCTGACAGAGATTATATTTAGAGCGGCATATTACCAGCATCCCCTCAGTTTTTGTCTTTGGCTTTGATCAAGTTTAGTCGACTCAGCAAAGTGGTATCGCGTTTAGTCCTGGATGTATCCCTTGGAAGAGAATATATTCAGAAGCTGGTGGAGTGATTATGAGTTGACGTCGGGCCACTTTCCTCTTTAACCTGCCCAACCTTGTCCTTTACTTTTACCTTTCACTATTAAAATCTCATATATTCATGCATTCATGCATCTGCATTTCATCTTTAAAATCCATATAGGTGTGCATTTTATCGTTTCATGCCTAATCAAAGTGTTGACCAATCGTTTAATTCCAAGTGGCAGGTCTCATCCTTCAATCAGTTTCCTGAATACTGTTATCTCTGTCTTCTTTTACTTTTTCAGGCTTTATCATTTAGGTTGATTACTTGCATATTTAGTGTCTGCATGTTCATCGAATTGTTGTTTCAAAAAGTAATTGGCACAACAGATCATCTGCATGTTCGCTGTTTACTTTTTCAAAGAAAGCAATCACCAAAAAGTTTTTCGTAAACCTTCGGCTATTTTTTTCCAAAGTAGTCGACACTTGCTTTATTTTCTGCAAACCTTCGGTTACTTTTTCAAAGGTAATCGACGAATGCTTTACTTTCTACAAAAATGCTTTACTTTTTCGCAATTGCTTTATTTTCTTGCTAAATGCTTTATTTCCCGTGAAAAGTTTTATTTCTTGCCAAATGCTTTATTCTCTGCAAAAGATGCTTTATTTTTTCGCAATTGCTTTACTTCATGCAAAAATTACCTTATTTTCGCAAAAATACTGTAATTCCTGCAAAATGCTTTAATTTCTGCAAACGTGCTTTAATTTCTGTTAAATTGCTTTATTTCCTGCAAACTGCTTTATTTCCTGTAAAATGCTCTATTTCCTGTAAAATGCTTTATTTTCTTGCAACATGCTTTATGTTCTACACATGCTCTATCTTCTGCAAATGCTTTATTTCCTGCAACGTGCTTTGTTTCTTGTAAATTGCTTTATTTCTTGTAACGCACTTTATTTTCGGCAAATACTTCATTTCTTGCAATATACTTTGTTTGTTGCAACATGCTTTATTTTCTTGCAACATGCTTTATTTTCTGCAAATGCTTTATTTCTTACAACAGGCTTTATTTGCAAATCCTATTTGCATACACGTTGATATTGTGGCAATTCAAAGGTAATAGGTAACGCCTTCCTCCCCAGTGCTATCTTTTAACTTGTCATTTCAATTGGTCAAATTTGGTGTATTCGATATTTAAGTCTCTTCGACCCGTTGATTCAAAAAAATCTTATCTTTTTTAAATCTCCGTGACGAAGAAACTTAAATAGGGGCATCTGTCATACCCCAAATTTTGACCAGTGTCCTCCGTTTGATTTTCATTTTGTGCGTTTTTAAAACTCGTTTTATTCGTCTTTAATCTTTTTATTCGCATCTTTACCTGCATTTTAACCGTGCTTTAACGCTTGTCGCGTTCGTAATTTGATTTTTAGTTTAATTTGCATTTTTAAACTCTTCGCGCTCACATTTTTTTTATTATTTCTCATTCTTATTCGCTTTTGAAAATTTTTATTCGCCGAGTAATTTCGTAGTCTCAGACGAAATTTCGGCAGAGAGGTATTTTAAAATACCTCATTTTGGTTCCGAAGGGACAATTTTATTTTTAATTAGTTTTTAAGTTTTCTTTTTATTTATTTATTAATTTTCGTTTTTATTTATTGTTTATTTATTGTTATTTTTACTTTTTTTAGTATTTGTTGTTTAATGTTTATTTTTTTTATGTCATTTTAAAGTTAAAAGTTTGTTCTTGTCACTTTGTCCATGTGTCACTACTCTATTGGTCCTTTGTACAACTTTTCCTCCAAGTTTTCTGCAGGGGTATTTTGGTCTTTGCTGTGTATCAGAGATATTCTACTATTTAAACACTGTTCATGTGTCAGAGACTGGGCAATCATTGGCAGCCGCAGAAGCTTTTCAGAAACCCTAATTCCTCTTCACAATTCAATTTCAAAAATCAAAAACCACAAAAAACTCAAAAAAAATGATGAACATTACATGAACACCATGAACATGTAAATTCCAGCAAGCTTTTCATACCAAAACCGAACCACCCTTTCCATTTTTCCATTCGGATTCAAATAACAACACAACAACAGCTCGCGTTTTGCTTCTAACAACAACAATAGTAGCTCAAATCCGAACCTCAACCATTTTTTTGGACTCAAATCCGAACCCGAACAAGAGAAGGAAGAGTAGAAGTTTTCCATTTCGTTAAATCTATCTCCGTTTCAAAGCAAGGTAACGGTTTCACTCTATTTCATTTTTCTCTCAAAAAAAAAAAATCCGAAACTAAACATGTAGATCTAGGACGTTTGAGACTTGTTTCCAAAATTTTAAGTTGAGATTCGGACAGAGGAGATGAAGGAGAAGAGGTTTGCGAAAAAAAATTTTAAAAAAAAATGAGTTTAGCACTCAGACGCGGCGGCGCCACCGCCGGAAACCGGCCGGCCACCGCGTCTGAGCCACCTCCTTCATCTTCTCCGGCGACTGAAATGTTTAGAGAGAGGGGAGAGCTTGTTGTGTTGTTGAGACCCTAGAGAGAGAAGTGATAGAAGGTTATGAAGAAAAAAAACCGGTCCTCCCTTTTTATAAGCTTTTTTTCGAACCGGTTTATTTTTAGTAAACCGGATTTTGCTTCCTTTGAACCACGGTTTTACTCACAACCGTTAGATCTCATGATCTAACGGTTACTGTGCCTCCTGGACTTTTTGTGCTTGTATATTCTTATTTTTGTTGTGTTTATCATACACCTGAGTTGCTCAGCCATGTGATCTACAATCAGATGGACCGTTTTTTTTTGTAGTTTAATTTTATTTTTATTCCTATTTTGTAAGGCCATGATCTGTTGCTGTAAGATTAAATCTGAACCTGTTGATCAATCAAATGGTTCAGTTTTTAATCTGAGTTTGGGAGCCTATTCCATTGTGTTTTTTTACCATTTTTTTTTTACTCAAACTTTCTTCTCATTTACCTCTAAAAATCATAAAAAAATATTTTTTTACTTCTTGTTACCTGTTTTTTTATTTTATCATCATTGTTTATTTATTTAGTTGTTATTTTTGCCGTATTGTTTACTTACCATCCTCATCTCATGCATTATTTTATTTCTTGTCGTTTTATTTTTTATCATCTTTTAGTATGTATTTAGGATTCAATGTAATTTAATTTTCCGCATTTTATTTCTCGTCATTTATTTTTATGCAAGACTCTAGAATGTATTTAGGCCTCATGTAAATATCAAAAATAATAAAGATGCACCGACACACACCGACACAATCACACACTTTATTTATCGTTTTATGCCATTACCGCGATCGAGGACCAAAATTGAATTAGGGACAAAATTAGGTTAATAATTGGACTTTAATTTTTTTTTTTTAAAATCAAACTATTAGTAATTTTAGGTTCATTTTAAATTTGAGGATTTGCTTTGGATCCAACGTCCTTTGTAAAGTTCTCATTTTTTTTTTATACTTCACGTCGTTACGTTTAGTTTTTTTTAGTTTACGCTTAACTTAGAAAAAATCAATTTCCAAAAAAAATCAAATAATCAAAACTCAAAATATTTTCTTAACAAACCTTGGAAACAAACCAAGTGATCTTTTTCCTTTTATTTTTTTAATCAAACTTCAATCAACTTTAAATCTCTTAGACTTTCTTTTCTTTAATTAAAATTGAACCAACCTCATATTTTTTTTCTTCCTTATGCCTTGAGGCCTCTAATCTCCTTCTTAAAACCTTTTTTCAAAAATTGTTAAAAATAACCCAACTCACCAAAAGAAATTTTTGAGGTGAACTACATGATTTTGATCCCGTCTTCGGGTATGTAGGCAAAAGGCATATGTCTTTCCAAATCAATAAAAACAACCAAAAACATGCATCTTCTCCCTCCATTCTTTCACTTAGATTTTAGGCATATATTTTACAAATAATTAAGCAAATGATTAGCATAAGATAAATTAGGTAAGAGGCTCCTTCAGAGTACCGAAGTCGTTTAGGGTGCTTAACACCTTCCCTAATCGAAACCAACCCCCGGACCTTAATCTCTTTAAAGGGTTTTTTTACTCGTTTTTTCCCTTCCCGCGGATAAAAATTGAGAGTTCAAAGATTGACGGATCAAAACCAATAAATGGATTGATACCCGAAAATCACGAGCACACTTAGTTGAAGGGGTGAATGAACTACATTAAAAGCATGAAAAATTACAAATACGTGGGCTATTCAGGGAGGCTACATGTAAAAATAAGTGATTAGTGATTTTACTGAGAAATACGAGTTGAAGGAATCAAGTTGAGTGGAGATGGAAGAGTGGTGAAGCTTCCCAACAGGAACAAAATCAACAAAGACAAAAATGAGAGTGTAAAAATGAAAAGGTACAATGAATGGGACAAGACATGGTGACATGACAAATAGTTATGACTCAAGCTGGTGTTTATAACCCGGTTACGAATTAGTTACTTGGTGAACTGTGGACTGGTATGTGTCGACTGAATAGAGAACAAACGTCTACGCCTTAACAGACTTGACGCTTGGTGGACTGTGGACTGGTATGGGTCGACCGAATAGAGAACAAACATCTACGCCTTAACAGGCTTGACGTTTGGTGGACTGTGGACTGGCATGGATAGACCATTCCATTTGACTGTTCAAGTCAAGACAACCAGCTCAGCTCAGCATGTCTTCAGTCAACACTGGATTGATTGTTCAAGTCAAGCCAGCCAGCTTAGCACGTATTCAGTCAACACCGGTTTGATTGTTCAAGTCAAGCCAGCCAGCTCAGCTTAGCATGTTGATTGTTCAAGTCAAGACAACCAGCTTAGCACGTCTAAGACAACACTGGTTTGATTGTTCAAGTCAAACCAGCAAGCATTTAATACCACGTGTCTTGTACGGACGATCAACGCGTCTCAACTCCACGCGCTCAGTACGGATGAGTTGTATCTTAGTCCACGCGCGGCCGTACTCAAAACAGACAACCAATATGAGGCTCTGGATCACAACTTAATGGGCCTTGAATGATCAGAGAAAGGCCCGTTAAACCAATATTTTGATGACTATAAAAGGGGGACACTTAGATATTTCATGGGACAGATTCTAGAGGGTGAAAACAGTGTATTATTCATTTACTTCTTAAGAGTGCACTTGACACTCCACCTAGGACGTTCATTGAGCAGCTCACCTGTTGTAATTAACTTCTGTTTACATACGTGAACAAGTTTCAAGAACCAAAACAACATATTTAAAAAATTTGGGACAAAATACATCACTTTTTAAATGGGGTGACTAAAATCAATTTTGTCAACTTTTGGATACTAAAATCATTTAACTCAAAAGGTAATTAAAAGGAGACACGGTCTTAGATTAAGATAGTACGGAAGTCAAAATTACGCCAATATTGACTTAGACTTAAGTCAAAATACTTGTTCCTTGGTGTGGAATATTATTAGACCTCACCAGCGATGTACTATAATGAAAGAGGCTGGTGGTTCGTAAGTTGAGTAGTGTCTTTTTGACTTGTGTTGGAAGTCTTGAGGACCGATTGCTTTTTATTTGAGGTCAGGAGCAAGTTTGTGACTCAGGTCCTTTTAGGATGTGGTGATGTCTCCTCGAATACACTGCCACTTGAGTGGTGGTCGAAGCTGAACGTTTGAAGCAAAATCACTTTCGACTGCTTAATTGATCACTGTTGACAGTGTTGGTTCTTTGAGGAGTTGTTGTTATTAGGGAATTCAACATTTTGAAAGTGCTGGTGGTTTTTTTGTTTTTTTTTAAGGGTTTTGGTGTTTTTATTTTCGCTTTTTGGTGTAATACTTAGGATTTAATCAATAAGCAATGATCAACTTAACTTCGATGTTTCACCTCTCCCCATCTTATACTTAGAAGTGATAACCGGCTTAGTTATGTAAGGTTGATTGTTGAATAAGTTCTTTAAATTGTTTAACTGATGCCGGTGGATATTTTTTTTAAATATCAGTAATTTGATGGCTTATTAAACAATCGCTTTATCTAAGAAGCATAGAAAATAGTTGATAACAATCCGATATTGATACTCTTTATTGCTAGTCTTTGCTTTGATCACTTGTAGAATTTAAATCAACGTCATTCTTTTTTGCGTTCTCAAACAAGAGTTACCCCTGGTGAAGGATACACCGACCTTCATCAAAAAAATAATAGTTGCGATACTACTAACAACTATTATCCTATCTTGCTCAAAAAAGAAAACTATTATCCTATATATCATTCCTCTAGAGTAAAACTATTATCCTATCATTTGCCTATTAAAAATGGTTTCTATCCCATTGTACCGACAAAATTGGCTCTTCATTATTTTGAGAATCAAAGTCATTTATTTGAACTAGAAAACGTATTATGTAAGCAACGTTAAGTATTCAATTTATTTCCTCTAAAAAAAGTATTCAATCATTTTTTATGTTATCATAAATTTGTCGGTGTATATTATCCAGCAAACTAGTTTACCATGAAAATGTTCGTACTTGTAAAAAACAGAATGAAAATGTAGGAACTTTTTCATGCATGACGTACTAATTTTAAACCGTTAGATTTTTCAAGTTCTAAATATGACCTAGTCTCTCCATATTGCTGCCCTCATTAATTTTTTTTCTTTTTTATTTTAATAATTTGTATTGCTTTCAGAGAATTACTAAGCAGGCTCAAGAAGGAAAGTTACTACTATATTATTGTGTATTGGCCCCAAATATATTCTCATCGTTGCATTCCGTGTTGATATTCCTAAACCATTTTTTCTCTCTCTCATGGCTTTTCAATCGTTCTCATCTTCCTCTTCCTTCTCTTACGGATTCATCTATGATGTTTTTCTAAATTTTTGTGGCGATGACACTCGCTTTCATTTTACTGGTAATTTGTACAAAGCTCTATGTGACAAGGGAATTCGTGTCTTCATTGATGATAAGGAGCTTCAGAGAGGCGACAAAATCACACCATCGCTTATGAAGGCAATTGAAGACTCAAGGATTGCAATCCCGGTGTTTTCTAAGAACTATGCATTTTCCTCGTTTTGTTTGGACGAACTTGTCAACATCATTGATGGCTACGGTGCAAAAGGCCGGTTGGTTTTGCCTGTTTTCTACGACGTGGATCCTTCTCATGTGAGGCATCAAATTGGAAGTTATGGTGAAGCTATAGCCATGCATGAAACAAGGCTAAAAAACAACAAAGAAATGTACATAAATAATATGGATAGAATGCGGAAATGGAAGATGGCTCTTAATCAAGCTGCTAACCTCTCCGGTTATCATTTCAATCACGGGTACCCCACTTTACTATTGTTTTGCCATCTTAATTATATGTTATAATCACCTTAAAAATTTACTAAATTACTATTAATCTTTTTTAAAAAATGGGTAAAAATTAGAAACTAATAATCAGGTCTGGCCCAAGGGCCAAACAACTCAAGCTTGGGTTTTAGGTTTTAAAATTTTGGGCAAAAATAAGGCATAATATTTTTTTTAATTTATTTATGAATATATAATATGACAAGTTACATATGTTTACTCAACTCAATTGGTCAGGATGAAGGTCTTCAACAAAAAAATTCCACAAAAGTTTATTATAATTTTTTTATAATTTCACATTATAAAATTAGTTTTAGACCTTTAAACACATTGGATCGCTCCAGCCAATAAATAATCTTTGAAAGGTGGAAACGCGGGGTTATGATAACTAGCGATGGATGATGAGAAGAATTAAACACAGAAACTTAAATCAACACACTTAGCTTCTATGATAATTATTTCAAAGCACAGAAACCTTATATCCTTCTTTTCATTCTTGTACAGTAGATCAACATGAGATCATTTAAATTTGTCTCGGTATGATACTTTTTGGTGTTTTTTTCCTTCCAATCTTAGTTGGAATTTTTCTTAGTTTTGAGTTTCCATACGTGATGGTAAATTAGTGTCATTTCTCATGTTTATTAGTAGTGTACAGTCAGCACGTGCTGATGTGATGTGAAATTATTAAAATACCCCTAGCACGTGGCGGTGAACACGAGAGGTGTATAAAAAAGGGTGTTTATCTATCTTTTTCCTAGCTTTTATAACATTAAAAGAATTTGAATTGTTTTGGTCAAAAGAAGAGAGAGAATTTGAACTGTAATAACTTTATCATAATATGAATGTGACTATGGTGCATTTTCTTGAACATATCTGATTGTGTAGGAATGAATATGAACACGAGTTTATTGGAAGGATAATGAAAGAGATAGCAAAGAAGATCAACCGTGATCTATTACACGTTGCAGATTATGCCGTTGGATTGGAGTCTCGTTTGCTACAAGTAAATTCACTACTAGCCGTTGAATCTAATAATGGGGTTTATATGGTTGGGATCCATGGAATTGGTAAAACAACACTTGCTCGAGCAATTTATAATTTGATTGCTGATCAATTTGAATGTTTGTGTTTTCTTCATGACGTGAGAGAAAATTCATCTAAACATGGCTTAGAACATCTTCAACAAAGGCTCCTTTCCAAAACCATTGGATTAGACATTAAGTTAGGACATGTTAGTGAAGGAATTCCAATAATAAAACAAAGGCTACAACAAAAGAAGGTTCTTTTGATTCTCGATGATGTTGATGAGCAAAAGCAATTGCAAGTTATGGTTGGAGAGCCTGATTGGTTTGGTCCTGGAAGTAGAGTCATCATTACCACTCGAGACAAACACTTACTAACAAGTCATGGTATTGATAGAATATATGAAGTGGATGGTTTAAATGGAGAAGAAGCTCTAGAACTATTGAGGTGGAAAGCTTTTAAAAATAACAAAGTCGATTCAAGTTTCGAGTACATTTTAAAATATGTTGTAACTTATGCTTCTGGCCTTCCACTAGCTTTAGAAGTAGTAGGATCTAACTTGTTTGGAAAGAATATAGAAGAATGGAAATCTACATTTGATCGATATGAATGGATTCCTGGTAAACGAATTCACAAAATACTTAAAGTAAGTTTTGATAGTTTGGAGGAGGATGAAAAGAGTGTTTTTCTGGACATTGCTTGTTGTTTCAAAGGATATGATTTGACGGAAGTTGAGTTTATACTTTGTGCTCATTATGGTAAATGCATAAAATACCATATTGGAGTATTGGTTGAAAAATCCCTAATAAAGATTAATCAATGGGGTTATGTGGCATTGCATCACTTGATCGAGGACATGGGTAAAGAAATTGTCCGAAAAGAATCACCAAAACATCCTGGTAAACGTAGTAGGTTGTGGTTTCATGAAGATATAGTTCAAGTTTTAGAAGAAAATACGGTGAGTAAATATGATATACATGGATGATTCAAATTTTTATCTTTAACCTTGATTTAGCCCTTTTTATTATTAGTTTTTCTTATGCTATTGTTTTTATTTTATTTTTTTAATTCTTTATGATATGTAATTGGATTAAATATGCTGTTATAGTCCACGTAAAATCGCAATCTTTTAAGTTTAGGCCCTAAATAGTTTGTTTTAACTTTTATTCCCTATTTTGAAAAATTTATACAAAAATTGATGCGTTTAGTCCCTCAAAATAGTCCTCAAAAAGAAAAATAGAGACTAAACTTAAAAGATCTTAATTTCATAGGGACTAATATAGTATAATTCTATGTAATTTTCTCTAAAGCAGTGTTTTGATTGATTTGTGCTTTTTTGTGTTTAAAAGGGAACAACAGAGATTGAAATTGTATATCTAGATTTCCCATTATTTGAAGAAGTGGTTGAATGGAAAGGTGATGAGTTCAAGAAGATGATAAACCTCAAAACACTTATTATTAAGAATGGTCACTTTTCCAAAGGACCAAAACATCTTCCAAATAGTTTAAGAGTGCTTGAATGGCATAGATATCCTTCACTGAGTATACCTTCCAACTTTTATCAAAAGAAACTTTCCATATGCAAGTTAGGTGAAAGTTGCTTTACCACATTTGAGTTGCATGGATCATTGAAGGTATGTGTAAATGAGTACATTTCTCTCATCTTGTATACCAAAACCATTTTAACATCTATCATTGTTCTCATTTTGCAGAAGTTCGTGAATATGAGAGAGTTAAATTTAGACAATTGTAAATATTTGACGCATATATTTGATGTATCTTGTCTCCCAAATTTAGAAAAAATTTCATTTCGGCATTGTGAGAATTTAACGACTATTGATAGTTCTGTTGGATTTCTAAACAAACTTAAAATCATAAGAGCTGATGGTTGCTTAAAACTCATGAGTTTTCCACCCATCGAATTGACTTCTCTTCAACGGTTAGAACTTTCATTTTGTGATAGTCTCGAATGTTTTCCTGAAATATTAGGAGAAATGGAAAATATAACAGAGATAGTTTTGGAGGGAACTTCCATAGAAGAATTGTCATACTCGTTTCAAAATCTCACTAGGCTTCGGAAATTACAAATACGCGGGAGTGGAATACTTAGATTACCAAGTAGCATTCTCATGATGCCAAAATTGTCATATATACTTGTGGAGGGTATTCTATTATTGCCAAACAAGAATGATAATTTGAGTTCCTCGACATCTTCAAACGTTGAAATTCTTCGACTTCCAAATTGCAACTTGTCAGATGAATTTCTCCAAACAAGTCTCGCATGGTTTGCTAATGTCATACATTTAGACCTATCGAGGAATAGTTTCACAATACTTCCAGAATTCATCAAAGAATGCCACTTTTTAATTACGCTTAATTTGAATGACTGCACATGTCTTCGAGAAATTAGAGGGATTCCTCCAAATTTAAAGCGTTTGTCTGCATTGCAATGTGAATCTTTGTCTTCCTCGTGCAGAAGAATGCTACTGAATCAGGTTTTCTTTTCTTCTTTTAGGATTATTTGACTTATCATTTCATAGCATATTGAACTTATATCATTCTAATTAAACTTGTGAATTATTTATGACTAATAGGAATTGCATGAAGTTGGAAGCACTGATTTTTGTTTGCCGGGAACCTCACCGATTCCAGAGTGGTTTCAACACCAAAACTAGAGGATCTTCAATTTCTTTTTGGTTTCGTAACAATGTTCCTTCCGTTGCTCTCTTTGTTGCTTTAAAACCAATGTGAAACAAGTGCATCAGTGATGGATTTCTTCCTCTAGCAACAATCAATTTGACCATCAATGGCCATAAATTTGATCTTCGTTGTCCTCCTGATGGTATTCACCAAATGATGTCGTTGGGTCATACATATTTGTCTGATATGCAACTACACGAAATGGGTCTCGAATCTAAATTGGAAGAAGAACTTTTCAGAAATGAATGGGTTCGTGTAGAGGTTTTGTTTAAGCATCAGCTGAGGAAAACACTCTTTATAGAAAGTGGAATCTACTTATTCAAGCAGAAAAATAGCATGGAGGATATCCAATTTAGCAATCCTTATAAGAAGCAGAGACACATTTGAGTATATGCAAGTTTTTGACATAATTTGTGCTTTTGCAAAAGCAGCATTAATTGTATCCCCTACAGTATAGTATAAGCCTTAAGCAAAATTTTAATCCTTACAGTATAGTATAGCAAAAAAATTTAGATTCTTCACACTACTACATATATGAGATTTAGCAACACTTGAAAAATGTAACTAAATCAAAATCAAATGTTACTATTTAGATCTTGTAACATTTGATAAATGTTAGGTAAAGCCCATGTTACTAAATGGTATTAGTAACACTTGAGAGTCTTACTCCCAACAATTAAAAATTGTTACCTATTTTGTAGCTAATCTCTAGCAGACAAATTTTAAGTGCAATGGTAGCAAATTTTGTTACATTAATGTTACTAAATAGTGTATACAAGCATAAATGTTCCATAATCTGGTCGGTTTATGGATATCATGGTGTATTGGGATCTGGTTTTTAAAGTGAGCAACTCACTTTAGAGTGTAAATTGGAGAATATCAACCTTTATTAATAAAGTATTAATAGTATTTCACCCCTGTAATATAAGCTATTTTTGTTTTTCTTTCAATAAAATATATTTTTTTGATTCCGTCCTTGTAATTTGAAATTTTTTTGGTTTTCAACATTCATGGCAATTTCTGCTCCCTGTAATTTAATCAAATTTCGGTGTACCCCCTATAATTTGAGCAAATTTTGGTTTACCCCCTGTTAATTTTAGCAAATTTCGGTTTACCCCTGTCATATCATCGATTTTGTACGGTCAAAATTCATGAAGGTCCAAAACCAAAAATCTTTAAATTATAACGACAGAATATAAAAAAGAAATTTTACAAGAGAAAAACCAAAAATAATCTATATTACAGGGATAAAGCACTATTAACCGATTAATAGATAGTGTTAAATAAGAAATTGGCAAAGAAAAATACTTTCGTTTACCTAGATTTTGAAATTGGTACTACATGACACAACCATGATCAAATTCTTTACCGAACAAACATGGTCAAGTAACATTCATGGGTAAGAGTAAGTTATTTTTTGTTAGCATAGATTCCCTCCGTTCCACACAAAACAATCGTATTCAAGTTGAGTCGTTCACTAAATATAGATATCTGAGATTCTAACTTTAATTTGGCATGTTGTACATAATAGTCTTGCTCTTTATAACCCTATTAATATAAAGAGGTAGTTCGCTATGTCATTATCACACGGCTCCATAATATAAAGATGTAGTTAGTACTTAACAAAGAGGAAAAGAGATTAATTCTTCTATAACAAAAAAAAAAAATTAATTGTTATGTATTGTCGGCGATGTATCATGAGATGATGCTAACTTGTTAAATTAGTAACTAAATATTACTATAAATATCTAAACGAATAAAGATAAGTTGACACGGGACATTCCTTTATACTACTTTGAAAAATTTCAATTAACTAAATATATATATAGTCTATGTGACCACATTTTTTCAGTTGCGTGACCAATGTTTTTCTAGAAAAAAAATGTGGTCACGCAACTAAAATGCGCGTGACCACTATTTTTCCATTTAGTTAACCAAACAAATTCTGAAAAATCAGTGGTCACGCAACAAAAAAAAATAAGGTCACACGTACCATATATTTGGTTAACTTAAATTTTTGAGAGTGGTACAAAAGGGTGTACATATTAGGAGTGTCAACCTATCATTGTTGTATCTAAATAGTGAGATCTAATTGAATTTATGTGTCAACAGAATTTATTCTAAAGACCCATACAAATTAAGTTTGACAACAAAATTATTTTGAAGGAAATAAATTAACAAACTTTTAACAAAAAACATTGCAAGTTGTAACCATCTTTGTAAGTTAAAGAAATGAAATAACAAAGTCATATCGACCAAAACCAGGAGTAAACAAAATTATTTATGCTAAGTGCTTCAAAACCCAATTCATATTTATTCCTTTCATCTTTATTTGTAGCCTACACACTAACAAGCACATCAATACATGCTTATCTAAGATCCTCTATTTTCACAAAGGTCTTGTATCTATAACGACAAGCACATAACAAGAACCAAACAAAATTCAACACTCCCAATCCAGCCACAATGAAATAGAAATACTCCAATTTTCCCTTATTGACATCACTATCCAACCAATCAGGTTGACCTTGTTTTCCACTAAAACTATGAATAATGTTCACAATGAAACTGCTTAAATTACTTGCAACTGCTGTTTGAAGTGAAAGCAAAGAATTACCAATACTTCTCATCTTATCAGGAGACTCCTTGTTGAAAAACTCTGTATGTCCAACAATAGAAAATGCTTGATTGAATCCTAGGGTTATAAATTGAGGCACTAACCACATTATCGACATTTCTTTAATTTCATTTGATTCTCCTAATGAAATCGACGAAACCCTTCGTTGCTGTTCAACTAACCCTGCAATTACCATTGTTAAAATTGCGAAAAAATGTCCAAGTCCAATCCTTTGAAGGGTTGTTAACCCTCCTTCTTGGTTGGTCAATTTGGTAAGTATTGGAGAAATGACTTTATCATAGAATGGAATGGTTATAGCTATTGTTAGCATTGTTACTATAATCATCCAACCAGGTGGTATCTCAAAGTTTTGTGTTAGGTGTTTGTCCATTTTCATTGCTTGTGACATTGGAAATATTGATAGTTGTCCTGTTGGAATGTATGTTATGAAACCTGCTACCCATATTGGCATCATTTTAAGTATGCATTTTAATTCTTCAACTTGTTGGATGCTACAAAGTCTCCAAGGATTATTGTTTGAACCATCATCATTCAATTCATTCTCCACCATAAGAGCTGCTTTGTTTAAACACCTGAAGAAATAAAATTCAAGCATACAATATGTTGATCAATATCACTTCATTATCTTTCTTAATATATGTCAACTTTTTTTGGTGGTGGCAGCGTTTGAACCTCGGACCTTGCATATATTATGCATTGTCCATACCAACTGAGCTAAGTTCACGAGGACTAATATATGTCAACTTTGAAATACATATTATATTACTCACCTGAACTCCTTTGTGAGAGGCAACTTTGGTTCCATGTTCTCAATTGGAGGATCATAGAAAACACCATTTGTGTCCCCTTTATCAGAAATACGAACATGACGTTTGTATTTAGCTGCAACCAAAACTTGAGCAATCCTTGAAAATATACTTCCCTCAGGCTCAACATATGCATAAACTTTAGTACCAGCAAAGTAAAAGACGATAGCAACGACCATAAACAAACATGGCAAGGCAAAACCAAGAGTCCAACTAAAAGAGTCTTGGATTTTAACCACAAGTGTCACATTGATTAAAAGAAGCACAGTTTGTATAACAAAGTAGAAATTGTAGAAGCTTCTTGTTCCTTGTCTACCTTCAATTGTAGTCGAATCAAATTGGTCAATTGCAAATGGAATGCTGCATGGATTTATTCCACCAGTTCCTATGGCTAACCAGAAGAAACCTGAAAGTAATATGCCAAGTTGGAAATTGGTGTGGCCTTTGCATGTACCAAGTTGTTGTTGTTGAAGTGTGCATGGTGATGGATGAAATTGCGGTACCCATGATGTTAGCATTATTATTGTCATTCCCTGAATAATGTTAATAAATATATGTTACAATCCAAATTAGTAAAAAAAAAATTAAGTGGTAGAAGGATCCAATTTTTTTGTAGTAAACAACAAAGCAGACAGTTATATTACTATGAATTAACGGTGTAATAATGTAAATGCTAGGTTGTTGCCCATAAGCCCAAACCATGATAAGTAAAACCGAAAGAAAGGTCCCTCGAATGTTAGTCTTTTCGACGAATTACCGTTGGAGGAATAATACCTTGTATAACTCGAGTATACAATGACAATTGAAAAAAAGCCACTGTATCGTAGCTTAGATGTAGTGAAAAATAAGCAAGGTTCCGCATTTGTTTAAATTAAACAAGTTTGGGTAGAAAAGCTAGTTCACGAGAATACTATGAGATTTGAAACTTGGAACATAGACACACTTAAAGGTTAAACTATGTAAATAATGGATACTATGATTAAAAGGAGGATCAATGTCATGAATGTGCAAGAAACAAATCGGTGGGTGAAAAGGCGAATGAACTAAACACTTCGGGTTAGGAATATATATAGAGATAAGAGTATATTTGGCTACCGCTTGAAAATGTCAAAAATGAGCCGTAGAAAACATAACTAAAAGTAGAGAAATTATTGAGTAAATAGGCAATTACCCCCCTGAAATTGTAAGTTTCGTCAATTACTCCTTTGACATTAACAAAACTTCAATTACCTCCCTGAAATTGCACAACGTTAATCAATTTACCCCCTCCGTCAAATTCTTCAGTTAGTCAACATTACGTTTTGCAAATACCCCCCTGAAGTTTTGCACTTATGTGCAAAATGCCCCCCAAACTTGAAAATTTATATTTTTTTTCTTATCCTTGACTCAAAAGATATTAAAGACAAACATAATGAAAGTGAAAGTGAAATTAAAAGTAATATAAAATTTTCTCAATATTATTTTTATCTATCAATTCAAACATAATGAAAGTGAAATTAAAACATACCGCAAGATTAGCAAAGGATGCTATGGCAATTGTCACAAATTTTCCCAGATAAGCATCTGCAATGAATGCACCAATGACTGGCAAACCATTGGAGATAGCAGACCAAGTGTTTAAAATATTTGAAGCATACACCTGATCCATGTTATACACTGTGATCAAGTACATCATGAAATTTGTTTGCATTCCTAATTTTGCCAACTTTTCAACTGTTTCATTCCCTGCATTGCTTAACATAATTAAAATTAAATATGCCAATTTAAAATTTTAAACATAACGAATTAGTAATGTTTAGACATTTCCTACAACAAAAAAAAAAAAAAGAAATGTTTAGAGAAATACCTATAATGTATGGCATTGCCTTCCATCCTGGCTTCTTTTGGAGTGTCTGTGGCTTAGATTGAACTAGGTTTTCTTCATCAAGCAGTTTCTTTCGAAGTGATGACATTGAATTGAGTTTTATGCTGCAAAATTAAACTACTAATATTTTATTTTTAAATAAATTATTGGTGATGGAGACTATTTTTATTAATGTACTGCAGGGTCCGGCCATTGCCACGTGGCCAACATACATTTAACAAAATCGAAGGTTGTATGTGATGACAAGTAGCAAGGTGCATGATGTACACATGTTGTGGTGCATGCGTTGCAAGAGACACATGGTGTGGTGCATGTATTGCAGGGACACTTGGTGTTTTGCATGAAAGGAAAATGGCAAGTGTCTTCATGCATGTAATTAAGGCAACTTTGGCTTGCTTCTCCTATAAATAGGACCATGAACAAGCATTCACAACACACCATAAGAGAAGAACAACAAAAGCAAGAGTAGAAAGAGTGTCTTGCTCAAAAGGAAAAAGTGATTCTCATAGATAGTTTCCTTGTGAGAGAAATAGTGAGCCGGTTTGTGAGAGTGTTTCTTACAAATTGAGAGATATATGTCGTGAGATCCACCTAAGGGTGAAATTGTTGTATTCCTATTATCATTATAGTGGAAATTTAAGAGGCTCAAGGGTCCCGTAGTTTTTCATTTCTCACATTGAGAAGGTTTTCCACCTAAAATCATCTTTGTGTCATTACGCTTATATTTCACGTTTTCGCTAGTGCCTATTTTGAGTTCACGGAGGAGGAAAATTATGCATGTATTTCCCAACAAATGTCTCTTGATGTTATATGGTCAACCTCTTAAATTGGTCTGACACCTCACATATTAACTACTAACCGAGCGCATCCTTTTACAATAATTTTCTATCACCCATGTTTTGGTTTGTAAATATGCAATGACTCCAAGTTGTTCTTTAATGTATCAGTCGAATTTTGAAACATTCTATCTTATTTAGTATTTGCCTCCCTATTTAATGCATATAAAAGGAAGGAGGGAGGGAAATGGAAAAAAGGATGGTCCATTAATTTGAATAAAGAGTTTATTTTATCCAAAGTCCTCTTCTCTCCTCTCCGCTCGTCCACTCCTTTCTTTGAATACGGAGTTTGAAAAGGAGGAAAATAGAAAAAAAATTCACCTTTTTTGACATAATGTTTTTGTGAAGAATGATAAATTAATTGTAATGATTGATAATTTTTAAATTTTAGAGTTATTTTTCGAGCAAATTAAATTTTAAGTATTATAACAACATAAATTGAATTTGAATAATTTATCTAATTTAAAATTCTCCTCTAATACACCTCTTCAAAAAAATTCTCCTCTAATACAATTTTTTAGTTACTTCATTTTTTAGATTTTGTATTATGAAAAGAAAAACTCCCTATTCAAATTGGAGGATCACTTCTTTAGTTTTCATCTTGTCCTTCCTTTTACTCAAGCTTTTACCCTTCCTTCAAACTCGCTTAAGAAAATTTAATAGAGATAAAAAAACAAAGCATTTTTAAGAATTTTAGATCTACATTGAGGGTTTGTTTGTCACTGATTAAAAAAATGATTTTGATATGCAGTAATTTAGGGATTATTTTTTTGATATTTAAACAAATTAGAATCTATTTTATATTTGTTTATCATTATAAAAATCATTTTTTTCAGAAAAAATAATAGAATTTATTTGGATACAATTTTTTAAAAACACTGTAACAATGATTTTTTTTTTCTTTCTAAAAATAGCTTTAACAAAATACCTCACTACCTCAGAAACATGTCAATATTGCAGCTCTTTCATAATGTCATTTTCATTAAAATCATTTAAAAAAACTATCAAAGGCTAAAGCAGAGAATCTCTTTGAATTTATTTATTTTTGCATCTAATAAAATATGAAAAAGATAATTCTGCTGCAAGAAAAGAAAATGCACTGCTAAAATATACAATAAAAAATAGATTAATTCAGTTAATGTGTAAGAGGGTATTACCGAAAGTGTTATCGATGATATTTGATTGAGGATCAAAGATTTTGTTGAGTGTTCACAATTGTAAGAAGAAGACAAAGGAGCTTTAGTTCCAATGTATCAAAGTAACCATATAATTTTTCACTAATTGATTCGTTGATAAAAATTCAATTCATATTCTCTGGATCAATATTTAAGCATTTAGCTTTCTCTTACTCTTATGAACAGAAATCAAACTCAGCTAAAATGTTATTTGTAAAAATGGAATAAAATCAAACTCATTAATTCAAAACAATCATATTTGTTAATTTGCATAACTTTCTTCATAATTTCAATGACTATTAATTTTTTTAATTTAATTGTTTAATATTATTTTATTATGTTAAACCTTCTGTTTTTGAGGAAATATTTTAATCATCGTTGAACTTTTCTTCATAATGAGTCAAAAAAACGTTTTTCTTCGTAAAGTAATAAATTATTGTAGTCAAGAAGTTTTTTTTTTTTTTTGAAAGGATTAATTGTAGTCAAGAAGTTTTTTAATTTCTTGTCAAAAAAATTATTTAATTTATTTCATCTACAAACAAGAGTTCTTACTAAAGAATAAAAAGGGTTGGATTCTTAATTAATTTTCTCCGACTTATTTTAAACCTCACTACAGCTTAAATGAAAAAGTTTGACCAACAATCTGATAATATTTACTCGACGGAAGAACACCACCCTATCATGTTGATAGTCTTAAGAGCATCACTCTCAATTAAAATAAATACATAATTAACCAAATTTTAGTAAAAAAATTTAAGGTGAACCAAATTTTAGTATTCTATACATCGATACATGGGTATATATATAGTTTCTTTTTCTTTTAACAGGAGGCATACATAATTTTTTTTTTTTTAACAGAGTTATTCATCATAATTCTATAGCAAATTTATATTGCAGTAACCATGAAAACAAGGGCTTGTGGGGAAGTATCTGTCGTACGATGTTTTACCTTAGTGTTGATAGCTTCAACACTACTTATAGTTAATGATGCAAAAGAGTGTGATGAATTTTACGTTGTTAGAGAAGGGGATACCTTTTATAGCATAGCGGAGAAGTGCGATGATCCGTTTATCTTGTTATCGAATCCGCATGTCCGTGATCCTGAAGATATCTTTCCCGGTAACATACTTAGAATAAATCCTCAATATGATGAGGAATATTTTAGATTGTTATCTTTGTAAGCATATTTAACTTATTCTCTTTGTGTCCTCGTGAGCTTAGTTCAGTTGATAGGGATAGTGTATAATATATGCAAGGTCCGAGGTTTAAACCCGGCCACCATAAAAAAAAGCTTATTTTCTTTGTAATGGTTTTACTTTTTTTTATTTAATCAAATCCACCTTTGAGTGTAGAGTTTTATTCTAATGATTTAATGTTATTTAATTTCTTAATATTCAGAAGTGAATTACATGAAGTGTGTTTCACTTCACCCTTTTGCAATATATTTTTGGTGCAAGAAATTTGCTTTATTAAACTTGCACACAATCACAATACTCACTTTTGTTTGTTAATCAGAGAAGATGATGATTAGAGAATGGAAAGAGAGAAGGATTGAACACACAATATGGAAGAAACACTAATTGTGATTATTTATTCACACAATCTATTTATACAACACAAGAAACAAAAATAAATGTTTAACAAAACTATAATTGTCAAAACAGAAAAACTGAATATCTTATGAGTTACTTGTGCAACACACAAGGGTAATCATTGACTAATTTTGAATTAACTCACAACACACACACCACCTTCATTCATGTTAGGGGATGCTTCAATTCCACATCAAGTCTCTTAGTTTCATGGCTTCACACTTCTCATTGCTAATTTCATCAATCAAATTCATCAAGCTAGATTGCTTGACATGTACAAAGTGATGTAGCTATATATTCAACTTCACATGATGAGAGTGCAACCATTGGTTCCTTCCTTGAGCACCAAGACATTGGTGATCCTCCCAATAAGAACATATAGCCTGCAATTGATTTTCTATCATATATGTCACCACACCAATTAGAATTGGTATAGGTATAAACATATTCGCAATGCCAACATTATATGCAAGATTAGGCCTTGTTTACCATTGATCACCACAATTCACTTCTTCCGTGGTTTTGACCATTAAAAAGACTTCATCATTTATGGTGAGTTATATCAATGTGATCTATCCCGTGTCTGAATACCAAATGTTATGGAATGAGTTATATTAGCTCAAGTGCATAACAGAAATAACTGTCTAACAAACTAATTGCCAAAACAAAAGAAAACTGAACTCTATTTTATTAGTTACTTGTGCAACACGCAAGGTACCATTGACTAATTTTGAATTAACTTGTAACACATCATTTTGTTCGCTTTTCTTAAATGAAATTTGTAGTTGACCTTCATTATAACGAAAATAAATTTTGAATTTTTTAAGGAAATTATATGATGATTTGGTTTTATTATTTTTTACTTCAAAATTAATTTGATTTGTTTAGATTAATTTATGTGTAGATATTGATAATTTTTGAAAAGGTTGGAGATATTGAGCTAGAATAGAAAGTACAAATTAGCGGTTACAACATAAAATGTAACTATTTACTCGAAAGTGTTTAGAGCATTTCATTCATAATTCCCTTTAAAAAAAACATTTCATTCATAATAATATTTTGAATGAATTCTTTCAAAAAAAAATATTTTGAATGAATACATATTAGAATATCAATTAAGATTTGAAAACTAGTGTTTAGAGCATTTCATTCAAAAATAATATTTGAATATATATTAAAATATTAATTAAATTTGAAAACTAGTTAGAAATGTGACAACTTTGGCTAGAGCATCTTGATCTCATTCACTTTGCCTCTATTGATGTAAAAGACTCCACATATCAATATGTGTCGTTTTAGTATGTTTTGTCCTCACTAGTATACTGTATGAGAAACTTTCTAAAATGTCACTCATCTAAATACTACTCAAATCAAGCACATTTAACTATAGAATTCTTATCTCTTGGGCTACCGAAGAGAAGATTTGTAACACCCTAGATTGCCTCATGATTACCGACTTACCCCCATAAATCAACACGAGTATTTTCAGCGTGTTTTGTCTTAATTCACATTTTTTGAGAAACTTCCCTAAATGTCATCCATACAAATATTACTCAAAGTCAAACACTTAACTATGAAGTTCTTAGTTGTTGGGTTATTGAAAAAAAGACTTTTTATCACCAAAAATTTACTAACAAGTCCATTAAAATCAAACCCTCTTTTGAGAACAATACATCAAAATTTGGAATGTTTTGAATACAATTGAATTTTTTGTAAGTTGTAAGTGACACAAAGTCTTGATTGAACATCACTAGTTTTTTTTAGAAAGAATACCACTAGATTTGTACATCATATTTAAAATGTCCTAATAGAATACCACAAATTTTTTTTAGTTATTTTAAAAAATTTGATTGAATGCCGCAAGATTATTTTATCATAAAAAGTATTTTAAAATTTTTTACAATCCGAATTCAATAAGTAATTATATATTTCTAAATTACAAAACTTGTTTCAACAGAATAAAAGGTTATTCTAAAATATGAACTACATTAACTAAAAGATAATTTAAGAATAACAAAAATAAATATAACATAAATAATCATAAAAAAAAAAATATTCACTCCTTATAACATTTGAGTTCATAGTATGTCGATGATGATAATGGAAATTATGAGTTACCATTGGTAATGTTGTTATGCATGGGCCCGTTGTTTATGATTAAACGAGATACATCATGTTCCTGGTTTATTAGAGAGACATTGGCGATTGTTCATTCAAATTTCATGCATATTATGTCGGGGAAAGAAAACGATGAAGTACGATGTAACAGTCACGATAGATGCAGATGCCAGATCACACTAATCCAAATTTGAAATTTCCTACCTAGTACCGACATATGAAACACTTTCAAGAATATTCAAAAGAATCCATAATAATAAATACATTTTACGCAAAGGTCATTTTTGCCACTAGGTTACGGCCGACTCTAGTTCTTTCATGTTTTGGACTACTCCTATGCTCCACAATCTACATGTTGGACATAGGTATATGACATTTGTTTAGTAAAATTTAACGAATAATTGATAAGCGATGAATTTATAATTGGTAACGGATAAATTAATTGATTGACTTTATAATGTTTAATAAAATTAACGGTTGAATTATCTTATGAAATGACATAAATAAGATATATTTAATTAATATTTAATTTTTTTCAATTAAACTTCAACCAAGCATATTTAATCAATAACGCCTCATGTCCACATGATGAGCCAATGGTCGACGGCTACAAGATGTCGTTGTCTATGATCGTTGCTCAATGGTTACCTCTCATTTACTCATTAAGGCTCTGCATTTCAACGAATAAAGGGGCAATTCGTTACCCTAAAACGGTACGATTCATTTTATCATTATCATCTCACTCTTGCTCACATACTAATTTAAGTGTTAGAAAGTTTGCAAGTACCCTACATTGCAATCAACGCAAGACAAACTTAGCAGACGTTGTTTTCCTTATCATCTCAAATCACGTCCCATTTTTATCATTGGTAGACCTTATAGCCTTTTTTACAATTTGTGAACATGAACATATAAAGAGTTTAGGTATTCTACATATATACGACGCCTTTAATTTGTATTCTCTGAATTATTAGTCTCTATTCGTCTTAAGCAAATATTTAGTTAGCAGAGATTTAGTTTTTAAATAAAATTTGCTATTCAAAAAAAAATTCTAAAAAATTATTTTTGTGCCAACGAAAGATCATTAAGTTGATAAGAAGTTGAATTATACTTCATATAAATCGTTATTTTAACCGCCGCCGTCGACATGATCATCTCTTAATCAACACAATGAGCTTGAGGTGGGGTCGAATCTCAAACCAACTTCCTTAAACTTTTGTTCATACAAAAATAACCTATTTTTGTGAATCTTATCTTTGATTTATCATTACTCCTTTTAGTATTCTTTTGGCATTAATCTGATCCACCTATTCATCCAACAAAAAATTAAAACAATCCCATCCAACCACGTGATCAATTTATGAGACTTTGCTTTCTTCTCACTTCACTTTAGTACAAATAAAATAGAAAATAAATGCCACTAAATTACTCTTCTGTATACAACAATTCTTCAAAAAAAAAACTTTGTATACAATAATTGTGAAATGTGTGCAATAACAATATTAAAATAACTTTGGAACCTTTTCCAGGGAAATTTCTATCACGCTATGTTCTTTCCTTGGTTATAGCACTGCACCTTGTTTTTCTTGCCACGCCGTGTAACTGTTCGACGAAATGCCTGAACCATGCATTCTCTCACCTTCCCCCATTTGACCCTTTCTCTCGTTCCCTCTATCTTTGTCTCATCACCCTCTTCAAGAAAATTTCAAAACTTTGCTGTTTTAAGCGAGCTTGGTTTGGTTATTGAGCACAAGAGTTTTTCCCTCAGGAAGGGAAATTGCAATACAAACAAGGGTTTTTGTTGGTCTTGCTCTCGGTTTTTGACACGGTGTAAGGATTGGGCTGGTGAATTTTCGTCTTTGGAGGAGGAGTTGTTGGAGTTCATGCAGAATTCGGAGAATCCAGAAAGATTTCCTACAAAGGAAGAGTTGATTAGAGGTGGGAGAGTGGATTTGGTTGAAGGGATTGTGAAAGAAGGTGGGTGGTTATCTTATGGGTGGAATTTGAATCATGGGTCTGTTGAAAGTGTTGATTTTGAAGATGGGATTGTAGCTAAGGCTTCTGGGGTTGCTGCTTCTTCCTCTTCCTCTTTGGCTAACTCTTCTCAACCAGCTCAATCAGTGTGAGGATCCTGTTATATTTTTCTTTTCAATATTCTTTTGTTGTAAATTACGGAATGATTAAGGTGCCTAACATGGGTTTTGGAGCTTTTAATTTGGAACATTTTGCATGCACCTTTAAAATTGTGCAGCAATGAGCTATTGTGTTTATAGCTTAGTACATTTATAACTTTCTACTGTTTTTGTTTAAGATCGTCGATGCTGTATGGGATGGAGTGTTTGGAAGTAAAACAGGAGAGTAAAATCAGTATAGTGGAGATGAGAATATTGGGTTGGATGTTGGAAATACTAGAGAGAGGAGATAGAATTAGAAATGGCAGCATAATTGAAAAGATAGTTGAATCTCGGTTTAACCACTTAGGTGTTTTGGGTATATATGAGGAGAATTCTATTGTAGATTATGTTGTTTAGAGATTTGGTCAGACAGAGGATAGTCCAATCCTATAGGCAGAGGAAGCCAACAAAAGCTATAGCATAAATTGTTTAAAAAGGCTTAGAGATATGATCTATGCAAGAATATTATGTTGTTTAACCCATGTTGTTGAGCGAGCTTGGTTTGGTTCTGGGGCATAATATTGGTTTTGGTGGTTTTCATTTGGAACATTTTGCATGCACCTTGAATCTTGCAGCAATGGGCTAATGTGTTGCTTTGGTTACAATTATACGTTTCTATTGTTTTTATTTCATGCCATGCTATTGTTCATATCGTTGAATGGATGAATTAGATGCAATTTTGAGCGATGCCGTACGTGTTATATTCTGTTAAACAGGGAAATAGAAGCTGAGGAGTCTGGCATTGAGGGCATACTAAATCGTCTGGAGAAATACAGAAATAGTTCTTTCGGACATGGATTCGGAGAGAAAGAAGTTGGTTTTTCGTCTGATAATAAAAAAGATAGAGAGGAATGCGATCGTAGAACCATCAAAGATGGAGTAAGTAAATATTATCCACTTCAAATTCTGCAGGATGTTCCTTAGTTTCTATTTTAATTGCATATCTGTAGCAAAAAAAATGTTGGAATTATGGAACCCTTCTAATATTAAAAAAAATGTATTATTTGTATTAATGTTGAGAAAGAAGTTGATGTTTTGTGCGATAATAAAAAAAGATAAAGAGGAATGGGATCATAGAACCACAAAAGATGGAGTAAGTTAATATTATCCCCTTCAAATGCTGCAGGTTGTTCCTTAGTTTCTATTTTTTTTCCATATCAGAATTAAAAGAAAAGTTGGAATTATGTAAAACCTATACTCCCTCCATCCCTTAGTGTAGGAATCTCTGCCGAAAATCTCGGGTATCAATAAAAGTTGTCGAAGTAATAAATGCCTGAAATGTGTATTAGTTTATTTATCCATATAATTATTATTATCATATCATAATAGAGGGAAAAGGTATTTTATTTTATGTTTTTCAATGGTAAATTAAATAGGGGTCTTTTTGTAAAGAAATCATTAATGCATGTGGAATTTTCTAGAGTCTTATAGTTAGGGACACAGAATTCTTTGTAAATGGTCTTATAACTGGGAACAGAGGGAGTAATATTAAAAAAAAGGTATCATTCATATTTCCAATGTTTCTTCTATTATGTATTTCTTCCAATCAGTTTAAGCAAACTACTATATCAGTTTACTGTTCAACAAACATGCTAGTGAGCTGTTGTGACCAGAAATTGAGAGTCGAATTAAAAATATTCAAATGTTGCTTTTGATGCCTCTTGCTACTGAAACTTTAAAGTATTAATTTTAGTGTCTCCTATGTTGTAAAGGTAGCTGCCAACCTTAACAATAGTGGTAGACAATCCTCATTGAACCGAACTACAAATCCCCTCAGCGGTTCCCAGATCAAACTTGATCAACACGGATCTCAACTTGCTTCTAATAATTCAAGAAACTCAATTAAGCCAGAGACATGGAGAAGTTGGATTGATCAGAGAACTGGTTTTTCAAATGCAGATTTTGAAGGTAATCTCTTTTACATTTCAGGTTGTGCCTTCCTTTGTGTTATAATAATCTGGATCAACTGATATATTTGCAATTATCACTTGCAGATGCTGAAATTGTTCCCAGTGAAACTTCGAAAGGAGGTGCGAGCGATGTTTCAGGACGACTTGAAATCGTCAAAATAGGAGAGTTCCCTGACGGGCCAATAAATAGAGAAACAGGATTAGATTCTCTTGACATAATCGTAAATGCAAATCACAGTGACATAAAATCCCGTATCCAGCTTCTGGAATCAGAGCTATCCTCTGTACTTCATTCGTTGAGGTCTAACACCAGTGAAGTTACAATGCTAACGGTAAGCCGTAAGAGTAATAATATTATGAGTTAATATTTAATAATAGGAATTCCATGTAAATTGATAAAAACTCAAGAAATAGCACAAGATTCGCACACTTCCTGAGAGTCTCGCTTACCAATTATCTTTACATTTTTATTTACACGGAAGGTTTTATTTTTTGTTTTTCTTAAAACTCGGTACCAAGGACCGACTAATCCAAGGGGTCCAATCCCACCGTCCACTTGCGGGGGCCCCATTTAAAGCGGGAGCAAAGCTCTATATGGACATAGCCCACTGAAATTGTCACCAAGGAGAATCACACTTGAGACCTTGAGAGGAGCTCACTCCAAGGCCCCAAGCAACACCATAGGCCAACCCAAATTGGCTACAGAAGGGGTGATTTTAATTAGCAATTATTGAAAAATAAAATAAAAAATACAGATATTAGAATTTGTCACCACCTCTCTTTGGGAGAGGTATAAAAGGTACATTTTACTAAACTAAGAAAAAGGATAAGAAAAAATCACATTAAAAGAGTTTTGCTTTGTGACACTTATTTGGAGCTGGGATAATAAAAAAAATCACATTAAAGGCAATAAAGACATTTTGTTTACCGATTTCATGAGTAAACAGCCATTTGGGTCCTTGAATATGTCAGACGGTGTATCTTTTACTATTCAATTTGGTCCTCAAATGTATCTTTTCTTAGTTAGTTTGGTCCTCGAATATGTCTTCATTTGTTAGTTTGATCCTTAAAACTACCGACAGAGAAGACACAATCAGGGATGTTTTTGAAGTTTCGATATATTCAAAGACTATAATGACATTGCCTCATACATTTAGGGACCAAATGACTGTTTGTTCCAATTTGATGTCATGCTTCAGTAAGTTGAGTGAAACTGTCTGTTATAACCTGGTGTTAGTAAAGAGTTTCACATGCTCTCTAGGTTCTTAGACTCAGAAAATGTATATTTAAGACATTTTACAATATGCATGTGATTTAATTGGTTTAGGAGTAGCTACTACCTACTACTACAAATGCATGTTCGTTTACTTTATAAAGAAACTAGAGCCTAGAAAATGTTACTTTTTTTAATAGAATAGTTTTTCGTTGACTGTCAATATCACTTTGAAGGCCTTTCCTCAGAAAATCCTAAAACTAGCCTTGGTTCGTCTGCTCTGATGTATATTCTTCAACAGGAGCAGAAGAATTCTTCTGATGATCTAGCAAAGCTTTCCGATGCTTGGGAATTCCAGGAAACTGAAATCATGAATTCTCAAGCCAAACTACGTTCGTTACGTGCCAAGTTGGCAGTGTTAGAAGGAAAGATGGCATTGGCAATAATGTATCCTCAGACACCATTCAAATAATTTCACAATTCACACACACAAAAAATCTAAATCTTGACTATATTATATTATTTTTTCCCAGGGATGCACAGAAGACTCTTGATGAGAAGCAGAAGAAGATTGATCACGCCCACAAAGCTTTGGAACTTTTGAAGCCGACTTGTGTAGTTTGGCCTAATATTGCTTCCGAAGTATTTTTAGTAGGATCGTTTGATGGCTGGTCTTCCCAGGTCTAATCTCTTTCTGAGAACTTTTTATTTAGGTTATTGTAGATAGTAGATCATGTACGTTTGTGCTTTTTTAATTAACAAAATAGGTCTTACAAACATTAAAATGATTAATCAAGTTTTTTTTTAAATAAAACCAATAACCCCCCAAAAAAAAAACTTGAGTACTTTTCATTGTGTATTCGCTTTTGTTAAATAGTTTCATGTGACCATTTTCCTTGAAACTGTTTTTATGATTTGTGGAGAATGTTATGTCACTTGCATGGATGACATATCAAATGTTGGGTCAGGGTTCACAAACAATCTTGCATGGGATGTCTGCATACAGTAGATTAAAGTACTCTTGGAATGAACCATCAGTTTTGCCTCTTATATTGTCTAGTATTCATAGGTCACTTCCAATTGTTTGTTCTATGAAATTAAATTGCCTCCGCTTTTGTCATTGTGTTCTGCAAAAAGGAAGTATGAATTGTCTGTGATTTGTAGAATGACGAATTCCGCATTACAAAATTTTGTATATGGACGCTCTCGATGTTGTTCAGATAAATATATTGGCCACATCAAATATTTAAATGATATTTAACAGAAAGCATTGCATTGCAGAGAAAGATGGAGAAATCAAATACTGGTATATTTTCTGTGTTTTTGCAGCTGTATCCTGGAAATTATGAGGTTAGTTGTATTTTAAACTTGTTGACGTTGTGACAGATAAGATATATACACTGAAAGCGATATAATGATTTCCTTTTTTGTTGCAGATCAAGTTCATTGTTGACGGTGAATGGAAAATTGATCCATTGCGTCCGGTGGTTAATAACAATGGTTATGTGAATAATCTTCTTGTTGTTCATGATTGATTTAACAAAAATACTGAGTGAGGATGAGAAAACATCTGTATAACAGAGAAGAGGATGAGATGCATTAGGTTAGCCACCCAATTTTTTTTAGCCATTTTTTCACTCTTGTACAAAGTATAGAGTGAGTAGATCATTGATTCTTTTCTTCTGTCCTTGTATGTTGTAACACTTGTAGATGTAGATATCTTGAGTGATTTCAAACTAATCTTGAATCATTTTTAACACGTTCATACAATTTTGTAAGTGGTGCCTCATTTACAGAGGTATTTAATGTTGTTCTTGGCATGCTTCCTGATTAATTGTGAAAATGAGAAAGGATTTAATTAAGTATATGAAGTATTCATGCTTTTTAGATCTAGCATGATCTTTTCATTTTCTTCGTTCATGTTCTTCACTTGTTGAACCGCGCATGTGGAAGAAAACACTGGTTTAAGTTTCAAACTTATGTTAATATTTGACATTCCAATTCCAAAAGTCCCAGTCAAATCCAATCAGTTATGGTAGCACATGAAACCAAAATCATAAAAGGATTAAATGGAATGAAGTTATGATGCTTGTAGTAACAAGGAATGAGTGGCCACCCACTTAAAAGAGATTACATTGCCTATAATAGTCCATAAATGTATCTTCATAAAAGAGATCATCTTTAAGAAATACATTTGTTTTTGGATGTGTTATACAGAGTTAACTATGTCACCTATTATACAAGTTGTATGTTTATACACCATAAAGTAAAATAATGCAGCTCTCTGTTTTTTCGAGAGTTATCCTGATAGAGAATGATGGAGAATAATAAAGAACATTACGGAAGTTTCAAGATGTGGAAGAACTTTCAAGAATACTACTAAATAAAGTCATAATAACTAGGGAGCATCTTAATATCTCTAGAACTTTCTAGCTACATGCACTAGATACCAGTACTTCTAGATACTTCTTATAATTAAGTAGTAGCATTAAATGTTTCTAGATAGTTCTATGTGGAGCCTTAATAGAGTAGTATGAATAAGGCTCATCGCCATGTGTTTTGGCATATTCGATAGTCAAGCTTTGAAGAATTCAAATAATAATATCTTTCTTTGAGATTATTAGAGAGTTTCTCTATTTTCTCTACCTTTCCTTTTGTCCCTGAGCCATATCCTTATGCATATCAGCGAGCCTTTTGCTTCCCAGCTCCCACCTCAGAGGGACTAGAGTACTCTGGCTTCAAGTGCAATGTAGCCTGAACTCAAAACGGCATGAGAAGACCAGTTTTCAGGAAGCGTGACACCGCACCGCGCAAATTTGGTGATTTTTCTGGATGTATACATCTGGACTGATTTTGGGGCGTGAAGAAAGTACTGTCCTTTAACATAACTTGTTTGGGGAGAATTTATGGCTTTGTTAAAGCAAACGTAAAACCACTTCCACAATAAATTCTGATTGATGAAGCTTCATTCAGGTCATAACCAAGATTTACAGTAACAGGACTGATTCGGTCACCATCATCCCCTAACCCTAGTTGACCATGCTCACCCCAGCCCCATGTCTTTATTTCTCCATTCTCTGAATATTGAGAAAAAAATAAGTCAACATGCTAATGTGATTGTAAACTTGCTTAGGTATAAGAAAACTATATCTTGCCTGTGACAAGGACAGAATGCTCAGCTCCAGTAGCAATATCAGTAACCTTTGTTCCATCAAGGCCAGGAGCTTTCGCTAAATTGGCTTCTCGTGAATCTACAATATGATAAACAAGTTTAATGTAGAAAAGTCTTGCATAGTAATATGAAACTCTGAAACATTTGTGGCGACAACAGAAATGTTTTAAGGGGTGGCCATTATAAATAATGTATTTCCTTTTAATATAATGTTAAGAAAATTAAATGCATTCAATTAGTATTCTTAATGTGTGAAAATATTTTTGTTTACGATTAAGTCCAGAGGGAAGTACCGAATAACGCCTTAGCCGGTCTTGCGCTGTGAAGATCACTAAGCACTCCAAGGTGGTTGCCCCCGAGCATATAAACCTCCCCCTCACCTATACACAAATTTAACAAACAAAATTCATTCAAAAGGGAAGTGACAGAAGATATGAAATCATGAAACTTTGGTGTATAGTGTCGATAAATACCAGTCATAGCTAAAGCATGGTTCCACCCTAGAGTGACTTTAGTAAATTTCGACGTAGAATTTAAGCATTGTGGAAGGTGTGAATCTTCGTAGCCCTTGAAGCCTCTTCCCCAGGTGTAAAGATGTCCACCAACTGATGCAAAAACAACCAATAGAGAGATAATGAATATTTTAGAAAAGAATATAATGTAATTTTTTGAATTTTACCACCAGGTGACTTAATTTATCTTATTAAGTGAAATTTGAATCACATATCATGCAAGGGAAGAAGTGATGGATTTACCAGATAATGCAGCACTATGGTCTCCATTTGCAGAAATTCCAACTATTTCCTCATCTTCAAATCCACTTATAACGTTAGGAAAATTAATAGATTTTATTTTCTCTTTGGAGACACCCAATTGACCTCGCTTCCCCGACCCAAATCCATAAACTTGATTTGAAAGACAACCTGCATCATCAAAATGACCTTTGGTAAATGGAGATAAACACCCAGTTTAAAATTACAGACCACAATTGCGTTCATGACTATGATATTAAGGTTACTTATCTCTTACGAGTGTTTATACAGACATGGACATTAGATACGATACACATGTGTTAATTTCAGAAAGTGGACGGAATTGAATGTTAGTAGTATGTAACCGCATGTGTTGGTATAGTGTGCACACGTCACACACCAGACATGCCTCGATCTAAAGTGTCGGTGCTACATAACCACCTCTGAGACCACAAATGCAGTTGTATTTGATCATAAGCTTTTACAATATCAAAGACCGTGATACAACTGTGTAACCCTAATTTTAAAACTTGAATTCAAATTAATCATTATAAAACAGAAACTTTAGCAAACTGAGCAATAACTTATACGAATCCAATACCTTTCAACAAGACAAGAGAATGGCGCATTCCACATGCCACCTGTGCAACATGTTGATCAACAAAAGATGACACTTTGATGGGTGAACTATGTGACGCATAATCACCATGCCCAAGTTGACCAAAGGAGCCATCCCCACAAGTGAACAGGCACCCAGTATCTAGAAACCAAACAAGAACAAGAAAAAACAAAAGTAATCAATTTTCAAAAAAAAAAACTAACCTCAACTATTCATTTTAGAAGCAGATATTGGAGACAACGATGCAAACCTGAAACAAAACCTGAGTGGCCCCAACCAGCAGAGACATGGGTTATGAAGTAGTTGTCCAATGATGTTATAGCCTTGGGATACAACATGTTATTGACAACCTCTCCATGGCCTAGTTGACCAGAATTTCCCCTACCCCATGATAATACCTTCCCATCTGCATTTTTTTTATAGTTTTGAATATACAAAGGGAGAATCAAGAAAAATTTAACCAAAAAAAAAAAAGTTAAAAACGTTTTGATATTCTGTATTGGGCAAATTCTGATTTTGACTGCCATAAAAGAATTTTTTTTTTCTTCCAAATAACTTAGCGACGATACTCACACACACTAAATGTGAAGTAGAGTATTACAAGTTTGAACCCGCACTCCAGCAAATCAATGTCCCTCACAACTTTTACCATCTGAGCTGCAACTACGGGACAAATTACTTTTTCCAAAATCACTATATTTTCAGGTTATTTCTACGATGGACCACGTTGATAGGTGGGTAATTGCGACCCATACATGGAAATTGTTCAAAAGACTAATGATGACTAAAGTCTTATCTTAGAAGTAATAATTCATTGTCCTATTGGTCATCACAACTTAATGAGTTGATCGGTGTCGTTTTGACAAAAACAAGAGAAAACAATTATGAGTCGAATTTTGAAGTCAACATATCTATTTTATCTTGTTTTTGCCAAGCTTATACCCATCAAGTCACTATCATCAATGTTTTGACACAAAGAATCTTAAACCTCTACTCTCGAAGGGTGACAACGTCAACCATCATTGAAGTTTCAAACAATTTTTATATAATAGTCTACGATTGATCACTTATCAAAATACTTCACCATTAATCCATAAAATTAGTTATAAGATATATAGAACTTAATAATATTTTTTGTTAATATATATAACTTACTATATCTATATTTCAAAGAATAACGCCAACAAAAAAAAAGAAAAATCATGCAAGTGCAATTCAATATTATTTTTTGACAATTAAATACAACTCAAATGATAGATGTGAGTTTCTCATTCAATTAAAAGACAAAATTTTCATACGTAATTTCATATATTAGAGAAATAAAATTAAAATTCTATTAATATGTTAATTAAATATAATAGTACAGCATATAATATAACAAAAATGTTGTATATTGGGAAATTGAAATGTACTAACCAGAGGTTAAGGCGATGACATGAGCGCCGCCACAGGCAAGTGAAGAGACAGAGGGCAGAGACAGAGACAGAGACAGTTGTTGAGGAAGTTGTTCATCTTGAAGTCTCTCTGTTCCTAATTGACCATCTGTTCCAGCACCCCAACTCCATAATTTTTCTTGACTTTTCACTTGTTCACTTTCTTCCATCAATCTACTTTCACTTTATGTTCTTGTTAATTGTTATCCCACAAAACACGTACTTCGTACTTGTAAGTGCTTTAGTGTTTGAGTTTGAGTTAAGCTTTATATTGTGGTTAGCGGATGTTCCTTAGAATCCGAGAATCCTTGTTTTTTTTTTTTTAGATTTTTGTTTTTCCAAATCAAAATTTTAACATGAAGTTCCTCTAAAAAAAACTAATTTTAACATGGAAGTTCCTCTATTTCCCTCAAAAAAACATGAAGTTCCTCTACAAAAAACTAAGTTTTTGGAAATCAATATCCTAAATCTCTTTTTTTTACTCAATTATCCCAAATCATTTACCTCACTCGAAAACAATAACAATAAAACAGAAAGAAAAAAAAAATATTCCGACTAAATCAAACTTCAATCCTAACTCTAGGAGATAGTGAGCTTATATCCTTCTAGAGAGGTTCGTTATTATAAGCAAATATTATTTTTCAAATCATTAAATAATTGATACATCAAAAATATTTGTTTATAATAATGATGAAAGTGAGTATTTATTTATTTAAACTATATCATTTTGACATGATTTATTGAAAGTTATTTGAGTTTAACAACACTAAATATGTGTTTAAAAATGTTTAAAGAACATTCACAATAAAATTTATATTTTAATTCTCTCCAAAGACACTAGTCGACTCGGGCTCAAACTCAAAACCTACAAATTTTATATAATGAAAATTATGAAATGATATTTTATATGGAGCGATTATAGATTTACAAATTTATAATCACTCTCTAAGCGTTAGAAATTTCCCTAATCATGGTGACTTCGTGGACCCTAACTTATTGAATTCACGGTGACTTCAAGGACCCTAACTCATTGAATTTTTTTTAATAAATTTATCAAATTTAACGAAAATTTACTTTACTTCTAGAAGAAGTGAATTCCCGCTGTGTGTGATTCTACAATGCACTGCAGTAACAAAATAAAAACAACTCTCGATGTTTATGTGTTGATTTATTCCATAGGGACTCAAACAATAGCATAATGCTTAATGTTGTAAATAGATGACTTTTAAGTCGTGCACACATTTGAATCACTGATTACACAATCTACAAAAAGTGTTCCCAGCATCATACCATCTTCAAATACTCAAATAATCCTTGATGACCAAATCAAACTTGTAATCAATGAATGACCACAAAATGGGATGAGGCAAAACAGTAGATTCAGGCAAATTGAAGGAAGGAATGAAGTAAAGTGGTTTCTTCATTAGAGCAATCAGAGAATATCTTACAATTTCAAATCCAAATAGTTGAGAAGACAACATAAATTAAACCAACTATTTACCACATTCTATTTATAATGTAGACATCAAACATCAAAAACCACAAACTAAATTACAAAATTAACTTATATGAAAAAAGAACTAGCATAAATCTAAACCCTAAATTCAAAGTGTTATCAAAACATTGATACAAAATAAATTAACCCTATGAAAAAATATTAAATATTGATTTTCAGAATTACAAGATATCATCATAAGCAACAATTTCTCTGCCCTTGAAAGGAACTTCAAGAACTGAGCTACTAGAACCATCCTCACTACTTTTGGTTTTCCCTATAGCTGAAGCAAGTCTATTACCTCTTCCATGTCTCCTCAGAGGTACCTCAGCTCTCACAAGCTTTGACATAGACACATTATCCTTGTTCTTACCAACTCCTTCCCTCCACATTGCTAGTGGATCTGTTGCCCACAATACCTGAACCTGTTACACACATACACCAATTTCATTCATCTGTATTTTCCTTAATGAAGTACTAAAAATGCAATTCACTGATTAAACAAACTAAGCATGTATGTATAGAGAAGGTAACGTAACAATCCCCAAGAGTTTTATACATGGAAATGCCGAAGGGGATGACCCCCCACCCACATGAGAGAAAAAAACCAACATTCAATTATCAACCCGCAGATTAGTACCATGACGAGCCTAAGCAATTGGCATACCTTACAACGCATAATGCGAGTTAAACGCCTTAATTATAATGGTTCAAAAATCAAACTAAACCGGATGGTTCAACATGTTGAATGTAGACCGGGCACAGCACAGTCTATAGTTCAGTTTAGGGCTGGACAGAAATCAGACAACCGCCCGAAACCGGTGTATCCGATAAAAAAATAAATGCTGCGGGCGGCCCATTTCGGGTTTTCGGGCCTATGGGTCTATGTTTCGGTCTACTGCAAATAGAATTGGACGAAATTGGATTTGGGAATTTAACCCATCGAAATCCATCAACCGACCGAGAGTTATTATATATACTAGTACTAGCTTCCAATCCTATATATCTATCACAGAGAGTATAGACTACTTTTTTAGTTTTTCACCTATATTTTTCTATATTCATAGCAAATACTAGCAATACAGTGTCCCATCTTACTTTATTGTTGTACAGAGCCACATACACTGTTTTTTTAAGTCTACTTTTTTTAATTGAATTAAGAAAAACTCATTTTTGTGCTAAAAAATCCATATTTTCTTTTTGTATTTGTTTGTTATTTTTTGTGTGTAGAGACAGTAGTCATTCACAGTACTTTCCCAAAACTTTACTACCCTCCCCAATTCATTTCTTCTTCTCAAGAACAGAAACCCCAAATACCTCTCTCAATCTTTCATGCTCTTTACTCTCTATGTTGGCTTCTGTGGTGGAGGTTTGAGAGACAGCATAACGAGTCAACAACATAGATCTACAGATCTGCAACAAAATAATTGACTCTCACCTCTCTAGACTCAAAACCCTCTCTTCATCTTTAATTATTATTAGAGTTTCTTGACCCTGTCAGCCGGAGTGTAGGGGACATGGTGAGTTGTAATTGTGACTGTAGACTGCATTCTTTGATCTTAATCAAAAGCTCCTCTCCATTTCCAGCATATGATTCTCTGTTATTTTGTTTTGTTCTTGATGAGTTTTAGTCGATAATGGAGAGATGATAAATAAGGACCCGGAATAAACCAACCGAAGACACCGCAATCCGTCGAAACCGCCATCCGAAAAAATCGATTGCATGAATGACGGGAGTGGGCTTGGATATTGCAACCGTGGGTTCAAACGGATCGTGAGTTTCGGTCCGTCGGCGACCGAACCCGTCCGTTTGTCCACCCCTAGTTCAGTTATTTGTGTGGTTGGTTTTGTCTCAGTTCAAGTTGGTCAAATCAGTTAACTCTGATGCAAATGTCTCATCATATTGGTCCTCGGTTCGGTTTTTAAAACATTGCTCATTACAGTGGTTAACATAAAAAACAGAGTTCCACATTTTTCATCTTTCAAGTATTACGCCATTGTTGTCCTTGACTAAAGTTTCAAACTTTCACCAAAATTTGAAATAATTAGGTAGAAAATGTTACACTTTGTTCCATTTCGGGTTTTATTTTAGTTACAAAGCTTCAAATTTTAACTATACCCTAAAAAATTAAGCTGAAAATTTGTTAATTAATTTCGATTCCATACTTCACCGTCACTAACTGACTATCAATTACAAAAATTTGAACTTTTCAATTGAAACAACGAAATTGAACCAATTCAAATGCAAATTCAAAAACCCTAAATAAAAAGAAACAAAAGAAAAGCAAGAACCTTTTTGGAATTAACAGTGACTCCAAACGAAGGATCATGACCGGCGGCGATGGCGGCGTCGGCGGATTCTTTAGTCCGGTAGGTGATGTAACCGACGGCGTCACGGTCGATACGGATGCGGGAGATGGAGCCGTAGATCTCGAATCGTGACTTGAGGTCGAGGACGGAGCAGTCGAGAGGGAGACCCATGATGATCACCGCAGACGGCGGTGTTGGGCGCTTGGTGGGTTTATCTTCTTCCGGCGGCGGCGGAAGTGGGCGACGGCGTTTGAAGTCGTGGCGGGAAAAGGAGGGATTCTCTCTCTTGCGACTCATTGTTGTGTGGTTTGAGAGAGTAGCTTAGCAGCTTAGCTTGAGAATGAGCCCACGATTTATCTTCTCTAAAATTATTTTTATTTATAAAAAAAATGAACTAAGAGGAAAAACAATAGTATGATTATTTGGATTTAATTGTTAGATATTGGTGGGGTGGGAGATGGTGGATTAAGGAAGGTGGTAGAGATTGTTCCGTATGGTGGCGTGACATTAGACCATTAAAATTTTACATATAGAACAATAGTTGCATATAGATCAATTATGTCAAGCTTACCAAGTCGGTCCAATATGGGTGGGGTGAGAGCATGTTATAAATCAATTTCGTTGAAAGTCTCATGTTTAATGTGGCGAATATTTTAGAATAGAGTAGTAACAAGAGATAATCTGTTGAAGAGAGGTGTTATTGGTCAAGGGTTGTCCTTGTGTGTAGGCGATTGTGGTATGGAGGAATCAGTTTCTCATCTCTTTTTCGAGTGTAATTGGCTAAGGAGTGTTACCACACTGCGGAACGAAGCGATGACTCGTCTAGAATAATTTGAAGGCTTGATTGGTAGAGAAAGAGCTCTCTATTTGAGAGTTAGTGTCATTTGGTTTGCTGTATATGGAATATTTGAAAATCACGAAATGATAAATTGTTTAAAAACAAGGATATTATAGTATGGATCAAATAATTGAAAAGGTAAAAGGTTTTCTTGGAACTGGGAAAAGTACAAACTGAATAACATGGATTACGATATTGTTCAATGATATTGAATCCTAGAAAATGTCTTGGATGTGTGGATTAATGCCCTATGTTTTGCAAAAATTGAAAAATCCTAGTTTAGTGGAGTTTTCAATGTGGATTTGTGACATTATAGGCTAAGAATCTTGCTAGTCATTATTTTTTAATAAGTAGGGTAACTCATTACCCAATCCAACTCAACATAAAAATTAACGGGTTTGTCCAAACCCACCAAATGGTATAACATATGGTTATTTTACCTCAACAAAACTGAAATACCCTATATGGTTCGGGTTTTGGGTTTGACCGAACCCAACCCAAACTAACTCATGTATACCCCTAATCAAGTCAACTCAAAAAAATAAAAAATAAGACAGGCCAAGCCAAGCTAAATAAACTTATTTAACACGATTAAATGAGCTCATTTTAATATTATTTCTCAAAAAATATATTTGATGATATGTTAAGAATGATATATTTTTCGATGTACGATTAAGTCCAGTAGAAATCTACAGCTATATATATATAAAAAAATGATACATGATTTTGAGATCAATTTCTCACTTCAAACTTTATCCTTCACTTAAACTATTATATTTAAAATGCTATCCATTTTACTTGATTATTAAAAGTATTAGTAAAAATCCCCTAAAAAAATGTTTCTTGAGTAAAATAGTAAATTCCTATAAAATAGGAATAACTCCACTACAATAAAAAAATTAATTAAAAAATAATTAAATCTCATTAACATAGTAACAACACTACATAGACAATACTCCTTTGGGACTTTTTTTTTTATTGTGTCAACTCTCCATTTCTCAAGGGAAGGGGGACTTGGTAATCCGGAGTTCAACAAGAATGTAAGTAAAATATGGCCAAAATTATTCCATTACAAAATTAAACTCAGGTTCTTTTGAATAATCCGTTCTTGGTGGAGCTCATTAACAATCTGAGCTCAGTTGCTTGGTTAATATTTGACACTATTAAATGAGCTTATGTTAATCTAATTTATCAAAAATATATTTGATCATAGGATATTACAAAATTAAAATATTGTTTTATATACAATTAACCACGGTAGAAAAGCCGATAAATATGCATGTTAGTGTCTTTCTTTCTGCTAGTTGTATTAAAACAAATTGGAGAAAACTTACTTGTACGTATGGTTCATCAAATATATTTCTTGTGGTTACAACAAACTTTAAGAAAATTATGAATTTGAAAAGATCATGACTAGTTAAGTAAAAAAACATATCCTCTGAAAAGAAAAAAAAAATTATGGGATAATAGTCATTTTGGTTCATGAATGTATAATAAGTAACCACAATTGTCCCTTAATATATTGAAATTCAAAATAGTCCTTGATTATGTACTCTGTTAGTCTCTAGTGTTAAAATAGTTCATCAATGTTAACAATAACTATTTTTTTTTATAGAGACTAACATGACAACAAGTAAATACTTGTAGGAATTGATATGCCAACATGTACATATATTGAAGGACTGATATGACAATCTTAACATAACCTTTTAACACGAGAGACTGTTTTGATTAACAGAGTTCACAATCAATGACTATTTTAAAATTTTGATATGTTGAGGGAATATTGTGACTACTCGTTACATATTCAGGGATTAAAATGACTATTACCTCTTAAAAATCATACGAAAGACACAAAAGAATCAATGAGTTAGGTTCTTTTCATATTATAACGATGAAATAAGTTTTCAAAAAAAATAATATATATATATATATATATATATATATATATATATATATATATATATATATATATATATATATATATATATAACGATGAAATAACAATTAGAAATAAAAACAAAGAAACAAATCGGGCATGTAGATAAAACAAAAATTCACAAAGCTTTAATACTAAAACTAGCATTCCAGATGACTATGATCGTTATGAAATGTGGGAATGATATAATCATCTTGGTGTGATGTTCATAAATATCAGCATCGCAACTAGTATTTCTGGTTGTTTTGATCAACATGATAATCGGTGAGCATTATTTAAGCTCATTCATGAATATTTTTGAAACATCTGATAAGACACTTGCTAGCACCCTAACATCCGTATGTTACTTTAAAATACATTTTCTATGATTATAACAAACTTTAATAAAAGCTTGTTCAAAAAAAAAAACTTTAAAAGGATCTTGAGCAATGGAGTATTTTGTTTGTTTGCAAAGGTCGAGTGGTTAAGTTAAAAGTCATACGAAAAGCATATATAAATAAATACATCTACCTTTGGTCATGGTTTTGTTTCAATGGCATCTCTATGTTTATAACTTCTTCTTTTCCTTTTGCATATCAAACAGCCTTCTAATTCCTTTTAAATTATTTTTAGTTCAATAGTTCATCATATCTTAAGCTAGATATTTGTGTGTGCGTGAATTTTGAAGCCAACTTAGAAGCATAGCCATGGAGCGAGATTGGGCAAACTTAGATTCACTTGCTCTCAGCACAATTATTGAGAAGTTAATTGAACCAATTGATCACATTTGGTTTGGTTCCTTCTGCAAAAATTGGCACTCAATTGCAAACCTTAATCATCAACACGATCACCAATTTAGGAGCAATATAATGCCTATGCTAATGATCCCTTCAGAGAAGTTCAAAAAAGCGATGTTTGTATAGCATACCTGCAAATAGAGTGTATCCATTAGAATTGACAATGCTTAACAACAAGAGATGTTGTGGCTCAAGTCATGGCTGGCTCGCAACGATAGACGAAGAAGATGTCATCACTTGGGTGAATCCTTTTAAGGATGTTGCTCCTATTAGTTTGCCACCCATCGATAATTATATGGTATGTAAGGATTACGACTTCAATGTGCACAAGGTTACTTTGTCAGTTGATCCTATAACAAGTCCAAATGATTATGTGGTTGCAGCAATTTACACTACCCGTGGCTGTCTAGCTTTCATAAAAGCAGGACAAGAGTTTTGGACATACATACAAGACACTGACCATTTTGGTTTCGTCGACATTACATTCTACAATAGTTTGGTGTATGCCGTTGGAAAAAAATTGTCTGCTTTGATCTTTGTTATTCAAGTGACCCTTGGGGTGAGGAAAAAATTCCAAATGTTTTGTTGCAAAGAAGTGATGATGCAACTTATTCTCCACTTATATAGTGAAATCATTGGAGAGAGAGTTGTGGATGATGAGAAGGTTTATAAACAGGGTCAACAATATCAACAAAGGTACTAATTCTTTACATGTATTTAAGTTGGTATTGAATGACAAAAGTGAGAGGCTTTTGCATTTGTCGAAAGTTGAGAGTTTGGGAGACAATGTTTTATTTGTGGGTGACGGCGATTCAATGTCCGTATCAACTTCATATTTCTCAAGTTATCTACAAAATGATTCAATTTACTATTCTGATAATTATTATAATGAAGAACCCCGTTCCTTATCCTAGAGGTCCTTTTGATATGGGAATACATAACGTAAAACATGGAAGCTTGGGTGTTCATTCCCCTTAGAAACCTTACTTCAAGGGTATGACACCTCCCATCCTTTTGTTGTGTGTATTTTAAATTGAAGAAGCATTTGTTTTAAAAGCAAAAATCGTATTAATAACGTATTAATAAGAAAGCATCCAACCTTTACGACACAAGTTTAGACTAAGCATCTTGGAATTCCATGCTATGACCAGCTCCAAAACAACAATTTGATATGTGTGACAATTTTTTCGCCACGGGCTATCTACCCATCCTTACAGCCAACATTAATCCTTCATGTTGAATAAAATGTAGAAATAAAAATTTGAAATTTTCCCTTCATTTAGACTTAATATGGACCTTATATGAAGAACACAACAAAATATTGATGAATTTTGGCCCCAACGGAAAAAGGCCTTTTGTCACACATCATAGAACCATTAAATGTGTTTGATGCTTTTGGCGAAATAATTATTTGCAAGATACATACATAAACCCTATTTTCCCATCTGTGTAATAAGCTCTCCAACCAATCTAGAGACCGTTATCTCTAATTTGTAATTTGTACCATAAACTAGACATGATGTTCAAAATTCTAACCCGTCAATGTCGCTCATTTTCCAAAATTAGAGGAGTCCGGTTACGTTTATTGGTTCAATTCGGAGGTAGTAAGAAAGACGGGGGATGGCTTGAGTACAAGTTTTTGGAGGGATAGGTGGCGATTCGATATTCCGTTTATGTATCTCTTCCCGCGTTTATTTGCAATCTCAAACCATAAGGATTGTAGTGTGGAGGAGGTGGTGAATGGTAGAGAGGGAGAGGGGAGTTGGAGTTTGGTGTGGCGAAGAGAACTCTTTGTGTGGGAAGGGGCGTTGTTGGGAGAAGGGAAAAACGAGTGGGTGTGGAGGCCGGAGGGAGGAAGAGCTTTCTCGGTGAACTCGTATTGTAAGCTACTTGCGAGGCTATTTTTGATTGAGGATAATTTATCCGAAGATGAGGAGTGTGTGTTTGGTGGTCTTTGGAAGTGTCGGGCTCCCTCTAAAGTGTTAGCTTTTGCTAGGACGTTATTACTTGACCGAATTCCGACAAGGATGAACCTAGCTATTAGGGGTGTTTTGAAGTAAGAGATTATTACTATTTAAGTGTTAGTATTAATTTCCACGTAATAATCGTTTGATACTATCGGATAAAAACTTTTTTTTTTTTATAATAGGAATCGCTTATTATTGTTCTTTAATTATTGTAACGAAAAAAAATTTGCTCTTTCATTCAATGATATTTTCTGTTACCTGTTGAAAAAAATTCAAATAATTTTACGATAAAGATCATGATTGTTGTTTCGTTAGAGTTTAATTTATATATCCTCGATGTACAAAAGTTCCACAGATGCATTCAATGATATGTCATCATTAATAGAATATGTCATATGACAATTGTTAGCATTTTTTTTTATAGACCAAGAGATAGGTGAGACATATATTATAAAAAAGGAAAATATATATACAAGAGAGGGGCCAAACAAAACCCTAAAAAATCAAGAGAAAATAAATAAATAAATAAAGTGGTCCCAAAAGAGAAGGTGTTGTTCAACCACCCTTGCTTGAAACAAATGTTGTTAGCACATCACTAACTCATGTGTAAAACTTTTGAACACATCTTTTTTCGAAGATAATATATCCTTTAAGATAATATGCAATTTTAGATACTATTTTATCCAAAAAGCATCCTATGTATTGATCATATCATTAAGAGTTTTTAACACTTTTCCTTTTAAACTCCCTAAAAAAAAAACACTTTTCCTAATAACAATATATTCAGCGAGAAAATAGAACTGACAAAATCATTCTTTAAATACGATATAATGTGAAGCCAAATTATAACCACAACCTCTTTCAGCAACAACAAAAAAAAAACCCTAGAAAGAAGCATGGCGATTAAGCGAGACTGGGCGTAACTTAGATTCCCTCGCTCTCAACCTGATTCTTGAGAAGTTAATTGAACCAATTGATCACATTTGGGTTGGTTCTGTCTGCAAAAATTGGCACACAATTGCATACCTTAAACATCAACACGATCACCAATTTAGGAGCAATATGATGCCTATGCTAATGATCCCTTCCGAAAACAGTCCAGAAAAGCGGTGTTTGTATAGCATACCTGCAAATAGAGTGTATCCATTAGAATTGACAATGCTTGACAACAAGAGATGTTGCGGCTCAAGTCATGGCTGGCTCGCAACCATAGACGAAAAATTTGTCATAACTTGGGTGAATCCTTTTAAGGATGTTACTCCTATTAGTTTTCCAATGATTGATGTTTATCATTCTTTTAAGAATTATACCGAATTCAATGTGCAGAAGGTTGCTTTGTCAGTGGATCCTATAACAAGTCCAGATGATTATGTGGTTGCAGCAATTTACACTACCCATGGTTGTCTTGCTTTCATAAAAGCAAGACAAGAGTTTTGGACATACATACAAGACACTGACCATTTTGGTTTCATTGACATTACATTCTACAATAGTTTGGTGTATGCCGTAACTCGTTGGAAAAAAATTGTCTGCTTCGACCTTTGTTATTCAAGTGACCCTTCGGGTATGGAACAGAAAATTCCAAATGTTTTGTTACAAAGAAGTGATGATTCAACTTATTCTCCACTTACTTATTTAGTGAAATCGTTGGAGGGAGAGTTGTGGATGGTGAGAAGGTTTATAAGTAAGGTCAAAATGTCCAACAAAGGTACTCGTTCTTTACAAGTATTCAAGTTGGAATTGGATGACAGGTGAGAGGCTTATGCATTTGTCGAAAGTTGAGAGTTTGGAAGACAATATTTTATTTGTAGGTGACGGCAACTCAATGTCCGTATCAGCGTCATATTTGTCAAGTTATCTACAAAAGAATTCAATTTACTATTCTGATAACTATTATAACGAAGAACCAATTCTTTATTCTCGAGGTCCTTTCGATATGGGAATATATAACGTCAAACATGGAAGTTTTGGTGTTCATTGCCCTTGCAAACCTCACTTGAAAGGAATGGCACCTCCCATATGGATTGTGCCACCTTTTAAGTGGAATTGATTAGTGTATTACTTTATTTTTTTAATCAGTCTTATTTATATATTATTCGATTTTCATATTTGTTTGTTATGCTCCTAAAAGTCTTGTTATATTGACAAAGGATAATTACAATTATTGTTTATTTATTCACATTTTAATAATCTTTTTGTTGTGTGTATTTTAAATTTATTAAGTATTATTTTTATAAGCAAAATCTTATTAAAATCATATTAATAAGAAAGTAAAATAGCTCTAAAAAAACTATAAAAAGTACTCCAACTTTTACAACGCAAAAGTCTAGACCAAACATTATAGTGGAGACGAACTATCCACTTTTTATGAAGGGTTAAAGACCTCCCACCAAATCATGTGTCAGAAAATCGGACAAAATCAATACACCAACTCTTAAAAAATGTTTGGATACAACAAGATCACCGCAACAAGTTCACTCTACCTTCCACTAAAAATCTCCCTTATTCCTACTTCTGTTATAGATTTGAGTCCACACAGTAGAGCTCAACAAACCTTGGAAAAATAGGTGGCTTACATATAAGAACATGCATACTAATTAATAGAAGTTTCCATGTTTTATGGACTACATAAACCGTCGGAGCAACGTGGATCACAGAAAAAATCATATAATGAATTGGTTCAAATTTTAGAATTTGAACTCTCCCTTACGCTAAAAAAACAAATTTTAACAAGATCTAGAACAAGTTCGGATTATATAATCCAAACATTTATGGGATGAGTTTGGATTATATAATCCAAACCAGTTCAGATTTTGGACGTTACTTGCTCAACAAGAGTAACTCATTGAACACATTTTTTCTTTGGTCTTACTAGTTTCATTGACTGATCAGACCAGTTTAGAAATTTTTTTACCTTCATTTATGAAATGTTACACTCTATATATGCACTCATTTTTCACTAACCCCCTATAGATATCCACCAATCCTTCACAAATTTTCATTCCATCATCTCATACAAAAATGTATGAACGGTTGATCTTCCATACAAAAATGTTACTGTAGTATTTTATTGATTGTATGAACGGTGAACGAACATGATGCCACTTAGCAAATTTGGACATTTGTCTAGGTGTAAGGTTTATTTGTCTGGGTGTAAGGTTGACAATCAAAGTCTCCTTCGCCCTAGAAAGGACACAAACCTTACGCCAACCTCCTTCCCCTCCATCTTCATCTCCTTCCCTGTATCACAAGTTTAGTATTAGATATTTAATTATTTTGTGTAATATAAACTTCAATGGCAACATGAATATACTATGAAAGATATGATCTATTAATAAAATGAAAGTTTAATTCATTTTTGTCTCTTTAAATTTTTGTTTCATTTTTTTTATCATTTTCAATAATGTTTTATTAATACTATATGTCAATGTTGTACTGTAAATCATTGTTGTTTTGTAAACCTAGGAAATACAAGTTTTAGGATTATATAAGCTGAAATTATGTTCGGGTTACACATTCCGTACCAAGAGTATTTTAGAAAAAAACATGACGTGTGAGAAACTCATGAAGTGGGAAAAGTAATAGTTCAAAAGAAAATGGGCATTAGTGAATCAAGAAACCAACTTTGAATCTAATCTTTTAGAGAAAATGTCAAATTCATTTGTACTAATATGATACGAACAATAAAAGAAATTGCATTCTTAGAGTCAGTGTTAAACTCCTTTACGGAAAATAAAAGATAATGCACTCTTCGAATGAGTGCCAAACTCCAAAGACCATTCTCTAAATACTTCTTATTTCTTCATCCCTTTTCAAAAGCATCCATAAATCTATTTATACACAAAATATAAAACTAAATTTCCTATTATTACTAGATTGCAACAAACTAAAATAATAACTTCATTCCTATTATTACTAGATCATAACAAACTTTGCTATCCTAGTGTAACTAGAAAGTAACAGAACTCATGGCTTTAGCATAATTTGTTATCTCTTCCCTTCACTTTAGCATCGTTTGTTATCCGTTATCCCTTGTTGCTTCCTCTCGGTTAATCTACTTCGGTCCTTGAAATTGACCTTGTCCTCAAGGTCAGGAATTTCACAAATAAATATGCAGTCATGTGGTTTTGAAGGTGGCAGGAATGGTGGGATTGGGGAACAAACCTTTTATAGTGGAGATTTTGAATCCAATTGTTTTCAGTGGTGGATTTGGTGACTTCGACCTCGGTAGCGAAGTCAAAGTTGTGGTAAAGACTTTGGATAGTGGTGCTGAAGCGGGGTTGACGTGTTGTTTCTGAATAGGCGTTACTCTTAGACACTGAGTTTCTTTTTCATGTTGTTCAACTTTATTTTTCTCAACACTCTACTCTTTTGAATTTTGAATTGCCTGCAAGAGTTTTGTACATGTGATGTAGTATCAAAAGTAAGTATATTTGTATATCGTTTTCACAAGGACTAGTGCGATATTCAATGTGTCTCGTTTCATAAGCTAGAAAACTATAAAATTGTAGTATCAAAAGTAAGTATATTTGTTCTAAGTGATAGAATTTCAATGTGCCTCGTTTCATAAGCTAGAAAACTATAAAATTGTAAATGGTACGAGAGTTAACAAAGAAACGAATATGCTGGGATTAAATTTCATAAACCTATTTCATATGTATTCTTATGATTAGTATTGCATATTCTAGTTATCACTTGATATTCTCACGTATTGCTCGACAAACAATATTTATGTCTAAATAAGACTGTGAGTTCAATTGTATCGGTTAATCGACGATTTCTCAGCCTATTAACCAAATTGATAGCATTAAGATTCAATACTTTGAGTGAATATTAAACCTAAATCTATTTCTAGAATTTAGAGTTCAATAGATATTATTCTAACCTATATTCAAAAGGTATTTTTCAATAACAATTCAAATCCATATATTAAAAGCATAAAAAGTAAGAATAACATCAATATCATGAGATAATAGAATCACACAATATCGTAATCAAAAGGAATGCATATTAGTAGGGTAGATTACATTTAATCCTAACAAAAAGAGTTTAGTTACTCATTGTCATGGTAACCTTACAAAGATGAGAACAAAATAGATGAAATGACATCAAGCCTTAATTTCTCAATGAATCTTGTGAATCCACCTTCAATCCTTGTTCTCTGGGTCTCTCTATGTGTTTCTCTGTTTTCCTCTCTCTAAAATAGCATAATAATCTAAGTTCTTAGGTTTGGGGCTATTTATATATTTTTTGAAATTTTACACTGTGTCTCGGCCACGCTCAGGCTCGCCGTGGCGAGCGAAGCTTTATGCACCAGTGGATTTCTGTCACATCAGTAAAGTGGGCCTCAAACCTCCTTAGCTCGCCGTGGCGAGCTCATGTCTCGCTCGGCCACGCCCTGCTTTTTATTTTATTTTTATTTTCCTTTCTTTCTAACTTGCTTCTCTGTGGCCATGCCTAGGCGAGCCTCATGGCCATGGCCTCACCGTGGCCACACTGTGGCCTTGGTGACAAGAAGCATATGATTTTCTTTCTTAGCCACAGGTTGGTGGCTTAGCCATGACGACAACATCTGATTTTCTTCCCTTTCTTTGATCTTTAAAGGTCTGTTTAGTTCGAGAATTAGGAGGGGAGGAAATTTAAAGGAGGGGAGGGGAGATATTTTAATTAAAAATGTGTTTGGTTTGCAAGAGGAGGAGATGGATTTTAAAATTATTTTACTGTTTTACCCTTAAATTTAATTAAGTAAGGATATTAAAGTAACAAAACAATAACGATGTAATCGATAACAACACGATGTAGACGATGAAATAATGTATTAGTAATAGGGTTGTTACAAGTAGTAATAAAAGTTGTTACAAGGAAAATTTGTTAATAATATGGAATAAAAGTTGTTACAAGATAATATAGCCTATAACCTAATAATAATAAAAATTGTTTCAAGAATAATATAACCTAATAATAATAAATGTTGTTACAAGGATAATATTGAGATTTTGAATTAATCTAAGGATAATTTTGGCAGTACAATAAAATTTCTCCCCTCTCCTCCCCTCCCCTTCTAAAAATTGAACCAAATACTTCAAATTAAAAATCTCCTCTCCCCTTTTCTTCCCTCCAAAACTCTCGAACCAAATGGACCCTAAGTCCTTTAGCTAACAAACTCCTACTCAATTGGTTAGTATTAGACATAAAAATAATAAAGTAGCATTTATCTATTATTTTGGAGCTTTCATAAGATAACTTGTAAAACCAGTTAATAAGTGCCATAATAATACATGTGATTTATCCATTTTCTAGTACTTATCAGCATGGTGCCTTGAGAGTTTGTTGGGAAGCTTTATTAACTCAGCTAAATCTATTTTAGTTTTTTGTAACCATTCATTTGTGGACTCAACAACATGTTGACCTGTTCTAATAGGATGTGAATAAAAAAGGTGTGATTGCTGGTGATATATATAACTATTGTGATAACATCAATATTTATAACCATATAAATTAGAAATAGTGGTAAAGGATGTGGTGGGTTAGGTGAAGGTAAATATGTTGACATGGTTGAATAAGATGGAGTAGTGTAGGATGGATGAAACAAGTATGTTATGGGAGGTGTTCAAGAATAAAAGCACCAATTGACACGAACAATAAAATTAATTACATTCTTAGAGTCAGTGTCAAACTCATTTCCCTAAGAGTGTGTTTGGATGAGGTAATTGACAAATTTTAAAGAATTTAGAATTCTAAGCAATTTAAATAATTCAATTAAATTACTTTCATTTCTCAATAGTTTTGTTTGGATAGAGTAATAAAAAAAATTATATTAATTATTTTTGGGCAACTTTTACAAATTATAATTTTTTGGGGCCAAATTTAAAAATTAAAACTTGGGGTCAATTTGTAAATTTCAAAAAAATTGAGGGGTCAAATTATAATTTTTGAAAAATTTGAGGGGCCAATTTTCAATTTTTTGGAAATTTATTGGGGTCAAATTGAAATTTTGGGAAAATTTAAGGACCAAAATGCAAATTTTGAAAAATTATAACAATGAAGGAATTTGAAATTCTTGCCTTTTAGGTGTCATTTGAAATTCTCTAAATTTAACTTGAACAAAATACTTCATAAATTTCCATCATTTTGAAAATTCTTCAAATTATTATCCAAACAATGAAATTCATCTCAAAGTATTTGAATTCCCTCAAAACATTACATTCCCTCAAAACATTCCCCCATCCAAACACACTCTAAAATATTTGTGAAATCCTTGACCTTGAGACGAGGTCAATTTCGAGGAGCGAAGCAGTGATAGAATTAACCAAGACAAGAGGAAGCAACATTTGACAACAGTTAACAAACTATGTTAAAGCTAAGAGTTATGTTACTCCACCCATTCCTTTTTAAGTGGATTTTTAGAAAATTTTCATCAAAATAGTAAAGTGTATTTTTTCACGTTTTCTTCCAATTATACTCTCATTTTAATCCAACAATAAATTCCTATTTTTTTGCACACACACTTTATCTTTCCAATAAATTTAATATGCTATTTTTTTTCTCGTAACAAACAATTGTTAGTTATTTTCTTTTTCTCCAACAAATTCCTATTTTTTTACGCGCTCTCTCTCCTAAAACAAACAATTGTCAATTTTTTTAAATATTTTGCACATCTTTTAAATTATTATAAGTCAATATAAAAATTATTCCAACTTCACATTAATCAAAAACTAAGAAAAACTTAACTTTCTTCCAACTCCTTTAATCAAAGTTAAGACTTCAACTATGGCTTCAACCAGTGCTAGATTCACATTGTGCGACATCTTATTTATAGAATTGTTATTCATCTTATTTATAGAATTTTAACTCTTCTTCGAACCATTGTTTGTAACAAAATTTTGTTTAAATTTGAAGATAATAAGAAACAAACTTTGTTTTAAAAAAACAAACAAACTTTATTTTGAAAAAACAAAATTTAGTTTTCCAAATAGATAGCATTAATTAAATTTATTGAAAAAGATAAGAGTAATTAACAAAGGGTATAATTGACAAATCATACCCTAAAAATACACAAAAAACAGTTAAATAGGAACGAAAAAAACTCTAAAAAGACACTTAAAAAGGAACAGAGGGAGTACTTTCTCGTCACACTAGGATAACATAGTTTGTTAGGATCCAATAATAATAGGAATGAAGTTATTATTTTAGTTTGTCGCAATCTCGTAATAATAGGGAATTTAGTTTGATATTTTATGTATAAAATACTCCATCCGTTCTTTATTAAATGTCTTTTTAGAAAATTAACACTAACATAGCAATGTGTATTTTTGCGTATTTTCTTTCTATTATACATTCATTTTAATCCACCAATAAATTCTTTTTTTTTTGTACATACTTTATCTTTTCAATAAATTTAATATGTTATCTTTTTTTCGTAACAAACAATTGTCAGTTATTATCTTTTTACACACTTTATCTTTTCAATAAATTTAATATGTTATCTTTCTTCCGTAACAAACAATTGTCAGTTATTATCTTTTTCTCCAACAAATTCCGTTTTTTTTTCCACTTCCTCTCATAACAAACAATTGTCAATTTTTTAAATTTGAAGATAACAAGAAACAAATTTTATTTAAAAAAAAAACTTTAGTTTTTCAAACAGATAACATTAATTAGTTTTATTGAAAATGATAAGATTAATTGACAAATGGTATAATCGACAAATCGTACCCCTAAAATACTAAAAAGACAATTAAATAAGAATAAAAAATTTACCTTAAAAAGACACTAAAAAAACGGAGAAGTATAAATAGACTCTTGGATGCTTTTGAAAGGGGATCAAGAAACAAGAAATATTTAGTGAATGTTGTTTGGAGTTTGACACCGATGCAAAAAGTGCATTATCTTTTATTTTATCATAATTTTTTTATTGTGTCATTCAATGTTCTTATTGATTATCTAAATTGGTGCTGTTGTTATCTTTATTGGGATTTTTTTTAACAGCAAAACACGAGGAAATCAGTACAAGTGACTGAATTCTCATAAGTGAATCAAAGTACAAGTAAGTACTACACTTCCCATTTCCGAAAATTGGTTCGAACTCTATCGCCTTAGCATACATACAATAAAGTGGAGACGTATGCCAAATTTTTACCAAAACCCAACTCCATGTCAACCGCCTCCACCACAATTGTAGATTTTTCTCTAAAGATCCTATCGATTCTCTCTTTCCAAATTTATCAAATTACCATATGTTAAACTAACAATACCCCTTCTACTGTTTTCCTTCCAAATCAAAGAGGCAATTGCAAAATTGATAGGGTTGAATATAATTTGATGTTCTCGGTGTTTACATTCTTTTTTTATCTATTTTAGATTAGATATTCATTTTTTAAGGGTAGATTTTGATATGCATGAAAGCTTAAAACCCCTCTTATTTTTTGGTTTGATTTCATGTTTGTAGTACACTCACAAAACCTAACATGAAATTCAAAACAACTTAAATATATTTTATTTATAATTTAAAGTAAATAACGTCCAAGCAAAAGCTAACATTTTAAACGGAGCCTGTTTCCTCCACCCTCCCACAAAACATGCAAAACTTCAATGCTTCAAAACACCCATAATAGCTAGGTTCACCCTTGTCGGAATTTGGTCAAGCAACAATGTCCAAGCTAAAGCTAACACTTTAGACGGAGCCCGACAGTTTCAAAGACCACCAAACCCACACTCCTCAACTTGGGATAAATGATCCTCAATCAAAAATAGCCTCTCAAGTAGCTTACAACACGAGTTCACCGAGAAAGCTCTCCCTCCCTCTGGCCTCCACCCCCACTTGTCTCTCCCTTCTCCCAACAACGCCCCTTCCCCACACAAAGAGCTCTCTTCGCCACACCAAATTCCAACTCTCCTCTCCCTCTCTACCATTCACCACCTCCCCTACACTACAATCCTTATGGTTTGATATTGCAAATTAACACGGGAAGAGATACATAAACTGAACATCGGATCGCCACCTATCACTCCAAAAACTTGTACTCAAGCCATCCCCGATACCTCCTAATTGAACCAATAAACGCAACTGAACTCCTCTAATTTTGGAAAATGAGTGACATTGACGGGTTAGAATTTTGAACATCATGTTTATGGTACAAATAAGAGATAATGGTCTCTAGGTTGGTTGGAAAGCTTATTACATAGATGGGAAAATAGGGTTTAAGTAGGTATCTTGAAAATAATTTTTTCCCCAAAAGCATCAAACACATTTAATGGTTCTATGATGTGTGACAAAAGACCTTTTTTCTGTTGGGGACAAAATTCATCAATGTTTCGGTGTTACTCTTTGTGAGGGGTAAGGCTGTACGGTTATTCAGCCTGTGGTGATAGTTCTTCTCCACTATGATGCTTAGTCTAAACTTGTGTTGTGAATGTTGGAGAACCTCATGTGCTTTCTTATTAATACGATTTTTGCTTTTAAAACAATCAATTTAAAATACACACAACAAAAAGATGAATAAAAAGAGAATAAATAGACAATGATTTTAATGATCCTTTGTCAACATAATAAGACTTTTAGGAGCATAACAAACAGAAATATGACAAACTAATACTTAAATAAGACTAACTAAAATAAATAAATCAAAACTCTAATTAATTCCATTGAAAAGGTGGCACAACCCATATGGGAGGTGTCATACCCTTGAAGTATGGTTTGTAAGGGCAATGAACACCCAAGCTTCCATGTTTTGCATTATATATTCCCATATCAAAAGGACCTCTAGGATAAGGAACCGGTACTTCGTTATAATAATTATCAGAATAGTAAATTGAATCTTTTTGTACATAACTTGAGAAATATGAAGCTGATATTGACATTGAATCGCCATCACCAACAAATAAAACATTGTCTCCTAAACTTTCAAGTTTCGACAAATGCATAAGCTTCTCACCTTTGTCATTCAAGTCCAACTTAAATACATGTAAAGAATTAGTACCTTTGTTGATATTGTTGACCCTGTTTATAAACCTTCTCACCATCCACAACTCTCCCTCCAATGATTTCACTAAATAAGTAAGTGGAGAATAAGTTGCATCATCGCTTCTTTGTAACAAAACATTTGGAATTCTTTCCTCACCCCAAGGGTCACTTGAATAACAAAGATCGAAGCAGACAATTTTTTTCCAACGAGTTACAGCATACACCAAACCATTGTAGAATGTAATGTCGATGAAACCAAAATGGTCAGTGTCTTGTATGTATGTCCAAAACTCTTGTCCTGCTTTTATGAAAGCAAGACAACCACGGGTAGTGTAAATTGCTGCAACCACATAATCATCTGGACTTGTTATAGGATCAACCGACAATGTAACCTTATGCACATTGAAGTCGTAATGCTTACGTACCATATAATTATCGATGGGTGGCAAACTAATAGGAGCAACATCCTTAAAAGGATTCACCCAAGTGATGACATCTTCTTCGTCTAACGTTGCGAGCCAGCCATGACTTGAGCCACAACATCTCTTGTTGTCAAGCATTGTCAATTCTAATGGATACACTCTATTTGCTGGTATGCTATACAAACATCGTTTTTCTGGACTCGTTTCTGAAGGGATCATTAGCATAGGCATTATATTGCTCCTAAATTGGTGATCATGTTGATGATTAAGGTTTGCAATTGAGTGCCAATTTTTGCAGACAGAACCAAACCAAATGTGATCAATTGGTTCAATTAACTTCTCAAGAATCAGGTTGAGAGCGAGGGAATCTAAGTTCGCCCAGTCTCGCTTAATCGCCATGCTTCTTTCTAGGTTTTTTTTTTGTTGAACGAGGCTGTAGTCTCGCTTAATCTAATTTTCCAATATACTCAGTAAAGAAGGCACTGAAAGAAATCAAAATTATCAACTCTATGGTGTTGTAATTGAAGCATGAAATAAAAACCAAACTATTGCACTAAAATATTCAACAAATAACAGAAAGTTGAAGATCTAAAAACCTTTAAGAGCTGTCAGTGAGTTGCATAACATAGATTAAATTAGAAAAGGAACAAGAAACAAACCTTTACAAGAAAATGAGAGAAAGAGATATTTGATTCGTATGTGAGCGAGCTTCTAATATACCTTTCCTGTAGTATTGTTTTTCACATCAATATTTCATGTTTTCTTTTTTTGTCGATAAAGAATATGGTGTTAAGCTAAGTTGGCTTCACATTATATCGTATTTAAGGAAATATTTCGTCAGTTCTATTTTCACGGTCACACATATATATCTCGCCGAATATATTATTATTAGGTACAAATTTGTTACCAAGATATTTCTAAAATATATAACTTAAAAGGAGACATGTTGAAAAATCATAAAGATATGATTAAAAATTATGAACGGTGTGTTTTGTACGAAATTAAAAATATAAATGTTTGTTATTTTAATGACAGCAACAATATACTAAAAAAATATAATCTAAATTCTTTGTTAACGACACCAGCGACAATCTTTATTATTTTCTTATACCAAGATGATTAGTAATTAATCACAATCATTAATTACAATTAAGATCAAGGATTAGGATTAAGAGTAACTCCAAATAGTTATATATATATATATATATATATATATATATATGATGTTTACCATGAGAATGATGAGAATAATTATCGACCATTCTATCAAAAATAGATGATGGAGATTAAAAGTTCTATTTCTAACATCAAAGTGTATCTTTGTTGAGAACTGTTCAGCTTCTCATCTTCGTTGAACCATAATCCCATTCCCACCCACCGTTTGTGGTGACACCCTTCACCATTAAAATTGTGCTTCTGTTTCTTTTTTAATATTACGAATTGATCTACTGATAACAATTAATCAATATAATCGATCTACACAAAAAACCAATTTCAATCTTTCACCTTAAATCAATCTTTCATCGTGAATTAAACAAACAAAAACTTAACGGTGATTTCATCTTTCAAATCTATTTCAATTTGTGTACTCCTACGGTGTTGAATTGATTTTGTAATTTGGGTTTTTTTTTTAATGATTTTTTTGTTCACGGAGGTTCCATAATTAACATTGAAATAAAAAATCAATTTGACATGTATTACGAAAAACTAGGAATTAAACTTGTGAAGGTTCACGTTATTTTTCTTGATAGAGGAAAGAATTTGTCGTTGAACATGGTGAGAATATGAGTGATGAAGAAGATAGAGTTTTAATTAGGTATGCGTGAGTTTTAATGTGGTGCTTTAATATCAGCCGTCTATTTTTGATCTAACGATTGATGATTATTCTCATCATTTTCATATAAAATGGTCATTCTCATAGTATACATCCTATATATAGCGTTTGTTATATTTTTTTTTAATATTTAAATGTAGGGGGATGTATTGAATTAGGATTTTAAAAGACTTTTTAATGATGGAAAAATTTCGAGGTATTCAATCAAGACTCTTTGCAATTTAAAAAAAATCTTGTTGTATTCAATCAAGACTCTTTGTCATTTTAAAAAAGTCTTGAGGTATTCAATCAAGACTTTTCATCATTTAAAAAAAGTATTGTGGTATTCAAAATCATTCAAATTTTGAAGGATTGTTTAATAAATTGGATTTTGTGGGATATTCTAGTGAAATTTTAGCATGAAAAAGTCTTTCATAAAAACATGAGATTTATTGGGATTGTTTTTCTTTTAAAATTTTACCATCTCTCTCTTTCTTCTCCTCTCTCTCTCTCTCTTCTCCCTTCCCCTTCTCTCTCTCTCCCCTCTCTTCCCCCTCTCCCTTCTATCTCTCTCTCCTCTCTTCTCCCTCCCCCCCTCTCTCTCTCTCTCTCCATCTCTCTCTATATCTAAAAAAAAAGTATATAGTGAAAATATTATGATAGAAAATGTGTTGTAATCATTTTATTTCAATGAATCTTTAAAATTGATAAAATCTTTTGAAATCTTATAAATCCATAAAATCATTTGAAATCCTTTAAAATCTTTAAGAATCTCATGATGTAAATCCATCGAAATCCAAATTATAAATCCTGATAGTCTTTTAAAATCCTGAAAGTCATTAAAATTACACAAAATCTTTTAAAATCCTCGAGACTTTTTTAAGTAAAAATTGTCCTTCAAAATCCTAATCCAATACACCTTCCGTATTTTTATCTATTTGTTAGAAGGTGTGTGTTAGCATGCAACATTCTTTTAGTTGGTGTGTATTTTTAAAGGGTATTGCATGCTAACACACACATTCTAATTTTTAGATGGGTAGGTTATATATATATATATATATATATATATATATATATATATATATATATATATATATATATATATATATATATATATATATGGGGTTACTAACTTACTCTCACTTAAAAATATGAAGGAGTAAGTTAGCAAATATACTCACGCTTGTTTTTTTTACCAAAAAAAACAACATCTAGTACTTTAAAATAGTATTAACTAAAGGTGCCTCGTGCAACTGGGATTCGTAACCACATCAGCTTCACTCTTTATAGCCCTTTTTGGCGACAAATACATTGACACCTGATGTCAACAGATCCTGAATATATATATATATATATATATATATATATATATATATATATATATATATATATATATATATAAGAGATCAAATTACAATACCTATTACAGGGGTTATATTCAAAAGTATAGGCAATTGATACTAAAGGTGCTTTATTACCGGGGTTACAAATTATAAGATAGGCAATATATATATATATTGTTAGATTTTTTTCTTCTCCCATTGCTTTTTTTGGTCTTAACACAAATTTATTTATTTATTGTGCTAGTATTGTAAATGAATTGGATATAAGAAAAGATCAGGGTTACTTCCTTTAACAATTAAAAGATATTTATTGCTTTGATATTTTGTGGTAATAAGTGTTGACTACAATGGAAAATAGAATTAAAACATACCATATCAATTAATCTAAACCATTAATCAAAATTAACTCTTGGAGTCAAAATAACAACCCCCCCCCCCCCCCCCCCCCCCGCTCTCTCTCTCTCTCTCTCTCTATATATATATATATATATATATATATATATATATATATATATATATATATATATATATATATATATATATATATATATATCTGTGTGTGTGTGTGTGTTTTGCTAGAAGACACATTTTATTAAGGTGTCTTTTAACAAGTTATAACTAAAAAGTGGATAATCACACCTTGAGGTGTGGATTGTTATATATATATATATATATATATATATATATATATATATATATATATATACCTGCTAATCTACACCCAGCTAAAAACAATACACTGTAAAAAAAAAATTGAACAAATCAAATGAAAAATATATTACTCAAAGGTATTTCCCTTTGCACAAGATGCGCAAAAAGAAAAACCAAAAGAAAATTACATAATTACAATGTCAAGGTACCCAAAAAGGCACCAACCCATAACCAAAAATTACAAATTCACGCCCATACAAAGGGGTGGGTGTCTCCACCAATCCTGATAAGTATAAACTAAGGCCACCTGTTTCGATTTCAACTATAAGAAAGAATTTAGCTTGACTTGCTCAAGGAGCGTTGAAGTATTGGATATCATGTTTTGGAATACACAATTATTCTTCTCCTTCCAAATCACCCAAACAGTTGCAAACCAAATTATAGTTAAAAATAAATGGGAGGTTCTTGGCATGCCTGCCATCTTAGTAAACTGATTAAAATGATGTCGAAGCTCACCAGACGGCACTGAAGAAATGCCTAACCACATCCGCACAGAAGACCACAAATGATTAAAAGTATTACAATGCAAAAATAGGTGTGTAGCTGATTCAATGTCGTCACAACCAGCCACACACACTCCATCCGTTGGAATAAGAATACCCCTCCTCACCAGATTGTCTTTCGTTGGAAGCCGGTTGAGAAGAAAACACCACACCAATAAAGACACCACACCAATAAAGACACCACACCAATAAAGACACCTTGGATGGAGTACCCTCTCGATCCCACCCAACCCCTCATATCCACAACCTTACACTCTATATCGACCGCCAAATCGAACAATAGAAGGAATTTTAACCGCAAAGGAATGTCCCCTACCCAGGTACCATACTAGAATAGAGTATCCCACCCGTCACCTATAACCCTATGAATGTTGTCATCTAACCATCTCCCAACTCCCTCGCCAACACCATCACGAACTCTGCATATCGATTTCCACCACATCGATGCATGTTTATCCTCCTCACTAAGCCGCCCCATCCTCTCAATAATGGACTTTTAACACTCGGTACCACAACCTCTCTTTCTCCACCAACATTCTCCAACACCACTTCCCCAACAAAGATAAATTAAAAGCTTCCACCCTCCTAACCCCCAGGCCCCCGTCCTCCTTCGGGACACAAATCGAATACCATTTAATCCAAGCCAATTTCCTATGATCCTCACCACCACCCCAAAAAACAAATTTAAAAATTGATTCAATAGAAGAAATTATACCTGCAGGGGCTTTGAAAAAGGAAAGAAAGTAAACCGGAAGAGAGGACAGAACAAACTTCAAAAGAACGAGCCGACCACCACAACAAGGATCTCTTGATAAATTTGTTTTCAAAATGGTAGATACCCAAGAAAATGTTAAAACACGATGTGCCAAATTTGGAAAACAACAACAATGAAAATTTGAATCATGAAAATGAAAATGAGGAAATTGATGATAATTCAATTGTTCCTAATGATATGCTAAATGCATATAATATTGAAAATCTTGGTGATAATTATGAACGAGAAATTCCTCATTTTGATATTTATGATCCAAGAAATTTGGAGAATATTCTTGATAACACCTCAAGGGATATTCTAGTTGAAAAGGGGACTACTAGAGAAATGAATCTTAATTTTCCCAATGACAAATATTTTAGGCATTTCTCATATGTGAATTATTCAAGAAAATTAAGTAATGGTGAGAGTAGTGATCGAAATGGCTAGTTTATTAGAAATATGTTAACAAAGTATATTGTTTTTGTTGTAAATTGTTTAAATCTTCTACTTCTAGTAACTTGAAATTACTTGCAAGTGAGAGTTTAAATGGATGGAAGCATATTAGTCAAAGACTCAAACAACATGAAAATGGTGTCGAACATATGACCAATATGAATACTTGAGATGAATTGAGAATGAGATTTGATTAAAATGTGACAATTGATAAACATTTGCAAGAAGAAGTTGCGGAAGAGAAAGAGCGTTGGAGACAAGCTTTACGTAGAATAATCTTGCATTTCGAGGATCCAACGAAAAATTAGGTCAAGATAGTAATGGTAATTTTCTTGGATTAATTGAAATGATTGTGGATTTTGATTTGATAATGCAAGATCATGTGAGACGCGCTCAAAATCATGAAATTCATAAACATTATCTTGGACATAAAATTCTAAATGAATTGTCACAAAGTGTTACAAGGTCAATCATCAACATTATTAAAGAGGCAAAATATTTTTCGATAATTCTTGATTGTACCCCTGATTTGAGTCATTAAGAACAAATGACTCTTATAATTTGTTGTGTGAATATGTGAAATAATACAACAAAGATTAAGGAGTTATTTTTAGGATTTTTAAAGGTTGACGATACATCCGGGTTAGAACTTTTTAATGAATTACTAAATGTTTTAAAGAATGATTATCTTAATGTTGATGATGTGAGTGTGTAAGGTTATGATAATGGTTCCAGTATGAAAGGGAAGCACCAAAGGTGTTCAAAAGATATTTCTTGAGATTAATCCTAGAGCACTATATATGCCATGTGCTTGTAATAGTCTTAATCCTACTCTTGGTGATATGACACATTCTTGTGTTAAGGCTATTTATTTCTTTGGAGTTATTCATCGCTTATATTCAGTTTTTTCGTGATCAACAAAAAGATGGAAAATTTTACTTGATAATGTTCTTGATTTAACTTTGAAATATTTGTCCAATACTTGTTGGGAAAGTCAAATTAAGAGTGTCAAAGCCATTAGATTTCAATGTCTCCAAATAAGATTGGCTTTGTCGCAATTATTTGAATCTTGTGATAATGATGCAAAGACAAAGAGTTAGGCGGAGGGTTTGATTAATGCACTAATTTTTTTTTTTAATTTTTGCTTGGTGTGGTTGTTTGGTATGATATTTTATTTGCTATTAATACTGTTAGCAAAAGCTTTCAATCTATGTCCATGAGCATGACTCTATCATAAAACAATTGGAAAATATATTGTCATATTTTGAAAAATATCAAAAGGAATGTTTTAAAAAATGTATTGATCTTTCAAAAAGTGTTGCTCTTGAAATGAATGCTGAGCCCATCTTTCAAACAAAACGTGGTGTGATTAAAAAAAATTGGAGAGAAAAACGAGGAACATGAAAACCAGTTACCAGAAGAATCATTTATAGTTGACTATTTTCTTGTTGTTGTTGGTATGACAATTACTTCTTTGAAAACTAAATTTGAAGAATTGAAGACATTTGAGAGTGTCTTTGGATTTTTGCATGATTCACAAAAGTTAATGTTTTTGGATGATAATGAGTTGAAAGAATGTTGTGTTAAATTTCACTCAACTTTTTCTCTTGGCAATTTATCAGATGCTGACGTTCACGATCTTTTATCAGAATTAAAAGTGTTGCAATGCACTTTGCCAACTGAAACAATGAATGCCTTGGATATTCTTAAATTTGTCAAATTTGCAGATTGTTATCCAAATGTAGCAAATGCTTACAAAGTTTTATTGACGATGCCCATGACTGTAGCATCAACATAGAAAAGTTTTTCACAATTGAAGTTGATTAAAACCTACTTGAGGTCATCAATGTCACAAGATAGATTGAACGATTTGGCTACTTTGTCAATTGAAAAGGAAATGTTGAAGAACATTGACGTTGATGTCATTATAAATGACTTTTAATTTCACGAGAAAAAGAGAAGTTTTTTTTTGGATATTTTGCGAAACTATTGTATATTCTCAATGATGGTCTATATCTATATGTCATAGTCTTATTAGAGTTGATTTCTCTAGAGATAGGTTGTCATCCATACCTATAATTTTTTTTTTTGAAAACTCGGTATCCGATCGAAGGACCGACTAATCCATACCTATAATTTTACTTAAATTTGTTGGGTTAGGTTCGCCCCCCCCCCCCCCCCCCCCAACATTTTTTGTTTGTTTTCCTTTTATATTAATAATATATAGGATGAGGTGTATTTGACACACGATATTTTGGGGTACCAGCATAGCTGGGATGTCAAAATATTGTATTATGGTAGCTTGGGGTGCCAACATAGCTGAGATGTCAACCACTATAACTAATACATATGTCTCATTAATCATTTATCAATAAAATTTTGTTTTGCAGGAGATGTTGAGGTTAGGGTGGGAGGAGGATGGATCAGCGTGGGTGTGGAGACGCCGTTTGTTAGCGTGGGAGGAGGAGACTGTGAGGGAGTGTTCTGCTCTGTTATATTGCAGGACAACGTTCATGATAGTTACGTTGGAGATGGCAGTTGGATCCTATCCGTGGTTACTCTGGGAAGGAATCATACTGGTACATAACGACTTCAGACGTCATGCTGGATAGGACCCTCGTGGACGATGTATGGCTGAAACAAATTCCATCAAAGGTATCTTTGTTAGTGTGGCGCCTTCTCCGGAACAGATTACCGACTAAAGACAATTTGTTCCGCCAGGGTGTCATTAATGGTGACGCTTTGACATGTGCAGCAGGTTGTGATGTTTCTGAAACGGATTTGCATTTATTTTTGAATTGCGATGTCTCTAGTGGTCTTTGGGCAGATGTACGACGTTGGTTAGGTATCTCCTCAGTTACTCCAGGTGACATCCGACATCATTTCCATCAGTTTGCTAAAATGGCAGGTCTGCCTAGGAGTTCTCACCTTTTCTTATCGATCATTTGGTTTGCTGTTGTTTGGGTTTTATGGAAGGAGAGGAACAAGTGTATCTTCGAAAATGAGGTTGCTACCCCTTTCATGCCTTTAGAAAGAGTCAAGTTAAATTCATTCTTATGGCTGAAGTCTAAACATGTTTCCTTCAGTTACAGTTATCACAACTGGTGGAAACATCCGCTTTCTTGTATGAGCATAATTATGTAGCTTAGCTTCTTGTCTGGTTGGTGCTTTCTTTTTTGGCACCTTCCCTCTGTAAATACTTCCTGTTGTTTCTCCCACACCTTATGTGAGGTGTAACGCAGTTGTTTATAATATATCTGTCATCGCGATTTTCGGGTGTCAAATCATTAATTGGATTTGAACCTTTCGATCATTGATGTCTCTATTTTTTTTGGGGAAGGTAAAATCGAGAAAAAACCTTAGAAATCCTAAGTTCGGGGCTGATTTCATTACGGGAAGGTGTTAGGCACCCGTAATGACTATAGTATCCTATAGGAACCGTTTTACTATGCTTTACGTTTATGCGTTGCTTTTATCGCTACTTGTAAAAGAGATTGGTTTTAAGAATGAGAGGGAGAAGATGGGATTTTATTTTATTGGACTTGGAGAGATTTTGAGTCTCTTGCCTACATACCCTTTTAAGGGATCAAAATTCCATGTAGTTCTCTTTCAAAATGCTTTTTGTGGGTTGGTTCAATTTTAGTTTTGAAAATGGTTTTGAAGAACGAGATAAGAGGCCGTGTAGGCATTAGAATTGAAAACAAGTGAGGTTAATCCAATTTATTTACAAGAAATAGTTAAAGTTGGAAATTAGCACTAGTTTTGATTTTGTCTTAAGAAAATGAAAGAAAAAAGTGAGGTTTTGACCTCAATTTATTGCAAAATAGTTTGAGTTATGTGTTGATTTTTTTTGATGAAGAAATTATAAGTTTTCCTAGGTTTTACGCTTCCTACGCATACATCTAGCGGAAAGTCATACAACGTGTGTGCATGTGTCAATGCGTGTGTCGGTGTACATCATTATAGTCCATAGTCTTTTACATCGGGTCCTATTTTACATTCTATAGTCTTGCATGAAATTAAAGAAAAGTAAACTACCTAAACATTGAGAAATTGAATGGAACCTAAACTCAGAGAATGGGGATGAATTGGAGCTTTCAAAAGGCATGAAACACAAAATGGTTAGTGAAGCAATATGCAATGATAATGAAATGTTAGGCAACAAGAACAACAAAATATGGAAGGATGTGAGGAAGAAATGCGTGCTAACTAACATGACTTATGAAACAAGAAATTAAAAGCTAAACCTTGCAAAATTAGGAAACTAGCACCTAAACTTGCAAGATAAAAGCTATCCTATTAACAAAATTGAAAATATCGCAAAATCGTGGACAAAGATCAAACCTAATCAAAAATGGAACATATTGCAAGAATTGTAAGCAAAATCAATTAACGCAATTAGACATATCGCAAAAATTGTAAGCGAAATCAATTAACTAACACACTTGAACATATTGCAAGAATTGTAAGCAAAATCAATTAACTAACACAATTAAACATATTGCAAAAATTGTAAGCAAAATCAACTAACACAATTGAATGAATTAGTACAAAATCAGGAGCAAACTTATCATAAAATTAAATGCCAAACATCAACATCACATGACAAGTTTCGGATCAAAAATTGCACAAGAAAATTCACGCGAAACCGCACAAAATATACGAATCAAGAATGAAATTGACACATATTATTTCCATCAGTTCTGAACATGTGAAAATATCACTAATCAGCCAAAAACATATCAAGAATACATAGTAAAAATTTTTTGGGATTTTTTTGCAAGAAATTTGGCATGCATATGGGTTCAAATAGCAAGAATGCAGGTGCAATTAGCAACAAAATTCAAGAAACTAAAAAAACACATGGAAAATCTATGCTACCCGGCCCGAATCCACGGATCTGATGGATCTGGATCTCCAAAACGCTTCAGAAGCGTTGGATTGATCCGGATCCAACAGGATCTTGATCACACGGCTACCAGTAAGAGAAAATGGACCGGGTTTGGATCAACCCGGTCCAAAGGCTTATATAAAAGGGTTAGTAACCCGGTTTGCTCATTTCTTCACGCGTTTCTCTTTCTTCTCCTTCTCTTCTCCGCCGTTCGGTCTTAGCAAACCCTAAACCTAGCTTCACAAATTCTACCCAGAATCTGCTAATCCATGGCTTAATCAATTCCTACTATCAGTCTAGGCATGAATCCGTCAAAAAAAAAACGGTTTTATCCGTTGAAACGATGTGAATCTTCGCGTTTTGGTGCTCGTTCGAACCGTTCGGATTCTTTGTGTTCTTGGATGAAATCTTTGTGAAAACTTCGAGGATTCACTCTGATTCACACTCGTTGTGAATCTTGAAGTGTTTCCTGCCCTTTTTCAAACTGTTTTCGTGTTAGGGTTTGAGTTTTGGATCGGAATAGTTCGAACGTTCCACGGATTCACATCGTTTGAGGTTCGGTAATGGTTTTTTCAACGTGATTAGAGGAAGTTTGAGAGTTACCTGAGTTTGTTATTCGGAGATTTTGGTCCGTTCTTCTGATTCTTTGGTTCGGATTCTCACTGGTAAACTTTCCTTCTTCTTCTCTGACTCAACGCTGTGAAATCCTTCGCTTCTTTCCCTTTTTCTTCTCTGATCTCACGTTGTGATCGCGTTTGCAGCGCGCTACCTCCGGTGGCATGCTCGCGTTTGGATTGCAGCTTCACCAGTTCAATGATGAAGATTCTTGTGAATCTCTGAGAACTTGCTGGAAAATTCGTATGAATTTGCTTCCATTTTGATCCCCTGTGTTGAATTCAGAAGCTGAATTGAAGCTTTCTGTGGAACGGTTCTGAATTGGCTTTGATTCTGAGTTAGGGTTTGTAGAAATTGTTCATTGTGTTCTTGAGGTTTTTGTGAGTCTTGTGATTTTGATCTGTAACTGCCAAGAGAGAGAATGTGAAATTTGTTTGTTGAAGTGGCGCGTGAATGTGATTCTCCTTCTGACACTGTGCAGTGGTGGCCTTTTATAGGCTGCCACATGTGCCTCTGAGCCAATAGAAACATGACACCTGGACCTGGCAAGCTGGCATGGCAACCTGGACTGAACTTGTAAAATCTCATGAAGGGCCATTCTGCAATTTTTAAAACTCAAGGACTGAAATGCAAAAAATAAAAATTTGGACTGTTTTGAGTAAAAAAAGAAAATTGGACTGACTTGAAAATTAAAAGGTATTTGGACTAATTTGCAAAAAAACATAATATTTGGACTGAATTGCAATTTCTAAAAATGTTTGGACTAAAATGCAAAAATAATAAAATTGGTTAAAAATGTAATTTGAAAGCAACGTAAAGTGAAACATTTAAAAAATGACAAAATGGACTAAAATGAACAAACTACCAAAAATGAGGTATTTTAAAATACCTCTCTGCCCAAAATTCAAATAATGTGAAAAGACTAAAATGCCCTTGGGGCAAAAACGACTCAAACTGACTCAGACTGACTCAGATGCAAAACTAAGACGATTTTTAAACAGAATTTGATATATGATTCATGCAAACAGACAGAAAAGACTCAGGGACAAACTGCAGGGACTGAAAATGGGTTCCTTTGTAGGAAATGGCCAAAATACCCTTTTGTATGATTTTATGCAAAAAATTCAAAAGACTGAAGCAGTAATGTATGCAGTTGAAGCACAGTAGGAAACACGGTGGATTTGAAAGCATTGGAAAATAACAGAGGAATTTGAGTGAGTATTTTTAGGTCCAAAATGAGGGTATGACAGCTGCCCCTATTTAAGTTTCTTTGTCTGGAGAGCCAAGAGACGGAGTCTTTGGCTTGACATGACGAAGATACTTAAATATCGACATTAGCACTGATTTTGGGCGTAAAAATACATCTGCAAATGTTATGTATGCCATGCAACATTTTGTGTCATGAATGCAAGACAAACTGAGAATTGAATTTAACAAAATATGTCGTATCCATTGCGGGATTGGTAGACATTAACAGAATAGCAAACAACAGAGTATGTCGTATCCATTGCGGGACTGATTGACATTAACAGAATAGCAAAAAGGAGTATGTCGTATCCATTGCGGGACTGATTGACATTAACAAGGTAGCAGATAACAAGACTCACTAGGGAGACTTCGAAAGCAAATTTGACAGGTACAAGCTGTTCTCGAATGCGAACTGGCCACCTGACCGGGAATATTGACAACAAAGGGCGCAAGCTGCTCTTGTATTTGAGCTGGTTACTTGGCTGAAAGCAAATATGGAAAGCACAAGCTGTTCTTGGACACGAACTAGTTACTTGGCTGAAAGAAAACAAGGTAGAAAGCACAAGCCGTTCTTGGACGCGAACTAGTTACTTGGCTGACAGGAAACAACATAGAAAGCACGAGTTGTTCTTGGATCTGAACTTGCTACTCGGCGGATACCAAAAGGATAGGTATAAGCTGTTCTTGGATGTGAACTTGCTACTTGACCGATAACAGGAACAAATTGTATTTGAAAAAAGACTTGAATTTGATTGGCATAACTGCAGGAGCTTGAATTTGACAGGAATGTTGACAAGACTGTTGAACTTTGAAATTGACATGACGGTAGACATTTGTTGTTAGCAGAAGAAGTTTGAAGTTGACAAGATTGATTTTGATTGAGATTAACATAGGAATTGAGAATGCAGATGCGTATGAATAGCATGACAATCTTATCGAATGCATGAACACATAGGATGCATGATTATGCATGTATGAATGTTTTGGAATGCATGATGATTGGCAATTTGTAGACACAATTTCGCAGAGACAGACAAAACATTGGAATATTGGACACGTAATGGCTCGTGCTCGGACATATACTTACAAAAGTTCCTCTTCTGGGGATGCTGTCATTTGAAGATACGTCGAGACCATCGTTGAAGGCAGGAAGCTGTAAAATTGTAGAGAAAAATAGTCTGAGTAGTATTGCTGCTCGTTGGAACGGTCATGCAAGTGCTTTGGACATCGCATCTGTGGTCAATGCTTTTGCATGTTTGTTTTTTTTCATTTCATTTTTCATTTTTTCTTTCATCATCCCATTTTTGCCTGGATCGCCCTTTCGAGTTTTCGACCCACCGGGGAATAGTTTTTTTTGTGTTGCCCCTGTTTTTGCCTGAATTGCCTTTGAAGGTTGTCAATCCATCGGGGTGCTCATTTTTGCCTAAGCCGCCCTTTCGGGTTTTCGACTTAGCGAGCATATTTATTTTTCATGCTTTTCATTCTGTTTTTCATTCTTGCCATTGACCACAGACCGTCACAGGGAAGACTTGCTAGTAACTTGAATTGGAACTGATATCAATGTAGATTTGTTCATGCATGTTCATTTGAATGTACTTAGCTGTTCAGGCTTGTTTTCAAAATACTTAAAAATTTCAATTTTCATAAAGTTTATTCCAGACACATCATTATTAACATAGAAGAAATCTTTTGTATAAAGCTTTGAAAATAGAATAGAAAATGAGTGCCAAACAAAAGCATAGGCTCAAATCGACGTATAAGGGTGGTAGTCGGCCGAAAGCGCGACCCCACAGATTTACAAATCCTGAAAAATGGTAATTTTATTGGTTGGTGGTACATTGAACACAGTAACTGCTATGGTATCTGAAACTCTTGAATCCACAGGCGTCGGAACCTCGGATGAGAACAACCAAACATCAATTGCAAAGATCCTAAGGGGAATGGTAATTTGCCAGATATAGTCAATTGTCTTTTATTTCAATCTCATTTTTGCATGAACCGCCCTTTCGGGTTTTCGGCTCATCGAGACGCTCATTTTTGCCTGAGTTACACGTAATCTCAACGAGCTTTTACATTTTTGTTTCTTGTCCCTTATTTTGCCTGGACCGCCCTTTCGGGTTTTCGATCCACCGGGAAGCGTATTTTTGCCTAGGCCGCCCTTTCGGGTTTTCGACCTACCACGCTGTTCTTTTCATATCTAGACAAAGTATTTCTTGACTATATCGGCATTCACAGGATTCGGAAGTTCTACACCATCCATGTGTGTGAGGATCAAAGCACCGCCAGAGAAAGCCTTCTTGACAACATAAGGTCCCTCATAGTTAGGCGTCCACTTGCCCCTTGGGTCGGGTTGCTGACTCATTCTTCTTTTCAACACGAGTTCACCCTCCTTGAATACCCGAGGACGGACTTTCTTGTCAAAAGCAGCTTTCATCCTTGTTTGATACATCTGACCATGAGCCAAAGCATCCAGTCGTCTTTCCTCAATCAAATTCAACTGGTCGTACCGACTCTGGCACCATTCAGCCTCAGACAACTTGGCCTCCATAATCACACGGAGAGACGGGATCTCTACTTCCAATGGGAGGACTGCTTCCATGCCGTATACAAGAGAAAAAGGCGTAGCCCCGGTCGAACTATGGACTGTAGTGCGGTAGCCGTGTAGAGCATAGGGTAACATCTCATGCCAGTCTTTGTATGTTGTTACCATCTTCTGCACAATCTTCTTGATGTTCTTATTGGCGGCCTCGACTGCACCATTCATCTGAGGTCTGTAAGGTGAAGAATTGTGGTGTTCAATCTTGAATTTCTCACATAAGGCTTGCACCATGTCATTGTTCAGGTTGGTACCGTTGTCAGTGATGATCTTGCTAGGGACACCATACCGACAGATGATATTGTTCTTGATGAATCTGACTACCACTTGCTTAGTCACGTTGGCATAAGATGCAGCTTCGACCCATTTGGTGAAATAATCGATTGCTACCAGGATAAAACGATGACCGTTTGAAGCTTTTGGTTCAATTCTTCCGATCACATCAATGCCCCACATAGAGAAAGGCCATGGAGAAGACATAACATTGAGGGCGCGCGGAGGCACATGGATCTTATCAGCATATACTTGACATTTGTGGCACTTTCTGGCGTATTGATAGCAATCGCGCTCCATGGTAATCCAGTAGTAACCAGCTCTCAACAGCTTTCTAGACATAACATGCCCCGATGCGTGGGTCCCAAAGGTGCCGTCGTGCACATCGTGCATTAGCTGTTCTGCTTCACCTTCGTCGACACATCTTAACAACACCATATCGAAATTCCTTTTGTACAGGACATCACCATCCAGCAGGAACTTGCTAGCCAACCTGCGCAACGTCTTCTTGTCTTTGTTGGAAGCACCTGGCGGATACTTATGGCTTCGCAGAAATTGCTTGATATCATGATACCAGGGTTTGACGTCGGCTCCGCCTGAACCTGTCTGTATAATTGCATCACTGACAGTAAACACATGGGCAGGCCGGTCTAAGCGTTGTACTTTGATCATCGGCACGTGATTCCAATGGTTTACTTGAAGCATGGAAGATAAGGTAGCAAGAGCATCGGCCATTTGGTTCTCCTCTCGGGGAATATGGTGCAACTCAACCTTTGTAAAATACGTCAACAGACGTCTCGCATAATCACGGTAAGGGATCAAATTAGCATGATGGGTTTCCCATTCTCCCTTTATCTGGTTGATGACTAGTGCAGAGTCTCCATAGATGTCCAGATGCTTGATTCTCATATCGATGGCTTCTTCAATTCCAAAGATGCACGCTTCGTACTCGGCCACGTTGTTGGTGCATTCAAACACAATCCGGGCTGTGAAAGGGATGTGATGCCCCTGCGGAGCCACAATTACTGCGCCAATTCCTCGGCCATAGGCATTAACAGCACCATCAAAGACCAATCCCCACTTGCTATCGGGGTCTGGACCTTCACCGATCAGTGGTTCTTCGCAGTCTCTTGATTTTAAAAACATGACCTCTTCGTCAGGGAAATCGAACTTCAAAGGTTGATAATCATCAAGTGGTTGGCAAGCGAGATGGTCTGCCAGGATACTCCCTCTAATGGCTTTCTGAGCTTTAAACACAATATCGTACTCTGACAGTAACATTTGCCAACGTGCGATTTTTCCAGTAACAGCCGGTTTCTCAAAGATGTACTTGATTGGATCCATCCGGGATATCAACCAAGTCGTATGATTTATCAAGTAATGACGCAGGCGTTTGGCAGCCCAGGCCAAGGCACAACAGGTCTTCTCGAGAATTGTATACCGAGTCTCACAATCGGTAAATTTCTTGCTCAAATATTAGATTGCATGCTCTTTCTTTCCAGTCTCATCTTGCTGACCGAGCACACATCCCATGGACTCATCCAACACTGACAGATACATGATCAATGGCCTTCCTTCCACCGGCGGAACGAGGATAGGAGGTTCTAGCAAATAACTCTTGATGTTGTCGAAAGCTTCTTGGCATTCATCATTCCATACCACAGGTTGATTCTTCCTGAGTAACTTGAAAATCGGCCCGCAGGTCGCAGTCATGTGGGATATAAGTCTGGAAATGTAGTTCAAACGCCCGAGGAATCCTCTGACTTGCTTCTCGGTTTGCGGGGCCGGCATCTCGTGGATAGCCCGGACTTTATCAGGATCTACTTCAATGCCCTTCTGGCTGACAATGAAGCCTAGCAACTTCCCTGATCTAACACCGAATGTACACTTGTTTGGGTTCAGCCGAAGCTTGTACTTCCTCAACCTTTCAAACATTTTAGCCAAGTATTCGACGTGTTGTTCTTCATCGCTCGACTTGACAATCATGTCATCTACATACACTTCAACCTCCTTGTGAATCATGTCATGGAACAAAGTGGTCATCCCCCTTTGGTAGGTAGCACCAGCATTTATTAGACCGAACGGCATTGCTTTGCAGCAGAAAGTTCCCCATGGAGTGATGAACGACGTCTTCTCCCTGTCCTTGGGTGACATTTTGATTTGGTTATAGCCAGAAAAACCGTCCATGAAGGAGAACACCTTGCACTGGGCAGTATTATCAACAAGCACATCAATGTGAGGCAGTGGGAAATTGTCCTTCAAGCTTGCTTTGTTCAAATCTCTGTAGTCAACACACATCCGAACCTTACCATCTTTCTTCGGCACTGGCACGATGTTAGCAACCCACTCGGGATACTCAACCGTCATGAGAAAACCCGCATCGATCTGTTTCTGCACTTCCGCTTTGATCTTCAGAGCCATGTCCGGCCGAGTCCGTCTCAACTTTTGCCTGACAGGAGGACAGTCTGGCTTTGTCGGTATCCGATGTTCCACAATCTGAGGATCCAAACCTGGCATGTCTTCATACGACCATGCAAAAATGTCCGAGTACTCCCGAAGGAGCTGAAAGATCCTTTTCTTGACCCCTTCCTCCAATGCAGCACCGACTTTGATCTCTCTTTTGTTATCCTCAGTACCCAAGTTGATTAGCTCGATCTCCTCCTGATGAGGCCGAATGGTCTTCTCTTCTTGCTCAAGCAGTCGGGCAATTTCATCTGGTATGTCATCACTATCCTCGTCCTCGGTCTCGAATACCGGGGATTCAACAGTTTGGAGAAACATAGAATTACTGTGTTCAACGGGTTTACTTTGGTTCGATCTGCGTGACATGATTGGATGATTTTTAGAAAATAATTTTCATGCAGATCTTTGAAATTAATAAGAAAATGCAGATGTTTTGGTTTTTTCTGGCATTACCATTATTTCCAAGGGAAAAACACTAAAGAAAGAAAAAGAGTCGTGAAAGAAACGACGTCTTTTATTGATAATGGTGATGTCGGAACAAACACGCCCTTTACAAAAGAGTCACTTCCGCCTCGGGCAAGGCGGAAGGATTGTTATTTTGAAAATAAAGCCTAAACAGCAAGACATATTACTTAGAATCATGCACAAACACAGGGAGATTGATAACGTTCCAGTTCTTTGCAATGCCTCCTGGTATCACAAATGCGGGTCTGACCCCTCTTTCAGCAGCACCATCAAGAATTGCATTGGTAAATCCAGCACTACAGAACATTCCAGTTGACATGCCTGACGTCGGGGAGAAACCGAGACCCTCTTTGTATTTGTTGTCCTGCAGCTGTATCAATTGGCCCCAACCAGCGGCCTGACCCTTCTGAACGGCTCTCTGCGCATCCTTTAATGAAGCCATGGCAGCGCTAGCTCTCTTGGGCTCCGTACCCTCGATAGTCAAACCCTGGAATGCAGTTCCTTCGGCAGACTTAGCTTCGATACAAGAGAAGGATGATAACTGACTGACCAGATAAGCTTCTTCTCCATGCACTGTCACAAGTTTACCATTCCTTACGAAATTTAGCTTCTGATGGAGGGTAGAAATGACTGCCCCAGCCTCGTGTATCCACGGTCTCCCGAGCAGGCAGCTGTAAGAGGCATCTATGTCCATAACCTGGAAAGTAATCATGAATGTTTCAGGACCAATAGTCATGGGGAGATCTACTTCTCCAAGCACAGTTTTACGAGAGCCATCGAAAGCCTTGACTAGAAAAGTACTCCTCCTCAAGGGAACTCCTCGGCAACTCAACTGATCCAAAGTCGATTTAGGCAACACATACAACGACGACCCAGTGTCTACCAACACGTTGGACAGCATATCTGTTTTGCAGTTCATGGAAATATGCAGGGCCAAGTTGTGGTGCTTTCCTGCCTCTGGAAGTTCATCTTCACCAAACCAAAGGTTACTGCAAGCAGTGATGTTAGCCACTATTCCGCCAAATTGATCCTCTGTGACTTCGTGGTCAACATAGGCTTGTTCCAACACTTTCAATAACACATTCCTGTGAGCCTCCGAGCTGAGGAGTAGGGCCAAGATGGATATCTTCGAGGGAGTCTGTAGCAGCTGATCAACGATCTTATAATCGCTTTTCTTAATTATCTTCAAAATCTCATCCAGATTGGAATCATCAATGGAATGGCCTGGACGGCTGGTACTTTCAACAACAGGAGGGATTGTCAATGGAGCAGTCTCATCAGCAGGAATTGTAACTTGCACATCATCTTTCTTCTGAAACAAAAGGGGTCGGACCTTGCCGCTCCTCAAAGCCGTCACTTCAGCTATGCTGCCTACTGCGCTTGAGGGCACCAAGGGCACTTCCTTCCCGTTTTCCAACATAGTCGCACTGTACTTGTACGGGATGGCTTTTGCAGAAGTATATGGCACCGGTCCAGGCAGTCGTATTACCAATGGTTCAACGTCCTTCCTGACGGGCGTGCTCTTGACTGGAGTATCGTGGAAAATCGGGACTATCATGCAGACATCACTGGTAGTCAAGTAGTTGTCATTCATCAATCTTTGGATATCAGTCTGGACTACGCTGCAACCCATAGGGTTCTGAAGACATTCACAGCAAGCAGCGTGGTCGTGGCTGAACAGAGCAGCTCGGCACAGCTTGATATGTAGCGGTATTAGGGGAGTAGCAACATTACGGACACTGAGACGAGGGATTTCTTCACAGACTTCAATCATATTTACAGCGGTATGGTTGGGGAGTGGATTGTCAAGTACGTGCGGGACATTGTTTTCAAAGGACAGCTTTCCCTGGTCGATCAACTTCTTCACAATGTATTTCAGAGCGTAGCAACCTTCTACGTCATGACCTAGGGCGCCTTGGTGGAAATCACATCTGAGATCGGAGCGGAACCTGGGAGGCAATGGGTTTGGCGGAGGCTTGCCAGGCCTAGTGGTGCAACACCCCTTATGTAACAGAGTTGGGAGTAGTTCGGCATACGCCATTGGTATCGGCGGGAAAGATGGTCTAGGTTGAGGGCCTTGTTGTTGTTGTTGCGGTTGTTGTTGAGCTAATGGTTGTTGTTGCATCTGTTGGGCGATGGCATTAACAGGGACCTGAGGCTGGCCCGGTAGAGGAGGGTATTGATGGTAGAACGGTTGATAGAACGGGTGCTGGGCATACTGTAGGTACTGATACGGTTGAGGCAGTTGTATAGCATTGACAGGAGCGGCAGTGGCAGACTGATTGGTTCCGGCGGACACCATTCCAACCTCTGATTCCTTTTTCTTATGGTGACCATTGCCGTACTTCTTCGGTGCATTCGAGGACTCACCTTTCTCAAACACGATAATTCCCTCTCGGACGGCTTCCTCCAAGCGGGTTCCCATAGTGACCATCTCAGAGAAGTTGCTTGGGGCAGCAATAATCATTCTCTCAACATAATCTTTCTTCAGGGTCTTCAAGAACGTTTGAGTCATTTCTTCCTCGTCCAAGGCGGGGGTGATACGGGCAGCTGCCCCTCTCCACCTCTGTGCGTATTCGCGAAAGCTTTCGTCCTTTTTCTGAGAAAGAGACCGGAGGAATTCTCTATTCGGCTTGAGCCTGGTGTTAAACCCATAGTGGTTCTTGAAAGCAGTAGCTAGATCATCAAAAGTGCGGATATCATCCTTGCTCAAACCGGTATACCACTCCGCGGCATCTTCCATTAGACTGTCCTGGAAGCAATGGATCATAAGTGAATCATTGTCTGCATGGTTAGCCATCTTCCGGACGTATTTGATGATATGGTTCTGGGGGCAAGTCAGCCCGTTGTAGCGGTCAAATTCCGGGACCTTGAATTTCTTGGGAATATCCACCCTTGGCACCAAACAAAGGTCGTGGGTTCTGACGAGGTCACTGCTCCCACGGTTGGCCTTGATCTCGCGACGGAGTTCTCTGGCAAGTTCTTCCATTTTTTCTTCCATAGTTCCCAATACAGGAGTTTTTTCACGGTAATCATTAGCATTGGCGCCCTGAGGCGTAGAGTGCACAATCGGAACTGTGAAGACCGTTGACTGAGGCAAGGTAGTGTGAAGAGATGTGGAATCTGGTGGGGGTATTTGACCAACATTAGTGGCACCTGAAGTCGCGGTTCCTGAAACACCGGCTGCAGTATTGGGAGCGTAATAAGGTGGGAGTCCATAGGGGTATCCCCTCGGCATAACAAGAGATGCGGCGGGAATCTCTTCGGTAGCTGCCAGAGTGGACACAACTGGTTGTTCTTGAGCGGCTATCAGAGCAGTCATGGCGTCGAGAGCTTTGGCTAACTCTTCTCTCACAGAGGCTAGTTCAGTGCGGAGCTGTGCATTCTCTTCTTCCATAGCTACTTGATTTCTCCTTCTGTACTGTCTGGTCTGATGTACTCTGGTAGGTTAATCAGTCCTTCGAGCACGAGCCACTTTTCACTCTGCGGCAGAAGAACCAGGAGGCAATGAGCACTTGGAAGTTCTTTTTTTTTTTGTGACCGATGAATGATGCATATGATGCATGATATGCAGATGCGGATGCAAAAAATGACTCTTTTATTACCAAAGGGTTTTTTAGACAAATTAGAATTCTTTGCAAACATTTTTGGACTAACAAATTATTCAAAGCAAATTGTCTTGATACATTGAGCCAAGGGAGTAGGCTTCTGAAACATAAGCTGAACAAACAACATAACCAATAGCAATCCTATCATCCAGAACTAAGGAGTGACTGGGTAGTATTCGGAATCCGAGTCTGAAGCTGAACCACAATAACTGGCGAAGAAATCTCGACGACCTCTGACTCTCCTGGAGTCTCTCCTCAATAGATCATCCTTTTCTGCAAGCTCCTTCCTAACTCTGGCTAGTTCCTTCTTCAGCATTCTGTTCTCGTGATCCTTTTGCTTGTCTCTGCCATCCAAAGTCATGATCAAATTCTCAGCCTCACTGTAACGGGCTTTCCATGCTCGTTTCTCCTCACTCTCCATAGCTAGATGTTCCTGATACATATCCTGAGTCGCGGGGAGCAACGGTAATGGCCTAGACGGAGTAGATGCAGATACATGCCTCATAGCAGGGTAAGGCATGCCAATCTCTTCAGCTCGGTCTATCAACCACTGCGTATAGGCTTCATGAGCAATACCGGATCTCAAACCCAAATGCTTCACATCTTTCTTACAAACCTTAGACCAAGCATCTGTAAAAGCTTTCCTTTGCCCGGTGGGAGCATTGGAATAGTAGAAGAACTCCTGTGATGTAGCAAGGTTGATGGGCTTCGCTCTCATAGGAAAACCAAACTGCCTCATGGCCAACTCGGGATTGTAGTTGATTCCCCCCCGGGTACCGAGAAGAGGTACGTTGAGGAAATCTCCACAACCAGTGATAATCTCCTTGACTCGAGCTGCTGGAGTGATCCAAACCACCTGATCGGGAGTAAGAGCCATAATCCGCTGCGAATAAGACCAATTCTCCGTGTTGGTATGGAAAGAAACCGGGAGGTGAGAAATAAACCACCTATAAAGAAGAGGTATGCAGCAAAGAATAAACCCACGACCCTTGAGAGTCCGATCATGGATGGCATGGTAGGTGTCAGCTAACAACGTAGGGACCGGATTCCCGGAATGGAAGATCTCAATGGCATTCATGTCCACAAAGTTGTCGAGATTCGGAAAGAGAACGAGCCCATAGATGAGTAGTGCAAGAATAGCCTCAAGGGTGTCCTGACAAGTAGATTCAAGATTAGCCTGCTCAAGTAAGTACTTTGAAGTGAAACCCTGGATGTGAGACTTGGTAGCGAGATTCTTAGACACCTCGGAAGTCTTGAGATAAAGATCCTTAGCAATAACCAGAGGAGTAAGAGAAGACCCTGGGCCCGTGAATGGTACCCTCTCAGCTATAGGTAGACCCAATAAGCAAGAATAAGCCTCAAGCGTAGGAACCAACTGAAAATCCGGGAAAGTGAAGCAACGGAAAACCGGGTCATAGAATTGCACTAGAGTGTGCACCAGCTTCTCTTCTACATTAGTCCGGAGAATACCAAGCAAACCACTGTATCGGAGACGAAACCTAGTCGGATTCTTAACCTTAAGTGCCAACTCCCTTAGTCTGGCCAAATCAACTTCTTTGAACTTGTAAGACTTAGTCCTCTTCATGCCTGATCATATTTGCAAAGAATTTTAGTTTGTCTATACCCTTTGATAAATGCATGTAGAAAATTTATGCATGAATGCATGTATGCATGGTTTTAATAAGGAAAGCACGGTGAGCTAAGGTAACAAGTGGACACGGTGTCCGGTGAAACTAAGGCTTTTGATAATAGTGACCAAGGTTCTACAAAGTTCCCAAACCACAACCTCTCTTGCGTATATCATGGTAGTACAAAGCAACGCTCGTCCATGATTATCCGTAAGAAGGTTTAGTTTGGGTGTAGTATTGCGTGACGACTAAATTTCGAGACAACGCTCGGTTTAGCCACCGCACTACGTCCTAAGAAAGGCCAAGGATGGGTTTGGTAACTACGGTTCATAGCCTTCATCGGTCAATTGGAAGTAAAGTGCCTAAGCATGACAACACACGCCGACAACATCACCTCCAAAATGCCTCAGCTATGTGAGATTGATCGCGTAATCCAATGCACGAGGCAACCCTCGGAATGGATTGTCGATTATATCTCCCCTAATCTTAAGTTCACTCAGCCCGGGTATAGGGCTTTTGATATTCTCACCCCACACGTACATAAGAAAATTTTACATGTAACAATAAAGCAAAGCATAAACATAAAGCATGAAAAACTAGGTGTAGCCCTAAATTCCCCAGTGAAGTCGCCATTTCTGTCATCGCGATTTTCGGGTGTCAAATCATTAATTGGATTTGAACCTTTCGATCATTGATGTCTCTATTTTTTTTGGGGAAGGTAAAATCGAGAAAAAACCTTAGAAATCCTAAGTTCGGGGCTGATTTCATTACGGGAAGGTGTTAGGCACCCGTAATGACTATAGTATCCTATAGGAACCGTTTTACTATGCTTTACGTTTATGCGTTGCTTTTATCGCTACTTGTAAAAGAGATTGGTTTTAAGAATGAGAGGGAGAAGATGGGATTTTATTTTATTGGACTTGGAGAGATTTTGAGTCTCTTGCCTACATACCCTTTTAAGGGATCAAAATTCCATGTAGTTCTCTTTCAAAATGCTTTTTGTGGGTTGGTTCAATTTTAGTTTTGAAAATGGTTTTGAAGAACGAGATAAGAGGCCGTGTAGGCATTAGAATTGAAAACAAGTGAGGTTAATCCAATTTATTTACAAGAAATAGTTAAAGTTGGAAATTAGCACTAGTTTTGATTTTGTCTTAAGAAAATGAAAGAAAAAAGTGAGGTTTTGACCTCAATTTATTGCAAAATAGTTTGAGTTATGTGTTGATTTTTTTTGATGAAGAAATTATAAGTTTTCCTAGGTTTTACGCTTCCTACGCATACATCTAGCGGAAAGTCATACAACGTGTGTGCATGTGTCAGTGCGTGTGTCGGTGTACATCATTATAGTCCATAGTCTTTTACATCGGGTCCTATTTTACATTCTATAGTCTTGCATGAAATTAAAGAAAAGTAAACTACCTAAACATTGAGAAATTGAATGGAACCTAAACTCAGAGAATGGGGATGAATTGGAGCTTTCAAAAGGCATGAAACACAAAATGGTTAGTGAAGCAATATGCAATGATAATGAAATGTTAGGCAACAAGAACAACAAAATATGGAAGGATGTGAGGAAGAAATGCGTGCTAACTAACATGACTTATGAAACAAGAAATTAAAAGCTAAACCTTGCAAAATTAGGAAACTAGCACCTAAACTTGCAAGATAAAAGCTATCCTATTAACAAAATTGAAAATATCGCAAAATCGTGGACAAAGATCAAACCTAATCAAAAATGGAACATATTGCAAGAATTGTAAGCAAAATCAATTAACGCAATTAGACATATCGCAAAAATTGTAAGCGAAATCAATTAACTAACACACTTGAACATATTGCAAGAATTGTAAGCAAAATCAATTAACTAACACAATTAAACATATTGCAAAAATTGTAAGCAAAATCAACTAACACAATTGAATGAATTAGTACAAAATCAGGAGCAAACTTATCATAAAATTAAATGCCAAACATCAACATCACATGACAAGTTTCGGATCAAAAATTGCACAAGAAAATTCACGCGAAACCGCACAAAATATACGAATCAAGAATGAAATTGACACATATTATTTCCATCAGTTCTGAACATGTGAAAATATCACTAATCAGCCAAAAACATATCAAGAATACATAGTAAAAAATTTTTGGGATTTTTTTGCAAGAAATTTGGCATGCATATGGGTTCAAATAGCAAGAATGCAGGTGCAATTAGCAACAAAATTCAAGAAACTAAAAAAACACATGGAAAATCTATGCTACCCGGCCCGAATCCACGGATCTGATGGATCTGGATCTCCAAAACGCTTCAGAAGCGTTGGATTGATCCGGATCCAACAGGATCTTGATCACACGGCTACCAGTAAGAGAAAATGGACCGGGTTTGGATCAACCCGGTCCAAAGGCTTATATAAAAGGGTTAGTAACCCGGTTTGCTCATTTCTTCACGCGTTTCTCTTTCTTCTCCTTCTCTTCTCCGCCGTTCGGTCTTAGCAAACCCTAAACCTAGCTTCACAAATTCTACCCAGAATCTGCTAATCCATGGCTTAATCAATTCCTACTATCAGTCTAGGCATGAATCCGTCAAAAACAAACGGTTTTATCCGTTGAAACGATGTGAATCTTCGCGTTTTGGTGCTCGTTCGAACCATTCGGATTCTTTGTGTTCTTGGATGAAATCTTTGTGAAAACTTCGAGGATTCACTCTGATTCACACTCGTTGTGAATCTTGAAGTGTTTCCTGCCCTTTTTCAAACTGTTTTCGTGTTAGGGTTTGAGTTTTGGATCGGAATAGTTCGAACGTTCCACGGATTCACATCGTTTGAGGTTCGGTAATGGTTTTTTCAACGTGATTAGAGGAAGTTTGAGAGTTACCTGAGTTTGTTATTCGGAGATTTTGGTCCGTTCTTCTGATTCTTTGGTTCGGATTCTCACTGGTAAACTTTCCTTCTTCTTCTCTGACTCAACGCTGTGAAATCCTTCGCTTCTTTCCCTTTTTCTTCTCTGATCTCACGCTGTGATCGCGTTTGCAGCGCGCTACCTCCGGTGGCGTGCTCGCGTTTGGATTGCAGCTTCACCAGTTCAATGATGAAGATTCTTGTGAATCTCTGAGAACTTGCTGGAAAATTCGTATGAATTTGCTTCCATTTTGATCCCCTGTGTTGAATTCAGAAGCTGAATTGAAGCTTTCTGTGGAACGGTTCTGAATTGGCTTTGATTCTGAGTTAGGGTTTGTAGAAATTGTTCATTGTGTTCTTGAGGTTTTTGTGAGTCTTGTGATTTTGATCTGTAACTGCCAAGAGAGAGAATGTGAAATTTGTTTGTTGAAGTGGCGCGTGAATGTGATTCTCCTTCTGACACTGTGCAGTGGTGGCCTTTTATAGGCTGCCACATGTGCCTCTGAGCCAATAGAAACATGACACCTGGACCTGGCAAGCTGGCGTGGCAACCTGGACTGAACTTGTAAAATCTCATGAAGGGCCATTCTGCAATTTTTAAAACTCAAGGACTGAAATGCAAAAAATAAAAATTTGGACTGTTTTGAGTAAAAAAAGAAAATTGGACTGACTTGAAAATTAAAAGGTATTTGGACTAATTTGCAAAAAAACATAATATTTGGACTGAATTGCAATTTCTAAAAATGTTTGGACTAAAATGCAAAAATAATAAAATTGGTTAAAAATGTAATTTGAAAGCAACGTAAAGTGAAACATTTAAAAAATGACAAAATGGACTAAAATGAACAAACTACCAAAAATGAGGTATTTTAAAATACCTCTCTGCCCAAAATTCAAATAATGTGAAAAGACTAAAATGCCCTTGGGGCAAAAACGACTCAAACTGACTCAGACTGACTCAGATGCAAAACTAAGACGATTTTTAAACAGAATTTGATATATGATTCATGCAAACAGACAGAAAAGACTCAGGGACAAACTGCAGGGACTGAAAATGGGTTCCTTTGTAGGAAATGGCCAAAATACCCTTTTGTATGATTTTATGCAAAAAATTCAAAAGACTGAAGCAGTAATGTATGCAGTTGAAGCACAGTAGGAAACACGGTGGATTTGAAAGCATTGGAAAATAACAGAGGAATTTGAGTGAGTATTTTTAGGTCCAAAATGAGGGTATGACAATATCTCATTTTGATTTGTTCAAAAATAAAATAAAATTATGATGCAATGCAAATGACCCTATTTTATACTATGTCTAAGGCATGTAAAACTTTAGAAATGGTCCTGATGTTTTCTGATTTCAACATGATAAAAATGTAAGACACCAATTTTTTGAATGTTTGCCGAGATTTACCTGTAGACTCAAATGTGGACAGTTCACTGCTAGTGGATTCAATCCAATAGCACATTTTCTTCAACATGAAGGATTAATGTTGGCCGTAACTCGTAAGGATGGCAGTAGTATGGTGTTTATGGTTGGTGAGATAGCACATATATATCAAATTGTTGTTTTGTGTGTGAGATGAGCAATTTTCCAACACCCCGGTCATAAGTTTTATTAATAAACTGACTTCTCTTCACAAATGAAGGAGATCAATATGACACAAAACATATATATAATTGACCTATTTAAATTTTATACTAAGTTAAAAAACTGACCCTGTAAATTTGCCTAAAAATTATATTTTGTCAACTCTTTACCCTTATTTTCTTTGTTAATATGCATGTGCATCAACTTTTGATAGCCAATCCTCTCAAAAAGAAAAAACTTAGTTAGCCAATTAACATACACGTCTCATCAAATTCGTCATTATTCAGGAATTAAGAAAGTTAAAGTTACCCCTAATAAAAAAAAAGTAGTTAGATATTACAACAACAACAACCAAACCTTATCCACTAAGTAGTTAGATATTATAGACCAAATTTTGGATCTATTTTCCTTTTTAGACTCTAATATGTGATTGATCTATTTCTTTTTTATCTTTAATTTAGTCGATAAGATAATAATAAAAGGGAAAAAGGATAGTGAAATATTAAAAGTGTTTAATAGTTTTTACGTAAGCGATAAAAGTGTTTAATTAGTATTTGTAATTTAAAAGACCAAATTTAAAAGATATTACAATATAACGAACTTAAATGAAACCAAAAAATTGATGATTAAAATGTCTAATGTTTTTAACTTAATGTATCATAGTTCTTGTTCAAAAAAAAAAAAGCCTTAATGTATCATAGTTGAATGAAAAAAAAAACGTAGAGATCAAATTGAAAACTAAAAATAACTTAAGAGATTAAAGTCTAATTTAGCAACAAAAAAAAAAAAAAGTTATAGAAATTTTCTTAATCACATATACTATATATATTTATACATATGGTGTTTTTTTTTATTTGTGTGTTATTATATTTCAATTTCAGATAATTTCGACTGCTTAATTAACAATAATAGAAATTTTAAAATTATATCAAGTTCTTTTCCACATGAATCAAGAAATACTACAAGAAACTTGCCATTTAGCAATGGCAGAAACCGTTGGTAAATGTCTCAAAAGCCATTGGTATAGGTCATAAAACTTATACCAACGCTCACCTGCTACCGTCTAGGATACAATGCTTATACCAACGGCAAGAATGTCGTCCCAATAGCTTATACCAACGGAAAATTAGCTTGATGCTATAAATTTTGGAGCTATAGCAACGACATTTTACACCTATTAAATAGTTTTAGTCAACCTCCATCTAGGACCAAAATGTCCGTTGCTATAGGTTCTCTTTTTTTTTAAAAAAAAAATAAAATAAAATTCACCCTAATATAAATATTTTTTAATAATAATTAAATTTTCACAATAATTCATGACAAAAAAAATAATATATTCGGCTATACTTTTTTATTGCACTACACAAAATTTAAGGTAACATCAAAGAAAATTTCAATTATATGATCAAAGTAGTAAGTCTTACAAACATATCAAAATAACAAAATAATGTCAATTTTATATAATAACCAACACAAAAATAGATACTACATCAACAAAAACACTAGATGAACCTAAACATATCCAAGATAATTTTTTTTGCTAATCTTCCTCTCTTCCATCTTCATCACTGCATCGACTTGAAGAATTTATCTGGTTTGGAGTACTAGCACCATTTGTGGCCTATTAAAAATAAAAATAAAATATGTTACAAACTCTACTTAATTCATGTTATCATAATATACGATATCTGAACTCGAAAAGTAAAATATCAATTATATAATATACCTGTTTTGCAGCTTTTATAATATCATTCAAATCTTTTTGAGATAATCGATTTTGTATCACTGACATCATATTTGCCATAAACACATTTGTCCTCTCTTGACTTTCTCGCATTTTCTTAAGTTCATCCCTCAATTCTTGATTTTCAGACAAAGTAGCTTTTGATTTCTTAGGTTTGGGAATATTGCCTATACAACGCACATGTCCCCTCTTTTCAGCTCCTTTTACTCGGGAATAAATGTCATTCTCCCAAGGCATATATGACTTTGTGTCCCAACCGATTGAGAAGTTTCTGCCTCATTATTATGTTTGTTTAGTTCTTCCTGAAAAATTATAAGATATATAGATTATAAGGATACATTTTAAAAGAGAATTCATTAATATGACAATCAAAACAATTGAAAAGGGTCACTTTTATGTCATAATCATAACAAAAATGTTCATTAAAATAGAACATTTGAACATAATTCATAACAGAATTCAAAACAGAGTTCATTAATTTAAAACAAAATTCAGAACATAATTAAATTAGAACAACTGAACTAGAACAATTAAAACAGAATAAGCAGGATCAAAGTAATGGTTGTGGATGGTCATTCGAATAGGGGACCGCTCATTCGAATATATCAGTTATTTGTAACAACTAGTTCAATTTTACCAACAATAAAAACACACAACATCATGACAAGAAAATTCGAAATGAGGCCAATATAAATAACAAAATTCCCCACCTGAATGACATCATAAAAATCATTCAAAGGGAACTAACTGAACTATACTTGCAAAACAAACTTCAAAACAGAATTTAGTCAGAGCAATTGAACCGAAACAATTGTTACAGAACAATTAAAATTGAATAAGCAAGTCCAATTTTATGTCACAATCAGAACATATTTCAGAACAATTAAAACAGAACAATTGATCCAGTTTCAATTCTTACGATCATAATTCAAATTTATACAACATTCAATTTTATACAACAGACGGGGATCCTGTAACACTCTAATTTCTATTTTATCATTTTTGATTGTTTTTAAATAGTTTATTTAATTTTAGATGATTTATGTGGTGTTGGATATTTGGTTATTTGATTAATGTTATTTATATAATATTGGGAGGTTATTTATTTATTTAATAAAATGAGAAGGAATAATATTTATTTAGAATTATGGGGGTTGTTGAGAATTAATAGTAATTAGTGGGAGTTAAATGAAATGAAAGGGAGTTAAGGAAATAAGGGGGAGTTAGGAAAATAGTAAGTCAGAATAACATTTCACGTATCAGTAAAAAGAAAAACAAGAGCTTTGGGAGAAAAGGGAGAAAACCTAGAAGAGGCTAAGAGAAAAGGGAGAAAATTAGAAGAGGCTATGAGAAGAGGGAGAAATCGGATTTTGCTGTAGCTTTTTTGTTCTTCTTAATTCAGGTAAGGGTGAGGCTAACTTTCAACTAATATTATATATGTATAATTTCTGAAATTGGATTAAAGTTGTGTTCTTGAGTTAGGGTTAGAAAAGCATGATGAATTGTTAAGTTGTTGTTGAATCTGTTGTTGAATTGTATGATTCTATGTTGTTTTGGGTAATACTTTGTATATCGAACCTATAAACGTTGTGGCAAATCAATTTGGGTGATTGGGGGATCAAAATTGGGTTTTTGGATGAAAAAGGTTTATGAAAATCGCAAGTTTCTTTGAACTGCCCAGATGAGAAATCATGTCACGATTTTGGCAATCATGTCACGATTTTGGGCAATCATGTCACGATTTTGGCATCACGTCGCGATTTGGCTAGGCAGAATGACATTTTTAAAACATCAAGAAATTGTGTCACGATTGACCAAAATCACGTCGCGATCCTGGGCGAATTCTATAGTAACTTACATTGTTTTATTGAACCAGTTAAGCTTATATATGAAGAAGAATGTTATAATTGGATGTAAATTCATATGAATTGATGTAAATGCATACATGAATAATATAATTGTATGTGCTTGTTGTTGGTTTCCGTCGATGATGTTGTTGAGTCGTGTTATCCAAGTTGGGGAGTGTGTCGTAAGTAAATTAGGCACAGTTGTTGTTGTTGAGTTGTCGTGGTGAAAGTCATACGTAACGTATGCATGGTTGGTTGGTGGTTGTTGTCGGTGTTGTCGTGTTGTATGTTGATATACACAATTGGAGTCTGTTGTATAGTCTAAAAGTGGTGAGGACTTCGGTCCTGGAATGCGGTGAGGACCTCGGTCCTGGAATGCATTGTCATTCAAAGCGGTGAGAGCTTATGCTCTGAAACGCCTTGTCGTTCAAAGCGGGAGGACTCGTGTCCTGGAACACTTTGTTGTTCAAAGCGGTGAGGGCTCTGCCCTGTATTTTGGTACCACATGCATATTGCATTAGTTGTTGTTGTCGTTGCATCGTTGTAGTCGTTGAGTTGGTCGAGTTGATGTTGTCATTGGTTGAGTAGTTGTTGATGTTGATGAGTCGTTGAGGTTGAGGTGGTTGTTGAGTTGTTGTCGATGATGTGGTTGATTGCTTAATATAAATCAAAGGTTGCAAATCTAATGTGAAATGAAGTAGTTGTTGATGATAATGTTGATGCTTTTGGTGTTGTTGTTGTAAATCAAATATGAATGATATAGTTGCTGTTGATAAATGTTGATGCCATGTATATATGGATTTAGTAATGTTTGTTGCTATGATTGTTGTTGTTTTAATTCAAGTTGATGAATTATATATATATATATATATATATATATATATATATATATATATATTATTTTTGATTGTGAATCTCACCCCTTCTGTTGGAATTGTCGCCTTGTGGGCAAATGCAGATCTCCAAGGCTAGTAGGATGTTGGCTCAAGTGTCTTAGGGCTCTGATATGTAGCGGGATGGGGAAAATGTTGTTTTGTTTCTTTCATTCCTTATGTATCATATGTTGAACCATTATGTTGGATATTTAATTTGCTGGATGGCATTTATTTTGTTGAGGCCTTTGTGCCAAGAATCGTTGGAAAATAATTATATGTTTGAAGAATATTTCCGCTGCAGATTTTATAATGATGTTGGAATTAAATAGTTTTTATTCTATTTAAATAATTTTGAAAAGCAGTGTGACATGCCCGTTTGTTGATAACTCTGATTATATATTTATTATACGTTGTTTTGGGAAACGGGGTGTTACAGATCCAATTTCATTGATTTAACATATCGTTTCAGTATAAGTTATAGAATCAAAAAAGGTATGAACGAAAGAAAGTCTTACTATAAATCTATAAAAACAACCCGAATCACAAACAAATTGACAAAATCCAAGAAAGAAAAATCAAAACCTTAACAGATAGGCATTCAAATTGTGCATACATAAAAACAAGAGAAGGAGAGAAAAAGAGTCTTGAACCTGTTTGTAGCAGCCAAGTGAGATGAGCTAAGTGAGCAACAGGCCGAGCGAAGTGAAGGATTTAGGAACCTGTTTGCGGCAGCAAAGTAAGATTAGCGATAAGCTGATCGAAGTGAACTGATGAGTGAAGGTTTTGGGAATTAGATTGATGAAGTGAAGATTTAGGGCAAATGAATTTAGAAATTAGAAAGGGGAAATTAGATTAGGAACCGATTTGGGGACCTGTTTGGGAGTTAGATTGATGAACGATGAATGGATTTTTGGTATGAGTGATTGCTGATTGATGGGTGAATGAGGAAAAACTTGAGTTTTGTTATGTATCTGTTTGTTATAACAATAATGAACGATGTGAGGGAGAAAGTGGTGTATCTGTTTGTTATAATAATAATAATAATAATAATAATAATAATAATAATAATAATAATCTATCACAGTATATAATTGGGAGCAAGAATGTTCTATTGTTTTTGTTATTGAAAAGATAAAAAAATTATTTTTTTAATAAAGAATTTTTATTATATTTGTTATTTTTTTTAAAAATGTTATATTTGTTATATTATTGTTAAAAGATTAACATATTTGTTACCTATAATAATGAAACCGTCGTATCTGAAAAATTAAAGTTTGTTTTTTTTAATAACAAACTTTTGCTACATATAAGTGAGAGTAGAAATTATATATATAAGACTGTAATGTTGTTGCAAATTTAAGTGCAAATTAGAATAACAAATCTGATGGCAACAATAAAAGACTCTATGAATATTCAAAAAGAAGAAAGAGTGGAAGATTCTTTTGAAAAAAGTGAAGGAGAAAGAGAAATAGTTGAAGAAAAAGTGTTTCTTAACCTATAACAATGGAGTATTGAAACATCAGTTGCTAAATTTTATCTATATCAACTCTTTTTTCTGCAGTTGCTAAAAGTGACCGTTGATATATGGCAAATTTTTTGTAGTGAAACTTATGTCATTTTAATAGCAATAACTTATTCAATACAACATAAAAAACATAAACATCAACAATACAAACAACAATAAAATAACAAACAGGAAGATTAGTCATGGATATTCATCATACATAACTCTACTAGAAAGTTTGGATGCATATATGACTATCTTTTACAACAAACTTAACTAATAAAACAACGACAACAACTATAAATAAAAAACTATAAATAACTCTACTAGTAGGATAGATAATAGAAGTAGACATATTATTTTTTACGGCAGATGTTCATGTTCCGGTGCTCGTTCTTTTTCTCTTTTGTTTCAAAGAGACGTTTACACTTGTCACACTTGATTTTCGCACCATGTACATCCTTCATATGGTCATTTAGACCATCCTCATTATCAAATGAATCCCCACATACATCACAATCTATTTTCTTTCGTGCTACTGTAGTAGTGTCGGTGTTATTGCTTGGGTCGTAATCGGTGTTGCTGTTGTTCGTGTTGTTGCCTTGGGAGACGTTGCTTGTAGGAGCCATTCAACAAACAATTTTTTGATAACAACACAAATATAAACTAAAATATACAATGTAAGTTTGGTTTTTTCATCAATTCTATTACTAAGTCTTTATAGTACAATATGAACAAATATGCATGAATGAGAAGTTATGAGACAAAATAAAATAAATAAATTAAATAAGTAATTTTCAACACACAAATTTAATGGATACATTTATATCATTCATAGTTGGAAGTTGGAACTACTTATAAATCATATGAGTTTCCCCTCAAAAGCAAAATCATATAATTTTAGTGTATAAATACATTTTGAATGATAAAGAAGTTTGGAAAACCAAATAAATACGTATGCATTCTTTCAATCAAATTTGTATGAAGATAATCAAATATTATAAATTTTATCCAAAAAGAAGTTGAAGAAAATCATTTACTAATAAACTCAAAATTTGGATATTTATTAAAGAAGTTCATTTACTAATATTTACAAAAACATCCGAGTTTAAACATTGAAAGCCAACTTTTAAAAAAATAAATAATAAATAGGAAAATTATTAAGAAAAGTTCAAATCCATCGTCTTAACAAGAAACTCTACCCCACATTATGTGAAAGGTTGTGAGGACAAACATCGATTGAAATGTATTTTTTGTGGTAACAAACTTTAAGAAATCTATGAATTTGAGAATACATAAATTAAGATAAGAATCATACATAAATTACTTGAAGATGACAAATATTAGATGCATTTCTTCAATCATTAACCAAATTTAACATAAAATCATTTAAAATTTAACTTCGATAAGTAGGAAAATCATTTTTTTGCCAAACCTAGTTTTTGTAACTTAATTCAAAAAAAATTAGTTTTCAATGAATAATGGTGTGATAAGAGGAATTAGGAACACCTTTTTATATATTAGCATCAAATATGTAGTGAAAAATTATTTCTTTCAACCTGAAAAAATAAAAAATATACAATAACTTTAGTATAAATGAAGAATAAAAAAACCTTAGTACAGATGAATATGATAGTATCAATAACATCATGATGGAAACACTCAAAGATTGAGAAGAACTATCAAATGTGTAGAATGAGGAGAAAATGATTGTGGGATAAGTGATGCATATAAAGAGTGGGAGTGGATATGAAAAATTATGCACTAAGCTTTTTAGAGGTGCCATATAGACACAACCCTAACATTAAAATGAGTCAAGTTTAGGATAGATAGATATATAGATAGAAGATAGATGTGGCTCTCTTTATAGTGTTATATGTCTCTCTTTCTAGTTCATGAATAAAACCTGAAAATAAAATAGCAAAAGAGACAAAACTTCATTATTTGTCTAAGAAAATAATGTAATCTCTAGATATGCTCTTCTACACTATATATATGTGCATATAACAACTTGTTTTTGAGAGAATATATCGACCAATTTATTGATTGAAAATGTAAATCTAAGAACAAAACTAAAAGGAAAGAAAGGAAAAAGGAGAACCACCTCACCTTAGCAAAGGAGAAAAGCGGAAATGATCATGGATGTAGAGGTTTCAATCATGTACATACAACATCAGGGAAGATTTTATTAGAGGACCGCCTCCCTCCTTGCCCACAAATCCAATCTTCCTCTTCCAAGATGTAGATGCCATAGCCGGTGGTGCGACGAGATCTGTCCTCCACACCACCAGAGCCTGAACCGTCGGCGGATCCTTTCCGGTCGGTGGTTTTGAGCGTACGTTTCTGTAACGCACTGGTGGGCTTGTCCACCATTCGTGTAGATCTTCAGGTTGAAGCTTGGAGGTGCTCGTTTGGTTCTGTAAAACCCTCTGGAGTCGTTTTCATTTCAGATCTGGCTATGCAGGTGTTCGTGAAAGACGCTGGTGTTTTTCGTTATGCACTGTTGTTGCTTTGTGTTGCTTTTTGGTCTTTGGTATCCTGGTTCCGCTCCAGATTTGCTGAAATCTACAAGATCCAAAGGTTTGGGCGCATTTGCAGCTCTAAAGTTTTGTTCGCTGCACATAGGTTTGTTGGGCTCGAAAGGGTTGTTTATGCTGCTGTATTTTGTTTCAGGAGTCGTTGGTTCATGAATCTATCGGTGTTGGCCGTTGATTCTTACACCATTAAAAATATATCCCAGTCATCCTTTGATTGACTGACATGGGATTGTATGAACTCGAAAGAGCCGTTATTGATTGTTCTCATAGTTGCAGGGAGTTGATGGTACGTGAATCGTTTTCGTGTTGACGATCGATTCATTCGCCAACGTTTTAGACCCACTTGGTTCATTTGTTTGAAATCTTTAGGGTTGGATCCATTTTATGAATTTATTTTTTTATGCTTGCCCACTAGGTTTGTTGACTGGGTCAAGTTTATGTCCCTCCGATTTTTACTTGTAATTTTTCTCCTTTTTTAATAATATATATGAGCAATTGGCAACAAATTAGAGTAGGGTGCCTACTTAGTTGGACACTATTCTTTTTGATGTTATTTTGCTCTTGGTTTATAAAAAAAAAAAAAAAGGAAGATTTTATTAGAAAAAGTAAAACGTCAATTTTAGAGTTTCTCATCCTATAAATGAAATTTATTTGGTTAGCATAATAATCATTTTTAATATTCTTAAAATGTTAGGACTGGCTTTTCAATTTTTATTTTATTTTTGCTAAGACATTTGATTAATGTATAAAACCAAACAAACTATTTTTTATTACAAACAAAAAAGAATTTGATTAGTCTATAAGCTTTATACGTGGACATACAAAATTAATAATCATCTTTAAACATCTTTATCTAATTTCAACATAATTGCACATTATTATTTATTTATTTATTAAATAGAATAAGCTTCTTTAGAGGTGCCACATAGGCACAATCTTAACATTAGAATGAGTCATATTTAGATTACAAAGATAGATGGATAGATAGAAGATAGATGTATATGATAGATAGATGGGAGGAAGAATCTCTTATATGTTATTTTCTCAATATAACCTTTCAAAAAAACCTAAGGTTGTACTTAAATGAAAAAAATTATAAGTGGATATTGTATCAAGATCACAATTTTTTAGTCAATTAAATATTTTTTTAATAATGAAATCAAATCTATATAGTCTTTTAAGTATAACATGTCGTTGTAAAGGTTAATTTTTCTTCAAATTCATAAAGAAATAATATTCGGGATTTATCATTGTCTCTGATAAAATCAAATAATAAAAATATTATAATAAAAAATAATAATAGTTAACCGTATTTTTATAAAACCCGTGCATATATAAGAGATTCTCGAAAGAAATACTCAATTGTTGAGTTACGAGTCCACCTCAATTTTTTTATAACCTCAATTTTTAAGTACAGATTCTCGATATAAATAAAATAAACGAAGATTTTTCTTTAAAAAACAAAATAAATAATTAAATATAGAAGATAACAGTTATCACTACATACAAACTAAATTCTAAAAATAAAATAATTAATTTTAAATTATCATTAAAAGTTATTGAATTTGGTCTACATCATTTTCTATTTAAAACAATGGCAATACAAATTAAATAAGATTAATTATTTATTTTGAAAATATTAGTTATGATTAAAAACATATACTTACATGAGCTACCATTTCTCACCGACTTCTCGAGTAGTAAGGATGCAACAAAATTGAAAATAGAAGCCTCGTTTATCATCTTACCCTAGTTCACATGAGAAAACAAAATCCAAATTAATTCATAAATATAGAATTCCTTAATGTAGTCAAATCAACATTAAGGAATAAAAGAAAGGAACAAAAAAGTTAAAAAAAAATAGACTAACAAATATTATATCTATGAAAAAAGTAAGGCTAAACTGTTTGATCAATTTAAGCCAAGAGATTATGAAGCAAATTATCAAATGCAACAAAGAAATTTGAGATTAGTGTTGGTTAAATATGTGAGAAGGAAATATGAAAATTAGGATGATTTAAAGTATAACATCTTTTCAGGATCTACTCGGGTACGTAAGCAAAAAACATTGTCTTTCTAAATCAACAAAATACAAGAAACATTTTCTTTCCCTCTTTATTTACATTTAATTTTTTTTTGCAAGCAAATAATAATTTAATTTTAGCACAAAAATAAATAAAAACAAGAGGTTCCTATAAAGTACTATAGACGTTTAGGGTGCTAATACATTCACTTTACGTAACCAACCCACGAACCTTTAATCTCTAAAATTTAGGGTTTATTCGAACTTTTCTCCTTTTCCTTGGAAAAAATAAAGGCTCGGTGGTGAACTAAAAATTACGGGTTAAAGCTAATCGATAGCTTGATATCTGAAAATAACCGCGCAAGTCCCTAAATATTTTTCAATACTACTTTTGGTCCTTATTTGTAAGTTATATTTTGTATTTCTTTAATAAAATTGTGCAGAAATGTATAGAATATTGTAAAAATCTTTTCAATTTTTTTTAACAAAACATAAATTAAAATGAATTTTAGAATAGATTCTTATAATATTATAAATTTTTCTACAAAAATTTATTCAAAAATATGAATTCTACATATAAGTTTACTTTAATGGACGAACCAAAAGTGAAGATGTTTGGGGACTAAAAGTTGAAGAATTTGTTTAGAGGAACTAACACAAAAACTTAACATATTTATAGAGATCAAAAACATATTTAACCCAAAAATTTAAATAGATCAATTTTTTTTTGTCGTAGGTTGGTACATCAAGCGCGTATCTATAGAACCATGCATCCATTAAGAGCTAAGCTCATCCTCACATTAAGCTTTACCACATGATGGCATGCTGTCATTACGTAATTTTCTGGACTTATTTTGACATTTTGATAGAGTTCACAAGCAATTTGAAGTGCCCAGGGGTGTTAAAAGCAAGAAATTATGAAGAGCTGGAAGCAACAAATCGTGTCACAATTTCTGGTGCCGTGATGCGATTTTCTTGGCAGAGAGGTATGTTGTTTAGAAGGTAAAATCGTGATACGATTCTCTGGATCGTGACGCGATTTTAAGAAGGATCTGGAACACAATTTAGGGTTTAAGGCAAATCGTGACGCGATTCGAAAAACGTTGCGCGATTTTGGCTTCAGAAAATATTTCCTATTTAAGCAGAAGTTGGTTTCAGAAACAAGGGTTATGAATCTTGGAGAGTAAAGTGCGATTTCAACATCCAGAGGACTGCAAAGAGGCGATTTTTGTCATCTCTTACCCGGTTTATGTATGTTTTTATCATTCCATTGATTATGTTATTTGTAAACACTATTATGAGTAGCTAAATCTCTTAGAGATTGGATCCGAGATGAATTTGTGTAAAGCCTATTTGAATTATGTTGTTGTGATGAAACTCTATTTATTGTTAATGATAATCTAGTCTTTATTCAATTCAATTGTTCTTAATGCTTTTTATATCTTGATCACATATAAATATGATTTCGTGAGAATGAATGACTACTGACCCTAACTTTCAACTTAGACCTAATTGAATTGTTCTAATAAACATGGTTAGTCTAGGAATGGATAATCGTTTATTAGTGATATTAGGTTAACGTGCTTAAACCTTCAAGAATTATTAGACCACCTAAGGAATTAGGGTCTGTAGTTTAAGAGGAGGGTCATAATTCAAGGGATTGATTAGGGCTATTTTGTTAACTATCGTGGGGCTAGAAAATCATTAATAGGAATAGAGTACAATAACCAACTAGGGGAAACATAGAGGTTTCGACGATCCGATCTCATCTCTCTCCATTCTTTCTTAATAAACTTTATCTTTTTGTTATTTATTTTGAAAACAAACCAAATATTTTGCCTAATGGCAAAACAATATAACTTTTATACATCCTATTGCGTAACCAAAATTAACTATTGTGATCAAAAACAATCCTCGTGGGAACGATATTTTTACTACTTCGATAGTATTTGGTGCACTTGCCAAACTTCTATCAAGTTTTTGGCGCCCAAAACCGCGCCACGTTTTTCGAATCGCGTCACGATTTGCCTTAAACCCTAAATTGCGTTCCAGATCCTTCTTAAAATCGCGTCACGATCCAGAGAATCGTATCACGATTTTACCTTCTCAAAAACATGCCTCTCTGCCAAGAAAAACGTATTTGGCGTCGTTGCCGGGGATTGTTGATTTATTTCAATAAGACAATTTAGTTATGATTTAGGATTTCTGCAATTTATTTTTCTGTTTTTAAATTTTGTTATTTCTGATTGTGCAGTGCTACTAAGATATTTTGCTGTTTATGCGAGGTAGACTGAGCAAAGACGATCTTTAATTCGATCTGGAGATAGAAAGGACAGCAAGAGCTAATCGGAAAGTTGTCCGGTTGTCAAGGTCAGTTCCACCAATCGAAAAAGGGCGGGCACCGAGTCCTGCACCATCTTTGAAGTCTATTTCTCCTGAACCAAGTATCATGGGAGATCCTGCACCAAGACCTAAGTTGGGAGACTACGGATTAGCTACTCACCGTGGTCAACTGACACACACTTTCCGTCCTGCCAACCCTGCTGCTTTTGACATCAAGAGCACTGTTCTGAATGGGTTGAGAGATAAGCAATTTGATGGCACTGAAGCCATGAGCCCACATGAGCACCTGAGTCGGTTTGCGGAGACTTGTGAATTTTGTGTACCTCCAGCTACTGTTACTGATAGCCATAAGAAGCTGCGGTTATTTCCTTTCACCTTGACAGGAAGAGCTAGAGATTGATTGTTGACCATACCAAGTGGTACCATTCAAACATGGGAGGAGCTCGAGCTGAAGTTCCTAGAGAAATACTTTCCTATGTCTAAGTATTGGGATACGAAGATGGAGATTCAAAATTTCAAGCAAGGGGATGTTGAATCTTTATATGATGCATGGGAGAGATTTACTTTAATGTTGAAGAGGTGCCCAAATCATGAACTTTCTGAAAAGCAATACCTCCAAATCTTCACTGAAGGCTTGACACACAACATTAGAATGTTCTTAGATACCTCAACTAGTGGTAGTTTGAAGAACAAGACCGATCATGAAGTCGAAGCCCTAATTGAAAGGATGGCTCAAAACGAGTACCATGATAATGCGGAGAAGAAGAAAAAGGGAGTATACGGGGTAAGTGACACCACTTCTATTCTAGCTAACCAGGCAGCCATGAACAAGCAAATTGAAGCTCTAACTAAGGAGTTTCAAGGTTTCTCTTTGACCAACAAGCAACAAGTAGCTGCAGTTAGATGTGACTTATGTGGAGAGGGACATGCAAATGGAGAGTGTGTACCGGAAGGATTTAGTGAGGAGGCAAACTATGTGAATTTTCAAAGGCAAAATCCTTACTACAATCCAGGTTTTAACAAGCATCCCAACTTGAGTTATTCTAACAACAACACTCTCAATCCTTTACTTCCAAATCCTCAACAACAACAACCGAGGAAGCCTTCATCTCTTGAGGAAACAATGATGAATTTCATGAAGATGACTCAAGGAAACTTTGAAGAGATGAAGAAGAGCCAAGAAGCGGAAAGAAAGAACAATGAAGCTTCAAGAAAGTTGCTTGAGACTCAAATCGGGCAAATGGCTAAACAATTGGCTGAACAAAGCAAGGGAGAATTCTCAGGTAATACTAAAGATAACCCTAAGAATGAAACTTACAATGTGATTGAACTTAGGAGCGAAAAGGTTCTAACACCTTTAGTTCCAAAAGTTAAGAAAACTGTTGATAAAGTTGTAGTGAAAGAGGTAGAGATAGATGTTGAAGTTGAGAAAGAAAATGATGAGGAAGTAGTTGAAAAGAACTTTAATGAGGGAGAAGTTGAAAAAGAAAATGATCAAGGCGAAGTTGAAAAAGAAAAGAAGGAAAAATCAAAGGGAGAAAAAAAGTGAGAGATCGATACATGAAGACTTAATCTTGAGGAAGTCTAGGAGCCAAATTTTGAAAGATGGTGATAAACCACAAGTTGTTCCATCTTATGTAAAGCTTCCATACCCTCATCTAGCCAAAAAGAAGAAGAAGGAAGAGGGACAATTCAAAAAGTTCATGGAACTTTTCTCACAACTTCAGGTGAATATTCCTTTTAGTAAAGCACTTGATCAAATGCTCGTTTATGCTAAGTTTATGAAGGACTTGTTAACCGGTAGAAGAAAGCCAAAAGATGATGAAAACATTGCTCTTTCAGAGAATTGTAGTGCTATCCTCCAAAATAAACTTCCACCCAAGTTGAAAGATCCAGGTGCCTTCACTATTCCTTGTTCCATAGGACCTCTTGACATTGGTAGAGCTCTATGTGATTTAGGGGCAAGTATCAACTTAATGCCTCTATCTATGATGAAGAAGCTTGGATGTGGTCAACCAAAACCAACAAGAATGACCGTCACTTTAGCTGATTGGTCAATCTCTTATCCTTTTGGTGTTCTTGAAGATGTGCTAGTAAAGGTTAATGAGCTAGTATTTCCTGCTGATTTTGTTATTATGGATATGGCTGAAGATGATGAGACACCACTCATTCTAGGAAGACCTTTCCTTGCAACTAGTCGTGCTTTGATTGATGTTGAAATGGGGCAGCTTATGTTGAGATTCCATAATGAACAAGTTGTGTTCAATATCTTTGAAGCCATGAAGCATATAGCCGATAATCCTAAGTGTTACCGCATTGATGTTGTTGAAGAAATAGTTGAAGACGATTCTCGTGAACCTCAACTAACACAACCTATGGAGAAAGCACTTGTTAATTCTATGGAGAATTGTGACCATGATGAAGATCTTGAGGTGAAGGAGTGTGTAAAACAACTAGAGGCAAGCAAACAAGAAGTGGAACCGGTAAAAATTGAAAAGTTACTTATTGAAGAGAATAAGGGGGCGCACACTTTGATTGTTGAAGAGGAAAAAAATCCTGAATTGAAAGAACTTCCTTCTCACTTAAAATATGTCTTCTTAAGCAAAGATGCCTCTAAACCAGCAATCATCAGCAATACCTTGACACCTTTAGAGGAAGAAAAGTTAATGAGGGTGTTAAGAGGGAATGAAGGAACATTGGGATGGAAAATTTCTGATTTGAAGGGTATTAGTCTGGCTTATTGCATGCACAAGATTCATATGGAGGCTGAATACAAACTTGTGGTTCAACCTCAGTGAAGACTAAACCCAACAATGAAAGAAGTCGTGAAGAAAGAGGTTCTTAAGCTACTGGATGCAGGTATGATTTACCCTATCTCTGATAGTTCTTGGGTAAGTCCTGTTCATGTGGTGCCAAAGAAAGGAGGAATGACGGTGGTGGCTAATGAGAAAAATGAATTGATACCCGCCCGTACCGTCACCGATTGGAGGATGTTCATAGATTACCGAAGGTTGAATACCGCAACAAGGAAGGACCACATCCCGTTACCATTCATGGATCAAATGATAGAGAGGTTAGCTGACCAAGCCTTTTACTGTTTTTTGGATGGGTATTCAGGGTACAATCAGATTGCGGTGGGTCCGGAAGACCAAGAGAAGACTGCTTTCACGTGTCCATTTGGTATCTTTGCTTATAGGAGAATGCTCTTTGGGCTGTGTAATGCGCCGTCGACCTTTCAAAGGTGTATGCTCTCCATCTTCTCTGACATGATAGAGAAGAACATCGAGGTATTTATGGACGACTTTTTTGTGTTTGGTAAGTCCTTTGATCAATGCTTAATCCACCTAGATGTTGTCCTTAAAAGATGCACAGAAACTAACGTCATCTTAAATTGGGAAAAATGCCATTTCATGGTAAAAGAGGGTATAGTTTTTGGGCATAAGATAAGTGCTAAAGGCATAGAGGTGGATCAAGCCAAAATAGAGGTTATAGAGAAACTTCCCCCACCCGTTAATGTCAAAGGTGTAAGGAGTTTGTTGGGGCATGCTAGTTTCTACCGGCGTTTCATAAAAGATTTTTCTAAAATTTCAAAGCCCCTATGTAACCTCTTAGTCAAAGAAAATGATTTCAATTTTGATGATAAGTGTTTAAATGCTTTTTCTTTGATAAAAACCAAGTTGGTGACTGCACCAATAATCATTGCACCCAATTGGGATTTACCTTTTGAATTAATGTGTGATGCAAATGATTATGTTGTTGGTGCAGTCCTAGGCCAACGCAAGAACAAATTTTTCCATGCAATCTACTATGCAAGCAAGGTTTTAAATGAAAATCAAGTTAACTATTCCACAACTGAAAAGGAATTGCTTGCGGTAATATTTGCTTTGGAAAAATTTCGTTCTTATCTAATAGGCTCCAAAGTCATTATTTTTACAGATCATGCAGCTCTAAAATACCTTATGACAAAGGGGGATTCCAAGCCTCAACTGTTGAGGTGGATCCTCTTGCTGCAAGAGTTTGACCTAGAGATCCGTGACAAGAAGGGAGTCGAGAATGTGGTGGCTGATCACCTCTCAAGGTTGGAGAATAATGAGGTGACGAAGAAAGAAAAGGCCATTATGGCCGAATTCCCGGATGAGAAGTTGTTTGCTATTGGAGAAAGGCCTTGGTTTTCCGACATGGCGAACTATAAAGCCGGTAACATAGTTCCGAATGACCTTGATTCGGCACAAAGGAAGAAATTCTTCAAGGATGCAAACCACTATCTGTGGGATGATCCTTATTTGTTTAAGGTAAGGACTGACGGTTTGATTAGACGTCGTGTTGTAGATGAGGAGGCTAATAGTATCATGTGGTACTGCCATAGCTCAACTTATGGGGGCCACCATAGTGGAGAAAAAACAGCGGCAAAGATCTTACAAAGTGGCTTCTGGTGGCCCACTCTATTCAAGGACTGCCATGAATTTGTGTGGAAGTGTGATAAATGCCAAAGGACAGGTAACATCTATATGAGGAATGAGATGCCCCTAACTGGAATCATTGAAATAGAACCATTTGATTGTTGGGGCATCGACTTTATGAGACCTTTCCCTTCCTCTTACTCTTATCTTCATATTCTTGTTTGTGTTGATTATGTTACTAAGCGGGTTGAAGCGATACCTTGTGTTGCTAATGATGCCAGAACTGTTGTCAATTTTCTCCACAAAAATATTTTCACTAGGTTTGCAACCCCTAGAGTCTTGATCAGTGATGGGGGGAAGCACTTTTGCAATAATCTTCTTGAAAATGTGCTAAAAAAATATAACATCAGGCACAAAGTTGCAACTCCCTATCACCCACAAACAAGTGGTCAAGTAGAGGTTTCAAACCGTCAGCTGAAACAGATACTAGAGAAGACAGTTGCGTCTAATAGGAAGGATTGGTCTAGGAAGTTAGACGACACACTGTGGGCATATAGGACGGCCTTTAAGACTCACATAGGGCTCTCACCCTATCAATTAGTCTATGGGAAGGCCTGTCATCTTCCAGTTGAGCTAGAACATAAAGCATACTTGGCCATTAAGGCCTTAAATTTTGATCAAGAAGCGGCTGGTAAGAAAAGACTTTTGAAACTAACTGAACTTGAGGAGATGAGGCTTAGAGCGTATGAAAATGCGCTCATCTATAAAGCCCGGACTAAAAGGTATCATGACAAAAACTTAGTATCTAGGGATATTAACTCTGGGCAACTAGTTTTGTTGTATAATTCCAGGTTCAAGCTGTTTCCTGGAAAGCTCAAGTCAAAGTGGTCGGGACCTTTCTTGGTCAAAAGTGTATCACCTCATGGAGCTGTTGAGTTAATCACGCCGGAGGGTGATAGAAGCTTTAAAGTCAATGGGCAGAGAGTTAAGCCATATCTGGGTGGTGACCTACCAAAAGAAAGGGTAGGATTGGTGCTGAAGGACATCTAAGGGTCCTTGGTAGTTAGGCTAGTGACAGTAAAGAAGCGCTTTGTGGGAGGCAACCCACCATTTTAAGTTCAGGTATATTATTTTTCTTTCTTTTATTTTATTGTCATCAATATATAAAAAAAAAGATTTTTAATTCAAGAAGCAGGAAATTTTTCAAAACTCCAAGTGCAAACCCTGCCAAGATAAGTTGTGACACAATACTGATGTTGTGACACAACTATCTCCCTAAAAACTTTTGTTTAAAAAGAAGGTGAAGTTCAGATAAAACTCAATTTTTTCATTCTGCCTTCAAAATCGCATAACGGTACTGAAATCGTGACACGATTTTGAAGTCAACATAACTTAACTTTGACCTTCCAAAATCGTGTTACGATTCTAAAAATCGTGACACAATTTTCTTCAAAATTTTCAAGTTGCTCTCTGCCACAAAAATCGCGTTACGTCACCAAAAACGCGTCACGATTTTGGTGGTTTCTCAAAAAGTAACCGTTACATTTAAAAATTGCGTCACGGCAAAACCAAATGGTGACACGATTTTGCCTTTGCCTATAAAAGACCCAGCCATTTCCAGATTTTTTTCCACATCTTTTTTCCTACTGTTACTCTGCCAAATTTTTCCCTGAAACCCTAAGCCACGAAATTCATCTCCTTTCCATCAAATCTTCATCATACCAACACTTCCCCACACAAATTGAACCCACACAATCTTCATCTCTTAACCAATTTCCAACTTCCCATTACCTTTTCCACCAAAACCTCACATTTTCTTCACATAACCATGGCACCAAAGAACCCAACCAGAGCAGCCAAAGGAAAGAAAGTCGTAACCAGCCAATCCTCTAGCAAAAGAAAACGATCTGACCCTATACCCCCAACCAATGTTAAACGGTTTATTTCTAAGGAAGCGAGAGAAAGGTTTGAAGCTAGCTAGAGTTTTGAGGTAATAGGAGAGCGGAGGTTTGATGTTATTGAGCTTACAAAGTACCCCATCTTTGAAACTATGATTCAAGAGAGAGGGTGGGGAGAGTTAAACAACATGGTGCAAGACTCCAACAATAAATCTGTGATTATGGAGTTTTATGCGAATGCTCGCTATTCGGAAACAATGTATCAGGCTTACGTTCGGGGCAAAATTGTTGATTATAGCCCTGATGCAATAAATCATTTGTTAGGATTGACACCACCGGAGGTTTGAGAGGTGCAAAAGTTGACAGCCGAATTGAAGGACATGACCCAGAGGGATTGGGATGATTTGATTGTTAAGTTGTGTAGGCCTGGTGCGACTTGGAAGAGAGCAAGGATGCTCACATATGCTGAATTCTTACCCATTTTGAAGGCTTGGGCTTCTTTTGTTATCCAAACGCTTGAGAGCACTTCATGCATTTCTGAAATTCTTCTTAAGCGTGTTTTTACTGTGTCTGCAATCCTGGACCAAAAACCTATCAATGTCGGTTTTCTAATAGCCAACAACATTCACAAGATTGCAACCGGAAACAAAACAGTTTTGGGGCATAGGAGCATCATTACCTGGTTGTGTGAGAAGAAGTTGGTACAGCCGTTTGAGGGCGATTTGTACACTCCTAAGAGGAGGGTAACCCGAGCACTTGGATTGATGAGGATGATATGTGTGATATTTGAGCTATTGATGGCTTAGTATTTCTGCTTTTTGTTTTGATTTCTTTTATTGTACTTTTCCATTTTAGTACTTTTTATTTATTTTGTAATAATTATGTCAAAGTCCTTTGAACTTAATTTCCCCTTTGATGTAATGAAACTGCACTTGTTTATTATTAATTAATTTGTTTGTTGAATTAACTTTTTCCAGTTTCGTAACAATTGTGTGATTAAGCGGTATTCCAAAAGTTCATATGGAGGAGTGACTTGTGATTCAAGGCGAAGTGTACGGCAGTGCTATGTAGTCACAACTCCCAGATATCATAACTGTAAGGTTCATGGCCAAAAAATTTATTTTTCAATTTACTGATATAGAGTGTCCATGTTGTTACATTTTTAGAACTTGCATTGTTTCTCTACTATTGATTGGTCTTTGTCATAAACACACTGAGGCGAAAGTGCTTGGTCATGTGAGCCTTTTGAAGCCTACCATGATTTTATTGATATTTATCTTTTTCTTAGCCAAATTGAGCCGGTAGGTTTAGAACTTTTTGTTCGGTGACAAACTACATTACAAACTTAGAGACTTTTAGGACTTGTCCCAAATTGTTATTTCTGAGTTAGGCATGTTATGATGTTGCTAAAGATTAAGTTTGGGGTTGCTTTTGGAATTTGCAACCAATTAAGTTTGGGGTGGGGGAACTAGAGAACAAAGAACTTACCATGAAAACAAAAGAAAATACATACACTAAAAAAAATGGTGTATCAAAAAAAATAGAATGAAAAAGGGACAAAACATTGAAAATCCGAGTAAATTCAAAGAACTCGAATGTCCCTATTGTTAAAAATGTTCTCTAGCCCCATCTTAGCAAGAATTGTGTTCCATAGGTGAAAGATGATTAAATTTGTGCTTTAACTTTGTAGGAGTGCATAACTCAAATTTTGTGTAGCCTACTTGTAACACCCCGTTTTCCCAACATAAAAATTTCATAATAAAAATCAGAGTATTCCACTTAAACGGAATGTCACACTTCTTTTCATAAAGTCTTAAACACAAAATAAATAAATATTTATCCTTCAAAAATCAACAACATAATGTTTAATACTTCGCAGCGGAATTATTTTGAAAATCTAAAACATTCTTCGGCACGAAGGCCTCATCATAAAATCTTATACAATTCAACTTAACAGTAATTCATGAAAATCATAAAAGAATACGTAAAGGAATAGAAGTCGTAACAAATTCCCCATCCCGTTACATATCAGAGCACCTAAAGACACACGACCGCGACTATCCTTGATTACCTGCAAGTTACCCATGTAAAAGGCAACATTTTCAAGCAAAAGGGGTGAGATTTCACAAACATTAATGTTAAGCATATAATTCATCAATTACAGTTAACAACATAAAACATCATCAATTTATCAAAATTTAGCAACAAATGCATCCATAAATAATTCATCATAAGGCACTTCATCAACAACTCATGATTAACATCTTATCAACAACGACTTGACTCGACTATGCAACTACAACTTCTTAATCAATGCATGTGGTACCATCCAGGGCATGAGCCCTCATCATAAGAGCATAAATACACTCACAGGGCATAAGCCCTCAACTGAAAGAGCAAAAGCTCACAGGGCATAAGCCCTCATCATAAAGAGAAAGAGCTCACAGGGCATAAGCCCCCAACGGAATGAGTATGCAAGGACTCAACAACTTACATCTTAAACATCTTAGACAACTTCATCACAACTTGACATCTTAGACAACTTCATCAAAACTTGACATCTTAGACAACTTCATCATATAATTCATATAAAATCAATCAAAAGAGATTTGCATATCATTTCAAAACTACTGGAAAGATAATTCAAAGACCAGCAAATCACATGTTTATATCACAACTCAATTCTAAACAAATACAACTGAAAATAGCACAGGAATCCAACTTAGGCAGTCTGGTACAACAGAACTCGCGAGGCGAGGTCATCTGCTCGCGGTGGCGAGCTCACAGAAAGAACTACTCGCGAGGCGAGAAAGGTTACTCGCCTAAGGCGAACAAAACTGGGCAGCTACGACTTTGTGACCATTTTTCACCAAAAATCCCATTTTTAACTTTCCTACGTCCAATTTCAATCTAAAAACTTGTCTAATAATTCTTATACGTGCTAAGACACTCAAAGCCATCTAAAACTTAACCCAAAACGTTAATTCACGAAAAATCATGTTTTTCTCACTGGTCAACTTGCTACGGCGAGTGATCTGCTCACAATGGCAAGCAGCAAAGCGCTACTCGCGAGGCGGGAAAAATTACTCGCGAAGCGAGCGATGAAAGCCGTCACTCGCGAGGCGAGGATCAACACTCGTGAGGGCGAGCGATGAATGACAGCATGGGCAGAACGCTGAATTTTGCCAAAACTCACCTAATCTCATGGTTCTAACCTTAAAATTGATTCCAATTATCATCCTATGGATTATCTAAGGTCTGTACACAATTTTTACATCAATTCTACGGTTCTACATCATCTGATCATCAATTTCTCTCATAACCCTACTTTTCCAAATCCTTAAAAACTAATCCTAATCATGTTAATTGCAATTATCAGAATCATAGGCTTGAAATTAATGAAAGTTAGTCCCACCCTTACCTTAGAAAGATGAAATCGCAACTTCCTCTTGATTTTCCTCTTCTCTGGTTTTCTCCCTTTTTCTAAGACTGTTTCACGTAACAGTGTTCTGACCTAATTTCTCCTATTTATATCTCCACTCATCTATCTTATCTTATTTACTCTTATTCCCCTAAACTCTCTAAATTCTCAAAACAGCCCCTCATCTCAATACTTATTTTATTTTCAAATCTTATTATATTAAATAATAAAATAAGTCTCTAAATAAATCCATCACTACCAGAAATTCGTCATATAGCAATGGTCACTTTTAGCAACTGCAGAAAAAGAGTTGATATAGATAAAATTTAGCAACTGATGTTTCAATACCCCGTTGCTATAGGTTAAGAAACACTCTTTCTTCAACTATTTCTCCTTCTCCTTCACTTTTTTCAAAAGAATCTTCCACTCTTTCTTCTTTTTGAATATTCATAGAGTCTTTTATTTTTGCCATCAGATTTTGTTATTCTAATTTGCACTTAAATTTGCAACAACATTACAGTCTTATTTATATAATTTCTACTCTCACTTATATGTAGCAAAAGTTTGTTATTAAAAAAAACAAACTTTAATTTTTCAGATACGACGGTTTCATTATTATAGGTAACAAATTACGTTAATCTTTTAACAAAAATATAACAAATATAACATTTATTAAAAAAAAAATATAATAAAATTTTTTTATTAAAAAAATAATTTTTTTTATCTTTTCAATAACAAAAACAATAGAACATTCTTGCTCCCAATTATATACTGTGATAGATTATTATTATTATTATTATTATTATTATTATTATTATTATTATTATTATTATTATTATTATTATATAAATATAAATAACAAACACCACTTTCTCAAAAAAATAACGCCTCTCAAAAAAATATAAATAACAAAACACCACTTTCTCCCTCACATCGTTCATTATTGTTATAACAAAGAGATACATAACAAAACTCAAGTTTTTCTCATTCACCCATCAATCAACAATCGCTCATACAAAAAATCCATTCATCGTTCATCAATCTAATTCCCAAAACCTTCACTCATCAATTTACTTCGATCAGCTTATCGCTAATCTTACTTTGCTGCCGCAAACAGGTTCCTAAATCCTTCACTTTGCTCGGCCCGTTGCTCACTTAGCTCATCTCACTTGGCTGCTGCAAACAAGTTCAAGACTCTTTTTCTCTCCTTCTCTTGTTTTTATGTATGCACAATTTGAATGCCTATCTGTTAAGGTTTTGATTTTTCTTTCTTGGATTTTGTCAATTTGTTTGTGATTTGGGTTGTTTTTATAGATTTATATGTTTTAGTTAGTGATGATTTTTTGGCTGTCTTTTACAATTGAATCCCCTTCTTTGTGTTCTTTGCTGCATATTGCTATTTGTAGAGCATACAAAAGTTCTATAGTAGTGTTACTTAATTTTAGATGGAGTTCACTTTGCAATTGTGCATTGTTGATAAAAGTAGAAACATGAACTTAAGTGCCCTGTTCAGTAGCTTGTGGTGTATTGCTCTAATTAAGCTTTAGAAAAACCAAACATGGCCTAAATTTGTTGTTAGGTAACAATTGATTAACCATTGTGAGTAGTAACAAACACAAATTCAGCCTTAAAAAACGTCACAAGCACTAGGAGGTGTAATACATCAATTGAACTATTTACCTTTAGAATCCATTGACCGGAAAGAAGAAAACAAAACTTTTATATTGGGAAAGAGAGCTGCTACTTGGAGCTCAACTCTCTTCCACACACTAGCTTATAGACTGTCATCTCTCCGTCATGACAGCACCAAAAACTTTCACCTATGTGTATGTTTGGTGCTGTTTTTTCCGTTTGGCTTTATGGAGCGCCTGTGTGTATGCACCGGGCAATATTGTAGTCCTGTTTTCTCGTCGTTTCTGTTGTGCGTATGCAATCAGCTTGTTATATAATATGTTGTTTTTTTAATAAAAAAAAAAGTGATGTTTGACTAACATTACAAGAAATTTTTACCTTACCAGAGAATTTTGCGATAGGATTGATCACTTTTGCTTACAATCTCAATATGCGATAGGATTGATCATTGGTTTTTTGAAGAGGCACAAGTAAGTCCAATTTAAAAGAGATATTATCATACTATAAAAGTCTTCGAACTTGGTTCCTTCTTTAGACTAACATTATGTTGTATCAATTGTAGAAAGAAAGTAAAAAGAATAGTCAGAATCGTAAAAGATATGAAGATATTCATTGCATGGGTACAAAAAGTCTCCCGAAATTGATCAATGAGAAGGTTGGTTAATATTTGAACTTGTAATTGAATAAATTGTATTTATAAAACAAATTACTTATAATTTCATTTGTTTGGTATTAGAAAGAAAAAGCCAAAAGAGTGTCGCCCACACGCAAAGAGATTTACATTGATACACGTACTCGTAAAGATGGTTCAATTGTTAATGAAAATGCTGCAAGATTTATAGTAAGACTTTCTTTCGTTCATACCTTTTTTGATTATATAACTTATACTGAAACGATATGTTAAATCAATGAAATTGGATCCCCGTCTGTTGTATAAAATTGAATTATGACCGTAAGAATTGAAACTGGATCAATTGTTCTGTTTTAATTGTTCCGAATTATGTTCTGATTGTGACATAAAATTGGACTTGCTTATTCAATTTTAATTGTTCTGTAACAATTGTTCTGGTTCAATTGTCTGATTGAATTATGTTTTGAAGTTTGTTTTGCAAGTATAGTTCAGTTAGTTCCCTTTGAATGATTTTTATGATGCCATTCAGGTGGGAAATTTTGTTATTTATATTGGCCTCATTTCGAATTTTCTTGTCATGATGCTGTGTGTTTTTATTGTTGGTAAAATTGAACTAGTTGTTACAAATAACTGATATATTCGAATGAGCGGTCCCCTATTCGAATGACCATCCACAACCATTACTTTGATCCTGCTTATTCTGTTTTAATTGTTCTGGTTCAGTTGTTCTAATTTAATTATGTTCTGAATTTTGTTTTAAATTAATGAACTCTGTTTTGAATTCTGTTATGAATTATGTTCAAATGTTCTATTTTAATGAACATTTTTGTTATGATTATGACATAAAAGTGACCCTTTTCAATTGTTTTGATTGTCATATTAATGAATTCTCTTTTAAAATGTATTCTTATAATCTATTTATCTTATAATTTTTCAGGAAGAACTAAACAAACATAATAATGAGGCAGAAACTTCTCAATTGGTTGGGACACAAAGTCATATGCCTTGGAAGAATGATATTTATTCCCGAGTAAAAGGAGCTGAAAAGAGGGGACATGTGCGTTTGTGCTCGTGATTTTCGGGTGTCAATCCATTGGTTGGTTTTGAACCGTCAATCTTTGAACTCTCAATTTTTATCCGCGGGAAGGGAAAAAACGAGTAAAAAACCCTTTTTTAGAGATTAAGGTCCGGGGGTTGGTTTCGACTAGGGAAGGTGTTAAGCACCCTAATCGACTTCGGTACTCCGAAGGAGCCTCTTACCTAAATTATCTTGTGCTAATTATTTGCTTATTTATTTGTAAAATATTGCCTAAAGTCTAAATGAAAGAATGGAGGGAGAAGAAGTATGTTTTTTTTGTTGTTTTTATTGATTTGGAAGGATAAATCCTTTGCCTACATACCCACAAATGGGATCAAAATCATGTAGTTCACCTCAAAAATTTCTTTTGGTGAGTTGGATTGTTTTTAATGATTTTGAAAAAAAAATTTTAAGAAGGAGATTAGAGGCCTCAAGGCATAAGAAAGAAAAATAATGTGAGGTTGGTTCAATTTTAATTATGAAAAGAAAGTCTAAAATGAGAATTAAATTCATTAAGCATTTGATTAAGAAAATAAAAGGAAAAAGATCACTTGGTTTGTTTCCAAGGTTTGTTAAGAAAATATTTTTGTGTTTTGATTATTTGATTTTTTTGGAAATTTGATTTTTTCTAAGTTAAGCGTAAACTAAAAAATTAAGCGTAATGACGTGAAGTAATAAAAAGCGAGAAATTTACAAAGGACGTTGAATCCTAAGCAAATCCTCAAGTTTAAAATGAACCTAAAATTACTAATAGTTTGATTTTAAGAAAATAATTAGAGTCCATTTATTAACCTAATTTTGTCCCTAATTCATTTTTGGTTCTTGATCGCGGTAACGGCATAAAGCGGTAAAATAAATAAATAAAGTGTGTGATCGTGTCGGTGTGTGTGTCGGTGTGTATTTTATTGCATAATTTACATGGTCCCTAAATACATGCTAAAGTCTTGCGAAAAATAAACATGCGGAAAGAAATTAAATTACCTCTAATCCTAAATACTCCACTAAAATGAAAACGATAAATAACTATGAATGATAGAAAATAAATAAATATATATGCAAACATAACAAAAATAAATATGCAAGAGAAACATACAATAAATAAAAAATGAGCTAAAATGTCATGGTTAACAAGAGCATGGACACATATCAAAATAAAGGACATAAACAAATAATGATAATTTTTGTGGATTTTAGAGAAAATATAGAAATAAAGACAAAATTATAGAAAATAAAGAAAATATTTGAAAGAGCTAAAAATGAAATAAACAAAAAAAATGGCTCAAATGTCCAGATTAAATCTGAGCCGTGAGATTAATCATGAGGCTCTAATTTAATCATGGGAGATGTGATCACAGCCCTTCAATAAATCTAAAGGTGCAAAAGATAGGACATAACAAGTAACAAAGTAGTTTTAAAACACATGAATCCACCCAAAATCATCCTGGGACGTTGGATCTAGGATCCAACGGCCTAGTTTTGAGGTCACATGACTACTTATTACATAATAAAACATGGAATTAAAAAACAGAATGCACAGCAGCCGTCAGATTAAACAGGAAGAGAAGATCTGAAGGCTGAAAGAGAAAGGAAGAAACCCAAAACAAACCAGTCCGGTTCAAACGAACCAGACCAGTTCACACCTCTATAAAGGGGGAATCCGGTTTTTTTTTATTCATTTTCACCCTTTCTTTCTCTTACTAGAAACTTTCCAAAAAACAAAGAAGAGAGAGAAGCTCTCCCTTCTCTCTAACATTTGCGATCGGAGAAGAGGGAGGAGAGGATCTCCGACGCGGCGGCCGGCCGGTTTCCGGTGGCGGCGCCACCGCGTCGGAATACCAAACTTATTTTTTTTGAAATTTTTTTACATCAAAATCTTCCTCTCCTTCTTCTCATTCCAAATCCGCAAACAAAATCAAAAAGGGGTGAGTAGTTTTTCGTAGATCTAGAAATGAAGTTTTGAAAAAAAGTTTTGGGTCTAAGCTTCTTTCTCCTCTTCTCTTAACAAATTTCAACAAAAAAGACAAAAAAACTACATCTAGGTTCGGCCAACACAAAACAAAACCGAAAAAAGAGTTTATGTTACCTTTTCTTGGATGCTTAAGTTCGGATTTGAGCTTATGGTTGTTGAATCCGGTCAAAAAAAAAACGTCCCTACCTCTTCCTTAGCCTATGGCCGAATTCGGCCTAGTGGTTGTGGTGAGGGAAGAGTCCGAAATTTTTGTTCTTGGTGGTCTTGTGTGACTTTATGACTTTTATGTGATGTTGTTGGAAAAGTTTGTGTATTCATGTGATGTTCATGGTTTCATGGAACTTTTGTGTATGAGGTTCATATTGTTCTTGAAGAAAAAAGAGGTTTTGATTTTCTTTTCTCTTGTTGCTGGAATTTTTGTTGTTTGTGTGGGAGTTTTTTTTTGCGGCTGCTACAGTGTTTTTTTTCTCTTGGGCAGTGTGAAAAAATGACAGTCTATTTATAGGCTGTCACCTCTAGGGTTCTCTGGTACATTGTAATGACTAAAATACCCCTGGTGGGTCTCTGATACAAAAAATGACAGCAAAAAGACATGGACCAATTACGGACTGACACGTGGACAAAGACCAAAATTTGGACCAAAAAATATTAAATAAAATAAAAAACGAAAATTAAAAACAAAAAAGAAGTAAATGATAAAATAAAAATGATAAATGATAAAATAGAATAAATAAAACTTTTAAATAAAACAAATTAAAAAAAGGGTAAAAGAGAAATAAATAAGTAAATAAAAAACTTAAAATTGTCCCTTCGGAACCAAATGAGGTACTTCAAAGTAACCTCTCTGCCGAAATTTCGTCTGAAACGACGAGACTTCTCAGTCTACAAAAGCGAGTAAAAATAAGAAAATAGCAGTGAAACGCTGTAAAACGAATAGATAAAAAATGAGATTTAAGCGGATAGAAGTTTGAGAAAAGACGAGTGAAATGTTTGCAAAGCGTACAGATAAAATGCTGAGATATATACATGTAGAATGCTAAAAAAACTGATGAAATATCGCGTAGAAATTTGAGAAAATAACCCGGTAAAACGACTTTAGATGCCGAGTAAAAGAAAACAGGCGGTCAAAAAATGGGGTATGACAGATGCCCCTATTTAAGTTTCTTCGCCACAGAAGTTTGAAAACGAAAGTTTCAAATTGATGGGTCGAGGAGACTTAAATATCAGAGTACACCATTTTTGATCCGCATCAACTGCAAAATGCTATGAATGCTATGTTATAAATGCTATGTTATGAATGCAATGTTAAGTGCGGTGTTATGAATGCAATATGGTGACGATGACCTGACTGGGGACAAAAGTTCTCTGGGGAACAAAAGCTTGAAAATGGTAAAGGTAAATGCAATGTTGGTGTTTGCTGTCATTGTTGGAGAGCAAGACACGGATAAAATGCAGTAAATGTAGAGTTGTGTTTGCTGTCATTGTTGGAGAGCAAGACACGGATAAAAAGCAATAGATGTAGAGTTGTGTTTGCTGTCATTGTTGGAGAGCAAGACACAGGAAAAGCGGTAAATGTAGTGTTGGAGAGGTAAAACTTGATAAGATACTGGGGAAAAAGAAATGTATTTTGTAAACTGAAGGTTTGTGGAACTAGTCATTTGAAATGTATACTCGGTGATATCTTAGGGTTAGATACACTGGGGATGATATTTTTGTTGTTTTGTTTGTTTTTTGGATTGTGTTGAAGCAAGACTCAGAGTAGTCAATGCAATTGTGTAGATGACTTCTGTATGTATGCATGTGCATGAAAGTGAACGCGTATGCTTGTGAATGCATGAATATACGAATGTATGTGACTGTGTATGCATGTAGGTATAAATGTATGTATGTATGTATGTATGTATGTATGAGCATTAGTGACGGTAGACAACTTGATGAGACAAAACTGGACGGCTGAGGTGAAAATCGAACCCAAGTCGCAAACACAAACACTCGGCAAACTTCCTTGAAGATAGTAACGCTGGAGAGAGATCAAGTCATCGCCAGGGTGAAGCCCAGTATGAAGTAAACATCCTCGTGGGAATAAAATCCGTTGACCAAGAGTCTGGCAGAAGTCGCCATTTCCGAATCAATCTTAAGCCCTCCCTCATGGGTACATTTCACTAGTCATGCTTTTCTTTTTCTTTCTTTATTTTGAATCCCTAACTTTTGCCTGGACCGCCCTTTCGGGTTTTCAATCCACCGGGATGCTCATTCTTGCCTAAGCCGCCCTTTTAGGTTTTCGACTTAGCGAGCTCTTTTTTTTTTTTTTTTACATGTATATATATTTTTTTTGAAGCGATGACTAGGTTCGTACTGCTGAATCTAACTACTCTTGAGACGCAAATCGACACCCGTTCCTGTGATAAAAGAGTTTTAAGATAACATGCTTGTCATTTTGTTTGTTTTTTTTTCTTTAAGAAAAATGTAAAAAGGAGTTTTTTTTCAAAGTATTTTCAAGGTTTTTTTTTTTGCTTCAAGTATTAATATTAACAATAGAAGAGAAAACTACACATAGAAATAACTAGGAATTCCAAAAAACGCATAGGCTCAAATTGATTTAGAAGAGTGGTAACCGGCCAAAGGCATGGCTCCACGGATTACAAAGTTTTGGAAAATGGTAAGTATATTGTGAGATACGTTGAACATGAATAACTTCTACATTCCCTAACAACTTCAAGTTCCGCCGCCTAGATGCTTCACTTTGGAGAAATTGTGACAGCCACAGTGCCTTGAACGGGTAATGCTCGTTCTGATGCAGTTACTTTGTCATAAATCCTTAACTTTTGCATAGATCGCCCTTGCGGGTTTTCAACCTATCAGGATAACACTTTTTTATTTGTCTCTAATTTTTGCCTGGACCGCCCTTTCGGGTTTTCAGTCCACCGAGACGCTCATTTTTGGTTCAAGCCGCCCTTTCGGGTTTTCGACCTGCCGAGCTGTTCTTTTTACATATTTTTAGACAAAGTATTTCTTGACTGCATCAGAATTCACAGGACGAGGGAGTTCATCACCGTCCATAGTTGTAAGAATCAAAGCACCACCGGAGAAAGCTCTCTTGACCACATAAGGACCTTCGTAATTAGGTGCCCACTTGCCCCTGGGATCTGATTGAAAGGATTTGATACTCTTGACCACAAGATCTCCTTCTTGGAACTCGCGAGGGCGAACCTTCTTATCAAACGCTTGTTTCATCCTTGTTTGGTATAGCTGTCCATGGCACAGGGCAGTCATGCGTTTTTCTTCAATCAAATTCAACTGGTCATACCGCTGCTGACACCATTCTGCTTCTGATAATTCGGCTTCCATCAAGACTCTCAAAGACGGGATTTCAACTTCCACAGGTAGCACAGCTTCCGTGCCATATACCAAAGAGAAGGGGGTTGCCCCTGTTGATGTGCGCACAGAGGTGCGATATCCATATAGAGCGTAGGGCAACATCTCATGCCAATCTTTGTAAGTGACTACCATCTTCTGAATGATCTTCTTAATGTTCTTGTTCGCAGCCTCAACCGCACCATTCATCTGAGGACGATAAGGAGAAGAGTTGTGATGTTCAATCTTGAATTCGCTGCATAGCTCCTTCATCATGCTGTTATTCAGATTTGTACCATTATCCGTGATGATCTTGTTAGGAACACTGTAGCGAGAAATGATGTTGTTCTTGATAAAACGGACCACCACTTGCTTGGTCACATTAGCATAAGATGCGGCTTCAACCCACTTAGTGAAGTAATCAATAGCCACTAGTATGAGACGATGCCCATTAGAAGCTTTTGGTTCAATTCGGCCGATCATGTCAATGCCCCACATAGAGAAAGGCCAAGGGGAAGAAATGACATTGAGCATAGACGAGGGTAAATGAATCTTGTCCGCATAAATCTGGCACTTGTGGCACCTTTTGGCATAAAGGTGACAATCTGCATGCATAGTGATCCAGTAATAGCCTGCTCTCAACGCTTTCTTAGCCATTGCATATCCACTGGAATGAGTTCCGCACAGGCCTTCATGGATCTCGTACATCAATAAGTCTGCTTCTTGTCGATCTACACACCTGAGTAGCACTGCATCAAAGTTTCTTTTATACAACACTTCCCCATTAAGGAAAAAATTACCAGATAATCTTCTTAGGGTTCTCTTGTCTTTGCGAGACGCTCCAGGAGGGTACTCTTGAGTTTGAAGAAACACTTTAATATCATGAAACCACGGCTTATCATCAAAAACTGCTTCAGCTGCAAACACATAGGCCGGCCTTTCAAGGAAACGGATACTAATCGAAGGCACTCGATTGTGGTGACTCACTTTGATCATTGAGGACAAAGTTGCTAAAGCGTCAGCCATCTGGTTCTCATCACGAGGAATGTGATGTAACTCCACCTTGTTGAAGAAAGTCAATAATCGTCTAGCATAATCTCGATAAGGAATGAGACCAGCGTGGTGAGTCTCCCACTTTCCTTTGATTTGGTTGATTACTAAAGCTGAATCACCATATATGTCGATGTTCTTGATCCTCAAGTCGATAGCTTCTTCAATACCCATGATGCAAGCTTCATATTCCGCAATGTTATTCGTGCATTCAAAACGCAGTCTTGCAGAAAAAGGGATGTGATCTCTCTTGGGAGTGATGATGACTGCTCCAATTCCATTCCCGTAAACATTAACGGCTCCGTCGAAAATCAAACCCCATTGAGATTCAGGATCAGGGCCTTCACCGAACAAGGGTTCATCATAGTCTTTCATCTTCAAATACATAATCTCTTCATCCGGAAAGTCAAACTTAATCTGTTGGTAGTCGTTAATCGGTTGATGGGCCAGATGGTCAGCGAGGACACTACCTTTGATTGCTTTTTGAGTGCGGTACACAATGTCATATTCAGACAACAACATCTGCCATCGTGCAATTCTACCAGTCAATGCGGGCTTCTCAAAGATGTATTTGATTGGGTCCATTTTGGATATCAACCAAGTGGTGTGATTGACCATATAATGACGAAGACGCTTGGCAGCCCAGGCTAGAGCACAACAGGTCTTTTCAAGTACAGAGTATCGGGTCTCACAATCAGTGAACTTCTTGCTCAAATAGTAAATTGCATGCTCTTTCTTACCAGTCTCATCTTGTTGTCCAAGTACACAACCCATGGAGTCTTCTAACACGGTCAGGTACATAATCAAAGGTCTCCCTTCGACTGGAGGAACAAGAATCGGAGGTTCTGACAAATACTCTTTGATGCTGTTGAAAGCTTTCTGACAGTCTTCTGTCCAAACAATCCTTTGATCTTTACGGAGCAACTTGAATATGGGCCCACACGTAGCAGTCATGTGAGAGATGAATCTGGAGATATAATTCAGCCTTCCGAGAAAACCTCTAACTTGCTTTTCAGTTTGCGGAGCAGGCATGTCTTGAATGGCTTTGACTTTGTCGGGATCAACTTCAATGCCCTTCTGACTGACAATAAAACCCAAAAGCTTCCCGGATCTTACACCAAAAGTACACTTGTTTGGATTCAAACGGAGCTTGTACTTCCTCAGCCGCTGAAACATCTTCAATAAGTACTCGACATGCTCTTCTTCAGTTCCTGACTTGACGATCATGTCATCTACATAGACTTCAATTTCCTTATGCATCATGTCATGAAAAATCTTGGTCATGCCTCTCTGGTAAGTGGCACCAGCATTTATCAATCCGAACGGCATCACCAGATAGCAAAAAGCACCCCACGGTGTGATAAAAGACGTCTTCTCCCTATCTTCTGGAGCCATTTTGATTTGGTTGTAACCGGAAAAACCATCCATGAAGGAGAACACCTTGCATCTAGCAGTACTGTCCACCAATACATCAATGTGAGGTAAAGGGAAGTCATCCTTCGGGCTTGCCTTGTTCAAATCTCGGTAATCTACGCACATTCTGACCTTACCATCCTTCTTCGGAACAGGTACTATGTTGGCCAACCACTGTGGATATTCTGACGTAACCAAGAAACCTGCATCAATTTGCTTCCGTACTTCTTCTTTGATCTTCAGGGCCATCTCGGGATGGGACCTTCTCAACTTTTGCTTGACTGGAGGACACTCAGGCTTCAACGGTAGACGGTGCTCCACAACTTCATGGTCTAGACCTGGCATGTCTTTGTACGTCCATGCAAATATGTCAGCATATTCCCTGAGAAGCGCGATTATTCTTTCCTTAACAGTCACATCCAGCAACGCACCGATCTTGATTTCTTTCTTGTCCTCCTCTGTACCCAAGTTGATAATTTCCACTTCTTCCTGATGCGGTTGAATGACCTTCCTTTCTTGCTCTAGCATCCATCTAATCTCATCAGGTATCTCTTCATTCTCCTCCACCATAGCCTCATAAACGGGGAATTCAAAGTTGGGAGAGGGCGTAGAGTTACCATGTTCAACGGGTTCAGTTATGTTCAGTCTGCATATGAATTATGATTGATTTTAGCTAAAAAGTGAATGCAAACTTGTGAAAATTGATAAAAATAATAATGAAGAAGAAAAGTTTTTTTGGTTTTTTGGTGTTACCATTTTTCCAGAAAAAGCAAAAAAAGTGAAAACGAAAGTATGGATATTTATATAAAAAAGAGTAAAAAGGTCGTGATAGAGACGACCCTTTTCATTGATTAATATAAGTTCTTGAAGCAAAAGAAAAACAGCAGCCCTACATGATTTCACTTTCGCTCTGGGCAAAGCAAAAGGATTTTTTCTTTAAAGATAAAAAACAAACAAAGGACAAACATATTACTCAGACAACGATGTCACAGAAGGGATATCGGCTGCGATCCAATTGCAACATATTCCTCCAGGTATGACGAAAGGAGAAACTTCCTCTTGGGATTGGCCTTCCACAATTACATTGATTTCCGGCGGAACATTGATGAACCCGGCACTGTGGAATGTACCTCCTGCTGGACTGGTTACTTTTGTCTTGTGGGTAGAGAAACCCAAACCTTCTTTCCTTTGATTCTCTGGCAACTGTATGAGCTGACCCCATCCTGCGGTCTTACCTTTCTGTATCAATCTTTGAGCATCCTTCAGGGAAGCCATGCATGTCCCTCCCTTCTTAGCATTTTCTTCGACAGAGAAACCTTGAACTGATGCCTCATCTACATCACCCCCACTGATATACGAGAAGGCCGACAGATGACTAACCAACAACGCTGATTCCCCACTAACAGTTATCAGCTTCCCGTGACTGACAAATTTTAGCTTTTGATGCAAAGTGGATGTGACTGCCCCAGCCTCGTGGATCCATGGTCGGCCTAGCAAACAACTGTACGATGCCGGAATGTCCATCACTTGGAATAATACTTCAAATTCCTGGGGCCCGACTGAGATAGGCAATACCACATCGCCTAGCACTGTTTTCCTGGATCCATCGAACGCTCTTACTGACACAGACGTAGCCCGCAGCTGGACATCGGGGTACGAAAGCTTCCTCAGGGTGGCAATGGGCATCACATTCAGGGACGAGCCTGTGTCGATCAATACATTAGAAAGGGCATCCGATTTGCAATTGACTGAGATATGCAACGCCAGGTTGTGGTTCCTTCCTTCAGATGGGAGATCTTCGTCGCTGAATCCCAAGCTGTTGCATGCGGTCACATTCCCTACTATGCTTCCGAATTGCCCTAGGGTCACATCATGGTCCACATAGGCTTGACTTAACACCTTCATCAGAGCCTCCCTATGGGCATCAGAATTCAACAACAAAGACATAATTGAGATTTTTGAAGGAGTTTGTAAGAGTTGATCTACCACCTTATACTCACTTCTCTTAATCAGCTTCAAGATCTCGTCGCTGTCTTCATACACGATTCCACTTGGTTGACCGACATCCTTCCCTTTACCAGAGTTTTGCACTTGTACTAGCTTCGAAACCGGTTCAACAACCTTCTCTTGGACAAAAGTGGGGAGGATGCGTCCACTCCTCAAAACCTTGCTGCTACTCACGATATTGCTCACTGAAGCCAGTGGAGGTATGGGCATCTCCCGGCCATTTTCTAAGATCGTGGGACTATACCTGTATGGTATGGCTTTGTTGGATGTGTATGGCAACGGCCCAGGTACACAAATAATCAAAGGGGTGTCTACTGGTTCTTTGTTGCTGTATGTCACTTCTAGCGATTCAGGGTCATCAAACTCCGGAGTAATAACACAAACATCTTGTTCCTTCTTCATAACTAAAAGTTCCCCACTATCCAGCAATCCTTGGATGTCGTCTTGCACACTTTTGCATCCTTGAGAGTCCACAGAACATACTCCACAAGCATTGTGGTCATGGCTGAACAAAGCCGCCAGACACATTCTGGCATGTATCGGGACCAGGGGAGTCCTGATGTCTTGTGCACTAAGGATGAGACCATCTTCTTGACAATCTTGTATCATATTAACAGCTTGCCCATGGTTCGGCAAAGGGTCATCCAAAAAATCGACACCGTTGTTGGTGAATCGCAGACGCTTATCACGTATCAAATTTTGAACCTCAGTTCGGAGAACATGGCATCGTTCTACATCGTGTCCCGGTGCCCCTTGATGGAACACACATGTCAGATCAGCTCGGTGTCCAGGTGGCAGAACATCTGTTATAGGAGGTGGTGGTTTGGTTTGGACAAGGCCTTTTTTGGAGTAGGGCCGGGAGTAATTGTAGATAGGTCATAGGTATAGGGGCGTATACTGGTGGTCTTTGGCGATTTTGTTGTTGGGGGGCTTGAGCTCGGGGTCGTGGTTGATTTTGTGGTGGGCGATATGGTTGTTGAGGGTATTGGGGTGGATTTTGTGGGTAATATGGTTGTTGTGGGAATTGTTGATAAGGTGGTTGGTAAAGCGGTGGGTAAAATGGAGGGGGCGTCTGAGGCATTTGAGGGTTATAGTAGGAGTTATGAGGGGCAGGGGTAGCAGGTGAGATGTTGGCAATATAGGGGTAGGCTGAGTATCCGGGCTGGTAACCTCCGTGTGCCACCATACTGATCTCTGATTCCTTTTTCTTCGGGTAGCTGTTTCCGAACCTCTTGGGGTTGCTGGACGAAGCACTTTCTTTTCCCAATCGTCCCTCTCGAACTCCTTCCTCAAGGCGCATTCCCATTCCTACCATTTCGGCAAAATTCCCCGGCGCGCTAGCAATCATTCTCTCGTAGTAGAATGGGCTGAGAGTTTTGAGAAAGATCCTAGTCAACTCCTTGTCTTCCAAAGGCGGGACAATTTGAGCAGCAAATCCCCTCCATCTCTGAGCGTACTCCATGAAAGTCTCTTTGTCTCCTTGAGTCATTGCTCTGAGTTGTTCCCTATCCGGGGCCATATCTGAATTGTAGCTGTATTGGTGGATGAAGGCATTTGCCAAATCGTTGAAGGTGCGGATTCGGGCACTGTCTAGGCTCATATACCATTTTTGAGCCGCCCCTGCCAAACTGTCTTGGAAGAAATGGACAAGCATTTTATCATTGTATGCTTGTGTAGACATTTTTCTCACATACATCGTCAAATGAACCCTGGGACAAGTATTCCCTTTATATTTGTCAAACTCTGGAACTTTAAACTTGGGTGGCACCACGACATTGGGTACCAAACAGAGTTCTTGTATATTTTGTCCAAAAACATCCTTTCCGCGCAGAGCCTTCATTTCCCGCTTCATTTCGTCAATGGTGTCTTGTAGACCTTCCACCCTATCGAAGGCTTCAACACTTTCTGGGGGAAAGACAGGCTTCCACTCTTGTCGGTTGGCGTGAACTAGTGGGGCAGAGTAAGTCACAACAGGCTCAGGAATGATTGCACCGGGTTGAGGAACCAATGCTAACTGTTGAAAGGCAAGAGTGGGCGCCTCTGAAACTGTAGAATGAAAACCTTCATTGAATCCGAGTGGCCTTCCCCATGGAAAACCTCCTGACGGCATGGGCTTCGTCGTGCTAGTAGAACCAAAAGGACGGGAATCTCCGTTGGACCCGTGTGGCATCCCCCATGGAAAACCTCCTGACGGCATGGGCTTCGTTGTGTTGGTAGAATGAGAATTTTCATTGAACCCTAGTGGCATGCCCCATGGAAAACCTCCTGACGGCATGGGCTTCGTTGTGTTGGTAGAATGAGAATTTTCATTGAACCCTAGTGGCATGCCCCATGGAAAACCTCCTGACGGCATGGGCTTCGTTGTGTTGGTAGAATGAGAATTTTCATTGAACCCTAGTGGCATGCCCCAAGAGAAACCTTCAGGTATGGTGGCATGAGAGGTACTGGTGACCACAGTTGAGCTAGGAATGGCTGATGTGACGGTCTCCAGGGCAGTGTCAAAAGTTTGAGAGACCTGATTCTGAACGGCCATAAGAGTACTCACCATAGCAGTTAGCTTCTCTATCTCTGCTTGCATGGCAGTCATCCCTTCTCGGAGCTCTTGGTTTTCTTGTTCCAACTGTTCCATCTTCTTCTTGACGTTTGCTCGAGTGTAGTGAATGCGTGAAGCTTTGTACTTGATTCGCGGGGCCACTTTCTCTCTGCGGCAGATAGGAAGGAACATGTGAGACAAGGTTTTGACACTTATGAATGCAGTGATGATGCATGATATGCAGGATGCAAAAAAAAAAAAAATGCAATTTTTATGTGTGTTTTCATTTTTTATCGAAGGACTTATAAAAGGACTTTTGTAAACATTATAATAGCATAATACAAAAGGAAAACCTGAAATAAATACATGATAGTTCCCTTTCTAACAACAAGGCCAAGGGATAGACTTAAATTAAAAATAAATACAAGATAATTCCCTTTCTAACAACAAAGCCAAGGGATAGACTTAAATTAAAAATAAATACAAGATAATTCCCTTTCTAACAACAAAGCCCAGGGATAGACTTTAAAGTACATAAACAGAAATTAGAAAAATAACAACAAAATAGAGTAAAGAAAACAACTGAGAAAGCTCCCAAAAGTCCGGGAAGTACACTACTCCTCGGAATCTGAGGTTGCACCGGCGAAAAATTCCCTGCGTCTCCTCCTATTTCCGGGCATCCGGTCAATAATAGCATCTTTCCTCTTGAGGAGGTCTTTCAACTCGGCAACCTCTCGCTCTTTCTCATGAAACTCCCAAGTTGTTTGCTCTAGTATTCCCATCAAGGTATCCTTCTCTCTCTCAGAGGTCTGGTATTTCACTTTCCAACCGGCACTCTCACAATTGGCCTCATGCAGACGGCGCTGGTACTCTTCTTTAGTCTGGGGAAGTAAAGGTAAAGGTAGCTCGGGGGTAGTTGAGGTTAAGAACCTTGACAGTGTATAAGGCAACCCATAGCTCATGGCACGATCGATGATCCACTGAGTATATGCTTCGTGTACAAAATCTGACTTTCTTCCCAACTGGTTGATGTCCTTCTTGTGAATGGTCTTCCAGGCTTCTGCAAACCTTTGCCTCATGCATTGGCTGTCACTGTGATTGTGGTAAAATATTCCTTCTAACACGATGTCACGAGGCTTTCCTTTCACAGGGTACTTGAATTGGCGACGGGCTAAAATGGGGTTGTAGTTGATTCCTCCATGTACTCCAATAAGAGGCACATTATTGAACTCCCCACAACTGTCAATAATAGTCCCAGAGTCATAAGCCGGAATGTACCAAACTATCTCAGCCGGGGTAAGAGCCATGATCTTTTCCGAGTAAATGCCTCTTTCTTTAGTTAGGTAGGATTGGGGTAGGTGCATCGTGTACCACTTGTATAGTAAAGGTGCACAACAAAGGATGGTTCCATCTTGTTTCATGGTTCGGTGATGAATAGAGTGATAGGTATCTGCAAGGAGGGTAGGGACGGGGTTCTTGGTGAGGAATATCTGTATAGCATTAGCGTCAACAAAGCCATTGATGTTGGGGAAAAGCACAAGGCCATAGATGAGCAAGGCGAGTATGGATTCAAAGGCACTAGTTCGGTTTGTTGAGGCACACGTGTAAGCCTTGCTGAGTAGGAATTTGGAGGTTAAACCTTGAACTTTTGCTTTGGGAGTGATGTTAGCTGCTACTTCGGAGGTCTTGAGATCAAGGGCTTTGGCAATAGCCGATGCATTGAGAGATTCTTTAAGACCGCTGAAAGGTACCTCCTCAAGTACTGGTCGACCCATCAAATAGGAATATTCTTCAAGGGTAGGGACGAGCTGATAGTCTGGAAAGGTAAAACAGTGATAGCGCGGATCATAGAACTGGACCAAAGTCTTGAGCACCCCCTCATCAAACTCCGTATCAAGTATACCGAGCAAACGTCCATGGCGATTCCGAAAACCTGCCCGATCAGTTACCACCATTGCTAGCTTCCTTAAGTCGTCCAAACTCTGACTTTTGAAGTGATACCTCTTCACACTCCTTGTTTCCATATCTACAATGTTTACAAAAGGTTTGTCTGAGTCCTTCGATAATTAAAACTTTGGGTGAATGCATGCATGCATGATTATGCTAAAACGTAAAAACACAAAGAGGTTAAGTCTACACGACTGGAGTTTGAGAGTAACAACGCCATTTGGTAAGGACTAATGGTTTGAATTGCACTTGTAACAAAGGTTCTACCAAGGTTCCCAAATTACAACCACCTTTGCGAACGTATCGGTGCTCAGGAATGCTCCTAGTCAAATAGCGTCCGCAAAGAGGTCTAGTTTGAGTGTAGTATCGCGTGTCGACCAAGTTTCAAGAATGCTCTTGATTTAGCCACCGCACTACGTCCTAAAAGGCCAAGATGGGTTAAAGGTAACTACGGTCCACGGCTTCACGGGACACTTCACATTGAAAGTAATAACGTCAACATGAATGCTCATGTTAACAAGAATACTACCTTCCGTGAGGCCTCCGCCGAGTGGGGTTGTATCACGTGTACACATAACTCAAGAATGCTCTTGGTATGGCACTATGATTATACCACCGTCCTATCTTATGTTTCTCTCAAGCCCGGGTGTAGGACTTATCTCACCACTCACGTTGTAAATAAACAAGTATGCATGTACAAAGTGTATAAGCAAAAAATAAAGCACAAGTAAAGAAAGATAAGGTGGGCTTAACCCACTTAGGAAATTAACTTCCCCAGTGAAGTCGCCATTTCTGTGCTCGTGATTTTCGGGTGTCAATCCATTGGTTGGTTTTGAACCGTCAATCTTTGAACTCTCAATTTTTATCCGCGGGAAGGGAAAAAACGAGTAAAAAACCCTTTTTTAGAGATTAAGGTCCGGGGGTTGGTTTCGACTAGGGAAGGTGTTAAGCACCCTAATCGACTTCGGTACTCCGAAGGAGCCTCTTACCTAAATTATCTTGTGCTAATTATTTGCTTATTTATTTGTAAAATATTGCCTAAAGTCTAAATGAAAGAATGGAGGGAGAAGAAGTATGTTTTTTTTGTTGTTTTTATTGATTTGGAAGGATAAATCCTTTGCCTACATACCCACAAATGGGATCAAAATCATGTAGTTCACCTCAAAAATTTCTTTTGGTGAGTTGGATTGTTTTTAATGATTTTGAAAAAAAAAATTTAAGAAGGAGATTAGAGGCCTCAAGGCATAAGAAAGAAAAATAATGTGAGGTTGGTTCAATTTTAATTATGAAAAGAAAGTCTAAAATGAGAATTAAATTCATTAAGCATTTGATTAAGAAAATAAAAGGAAAAAGATCACTTGGTTTGTTTCCAAGGTTTGTTAAGAAAATATTTTTGTGTTTTGATTATTTGATTTTTTTGGAAATTTGATTTTTTCTAAGTTAAGCGTAAACTAAAAAATTAAGCGTAATGACGTGAAGTAATAAAAAGCGAGAAATTTACAAAGGACGTTGAATCCTAAGCAAATCCTCAAGTTTAAAATGAACCTAAAATTACTAATAGTTTGATTTTAAGAAAATAATTAGAGTCCATTTATTAACCTAATTTTGTCCCTAATTCATTTTTGGTTCTTGATCGCGGTAACGGCATAAAGCGGTAAAATAAATAAATAAAGTGTGTGATCGTGTCGGTGTGTGTGTCGGTGTGTATTTTATTGCATAATTTACATGGTCCCTAAATACATGCTAAAGTCTTGCGAAAAATAAACATGCGGAAAGAAATTAAATTACCTCTAATCCTAAATACTCCACTAAAATGAAAACGATAAATAACTATGAATGATAGAAAATAAATAAATATATATGCAAACATAACAAAAATAAATATGCAAGAGAAACATACAATAAATAAAAAATGAGCTAAAATGTCATGGTTAACAAGAGCATGGACACATATCAAAATAAAGGACATAAACAAATAATGATAATTTTTGTGGATTTTAGAGAAAATATAGAAATAAAGACAAAATTATAGAAAATAAAGAAAATATTTGAAAGAGCTAAAAATGAAATAAACAAAAAAAATGGCTCAAATGTCCAGATTAAATCTGAGCCGTGAGATTAATCATGAGGCTCTAATTTAATCATGGGAGATGTGATCACAGCCCTTCAATAAATCTAAAGGTGCAAAAGATAGGACATAACAAGTAACAAAGTAGTTTTAAAACACATGAATCCACCCAAAATCATCCTGGGACGTTGGATCTAGGATCCAACGGCCTAGTTTTGAGGTCACATGACTACTTATTACATAATAAAACATGGAATTAAAAAACAGAATGCACAGCAGCCGTCAGATTAAACAGGAAGAGAAGATCTGAAGGCTGAAAGAGAAAGGAAGAAACCCAAAACAAACCAGTCCGGTTCAAACGAACCAGACCAGTTCACACCTCTATAAAGGGGGAATCCGGTTTTTTTTTATTCATTTTCACCCTTTCTTTCTCTTACTAGAAACTTTCCAAAAAACAAAGAAGAGAGAGAAGCTCTCCCTTCTCTCTAACATTTGCGATCGGAGAAGAGGGAGGAGAGGATCTCCGACGCGGCGGCCGGCCGGTTTCCGGTGGCGGCGCCACCGCGTCGGAATACCAAACTTATTTTTTTTGAAATTTTTTTACATCAAAATCTTCCTCTCCTTCTTCTCATTCCAAATCCGCAAACAAAATCAAAAAGGGGTGAGTAGTTTTTCGTAGATCTAGAAATGAAGTTTTGAAAAAAAGTTTTGGGTCTAAGCTTCTTTCTCCTCTTCTCTTAACAAATTTCAACAAAAAAGACAAAAAAACTACATCTAGGTTCGGCCAACACAAAACAAAACCGAAAAAAGAGTTTATGTTACCTTTTCTTGGATGCTTAAGTTCGGATTTGAGCTTATGGTTGTTGAATCCGGTCAAAAAAAAAACGTCCCTACCTCTTCCTTAGCCTATGGCCGAATTCGGCCTAGTGGTTGTGGTGAGGGAAGAGTCCGAAATTTTTGTTCTTGGTGGTCTTGTGTGACTTTATGACTTTTATGTGATGTTGTTGGAAAAGTTTGTGTATTCATGTGATGTTCATGGTTTCATGGAACTTTTGTGTATGAGGTTCATATTGTTCTTGAAGAAAAAAGAGGTTTTGATTTTCTTTTCTCTTGTTGCTGGAATTTTTGTTGTTTGTGTGGGAGTTTTTTTTTGCGGCTGCTACAGTGTTTTTTTTCTCTTGGGCAGTGTGAAAAAATGACAGTCTATTTATAGGCTGTCACCTCTAGGGTTCTCTGGTACATTGTAATGACTAAAATACCCCTGGTGGGTCTCTGATACAAAAAATGACAGCAAAAAGACATGGACCAATTACGGACTGACACGTGGACAAAGACCAAAATTTGGACCAAAAAATATTAAATAAAATAAAAAACGAAAATTAAAAACAAAAAAGAAGTAAATGATAAAATAAAAATGATAAATGATAAAATAGAATAAATAAAACTTTTAAATAAAACAAATTAAAAAAAGGGTAAAAGAGAAATAAATAAGTAAATAAAAAACTTAAAATTGTCCCTTCGGAACCAAATGAGGTACTTCAAAGTAACCTCTCTGCCGAAATTTCGTCTGAAACGACGAGACTTCTCAGTCTACAAAAGCGAGTAAAAATAAGAAAATAGCAGTGAAACGCTGTAAAACGAATAGATAAAAAATGAGATTTAAGCGGATAGAAGTTTGAGAAAAGACGAGTGAAATGTTTGCAAAGCGTACAGATAAAATGCTGAGATATATACATGTAGAATGCTAAAAAAACTGATGAAATATCGCGTAGAAATTTGAGAAAATAACCCGGTAAAACGACTTTAGATGCCGAGTAAAAGAAAACAGGCGGTCAAAAAATGGGGTATGACAGCGTTGTATAGGCAATATTCCCAAACATAAGAAATCAAAAGCTACTTTGTCTGAAAATAAAGAATTGAGGGATGAACTTAAGAAAACGCGAGAAAGTCAAGAGAGGACAAATGTGTTTATGGCAAATATGATGTCACTGATACAAAATCGATTATCTCAAGAAGATTTGAATGATATTATACAAGCTGCAAAACAGGTATATTATATAATTGATATTTTACTTTTCGAGTTCAGATATTGAATATTATGATAACATGAATTAACTAGAGTTTGTAACATATTTTATTTTTATTTTTAATAGGCCACAAATGGTGCTAGTACTCCAAACCAGATAAATTCTTCAAGTCGATGCAGTGATGAAGACGAAAGAGAGGAAGATTAGAAAGAAAAAAATTTTATCTTGGATATGTTTAGGTTCATCTAGTGTTTTTTTTTATGTAGTATCTATTTTTGTGTTGGTTGTTATATAAAATTGACATTATTTTGTTATTTTGATATGTTTGTAAGACTTACTACTTTGATCATATAATTGAAATTTTCTTTGATATTACCTTAAATTTTGTGTAGTGCAATAAAAAAGTATAGCCGAATATATTATTTTTTTTGGTCAGGAATTATTGTGAAAATTTAATTATTATTAAAAAATATTTATATTAGGGTGAATTTTATTAAAAAAAAAAACCTATAGCAACGAACATTTTGGTCCTATACCAACGAATATGGAGGTTGACTAAAACAATTTAATAGGTGTAAAATGTCGTTGCTATAGCTCCAAAATCTATAGCATCAAGCTAATTTTTCGTTGGTATAAGCTATTGGGACTGCATTCTTGCCGTTGGTATAAGCATAGTGAAGCGGCGGGAAAAATGTGCGGGCGTAAAGCTCTCACTAAATAGTAAAGTCGCCACCGAAGTTTTATTTTTGAAAAAGGGAACGTCGATAAACCCCTTTGAGAACGAGAACAAGGTCAGTGCGACCAAAATTCGGGTTCGGGAATCGGTTATGCGAGGGGAAGGTATTAGCACCCATCGCATCCGTTGTATCCAACGGGAACCGTTAATTAGTTTAACGCTTAATTTGGTGTTAGTTTTATGTTTGTTTCCTTATCATTATGAAAAAAATGTTTAAAAAGAAAAAAAAAGATTTAAAGACCAAAAATGAGTTTTTTATTAGTGTGCTTGACAAGAGTTTGATCTTGCTCCTACGTATCTCCCGGTGCGATGGAGAAATCAAAGCTACGTAGTTCTGGGGCAAGAAATGTTTGTGTTTTTTATTATTGTGCTTGACAAGAGTTTGATCTTGCTCCTACGTATCTCCCGGTGCGATGGAGAAATCAAAGCTACGTAGTTCTGGGTAGAAAATGTTTGTGTGTTGATTGATTTTATTTATGAAAATGATTTAGTCGCGCTTGGGCGAAAAATCTTGGTTAAAAAAGGTGGACTCGCACTTGGGCGATGGTATCCGTTTGAGAAAAAAGATTGAACGCACATATGCGTGAAAAAAGGTTTGCCAAAAAGGGGGGGGGGGGGGGGGGCTCGAACTTAGGCGATGACATCCGTTTGAGGGAAAAAATTAAACGTGCATGGACATGAAAAAAAGGATTTTTTGGTTAATGTTAGTTCAACAAAATAAATGGTATTTTTTATATATATAGGACCAGAACATTATGGAGAATGATTATATAAGCAGAATGAGAAAAATGATGTTAAGATGAATTATGAAGTTATTTTATCACGGACCAGAACATTCTGGAGAAATATAGAAATAAAAAAAAAGTAGAACAATATCACTGATAAATTTGGACCAGAGAACTCTGCAATAATTTGATTATTAATTAGGACCAGATTATTCTGGAGAACAATTAAATTAAACAAAAATATAATATTAACAGTTAGTTTAGGACCAGAACACTCTAGATTAATTTAATTAACAAGGACCAGATTGTTCTGGAGAATAATCATGTTAAAGAAAAACATAATATTAACAGTTAGTTTAGGACCAGAGCACTCTGGATTGAGATGTGTGTATTTTGTGTAAAAATAAATTATATATATATATATATATATATATATATATATATATATATATAGAGAGAGAGAGAGAGAGAGAGAGAGAGAGAAACGAAAAGGAGAAGAAGAAAGAGGAAAGAGGAAAAAGATATACCTTTGTGGAGAGAATAAAAGAAAGAGAAAAAAAAAAGTATAAAATGAGGATTGTTTTGTTTTTGGTAGTGATGATGTGATATTTTTTTTTGTGTTGATTTATGGTGGTTTTGTTGTTGATAGTGAAGAAAAGAAACATGCTAAAACTAAAAGGATGTGTAGTGGTGTGTTGCTATTTTTTGTTCTCTCCCAAAATTTTCTCCCATGAAAAACTTTCCTCCTTGAATGACAAACTCTCCCTCTCTTTATAGATGAAAAGAAACTTGGGAAACAAGCTAAAATGGAAGCTTAGAGATTAAGTTTTGAGCTATTGGGAGTAAGTTGTCATGTGATGTCATCTTAGTGATGTCACTTGATGATGTCACTTTGATGATGTCACTTTATATCATTTGTAGTATGACCAGAACGTTCTGGAGAATGTTCTAGAGAATGTTCTGGTGTATGCTCTAGATCTTTCTTGATAACGCAAATCTCCTTTTATGTTTCTTTTCTTTTTTTTTAGAATTTTTTGGAGGAAATTATTAATCGATGAAAAACAATAAAATTAAACAAATTGAAACATATTTTTGGGATTTTTTTAAAATTGTGTGGACAAAATTAGGGTACTACACATAGTATCCTAGACGATAACAGGTGGGCGTTGGTATAAGTTTTATGACCTATACCAACGGCTTTTGAGACCTTTACCAACGGTTTCTGACATTGCTAAATGACAAGTTTCTTGTAGTGCATAATACATCACATAATTCTTCACATCACATAAATCATATAATTATATTCCAAACTCAACAAATAAATCAAATAATTAAAGAGGGCGTTACAACTCTCCCTGATAGACGTTTGGCAAGTGCACCAAATACTATCGAAGTAGTAAAATATCGATCCCACGAGGATTGTTTTTAATCGCAATAAGTTAATTTCGTTATGCAATAGGATGTTTAAAGGTTATTATAGTTTTGCCACTAGGCGGTAGATTTGTTTGTTTTAATAACAAAAATAACAAAACGATAAAGTTTGTTTAGAAAATATGGAGAGAGATGAGATCGGACCGTCGAATCCTCTATGTTTCCCCTAATTGGTTACTGTACTCTATTCCTATTAATGGTTCTCTAAGTCCTACGATAGTTAACAAAATAGCCCTAATCAATCCCTTGAGTTAGGGCCCTCTTCTTAAACTACAGCCCCTAATTCCTTAGGTGGTCTAATAATTCTCGAAGGTTTAAGCACGTTAACCTAATATCACTAATAAACGATTATCCATTCCTAGACTAACCATGTTTATTAGAACAATTCAATTAAGTCTAAGTTGAAAGCTAGGGTTAGTAGTCATTCGTTCTCACGAAAACATATTTATATTTGATCAGGATATAAAAAGCATTAAGAACAATTGAATTGAATAAAGACTTAAATAATCATTAATATGGAATAGAGTTTCATCACAGCAACATAAGATCAACTAGGGTTACACAGAATCATCTCGGATCCAATCTCTAAGAGATTTAGCTACTCATAACAATGTTTACAAATAGCATAATCAATTGAATCAATAAAACATACATGTAACTGGTAAAAGGATGAAGAAATCGTCCTCCTTGCAGTCGCCTTGATGTCCAAATCGCACTTTGCTCTCCAAGATTCGTAACCCTTGTTTTCGGAAAAGACTTCAGCTTAAATAGGCCCAGAAATTCGCCCAAAACGTGTCACGTTTTAAGTAAAACGTGTCACGTTTTTTCCTTCAGTAGCAAGTAACCAAATTAGGGTTTCACAAAACGTGTCACGTTTTTGCCAACGTGACACGTTCTTCTTTCTTCTCAAAACATGCTCTCTGACTTGTGAAAACGTGTCACGTTTTCTAGCAAGCGTGACACGTTTTTGTGACTTGCACCATTCTTCAGTTTTCTTGCTTTTTCTTGCTTTTCATGCGTTTCTTGCTGCTTAAGTTGCTTTATGACTCCATAAAATGATAAAATATACATAGAAATTACGTAATGACAGCATGTCATCACAACCCCAAACTTAAACCATTCCTTGTCCCCAAGGAATTTACATGCAAAATTGACAGTTGACAGTAAAATAACAAGTACCTGCTCAAGTGATGGTAATCCAAAAAGTTCATCTCCTTACTAGCTAAAGGTGAGCTAGTTTGACTTGAATGCATCCACCAATTCACAACTCCACGCACAAAATGAATAGGGTTCACACTCAATCACATGCAAAACTACATATTACCATACGCTTGAAAAGTTTCTAAACGTCAATTAAAGTCAATATCAATACACACTTTGAGGTCTTTAAGGGTTATAACGGGGCTTAGGTGAAGGTGGGATGATATTTGGATAAGTAGGCTACACAAAATGCGAGTTAGGCACTCCTACGTCAGTTAGAACATAATTCAATCATCTTTCACCTATGTAACACAATTCTTAGTCAAAATGGGGCTAGAGAACATTATTCATCATCGGGACATTCGAGTTTGAAGTTACTCGGATTTTCAATGTCTTTGTCCCTTTTTCATTCTGTATTCTCTTTTTTTTTTTCTTTTTGATACACCATTTTTAGTGTCTATATGTTATTATTTTTTCTTTTGTATTGTTCTCTAGTTCCCCCACCCCAAACTTAATTGGTTGCAAATTCCAAAAGCAACCCCAAACTTAATTTTTAGCAACATTCTAGCATGCCTAACTCAGAAAAACATTATGGGATAAATCCTAAAAGTCTGTAAGCTTGTAATGTAGGTTGTCACCGAACAAAAAGTTCTATCCTACCGGCTCAACTTGTCTAAGAAAAGGATGAATTCAATATAATCAGGGTAGGCTTCAAAAGGCTCACAGGACCAAGCACTTTTGCCTCAGTGTGTATTTGACATAAACCAATCGACAGAAAAGAAACAATGCAAGTTCTAGAAATGTAGATGCATGGAACACTCTATATAAGTAAATTGAAAAATAAAATTTGGCCATGAACCTTACAGTTATGATATCTGGGAGTTGTGACTACCTAGCACTGCCGTACACTTCGCCTTTTACTCAAGTCACTCCTCCTTATGAACTTTCGGAAAAATCACTTGAGCACACATTTGTTACTAAACTGTAAAAGGTCAATAAAACACATAAATTCATCAGTAATAAACAAGTTCAGGCTCAATTACATCACAGGGGGATACAACTGATTAAGCTTCAAATTGTTCGAAAATAAAATGAAAAAGTACATCAAATGAAAGGAAAACTGCTGAAACAAACAGAAAAAATAATAAGAATAATAGATGAGCCATCAGTAGCCCATCAATCCTGCATCAAGTTTGGGTCAATCCATGTGCTCGGGTTCTGCTCCTCATAGGTGTCTTCGCCAAAATGCGACCTCGACCTCGCACCACCAGCAGCAAAGTCTGCCCTAATCTCCTGCTCTCTTGCTTGGGCACGACCTTTGGTGACATCAAAGTATTGGTCCATCGCCTCCTCAGACCCATCAAAACGGTCAAAAGACCCAGTAATCGCTCTCCTGTTGAGGCAGACTGCCTCAGTAAGCTCTCGGAGTATTCGGCAAACTCATCACAAAATCAATGGATATACTATCCCATTTCCATTCTGGCACATCTAACGGTGTCATCAACCCAGCAGGTTTCTGATGCTCAACTTTTGACTTCTGGCAAATCAAACATGAATATACCAATTGTGCCACATCACGTTTCAATCCAGACCACTAAAACAACTTCCTCAAGTCATGATACATCTTGGTAGCTCCCGGATGAATACTCAAGCTACTTATGTGACTCTCTTCAAGAATCATCTTCTTCATCTCATCATCGTCAGGAATACAAATTCTACCTCGGAATCGTAACACTCCATGATCATCCACTCTAAAGTCACTATCTTCAGTCTGATTCTCACTAATAAACAAATCTACAAACTTCACATCCTTTTTCTGCACTTCTTTAATATTTTTCAGAAATTCACTATCAATTTTCAGCATTCCTAGCTTTACACTCTGGGGTGACAATTCGCAGACTAAATTCAAATCTCTAAACTGTTAAAGCAACTCAAACTCCTTAACCATCATAGCAGACATATGTAAAGTCTTCCTACTTAAGGCATCTGCGACAACGTTAGCTTTGCCTGGATGATAATTCAACCCAAAATCATAATCTTTCAACAGTTCTAGCCACCTTCGCTGCCTCATATTCAATTCCTTCTGGTCAAACAAATACTTTACACTTTTATGATCACTGAACACCTCAAATCTCGAACCATACAAGTAATGTCTCCAAATCTTAAGCACAAAAACCACTACAGCTAATTCAAGATCATGAGTAGGATAATTTCGTTCATGAATCCTCAACTGTCTCGATGCATAAGCAACCACTTTATTATCCTACATAAGCACACCACCTAAGCCCAACTTGGACGCATCACAATACACAACAAGAGGTTCATCCGACTTTGATAATATCAAAACCAGAGCCGTCGTCAACCGTTTCTTCAATTCATTAAAACTGTTCTCACACTGAACATCCCACACAAAAGCTTTACCTTTACACGTCAACTGGGTTAACGGAAGTGCCAACTTAGAAAATCCTTCTATAAACCTGTGGTAATAGCCCGCCAAACCCAAAAAGCTTCTAACCTCGGTAACCGACTGAAGAGTCTCCCATTGCGATACTGCATCAACTTTAGACGGATCTACAGCAATACCACTACCATAAATAACATGGCCAAGAAAACTCACCTCATTCAACCAGAATTCGCACTTTGACAACTTAGCATACAACTTCTTCTCTTTCAGCACTTGCAAAACAATCTTCAAATGCTCAGCATGGTCCTCTTCAGTCTTAGAGTATATCAAAATATCATCAATGAACGCCACAACAAAGCGATCCAAATAAGCATGAAAGATGCGATTCATGTACTCCATAAACACACCAGGTGCATTGGTAACACCGAAAGGCATCACGGTATACTCGTAATGTCCATAACGCGTCCGGAACGCCGTCTTCTGCATATCCTCGTCCTTTACCTTAATCTGATGATAGCCCGATCTCAAATCAATCTTGCTAAACACACGTGCACCCACTAACTAATCCATCAAGTCATCAATTCTTAGAAGTGGATACCTATTCTTTATCGTCACTTTGTTCAACTGTCGATAGTCAATACATAACCTCATACTACCATCTTTCTTCTTAACCAACAATACCGGCGCTCTCCAAGGTGAAACACTCGGTCTTACAAACTTCTTATCAAGCAAATCTTCCAACTGTTTCTTCAACTCAGCCAACTCAGAAGCCGACATACGGTAAGGAGTCATAGACACAGGCTTCGTTCCTAGAACAAGATCAATCGAAAATTCCACTTCTCTTTCTGGCGGCACATTAGGGATTTCTTCAGGGAAAACTTCTGGGAAATCACACACAACTTGTAACTTATCAATTACAGCTTGATTCTCAACAGACAAGGATGCCATCAAGGAAAACATCAAGATTCCATCACGTTGAAACTGCTTCAGCTGCTTAGTAGACAAGAACTCTGCTCCACTTTCTTCTTTAGCAGAAGAGAAATACACCGACTTACTAAAACAATTAATATGAACATGATTGTACTCCAACCAGTTCATCCCCAGGATTACATCCATTCCACTCAACGGTAAACAAACCAAATCAATTTCAAAATCACGACCAAACATAGACAAAGGACATCTTAAACACACAAGAGAAGTAGTTACCGAACCCTTAGCTGGAGTTTCGACAACCATATCCCCATTCATATTAGACATAGCAAGACCCAACTTAGAAGCACAATCAATAGCAATAAAACAATGCGTAGCACCAATATCAATAATAGCAATTAAAGGAGTACTATCAAAGTAACATGTACCTCTGATCAGACGATCCTCATTTTCTATTTGAGTACCAGTCAAAGCAAACACTCTCCCACTAGTCTGAGCCTTCTTAGGCTTCTTGCACTGCGAACCAATATGACCTTCTTCATTGCAGTTAAAACACACCACATCATTATACTTACATTCCGTAACAGTATGTCCTTTCTTACCACAACGGAAACACTGTTTCACATCTCCCGTACAAGCATTACTCTTATGGCCCTTCTCACCACAAGTATAGCAAACAATCTCAGCAGTAATATCTTTCCTTCCAGGCCTCCTCTCATCATTCACTCTTTGTTTCCCTTTATCAGCAGGAGCACTGTAAGGCTTTGGACGACTTTGTTGGCCCTTGCCTTTCCTCTCATTCATAGCCTTATAATGAGCCTTAGTATCCTCCTCATAAATTCTGCAACTGCTCACTAGCTCAGAAAATTTCGGATCTTCTGATACCCAATAGCCCGCTTAATCTCAGCACGCAGACCATTCTCAAATTTGATGCATTTGGAGGACTCAACAGTCTCAGCAGTGTAGTGTGGATAAAACTTAGCCAGCTCCACAAACTTTGCAGCATACTCGGTCACAGACATATTACCCTGCTTCAGCTCGAGAAACTCAATCTCTTTCTTCCCGCGAACATCTTCCGGAAAGTATCTATCTAGGAACTCTCTCCTAAACACAACCCAGTTAACAACTCCACCCCCTTGCTCTAGTGTTGGTAGGATACTCACCCACCAATCATCAGCTTCCTCTGCTAACATATGCGTACCAAAACGCACCCTCTGAACCTCATTGCATTGCATGACCCGGAAAATCCACTCAATCTCTTTGAGCCACGTCTGAGCTCCATCTGGGTCGTACCTTCCTTTGAAAGTGGGCGGATGATTCCTCATAAAAGTCTCCAACATCTTCACCTCAGCATTAGCACCAACATTAGCATTAGGTTGCTGCCCCACAGCTTGAGCCACATCTTCCAATGTAGCAGCAATAGCAGCGTCATTTCTTCCAGCCATCTTAGTTCTCTGCACAACAAACCACAATCAAGACAACATAAAAACAGTAATACAACTGTTACTCAACACTACACGACTCAACTACTTGGCCAGACAGACCGACCTGCTCTAATACCAATTGTAACACCCCGTTTTCCCAACATAAAAATTTCATAATAAAAATCAGAGTATTCCACGTAAACGGAATGTCACACTTCTTTTCATAAAGTCTTAAACGAAAATAAATAAATATTTATCCTTCAAAAATCAACAACATAATGTTTAATACTTCGCAACGGAATTATTTCGAAAATCTAAAACATTCTTCGGCACGAAGGCCCCATCATAAAATCTCATACAATTCAACTTAACAGCAATTCATGAAAATCATAAAAGAATACGTAGAGGAACAAAAGTCGTAACAAATTCCCCATCCCGTTACATATCAGAGCACCTAAAGACACACGACCGCGACTATCCTTGATAACCTGCAAGTTACCCATGTAAAAGGCAACATTTTCAAGTAGAAGGGGTGAGATTTCACAAACATTAATGTTAAGCATATAATTCATCAATTACAGTTAACAACATAAAACATCATTAATTTATCAAAATTTAGCAACAAATGCATCCATAAATAATTCATCATAAGGCACTTCATCAACAACTCATGAATAACATCTTATCAACAACGACTTGACTCGACTATGCAACTACAACTTCTTAATCAATGCATGTGGTACCATCCAGGGCATGAGCCCTCATCATAAGAGCATAAATACACTCACAGGGCATAAGCCCTCAACTGAAAGAGCAAAAGCTCACAGGGCATAAACCCTCATCATAAAGATCAAAAGCTCACAGGGCATAAGCCCCCAACGGAATGAGTATGCATGGACTTAACAACTTACATCTTAAACATCTTAGACAACTTCATCACAACTTGACATCTTAGACAACTTCATCACAACTTGACATCTTAGACAACTTCATCATATAATTCATATAAAATCAATCAAAAGAGATTTGCATATCATTTCAAAACTACTAGAAAGATAATTCAAATACCAACAAATCACATGTTTATATCACAACTCAATTCCAAACAAATACAACTGAAAATAGCACAGGAATCCAACTTAGGCAGTCTGGTACAGTAGAACTCGCGAGGCGAGGTCATCTGCTCGCGGTGGCGAGCTCACAGAAAGAACTACTCGCGAGTCGAGGTCATTTGATTGTGGTGGCGAGCTCACAGAAAGAACTACTCGCGAGGCGAGAAAGGTTACTCGCCTAAGGCAAACAAAACTGGGTAGCTACGGCTTTGTGACCATTTTTCACCAAAAATCCCATTTTTAACTTTCCTACGTCCAATTTCAATCCAAAAACTTGTCTAATAATTCTTATACGTGCTAAGACACTCAAAGCCATCTAAAACTTAACCCAAAACATTAATTCACGAAAAATCATGTTTTTCTCACTGGTCTACTCGCTACGGCGAGTGATCTGCTCACAATGGCGAGCAGCAAAGCGCTACTCGCGAGGCGGGAAAAATTACTCGCGAAGTGAGCGATGAAAGCCGCCACTCGCGAGGGCGAGCGATGAATGACAACACGGGCAGAACGCAAAATTTTGCCAAAACTCACCTAATCTCATGGTTCTATCCTTAAAACTGATTCCAATTATCATCCTATGGATTATCTAAGGTCTGTACACAGTTTTTACATCAATTCTACGGTTCTACATCATCTGATCATCAATTTCTCTCATAACCCTAATTTTCCAAATCCTTAAAAACTAAGCTTAATCATGTTAATTGCAATTATCAGAATCATAGGCTTGAAATTAATGAAAGTTAGTCCCACCCTTACCTTAGAAAGATGAAACCGCAGCTTCCTCTTGATTTTCCTCTTCTATGGTTTTCTCCATTTTTCTAAAACTGTTTCACGTAAAAGTGTTCTGACCTAATTTCTCCTATTTATATCTCCACTCATCTATCTTATCTTATTTACTCTTATTCCCCTAAACTCTCTAAATTCTCAAAACAACCCCTCATCTCAATACTTATTTTACTTTCAAATCGTATTCTATTAAATAATAAAATAAGTCTCTAAATAAATCCATAATACATCACATAATTCTTCACATCACATAAATCATATAATTATATTCCAAACTCAACAAATAAATCAAATAATTAAAGAGGGCGTTACACTACTTATCCAAATATCACCCTAACTTTACCTAAGCCCCGTTATAACCCTAAAGACCTCAAAAGTGTGTATTGATATTGATTTTAATTGACGTTTAGAAACTTTTCAAGTGTATGGTAATATGTAGTTTCGCATGTGATTGAGTGTAAACCCTATTCATTTTGTTGCATGGAGTTGTGTTTTGGCGGATGCTTTCAAGTCAAACTAGCTCACCTTTAGCTAGTAGGAAGATGAACTTTTGGGTACTATCGCTTGATCAGATAATTGTTATTTTACTGTCGATTGTCAATGTTGCAAGTAAATTCCTTGAGGACAAGGAATGGTTCAAGTTTGGGGTTGTGATGACATGCTGTCATTACGTAACTTTCATGACTTATTTTGACATTTTGATAGAGTTCACAAGCAATTTGAAGTGCCCAGGGGTGTTAAAAGCAAGAAATTATGAAGAGCTGGAAGCAACAAATAGTGTCACGATTTCTGGTGCCGTGATCCGATTTTCTTGGCAGAGAGACATGTTTTTGAGAAGGTAAAATCGTGATACGATTCTCTGGATCGTGACGCGATTTTAAGAAGGATCTGGAACGCAATTTAGGGTTTAAGGCAAATCGTGACACGATTCGAAAAACGTGGCGCGACTTTGGCTTCAGAAAATATTTCCTATTTAAACAGAAGTTGGTTTCAGAAACAAGGGTTACGAATCTTGGAGAGTAAAGTGCGATTTCAACATCCAGAGGACTGCAAAGAGGCGATTTTCATCATCTCTTACCCGGTTTATGTATGTTTTTATCATTCCATTGATTATGCTATTTGTAAACACTATTATGAGTAGTTAAATCTCTTAGAGATTGGATCCGAGATGAATTTGTGTAAACCCTAATTGAATTATGTTGTTGTGATGAAACTCTATTTACTGTTAATGATAATCTAGTCTTTATTCAATTCAATTGTTCTTAATGCTTTTTATATCTTGATCACATATAAATATGATTTCGTGAGAATAAATGACTACTGACCCTAGCTTTCAACTTAGACCTAATTGAATTGTTCTAATAAACATGGTTAGTCTAGGAATGGATAATCGTTTATTAGTGATATTAGGTTAACGTGCTTAAACCTTCAAGAATTATTAGACCACCTAAGGAATTAGGGGTTGTAGTTTAAGAGGAGGGTCCTAATTCAAGGGATTGATTAGGGTTATTTTGTTAACTATCGTGGGGCTAGAAAATCATTAATAGGAATAGAGTACAGTAACCAACTAGGGGAAACATAGAGGATTCGACGATCCGATCTCATCTCTCTCCATTCTTTCTTAATAAACTTTATCTTTTTGTTATTTATTTTGAAAACAAACCAAATCTTCTGCCTAGTGGCAAAACAATATAACTTTTATACATCCTATTGCGTAACAAAAATTAACTTATTGTGATCAAAAACAATCCTCGTGGGAACGATATTTTTACTACTTCGATAGTATTTGGTGCACTTGCCAAACTTCTATCACCACAGACCATAGGGATGAAAAATGTAGTGCATATAGGAGTATTCATATGGCTGTATTTGACCAGAAATTGAGTATCCACCATATTCCAATCAGGGCTTTAAATTCATCCCCTCAACGTATCTAGAACAACTTTCCTGAATAATCCTTTTCACATAAGGATTCAAAAAAAACAAAGATTTGTGTCGTTTCTCATAGAAACTTATTAGTCAAATATATCTTGTGATCAAAAAAGATTTAGAAGGTGTGAATCTCCTCTATAAAGGTATCTCATTCACACGGAGTCTTTAAAACATAATTCTTCATGACTTGCAAATTCAAGAGATGAATTTTGATTTCATTAGTAAATATGACTACACATATTGGCTTTATTTATTTTCGAGATAACTCATCGTCATGAAATTAAATAGTACCTCATAGTTGAATTTATCTCATCCTTATAGGAGATCCAATTCACAATATAAGATCCTTTTAGACACCCATCAAAATGTAATCTCCAAAATACTCTTTATATATTTCAGAAAACATAATCGACTTTTAATATAATCAACGTTGAAATTTTGAGTTTATATACTCAACCTATTTATTATACCACATACAATATCATGTATAATATAATTCAAAAAATAAATAACACAATTAATTGTCCTACGCTGAAATTGAGAGACTATCTTTTAAAATTTCACTTACTATCTATGAGATTGTAACCTTAAGCCAAAATCACTAACTTCAAACCATATTTAGCATGAAATTCAACTCACTTCTAATGCCTTATTTTATTTTAAATATAACAATAAAATAGCATTGGTTAACTCTTACATACTCATAGATAGTGTAATTAACTTAAGCATAGCTTTTTACTCATAATTTATCACCATCTTTTACTCCTACTAAAATGATAAAATTATACAATCCATGTCTTTCTTTTTCTTTCTCTCTAATAATTTTGCTTCCACTTTGCTCAATAGTATCAACATATTGCACATGTTGAGAAATAAAAAGTAACAATAATTACATGATAGAAAATTTATTCTCATAACTCTCACATTTTAAGTAATTAAGGCTTTGAGAATATATTTTGTATACGCTTATAATTTATTCTATAAGTCTTTTCTCTACATGTAAGACAAAATTAAACATGAATTATATATGACCGAATAAGTTCATCAACAATTCAATTCAAAAAATTTCTAGCATTTGATACAACAAAATGTAATTATTACATTTATGAATGTGTTCATACATTCACACACACTCCATAGATTGCCAAATATTGATTGTCAAAAACACATCCATAATTTCATACATATCCGTAATACTATGAAATTTAATCAAACGTTAAAGTTCTTAACTTTGGAAACGAAACAACATGCAAATCAATATAAAATTCTAAAATATGTAAGAGAATTTTTCTATCACATAACCTCTACATTTGATATGAATTCCACAAAGTTGTTTGATAGTTTTACGAATAAAACGATAGCAACTTGTAGTTTATCATAAAAGTCTCAAATTTATGATCCATTATTAACCTATCAAGCTTTCATATGAAGATAGTAAATTATACTCTATAGTACCACACTGTAAAAAAATTCATATAAAGTTTTTGAACAATTCTTTCAATCATGGACATGAAAAATACCACACTTTTAAATTCAACATCTATATACATAAAGATCTTTGAGTTTAAGGCTTTACTTGAACTCGAAGCTCATCTTTTTACCTCAAATTATACGACAATTTATTTGAACTCTCACATACCACTTCTTTGACATCCAATTGATGAAGGCACCGAGTTATCCTATCCATGTAATTCGAACCAACATGATACATAGAAAAATCACAAAGTTAATCTTTCTAAATATAATTAAATAACTATTTTGCTTTCAAATTGTTGGAAATATTAAGAATAAAATATAACTGGATATTTATGAAAGAATATAAGAGAGTTGTTGTGTCGTGGCAAAAGTCACTGCCCTGAAAGTAAATTTATGATGGACCTCCAGTGCAACTAATATCCGGTTTTGTTTCCTAAAGTTTACAATTGTATCAGAGTCCAACTGCACTATAGGATCCATTATAGAAATACACATTTAAATATGGTGCTAAGACCACTCCAATATGGTATTGATACCACTCTCTTATGATGTTCATACCACTCCAATATGGTACTAGGACCACTCTTATATGACACACAAACCACTCTAATATGGTATTTTTACCATTCTAACCTCTACCTTCTTCAAGGGCATAAAATATTAAATGAGACTATATTTTTAAGATAATTCTTATTTATGAAGGAACAATATATCTCAAAAGGAACTATAATCTTAAGAATACTCTTATTTCTGAATTGAAAGAGACTATATTATTAAGATCATTCTTATTTTCGAAGGAAGAAAATATATCGAAATGGATTATCATTTTAATAATACTTTTATTTCCCAAGGCGAAAAATTTACCAAAAAGACTATGTTCTTGAGACCATTATTAATTTCAAGAGGACTATAATCTTTTAAATCCAACGAGACAAAAAAATGGAGAAAAAATTAGTAGCTCGTCAAAACAAGTTAAATGATAGAGAAGAGAGAAAAGTTATTTGACAACTCAAAAGAACTTTTGGTGTGAATAAAAGTGAGGAATGAAAGTTCTACTTATAGGCAATGAGTCATAGATGAGTTTCATATCCAACAACCAAGATCATTTAACTCTTACAAAACTAATGGTTTGATCTCACCTCATAAATGAACTATAATTGAGAAAGTTGACATGAGATTTTTTTTAATTCACACTTTAACACTCCTTGTGTTCCAACGGTAACTAATGAGTCTGTATACCGTACTTGAGTGGATAGTCAAATAGTGAACACTTGTTACATAAATATAAAATAAGAGAAATGCTAACTAATGTCTCCATAACACTAGTTAAGGAGTCTAATATAATTTTTTTGTATTGAGAAGTAATGAAAAATGGTAAAAAAGGGAACTATCTGATATCCTACTAGAGGTTTTATTGTCACATGTTGTGGATGTGCAAGGAACTTCAAAGGTTTGAATATTTTTTTGAGACTGCCCTGATCACATTTCAACACGTGAAGCTTTATATAATAGGAGTTAAGATCTTCTTTATTTAAATTTTTTTCTTCATTTCTACCATTTGAAGAGATATAGACACATTAAATAGATAGTGGGTCATATCATTAAATATGTTTCACTATCATTAATTATTTTCAAGAATTTACGTGTCTATATCTCAACGGTAGAAATGGAAAGAAAAAAAAAATTAAATGGAGAGGATCTTAACTCTATATGATAGAGGAACAATTTCAAAGATTTTAAAATCGTGTCAAATACATATATTCACATCTATTAATTACTTTAGTAGATGTGAATATGTATTTGAACGATTTAGAAATTGTTAGCTTTCTAATTAATATTTGATAGATATTTTTCGGAGACCGCTAAAGCTTTGTATACTTGTGTCTCAAATCTATAACTAGTTGGGGGTGGACAGTGCACTGCTAGTGGATCCAATAACACATTTTCTTCAATATGAAGGATCAATGTTGGCTGTAAGGATGGCAGTAGTATGATGTTTATGGTTCGTCAGAAACAGCACCATCTTCAAGGGGAAGTTATCCCATGGCAATAAATTGTTGCACATATCAATTTGTTGTTTTGGGGCTAGTTCATGGCTAGGAAGTTCAAGAATCATAGCATTTGCTATTAAAATGTGAATAAATAAACGATAATTTTAATGTTCCTTTGTCAACATAACAAGATTTTTATGTGCATAACAAACAAATATGGAAAACTAATAATTAAATAAGACTAACTAAAGAAAATAAATCAAAACTCTAATCAATTCCACTTAAAAGGTGGCACAACCCATATGGGAGGAGCCATACCTTTGAAGTGAGGTTTGTAAGGGCAATGAACACCAAAACTTCTATGTTTTACATTATATATTCCCATATCAAAAGGATCACTAGGATAAGGAATCGGTTCTTTGTTATAATAATTATCAGAATAGTAAATTGAATTCTTTTGTAGATAACTTGAGAAATATGAAGTTGATACGGACATTGAGTCGCCGTCACCCACAAATAAAACATTGTCTCCCAAACTCTCAACTTTCGACAAATGCATAAGTCTCTCACCTTTGTCATCCAATTAACACTTAAATACTTGTAAAGATTGAGTACCTTTGTTGCACATTCTGACCCTACTTATAAACCTTCTAACCATCCACAACTCTCCTTCCAATGATTTCACTAAATAAGTAAGTGGAGAATAAGTTGCATCATCACTTCTTTGTAACAAAACATTTGGAATTCTTTGTTCCCTACCCCAAGGATCACTTGAATAACAAAGATCAAAGCAAACAATGTTTTTCCAACGAGTTACGGCATACACCAAACTATTGTAGAATGTAATGTCAATGAAACCAAAATGGTCAGTGTCTTGTATGTATGTCCAAAACTCTTGTCATGCTTTTATGAAAGCAAGACAACCACGGGTAGTGTAAATTGCTGCAACCACATAATCATTTGGACTTGTTATAGGATCAACTGACAAAGTAACCTTCTGCACATTGAATTCAGTATAATTCTTAAAAGAATGATAAACACCAGTCATTGGCAAACTAATAGGAGCAACATCCTTAAAAGGATTAACCCAAGTTATGACAAATTCTTCGTCTATGGTTGCGAGCCAGCCATGACTTGAGCCGCAACATCTCTTGTTGTTAAGCATTGTCAATTCTAATGGATACACTCTATTTGCTGGTATGCTATACAAACATCGCTTTTCTGGACTCTTCTCTGAAGGGATCATTAGCATAGGCATTATATTGCTCCTAAATTGGTGGTTTTGTTGATGACTAAGGTTTGCAATTGAGAGCCAATTTTTGCAAACACAACCAAACCAAATGTGATCAATTGGTTCAATTAACTTCTCAAGAATCATGTTTAGAGCGAGTGAGTCTAAGTTTGCCCAATCACGCTCCATGGTTATGCTTCTGACTTCTAAGTTAGTTTCACATCACACACACACACACACACATATATATATATAATTTAAAAGGATTTAAAAACTGTTTGCATGCAAAAAAATAAAAAAAAAACCTATAAGCATAGAGATATGCACAAAAGGTATGTGCATTTATTTATGCACGTATCGTATGACTTTTAACGTAACTACTCAACCTTCCTAAAAAAAACTCAACTATTCAACTACTTAAGACTTGTTCAAAGTTTGTTATAACAAAAAAAAAACAAAAACATATTTTGAATTAAGAACATACGAAAAACGCCAAATGAAATGTATATGAAAACATTTAGGCTATGTTTGGATGACAAAAGAAAGTTTAAGGAAAGATAGTGAAAGGAAAGAATGGTAAAGGATTGTAAGTGAGTAGAAAGTGAGATGATTGTTTAGTTGTTTGTTTGGAGTGAAAGTTGTGAGAAAGTGAGAGGAAAGAAAGATACATAAATAAGAAAATGACAAAGTTACCCTCAATCAAAAATAATATGTGATTAGAGAAAAATATTAAAATAATATTTTGATTAATATTAAAATAAACATTCAATTATAATGCAAGTTAAGTATAAAAGAGTATAACATTTTATTTTTGTTATAAAAATGGTATCATATGTTAAAAAAAGTGTTTAGTAAGGTTTACATTGAAGGAAAAAAAACTGTTAAGTTGTTGTAATTTTCTAAAATTGGTTGGGTATTTATGTCATTTCAACCAAAAAGCAAACCTTTCCTCCATTTTTCGTCTAGTTTAGGAGGGATTATATTTTGAGTGGGTCCCAGCATAATACTTTCTTTCCATCTCTTGTTGTTGGCAAACCGAACAATGGAAAAGAGAATATTCTTCAATCTTTCTCTCCTTCCTCATTCTTTCCTTTTAGTTTCTCTGAAACCAAACATACCCTTAACGAAAAGAGCCTAACATATTGCATTTTCTTTTGCGCTTTTCATAGATTTTTAACTCTTTTTAGATGGTATGATTTTTAACTTTACTAGTCATGATTTTTTTCAAACTCATAATTTTCTTAAACTTTGTTATAACCGCAAGAAATATATTTGATGTTAAAAACCATACATTCCTTCAAAAAAAACCATACATCTCAGTTAGTAGGGACATTACATAATTTATGCAGGGGCAGGGGTTCGAACCCCTAACACCCCCCACTTCTCCACATTTATAATGTGTGAGCTCCAGCCACTAGGCTACCTGACCAAAAAAAAACCATACATACTGCTAAGTTTTCTCCAAAGATAATTTAATTGAGCTAGCAGAAAGACAAACACTAACATCTGTCTGTTTCTCTATCACACTTAGTTGTATAACGAAATCCATTTCAATATTGACATATGATGTGATCAAATATATTTTTGATAAATAAGATTAAAATAAGCCCATTTAATAGTGTCAAATATTAACCAAACAATTGAGCTTAAGTGGTTAATGAGTTCCATCAATGACGAATTATCCAGGAAAATCTGAGTTCGATTCCTGGGTGGAACAATTCTTGGTCATGGTTTACTTACTTTTTAATTGAACTTTGGATTACCAAACCCCCTTTACTTTGAGAAATGGAGAGTAAAATAGACATAATGTAACCTTCAACTATCAAATTGACATGTAAATTAAAACAAAAAAATTCTCAAAAATCAATATATATTATGAAACGGAGGAAGTTGGCGAATCAATTGTCACTCTTCTATCAATGTTATCCCAAAGGTAAAACAATGGACTTAATAACAACAGCTATGCTATTTATCTCGAGAGACTATGCTCACCTGTCCAAACAAAAGTGGATTCCCTTCGCTTTGCCATGCATGATATCCAATTGAAATATCTTTCAGGAATAAAATGATCTCCTCATCCACAACAATGGAATTTTGAAAGAATTAGTAAGAACGTGTAATAAAAGAAAGACCATCACTTTTCTCATTTATAACTTTTTTACGCGTCTTATTTTTTTAAAAAAAAATACCATTTGTTTGAATTTTGTAATCCGAACCATATTGTAGGGATTTTATGAATTGCTGACTGCCGTACGATCTAAGCAAAAAACTGTAAAACAATTTTAATAATCGTATGAACGGTCAACACTTACCATGATATCATAAAACACCCCTAATTAAAAAATAAGAAAGAAAATGAAAGAGTGGATGAGAAGTGAAGAATAAATGAATATGTTGAAGAATGCAAGGTTATTCATAGTAATAAACTTATTCTAGAGTGTAACTACAGTCAAAGGAAACGTTTACAATGCCTAAACCGAGAAAAAATGCATTAAACACACCACAAACTATTCAAACCTCTATTGTAACGCCACCATCCAAAGTCTAGGATGGTTCAGATTATATATGTATATTTATAGCAAATGAACTAAACATGTATATTTATACAAGTTTCTGTGCGTCGTGGACCATGAAATTTTTTGAGAGAAGCACGAGTTTTAACACAATATTTTATTTCATCGACATACATTAAATATAACAATCTCAAATACATCAACACATAAAAAATGTAATAAAACAAAAAATAACATATCACGCATCAACCAAATAAAAAATGCATTTAAGCCAAATATGCATAATCAAATTTACTAATGGACTCAAAACTCTCATCTCTTGAATTTGCAGGTCAAAAAGCATAATAGTTGAAAGACTTAGCGTGACTGAAATACTTTTGTTGAGGATATTCACACCTTTTAAATATTTTGTGATCAAAAGCTATAAGCTATGAGATTAATAATAGTTTCTATGAGAGACGACACAAATCTCTTTGTGAAAGAAACTAAAAATAATGTTATCTCACTATATGAGAAGTGAGAAAAAGGAAAAAATAAATAAAAATAAAAAAATTTAAAATCCTTTTCTGAAAGGTTTACCCAAGAAAGATGTCCCGGATACGTGGAAGGGGGTGTATTTATAGTCTTGAGTGGAGGAAAATATGGTGGATACCCAATTTTTGGTCAAACGAAGTCATATGCATACTCTTATATATATGCACTTCATTTGTCGTCCCTATGGCGTGTCATAGTGCTTAATATGAGGATGGGTTCTTAGCTCTTAATGGATGCACGGTGCTATAGAGATGTATTTGATGTATCTACTTACGTGAGTGTGAAGGCTTAAACCACCTTCTATAAAAGACATGAGCGATCTTTATAGAGCACTCGTGAGCAACTCAAGGTGATAACGGTCTTAATTATGATGGAAATATTTATTGCAGAGCCATCACGATCTTTAAGCTAAAAGCTTGTGATGTGGAAGTCTCATGTTAAGTCTATTACAATCAAGAGAAATTCACTTTATAGACACTTAGTGTTGCCTCACTTCACTACGTGTTAATTCAATTCTCAGGACATTAACACTTATGCATGAAAAAATCTTTCCTTACCTATAACTTCTTCCTCAAAACCATATTTTTTCTTGCTTGTCATTTGTGGGCGATTATGATATAATAACAATCAACTGACTTTAATCCTACTATTATTTTCTTCTTAAATCATATAACTGATTGTTTCCGATAGTTAATTGTCTGTTACATAACCAACGGTCAAAATGATTTCTTTTTTTTTTTTTTTTTGGTTACATAAATGATTTCTTTTATGAGCATGTATATAATACTATTATTTACTGAAACGTAAAATAAATCCATTGAATTAGCTTGGCACACATGATAGCTTGTGTCTATTTATTTAAATACAGCCATAAACTCAGAATTGGAGGGGGAGCATGTGGTCAATATAAAAAAAAAAAAAAATCAGTGTTTTTTCTTTCTACTCACTTTCAATTATTTTGGACATTGTTTGCGAAGTTGCAACATGTCTGATCTCAAATGAACGGATTCAGACACGCAAGCAATTGTGAAAATTTTAGGTAGAGAAATCAGTTATTAAGTTGCACAGGTCCATTGAAAATTTGTTTTAGGACAATGATTTTCTCCACGGCACAAAAACTCTCTTCTATCATTCCTAACTATCTAAAATCTATTTTTCTCTTAATATTTCCAACAAGTAAGTTTTAAATCAATTCCTTCATTAAATTAATTCAATCGTAGTTTTGGTAGAAATAAACAAGGTAATTGTGTGAATTTGGCCTTGAATTTGGAAGTTGTAACTCTAAGCAAATGTGCAGTTTTTAACGTTTCACAACTCTCCTCTCAATAGAGATCACTTGTGTCATATAAGAGGAGAATAATTCAAGATTGATGGCTTCTTTTGCCACTAATTTTGGTATCTTTGCTCCATTGGTTATGTGGATTATATGGGTATTTGTCTTGAATGGAACTTAGCCAATGAAATATTCGATTATAGCCTCCCATTAATTTATATGTTGCTTAAGAGGCGTTTAGAAAAACACCCGTCTCAACTAGTTCATAAAGTTAGTTGGCAAAGAGGTAATCGTGATATTATGGTTCTAAATGTCAAAGGAAGTGCTTTGACTATTCGCGGGACTGCACATTAGGAGGCTTAGTTGGTAACTATGTGTGTGTTTCAGTTTGACTCTTGAGCAGTTTGAGTTGGTCAAATTAAAGAAAAACATTTGTTTTTTTTTAAAAGGAGGGATATATTTGACAAACACTCTAAAGGTTGTTTAATTTTTGAGAGATGGTGATAAATTGATGATCTGATATGAAGAGAGATTGATAGAAAATGAGATGTTGATTTGGTTGTTTGAAAAGTTGAGATGTTCAAATATGATTCTTGATGAAGTAATAGAATATCATTTGGCATTAAGTTATGTTTGCCGATAAATATTTGATAAATGTATCAATATTTGTTAAGTAATAAAAGAAACTATCTGCATTGATCGAGATCAATTACAAAGCTCAGTGATTCCAATTTCACTTTAAAAATCATTAAGCATAAAGATGACGGGATAACCATAGGTTTTCAATTGTACAAAAAGGGACTCATTAATAACTTATGAAGCACGAATACTCCTTAGAATAGATGTATTTTGTCTAACAAGCGTCGGTGTCTGATGTTAGTATATATGACGAACTTGGAAGTGTGCTAGAGGGGGGGTGAATAACATTTTTTTTGTTTTTCAAAAGGTTTTGAGAAAGTGTGGATTAACAAGAGTATGACTATTGAATTTTTATGTGATGATGATACCAAAATTAAGACAATGAATACCATATATGATTCAAAGCTGAATTGAGAGGTTCAAGTAATGAATCGTATGGAGAAAATCAATAATCAATACACATACATTCAAATTCCAAAACTAAACAATCTCAAACCAACCCTATTAACAACAAATCACACTAACAACTAATGAACACAAGGCATATGAATTAATTAGTTTGAGGCTTACTTTAAACAAGATTGTGAAAATCTCAATTGAAGTAATTGAGATTGAGTGAGGTAAAACGAAAAGTTCACAATCAATTTAATATGTCTTCTACAAAGAATTCATATGCAGTTAATATGTGGAAATTTAAAAGGATAAAGAGAAGAAAAACATTGTGATTTAACTGATTTTCCTTTTTCGTCCTCGTTAAGGGTACATCAACACTTGTTGATACAAAACACCTCTATCAAGGACATCCACTATGTTGCAAAAAGTTTACAAATTTTCATGATTACAAAAGATTCCTTCGATTCCCTAATCTTCAAGTCAAAGCAACCACACTACCACCAATCATCAAGTCCTCTTAAAATTGGAGAGTCTCTAGGTCTTCGAAACTCAAGCTTCCATGCAATCTTTTGAATTGCTTCAGTGTGAATTCGTCTTTTCTATGTATAAAGCTTGGATTCCCTTGAACCTTTGAGAAGTTTAGAAACAACCCCTCACAATTCCCCTTGGAGGTGAAAAGAGATCCTTCTTTTCCTTTATACCATTGATCTTCAATCAAATTCCCTGAAAGAAACCAACGTACAACTTCTATAACACACCCTAGAAATCTATGCATCAAATTCTACAAAGATTCTTAGAAAAATTGTTTAATATCAAGAACAAGTAAACAAAGGGTTGGAGACTCAAGAGTGATATTTTTAAATTGATTAAGTGAGTTAGAAGGTGTATGTGTGTAGCTATATATAGAGATGAGTAACAAGTGCAATTTTAGTGGTAAAAATAACGGCATGATTCGAATCATTCATACTAAGTATGAATCGATTCAGATACATGAAAATAGGAAAATCTGAAGCTATGAAGATTGATATGATTCAAAGAACATATTATCGAATCAAGGGATTTCTAGATGAATATTGATACGATTCAAGACCTCATAGGCAATGGCTTCAATCGAATCATTGAAACCCATATGAAGATTGGTTAAAATCAAGGAACGGTGATATGATCCATCCAGGGAAAACGTAAGACCAGAGAACACAAATGAATCGATTCAAGGGTTTTCAAAATATTTTGATTTGAATCAACATGATACAAATCATAGTGTACATGAAACAATTCAAAATGTCACGAACAACCACGAAAAAAACAGAGAACACAAATGAATCGAATCATAATTCGATTCATATAGCTTAAAATGAAGTTTCAATAAAACTTGACATAAGACACACAAGACACTTCGAAGGAAACTAAGATCATGGATTGCTAGGTGCTTTAACATATGTGCTAACTACTATGAACATGTAAACAATAAACATCATCAAAATACTTAGTACCTAATCTAATCAAACATCATCAAAACAACCTTATCACTAAGAGAAACTTCATCTGACACTGATCCAATATGAAACCTACGATTACACTGAATTATATATTTTTCTCAAATTTTTATTGGTATCGGCGTGTCTATGTCGTGCTCGGTGTCGATGTGTGTCTGTGCTCCATAGCTAATAACATAGTTCAAGTAGATCCAAAGGAGATCGTCTACTATCATAATCTAGAGAAATTTAGTATCTCATAGCAGTGACATACGTTACAATAGAGTTTGAGAGATTTTACATTCAAAGTTGGAAATTTGTGCTCTTAATCTTGTTCCCAATAATTGAAATTACTTACTCCAACCTTCAAATAACACTCAATTATCGTTTCTTAGTAAAAAAAAATTGGAACATTTTCCTTCTGCTGAAACTTAGCATATATATGATTTGAGAATCAATGTGCAAATGTCTCACATTTGGCTTCAAATTTCTGTTTTTGACAGTTGGCAATGATCTTTTTAACTCGCATATGACATGCGATTATGAATGGATTACGAAACGACTAAGGCAGTAAGTTATATCCTTCCTTGCTTGTGCAAAAGTGTCATGCATATAAGATAAAGATGTGAAGTGTTTGAGGAAGAGACTTCATGTGTCTTGCAAGGTGTTTGTGATAGAGAAGATCGTTTTCAGTTCTCATCCTTTTCTTTAACTGTGATCTAATTTTGCATTTTCCTAACTTCTACAATGGTACTGATCTCAATCGATCAACCTATTTGGATAATACTAAAAGACATAACAAACAACAAAGTTCTATGGTTAGAAAAATTTAAACATAAACATTAAATTTTCAAAACATTTGTGAAATTCACAACTCTAGATAAAACACTCTAGATAAATTAAAAATTCAATGGAAAAAAAAAAAAAAAAACTCCATAAAAACACTAAATATCTTCTAGGATTGAGAGTTGTCACTCGCAAGCCAGACTTAGAAGGATTGTTTTCTCTAATCACTAAGAGAAATTTCAGCATTATACTAACATGTTGGAGTTTATTAGAGATTATATAAAAAAATGTATGAATTTTTCTTTTCGCCATACTCTTAGAAAATAAAATGCTTGTGTGAATATCGTTGGAAAGTTAGGAACTATCAAAATTTCATAAAAAAAAAAAAAAATTTCATAATTTTCAACTTTTAATAGAGTAATAAAAGCGGAAAGACGGACGGCCGTCTTTTCATATACATAAAAAAAAAAAAAAAAAATAGGAAAGTGGCATGTCGAGCTTTAACCTCACATAACCCTTGAATAGATCCGCCCTTGAATAAACATATAATTAAGCACAATATAAAGAAGAAACACAAACATGTTAGTGTTCGTTTTAAAGCTCGTTTATCGTAGAAAATAAATTTGATAGTTTATTTTTTTTCTAGCTCAAAATCTAAATTAAAACCAAAAACTGGTGAACAACCAACCCTCCACCTGTGTTTATAAAAAGACAAAGAACAATTAGAGAAGTGAAGAAAGAAAAGAGACAAATTCAATGTCAATCAGAATTGAGAAGCATCAGTAGTTGTTGTTGTTGTCAGCACTATCCATCAGAAATAACATCCGATGAGTGCGCTCACAACCTACCACCGCGTCTGAGAGCACCAAGACATGGGCTAGCACGTGGGCTTATGGCCCACGAAAATGACATAACACTTTGCTGATTTCCAAAAAGCCCATCCCTTTCTATGGCCCATTCCTTATCTGGTTGAAAGCTACTCTTGTCTCTTAGGGCCCCCCACCTTTTGCTTCTAACTTTAACCTTCCACTATATGATTCCGCCACGTAACAACTTAAATCTCTAACCCTGTGGGTCCCGCAATACCCGTTGTTTTGCTTGTTGTTTCTGAAATCTTGGCTCTTCACAATGGTTTCAACACATTCTTTATTCTTTTTTCCTGTAAACAATCATTAGCGTGCATAATTTTTCTGTAAGAGACCTAAATATGCAGTTAACTTTTTTTAAGAGTTTTAATGCCGATGTTTTTCTAAGATTGGATTTAAACAAAGATATGTATCATCTCATTTAAGAGTTTTTGGGTCAAGTTTCAATACATTATTTAAAGGGTTATGTTAGAACCACTTATGAGGGTGTTTTTTAGCAATTCACATCTCAAGGTGCGATTATCCACTTTTTAGTTGTAAACTTGTTAAAAAACACCTTCATAAAAATTAGTTGGTGTCTTCTAGCAAAACCCTTATTTAAACATATAGATTAGAACATTGTATTTCTAACATTTTCTATTACGTATATCTTTTTATCGAGTGAAAATAACGAGTCTCACACTTTAAAAATAAATTAGATAAACTAGGTAATCTATCTCACAACTTTCTTCATCTAATTTGATGATGTGACAATAAATTAGATAACCTAACATGAAAGTAAAGCGTTCGAATGTTGACAATATCTTAAATAGTTGTGACAACTCATATAAAGTCAAAGAAGATCAATTAAAATAATACAAATGTCGAGAATACACAACGTATTGCCACATCATCAAATTGAATGTCCTCATGAGCTCCTCTGAACTTATATATATTATACATTGTCTATACAATTATTGGTGGGGTTCGAACCTATAACCTTACATATATTATGCATTATTTATGCCAACTGAAATTTATTTATTTGTGTGTGTAAATGTAGTGTTCAAATATTTGTGACCCATCTGGTTTCTCTTATGGCTTTGTTGAGATTCAATATCGCACGTGGGACGCCACGAAAGTTGGAGGGTAAACACGTGGCATATGGGTATAGTTGTCGGTAAACAAATATCTTTGAATGGTTCCAAAACATTTTCTCTTCTCTACGAATTTGAATCCAGGGTCCTTCTTTTAGGTTTATGAGTTGTTCCTTAGAGGAAGATGAGAAGAAGATTGAAAAGTACAAAAGAGGAATCCATTGCTCCCAACCATATGTTAATGTTTTCTGTTCTTAACCAACAATTGAACTTCAACGTCGAATCCATGTGGCTTGCAGTCGCTGTCTTTCTGTTCTATCATTGCTTCTCTGCATGCATATTTTTAAAACTTTTTTCGTTTGAAACTATTAAAAGTTGTGACAATGATTTAAATACTGACTATTATCTTAAAAAAAATATAACATAATCATTTTGCATGATTTTGAGGACGCAAACTTCATTAGTCGTTAATCTTGGATTAGTTTTTGTTAGTCATGTTTTACCTATCAAATACTTGTTGGAAATTTACTAAAGAGAACCAGAATCACAGAAACAAAATTATGATATATTCACATATATAATGTGAAAACATTAGATTATGCACCTAATGAATTTAATGATCCATTGACGTAAATTGAGCTATAAGGTTAAAAGTAGGAAAGAGGCTAGGTAGAAAGCTCTTCTCTTCTTCTTGGTGTTTTTGTATATTGTGTGTTGATTGGCATATAGAGTCTCAACTAATTCACTATGAATCTATGATAAACGTCCGAACCTATCACAGTTTGTTTTCAATTACAATCCATTAATAAATTTCATTTTATTTAACATAACTAGCAACAAACTCGTGCTAAGCACGGGCCGTGCTCCGCACGGGATAATTCGAAGTGCGGAGCTATGCATGAAAGTGCAATGCAATGCTATATGAATTGACAAAATAAGAAGAAAAAAAACTAATGATAAAGCCGATGTTAATGATAAAAGAGCAAATTAATTTGACTACCCTTACAAATTTCTAAAATAACACAAGAACCCCTTCTAATTTTTCAAACACATCAATCTCCCCTCATTTTATCCATTTCAATAACTTACTAAATATACGATTTAATTTCAGTCATTTTTGTTTGTTTGTATTTTTTTTCTCTTTTCACAATTATGTTAAATGAGGTTTTTTTCTTGGTTTTTTTTTATATGTTTTCTCTTTTCACAATTAAGTTAAATAAGGTTTTTTTTCCACAATGGAGAAACAATAACAACATATGTTTTTACCACCAAATAGAATCAAACATCGGCAAATACGGAAGAGATCAAAAGAGAATATAGAAATGAGAAGAATTTTTGTGGATGGACATTATGGTTGATCAATGAAAAGGAAACAATCTTCGATATATCTATTTTATTACATTAAAGTTTAAAAATTAAACCACCTTTACTGAGTAACAATGAGTTGAGAAAAATCACCTAAGTGAAAAATGAAAAGAAAAAATGGTCGAAAATTAAATGAGTTCATACTCGTAAGAAGAAGTTAATTACTCAAAATAAATGGAATTAACAAAGTTTAAACCGTGTTATATTATAAGAGAAGTGATTGTCAATTTGATAAAATAAAAAAGAGAGATTAATGTTTAGTTAAAAAATAGAGCGGGTGTTTGCGTTATTTAAGATGACCTTAAGAGAGATTAATGTAATTTTCCCATGATAAAATCATTGAAATAATTGTTATTTTATATTATGAAATGGTAAACTAAAATAGGTAAAAATATTCAAAATAGTAAAGATTTCATTATTGATAAAGATGTCGTTATGAGTCCCGTGTAAGAATTGTACAACAATATTATTTAGTGACTAATTTATCATGTTTTCAGTGTTTTTTATAGTCATCTTTCTAAAAGATATAATAATTAATAATCTACAACAATAAAAAATAATATTTATAATATAACATGGTGGTCTGACTTCTTTGATTCCCTATTGTTTCTAAATATATTGAGATATGTAGGTTTCAATGTGTCATTTTTATCTACACTCTAGTTTTTCAAGTTCAAAAGAGCTTTTACGCATGCTGATTTGTTTAGGGAGTTGTTGACACTTGAATTTTGAAATCGTGCTGACAGTCGATCCATTAATTGTTTTTCACAGAGGTTCACTTTTCATATTTGTTTAAACTTGGTTTCGCGCCCGTATATGGATTCACTTACTAATTAGTGTATTTTGGTTATGATAGATTTGGGTCGATCCACTTGGTATGATTTAATATGTTGTATCCCTGTTTTTTGTTGTACTTAAGTCATGTCTAATGTTCTCAGACTCTTTATATATATATTTTTAATCTAATTTATCTTTTTGACTAAAAAAAGATAAAGAAAAAAGAAAGGCAAATTATATTTAGAAAAGAAGCAATCTTGAAAATGTGTAATTTTTTGAAAAGTAGGTATATGCCTTGTAATAAACATTTTGTAATTTTTTGTAACTGTTTAGATATTTAAAAGTTGAAATGTACGAAAATTTGCTTTGATTGAGATTAAGATTAAGTTAGTTTGTTCTTTAAAAAAAGATTAAGTTAGTCTATTTTTTTTTTTGACGTAATTAAGTTAGTCTGTTTTATCGAGTGAGTTTGTTTTAATTTGATTTTAAGAGGAAAAAAATAGGGGGAAGTTTAAGCAAAAGAAACAAAAGGATATAATTTTGATGACGTGTCAAAAAATTAAGGGGTAAGACGGTATTTTTTGTTGACATTAGTTTTCATAATTTTTTTCGTACAAAGTTTCATGATTAGAGAATTAGAGAATAGAAGATTGTAATTTTTTTTTATTCTTTAGATATTTAGAAGTTGAATTATAGGAAAATTTGTTTTTATTGAGATTAAGATTAAGTTTGTTTTTTTAGGGAAAGATTAAGTTTGTTTGTTGTTTAAAAAAAGATTAGGTTAGTGATTATCAACTGAGTTTGTTTTAATTTGTTTTTAGGAGAGAAATTATAGGGGGGAGTTAAAGCAAAAGACACAAAAGGATATAATTTTGATGATGTGTCAAAAAATTAAGAAGGGGTAAGATTGTATTTTTGGTAGACATTAAATTTTATAGTTAGTAAATAGAAGTGCAATATTATAATTAAAATTTAATAGTTGATATAATAATTTATTATTTTAATTAGGCTTAATTGTTCAAATTAACCCTTTGGTATACGCAAAGTCTGAAAAAAGGTCTTCTAAAAAAAAAATACACATATTATACTTGTAATTTGATAATCCTCATTTTTTGACCTCATAAGTTTCTTTGTGGACATAAATTCCAAAAACAATACCCAGATGATGAATTTATTTAATGAGTTTTTGAACACAAATTCCTTAAAAATATGACCTTCCACATAAAATGATAATTTTTCTATCAAGGGACGGATTAACTATGAATTTTTAAAACGTCAAAAACTCAACTGAAAAATAACGGAAATCTCAATCTAAAAATCAAATTTTAAGTTGCTTTTTACAGACACCTCTATAAAAATACATAGAGATGATCTTCAAAGTTTTGTAGCAATTCAACTATGCCTTAATTGGTTTCTGTCATAAGACAATTATCTTCATCCTAAAACAATTTTATTAATCTTGTTCTTAAGTAAATTTATGAATATGATGAACATTCAAACATTTCCTCGAAATAGATTGCACAACATGTCCTAGGATTTCTAGTTTAATCCTGCAAGCAACGTTTTAAAACTAGTCTTATTGTTTACCAAAAACACCAATAAAAAAATTGGCACAACCATTGAGACCATGTTTTTGCAATTTTCGAAAAAAAATTTCATTAGTTCAAATTTTTCTACGTTCTCTTGTGAAAATAGGTTTCTGGAAAAAATTTCAGCCGTTTTGATAAACTTTTCTGGAGAAAACTTTATTTGTGCATGTATTTAAGAAGTAATGGCTCGTCCCAATAATAGTCGTACTTATACAACATCTACACAAAGTAACGCACAATCTATACAAGCACAATCCACACATGCATCTGCCCCTACAGTGGGTGCCAATGTGTCAATTGTCATGAGGGAAACCATGGCCATGCCAGTTTCGACAGAGATGGGGGTAACTGCCCCTACATCTGTTTCGACAATTGCTGCAATGACACAACCAGACTTGGTGGCTTCGGTACCACCATTTACTACTATTTCATGACCCATAACCATCAAGTTAGAACTTCGTTGGATAATAGATTCCTTTCGATGCAAAATTTCTCAATGCCCATGGTAACTAGGGAACAACCATATGGTATGCCAACATCAATGATGTCAAGCATGCAAACTAATCCATCTACATATGCATATAATGTGAATGTGTATACCCCATATAACACACAATTGCGTTCAGGATCCAGTATGCCTGGTAAAAATGCTCTCCCACTAACAACATAATCTTTAAATTCTTTAAGACAACAAATGGATGAGGACAATCATGAAATGATTAATATGCTAACACAATAAATTGGAACAGTGTTTAATCCATTAATTCAAAACACAAATCAAAGTTACCAAATGTTAGCCACCCAAATGGGAAGAATAACATATTTCTTTTCCCCTGTCCAAATAGGAAATCTAGAAGTTACCCAAATTCAAAATTATGGGCCTTTACGAATAAATGAGAGGTCAGATAATGGGAGAAATCAAGGACAACAACTTGAACCCCAAGTTCCTTCGGTCGAACTCGTAGCCCAGGGGGGAGGTTGTGAGAAACCCTATAGTAATTTTGGTGAATATGAATGATAATGCTGATGAAATTGTTAGACATGTCCAACAACAAAACATGGGGGCACACAATAATATAGCCAATTTGGTCGAAACCATTATGGCTCAAAATAGTTTAAACATAGGTTTGTATAGACCTACTTTTTTCCCTACCTTGTCAGAATATGTTCTCTAAACTGAACTTCCTATAAGTTGGAAAATCCCTAAGTTCACAAAATTCGTTGGGGACACTACTGAGTCTACTGTCGAACATATTCTCTTTATCTAACTGAGGTAGGGGACATTGTCAATAATGAGAATTTAAGAATGAAATATTTCTCAACATGGTTCATCACCCTTTCACCACATTCAATTCGTAATTGGAACCAATTAGAAAGCCAATTTGATGAACAATTTTACATGTGTCAATCTAAGATAAGTCTGAAAGAATTGGCTAGTGTTAGGAGAAAGATGCTTGAGTTTATTAATGATTACCTGAACAGATTCAGACTCCTAAAGGCTAGGTGTTTCACCCAAGTTCCTGAGCATGAGTTAGTCGAAATGGTTGCTGCTAGCCTAGACTATTCCATTAGGAAGGAATTAGACACTCAACACATGAGCAACATGGCCCAATTGGTTGATAGAGTTCGACAGGTCGAAAGACTAAAGGCTGAAAAGGCCAGAACTCATAAATACCATAAAAAAATGTTGCTTATGTCGAAACTAACGACAATGACCAAGAATTCGACATATCATATGAGGATGTCGAAGATTGTGAGGTTAATGTTGCTGAACTAAAACCTGGACCACCTTACACATGTAAAATGTTAAGGCCGTCTGATGGAAAAAAAAATTGTCGAACCAAAGAATGAAAAATATGTTCCTAAAACTTACAGTTTTGATGTAACTAAATGTGATGAAATTTTTCATCTCTTAGTTGTTGATGGTCAAGTTGTAGTGCCTAAAGGTTTGAAAGCCCCACCGTCAGAGCAACGCAAGATAAGAGGTTTTTTTGTAAATTTCGTAATTTTCTAGGATATTAAACCTCATATTGTGTTCTTTTCAGGGATTTGGTTCAAAAAACTCTTAATGAAAGTTCATTGAAGTTTGGTTAGAAAGCTAAGACCCATGTGCAAGTGGATGATGATCCTTGAAAGGTTGTTGATGCTATGTATGTTGAGCCTACTGATTGTATGGTGGTCGATGCCATCATAAATGATGTGGATAACTTTTTAGTTGAAGTTGATGCTCGTGTAGCTGAATGGTGGAGGCTACTAAAGGCCCCAAAATTGCCACTGAAATCATTTCTGAATCTCAATTCTCTAAGAAGATGAATGGGGCATATCCCATGGATGAAGAGGAACTAATTGATTTCCTCAACCGTTGCAGACTCAACAACTCTAAAGTCATGTTGTGCCTCAAGTGCAGTGTTGTCTTTGACAAAGAGGCTACTAAAGGCCTTGAAAATTATAAGCATCGGACAAGGAAAGGGGGAAAATGGTATGCTGATCATAAACCAAACTTCTCTTTTAATAAGAGTTTCATCCCTTTCACCAATGCTTCATCTTCGACCACAGATTACTATCCAAAGGATGGTCGAAGTAAGACTTTTGTGCCCATTACTAAGGTACCTATGCAGAAGTGGGTCCATTCGACCCAACAGGTTTCCAAACATGGAAATGGAAAAGTAGTGAAAGGAACCACAAGTGCTTCTAGCACTAACACTCCTCCTGAATCGAAAAGGTTTGCCTATAACAACAATTATAAGGGCAAAAATCCCATGATCAGGACTCAATGGAGAAAATATCAAAGATATAAGAAGGCTGTTGTGGCGGTCTTTGCTGATGTGGATTCTATTGAGCTGGCCAAAATGACAATAAAAGATAAGGTTAATAGTGTTTTTCACCCCTGTAATATATGTCATTTTCGGTTTTCACCCCTGTAAAAATTTCGGTTTGATTTGCATCCTTGTAAATTTTTTTTTTTTTCGGTTTTCACCCCTCCTCTCTCCAACTCACCAAATCAACTTATGTGGCGCTGACATGGATTTTTTTTTTTCACTTGCCACGTGTATAATTCAATTTTTTTAAAAAAAATTCAATTAAAATTTGAGAAATTTCATTTTTATTATCAAAATATCTGAATTTAATTTTTAAAAATAATAAAAATTCAAAAAATATAAAAAAAATCGTTTATATTATTTTAAAAATAAAAAATATTTTTAAAAAATTTGAAAATTTATTTTTTAAAATAAAAAAATTGTAAAAATTCAGGAAATAATTTCTTTAAAGATTTTTTTTTAAATTCGGGAAAAATATTTTATTCCCAAAATTTTGATTTTTTGTAAAAAAAACTATATTTTAAAAACTTAATTTTTTACTAGAATGGAAAAATTAAAAAAAATTCCAGATTTTTTTTATATTAAAAAATGAAAATTTTAAAATTCCAGAAAAAAATTAAAGTTTCTTCAAAATTAATATAAAAAAATTCTGGAAAAATTTAAAATTTATATTCAAACTTTTCCCTATATTTTTTCAAAAAAATTATAGTTTTTTCCGAAATTTAAAAAATCAGGAAATAAAATCAGCATTTTTTCGAAATTACAAAGATTTTAAAAAAATTTGAAATTTAATTTTGAAAATAAAAAAAAAATCTTCAAAATTAAAAAAAAAAGGTCAGATTTTTTTATTTTAATTTTAAAAAGCTATGGAATTTTCTAATTTTAATGTAGGAATTTTTAATTTTAAAAATTTCATTTTTTTAATATAAAAAAAATTCTGGAAAAACTTTTAATGTACATTTTTTATTTTTCCAGATTTGTTTGTATATTAATTTTTAATTTTAATATAAAACAAATTCTAGAAGAAATAAAAAATTTAAAATATAATTTTTTTATACAAAAATAAAAAATTTGGGAATAAATTTTTTTCCAGAATATTTAAAAAACAAATTCCTGAATTTTCCGAAAATTTTTAAAAAAACATTAAGTACAAAAATTATTTCCTGAATTTTTACAATTTTTTATTTTAAAAAGTTAATTTTAACTTTTTTTAAAAAAAAAAATATTTTTAAATTAATACTCCCTCCGTCCCATAATATAAGCAAAAAAAACTCATTTTCTTTGTCCCAAAATATAAGCAAAAAAGACAATCTTTTATCCTATTTAGTCTTGTTTTTTTAAAAAATCTCTTTTTCAAGAAAAACTTTTGTTTATTATCATAAAATTAAATGCAAATTGCATTCAATTTTCTCTCTCTTTCAATTTTTCCATAACCAATAGCCAATGAAAATTGTTTTTACATCTTCCTATGAAACTTTTTCCAAAGAAAACACAAAAAACTATATTCCAAATTCTTATGTTTTAGTTTTCTTAATAAGTGTGATTTTTTTTGCTTATAATTTGGGACGGAGGGAGTATAAAAGAATTTTTTGGATTTTTATTAATTTTTAAAAATTAAATTTCTGATATTTTAATAATAAAAATGAAATCTATGTCAGCGCCACATAAGCTGATTTGGTGAGTTGAAGGGAGGAGAGGGTGAAAAGCATAATTTTTTTTTTACAAGGATGCAAATCAAACCAAAATTTTTACAGGAGTGAAAACCGGAAATGACATATATTACAGAGGTGAAAAACGTTATTAACCCTAAAAGATATATAGACTTTCACTTTCTCCGGTGAAAGAGAATTCTGTTGAAGGTGAAGGGATGAATTCTGATTTTCTGGATTCAGAACCTCATTTGTAATATTGTCTCCATCCTTCTAGCATAACATAATGTAATTTCTGAGGGGAAAGAGAATAGGGATGCTTTACATGAGATTGGATGGAATATCTCTATTTTTTTTTCTCTTTTCTAAATTATATTTTATAGTAAATCTATTAAAATAAATAAAAATGACACAAAATTTATAAAAATAAAATAAATCAAATTCCGTTGAGCCTAGGATTATTTTGGTTACAACCTAGGATTGAATCTAAGTGAGAGGTGATAAGAAAACAAACATCTACAATTAATTTATCATATAATATATTTATAACTAAATTGAACTTTTTTTATCCCAAAATTTCGAGGCCAAAAACTATAGTTTTTTTGTTGGGCCGATATGCCCCATTAAAATTGTCATCTAGACCATTTATCACCTTAACATTTATAAAAAATGAAAATGCTAATGTATGCCTTATACCAAAAATAAAAATTATATATTCTTTGTGTATCAATGATATACAATCTTTTCATTTTCACCAAAATAAAGAGTGAGCTTTGTGACAAGACTATCACTTTCAAGTAGTCCACGTACAAACTTTCAAACGTTGCCATTGTACATTTACCCCATCATTACATTTCCTTAGCAAGCTTCTAAATTCGTAATAAATTGATATCAATCAATTTTCTTTCTAAGCCACAACCCAGAATGATTCTTATTAAGTACACCTGGAATGAGACAATGCCCTTACTCGTTTATGGTACTCAATATAATCATGACAAGGATAATTAATGAACCTTGTGCTTCAATTTTGATCCTAAGCTACAAGCAAGAAAGGAAAAAGACCCCAAAGAGATTCACTTAACATCACTTTCACAAAAAATCAAATGGCAAATAGAGCAGTGTTCCTCTTTTGAGGACCACATAAAACTTTTGACCTTAGCTGTATTAGCCCACAAAGAAATATGACATTTGAAAAAACAGACACAAGAGCATGACATTTTTGACTTCTCAGTTAACTTCTACGATACTCTATAATTCAAGGAAAATATCAATAGTCATATATGGTTTCCTTGGTTTGTATGATTTAATTTTTTTTTTTTTTGGGTCTTATTTAAAGAAAAAAAAACGCACAATTTCTTATAAAGAATAACCACTTTTGAAAATGTTCATCTATTTGTTTACAGTTTAAATAGAAACGAGAACTTGAGAAAACAAAATCATCTAAAAACTACTTAGAAGTTGTTTTAGTAGTTTTCTTAAAGATCATTTTTGATAAATAATTTTTACAAAGGCAATTTTCAATACAATGGACACACACGGTAGAGATCATCCATACACACAATTGTAGAACTTAATTCATTCATCGAGTATTGTGAGACTTAATGGGCGGCAAACTTTTCTCAAAAGTTTTAACGCTGTTACACGTTTAAGGCTGGATTAGAACCCAAAATATTAGTTAAACTAAAAAAAAGTCGTGTCATCTTATCTAAACGTTTTTGTGTAAACACATAGTAGTTTTGGCTTTATTGAAAAAACAAAAAAAAATCATTTCGTCTATTCCAATTTTGAAACTTTTTTTCATACCGTCAAGTTCCAAACAAAGAAATATTAACAATGTTTATTTCATTCCAATTTTATACTTACTTTATATGCCATTAGGTTCCAAACATAGAAATGTTAGTTAATTAATTTAAGAGTAAATTACACTCCCCTCCCTTCAAAGATGCTTGAATTACATTCCCCTCCCCTCTTATGTTAAAATATACATTCCCCTCCCCTCTTATTCAAAACATATTAGAGAAAAATACATTTCCCTCCCCTAAGAAAAGCTTGAATTACATTCCCCTCCCCTCTTATGTTAAAATCTACACTTTACTCCCTCAATATATATTTTTTTTTATTTTTAATAATCTAGCAAAAAAATAATAATCTAATACACTTCGAAATTAACAGTATTGCAGGTCTATTTTAACATAATAAAAAATTGAATACATATTTTTTTGCTATTTTTTATTCACAATTTCATTAACATGTAGTTTTAAACCCTATTATAAAATATGAAACAAGCCAAAATAAAATTAAAATATGTGAAAAATTACTAACGACAATAAACCATGGTTATTTAAAAGTTAATTTTAAACTCTAAATTATAAAATCAATAGCAAAATATTTAAATTTAATTATCATTAACATTTAAATTATAAAGAAATGAATTAATTTTTCTTAAAGGGTGGTTTAAAATTAATATATATCATAAAAATATTTATTTATGTTAAAATAGATTAAAGTGTAATGTATATTTAATTATCAAGGGAGGTGGTTGTAATTCAAGCATCTTATAAGGGAGGGGAGTGTAAATTTTATTTTTCAAGGGAGGAAATTGTATATTTTAACATAAGAGGGGAGGGGAGTGTATTTCAAGCATCTTTGAGGTTACTCTTAATTTAATTTAATTACAGTTACTTGAGTGTGTGTGTGTCTTCCTTCTAGCTTAAACTTTATTTTCACGTGAATAACGTCAAGAAAGACAAAGGGCCATCCCTGAAAGGTGCCTCCATTTATAACTTGTCAATGTGTGATGCAACACATTGATTAAAATATTAATATAGATAATATTTTAAAGGGTGGGACACTTTACAATTTACATGGACTTTTCTAATAGCCAATCAGATTTCGACAGCAAAAGATATTCTACAACGGACAATTTTTCATGAAGAAACCAAAAGCATGGGTATGCTTTTGTGTTTATATAAAAATAATAAATAGGATATTCTGGTGAAATGCAAATTCTAATTTTTCAAATTGGATAGAATTATATGAGCAAGAAGCCAAGAAAGTTGTTCCTCTACTTGTTTAGCATTTTTGGCTAATTTTATATTCAATTTATAAGCATGTGAATATTGTTTTTACTAAATACTCAACTGTTTTCTCATAATTTAATTTCTCGCAGCTTAAATCAACCTCTCACAAAAAAAAAAAATACTCAAATCAATCCCTAACATTTTCATTGAGGTGGGAAAATTATTTTGCTTGTTATAACGAGGCAAAATTTATATATGGATTAGTTAGTACCGTTCTATCCTTGATCACAGATTTCTCTATGAAAAATATGAATCGGGGTTCGAAGAAGGGGAATGAGTCTTCGACCCGCTAAATGAGGATTTATTCAATCACACAAAGATGTAGAGATTAATTTTAACATTATTCGTTAACAATTGAACCGAGTTGCGAGGGAATTGTGCGAAACTAAATTAAATTTAATATTTCTTTTTTTGTTACACAAAAGTCTAAACCTTAGATCTTTGGCCTCTACTTGGAAAGTCTAAAGATATAGAAAACATTGACATATTTACCCACTCAAAGAGGTTTTTACATATTTTGAATCCTTGTAAGATCTAAAAGTGAAAATAATTACAAATTGGACCGACCTACAAACAATTACATAGGTTTTTTCTAAGGCTACATTCACACAACTATTTGCTTGTTTAATTGCACGAATGAAAATTTCAAATATTTTAATGCTTGATGAGTTGATGTAGACGAATGTGTCAACATCCTTAGTGAGCTAACAAGGGCTAAAAAGTCCTCAGAAATCCAACTTGTTCTAGTGAACCACACCAAGAAACCTTGACTTCTGTAGTAGGGTTCAATATTCACCATCTTTGGTTTTCAACATTAGGTTTGTTCACATGAGCACAGTTACTTAAAGAGGTTCAATTTAGTAATTGTAGGGTGACTTATAAGGGTATTTATTATATTCAATTTTCTTAAGGGAAAAGTATAAAGCAACTATCACGGCCTTCAATGGATGTCACTTCTGTTTATCCATTAAAGCTACATTTTAAATGTGAATTGGCACCAATTGGATGTGACTTGAAAGTTACTTAACTTCTTCTATCTAATCTATCTCCTGTTAATTAAAGATCTAAGCAAAATAGTAATATTAATAATAAAATATAGCTTGCACACTCAAAACTCAAGAAATTTACCTTGATGTTAGGAAGACTTTTGAACATGTTACCAATTTGTAAGTGTTTTGAACATGTTACTAATTTGTAAATGTTTTTAGATAAATTGTACGTTGTCTGGTCACTATTATAAATAAAACTTTGAATTTTAAATTCTTTTATTAAATGATGTATGTGGTCTATAATAAAAACCATATACATCATTAATTAAATAAATCTAAAATGTAAAGTTTTGCTTATAATAGTGACGGAGGGTATATATTAATCTATTTTAGTTGATATGTGCTATAAACTAACAATTTAACTTATAGAGTAGAAAAAACAATTCAACTGATTTGGTTTGGGTAAAAAATGATAGAAAGTAATTTAAGTTAGGGTTAAAAATGTACACTATTTTTTTACACTAAACTTACACGAGTTGCATCATTTCAAATTCAGTTCTTACCAAATCAAATGTGCTCAAAATATTATATTCTCTAACTAACGTTTACCTAATGGACACACATATTCAAAGTCATTGGCTATGAAGCATACAGAGCTGTTACTATCTATAGAGGAAGAAGGACAAATGAATGATGATAGATAAATAAAGTGTGTTCCAAATAAAAGAGTAAAAACAATGGTGTGATCTATACGAATCCACAGATTGAAACAGAGTTTCCACATCAAGACACCCTGACGGTAAGTGCATGGTTGGATTTTTATTTGTGAGCAGTAAAAGTTAATTTTAACAGCTTGAGTTCAATTGATTTTACTGTCAGAAAAACTTTTTACATATCATTAATTGATTTTGTAAAAATTTGGTGACACTGACACCTGAGTTTGTTTGAGTTTTAAAGTGCAGTTGGCCTAAATTGCGTTGGTCCATTGTGATTCTACCGCACTTAAGAGCATTTACATTCATACCACCCACGTTAATGGTATAAATGAACCCACATAATATATAAATATTATTTTATATTTTTCAATTATTTATACCATTAAACTACATTTTTTAAATATCTATACTACTTATCTAAAACTTTAAATTGGGTCCCACTAATCACACAATACACCTTAAATTTATAGTTTAAAATCATAATATATTTTTATATTATTTTTTACACCTCAAATGAAGAAAAGGAAATGCAATACCATGGCAGTCGTTGGACAATGTGATATTCGACAAACATTTCCTGCTAAGACACTTAAATCAAACTGATCCACATCCATACCACCCACATGGATGGTAAAAATGAGTCGCACATAATACATTATATTATTTTATCATTTTCAATTATTTAAACCATCCAATTACATTTTTTAAATATTCATACTAGTCCTCCAAAATTCTAAAATGGGTCTCACTTATCTTACAATATACTTTAAATGAATCCCATAAACTAATTACATTGTATTGCTTTCTCATATTTTGATTCTATATACTATTATTTTATTGCAACTCAACCAAAAGGCACCGTGGTAATGCCCTGCTACTATGCCAAGCAATATTACCCAACTTTTATGCCAATTATCCATGAAACCCGATAATGGTGCTCTAATTCAACAAATATTAATCACTTCAAACTTGATTTATCTCCATACTTGATTTATAGTGTCCAATATATTATTCTAATTTAATCTGTTTTTATCTTAACCTCTGGTCCCTAAAAAAGGGTTATGGTATTTTGGATTTTGATCCGGAGAAGAGTATATATAATTTGACTAAATTTTGTCATGATTAGGATTTAAACTTGATTTCTCTTAAACGATTTTTCTTCAATTATAATTCATTAAGAATTTTAGTCAAATCACTTGATTATTCAAATTTACTCTTAATGAACTTTTAATCAAAAACAAATCCATACACATTCTACTTTTAATCAAAATTAATTATGCAAAATCACTTCATTTGAAGTAGTAGTAGTAATAATAATAATAATAATAATAATAATAATAATAATAATAATAGTAAAAATAATAATTGTGGCACATTGCTTTTTAAAAATTAAAGTTTCAAACTTTGGCTAAGGCAAAGGGAAGTATTAAATATTTTTCCTTGTTAATAACAATGTAACCCTTTTGATTTTATTCTTTAGTAGAAGGTTTACAAGAGAACTAGTGATGCCCATTTTTATTTCTTCTAGTACAGAGTTACAAATATAGTTGAACTTTAAATTCAATAAGGCCAGAAACAAAAGGTTTGATCTTCAACAGGGAACCCAAAATTACAAGAATTTTCATGTGGGTCATCATAGCAAACATCTTCAACTTTTGGTAAGCAAGGAAGAGTCAAAAGATTATGACTCAAGTTATCATTATCCTCTTCATCTTGTGAGAAATCTGAATGATCAGGTTCAAAAGCATGTGAAGAATCAGTAGGCTCTATGAAAGAAGAAAGATTGTTCCCATCATTGCAATGTGGGCTATCAGAATCAAGCACATCACTTTTAGCTGAGTTGGCATCTTCTTGCTTACATTTTAGTACCATATTAGGGAGTGACACTTTGGACCCATTTTCAGAATTTGTTGTAATTGAGATTATATCCATTGGATCTTTGTTGTTATGAGGTGAATTGATTGCTTCTGGTGATGATTTGTCATCTGAATTCTCTTTCTCTTTATCTCTTGGGATCAATTTGTTCTTGAGAGAATTCACCTATTGTAACAAAATAAAAAAAAACAAAAAAAAAATTAACCCCATATTCAATCATTAACTCATTAGTGGGAGAAATATCAAACTTTATTAAAGTAAAGAGGTCATAGCAGCATAAAGTAGAAAAGTTGAATCAGTATGTTTTTATGTGTATGTGTGTTTGGAAAGGTGACCACTGTGCTGACTCTCGGAATGCACGCAGTTAGTAAATCGATAATCGTTGGATGGAGATCAAACAATTCAAACTTTAAGTCATTAGAATTTGAATTGCCTGATCTCGATTCAATATTTATTGAAGTGCTAACTGTGTAAATGCGTGTCCTATTTCGTTTGTGTGTCTCAATTTTTTACTTTTTTTACCTCTTCTTTTAACTTGTCATTCTCTTGAAGAAGATTATCATAATCATCTTTGAGACTATCAAAGCTAGCTTTCAATGTGCCATAATCTTTTTCAAGCTGTTTAGTTTTGAACCTTGCCCTTCTGTTTTGGAACCATATAGCAACTTGCCTTGGTTGCAAACCAAGCTCTTTTGCAAGTTGAACTTTCCTATCAGGTTCAAGCTTGTTTTCTACCTCAAAACTCTTTTCAAGAAATTGAACTTGTTCACTTGAAAGCCTTCTTTTCTTTCCTTGTTGATGGTAGCATGCTTCATAATCTTCATCACCACAATTCTCTTCTTTCTCAAGTTGTTGAAAGAAGGGTCTATCTGTTACCACTCTGTTGCTTCCACCACCATTCTCAAAATTAACCACTGAATTTGAACCTGAATCCATGTCATCAAACACAAACCATGTTATAATTCAACTATATGCACAAAAAATAATGAAAAATACTATATTTTTATATGGTTTCTTCAAAAATAAAAAAAGACTATTTTTTTATGGTTTCTTCACAATGAAAAAAGAAACCCACTTTCATGATCTTAAGTTACATGTGTGTTTTATGCTCTAAGATATTCATAAAACTTGAAATTTTGGAAATTTAAGACCAACTGAAAGTTTGTATTGACAGTGAGTTAGACAGAGGTAAAGAAACAACTACAAAAATTGATGGCAATTATGTACAAAAAGAAGTAAGGAGGTCAAGATCACCTTGAAAAGAAGCAGGGGTGTGAACCCAAAGAGATTCAAGGACTTCAGAAGTACAAGGGAGTCTTTCATTTTGAAGCAAAAGTGACATATTAGAACCACCAAAAAGCTTGCCACCTGCCATAAGAACAGCCTTATAGGGAAAGAACTTTTGGGTAGGTTGGTATGTGTGGAGCCTTACAAGAGAGTTTTAGATTAAAGGGTCACAATCATACATACCCCATAAGAAGTAAAAAAAAAATGTTGATTTTCAAAGGGTTGAATTTGATCTAGAATTTATGACGAAAGAAGCAGGTGTTGAGGATTACTATAATGTGGGAATTGTGGGAGTTAGGAGAGATCATACCCATAACTGGGAGAAATATTAAAGGAGGGTGTCAGAAGTAATAAATTGGTGGGCACAGAAGGTTGAGTGTTTACTTGTGAGTTTTCAAAGAGGGGCAGAAGAAGGTCAGAGAGAAGAGGGTAGAGAGGGGGTTGGGGAGAGTTGAGAGTTGGAAATATTGTTTTGTGAAAGAGAGAGAAGTAAAGAGAGATTCTTTCTTCTGTGTGGTGGGGAACTTTGATGTGGTTATATGGGGAGCCTTTGGTCTGATTTTGGGATAGGGAAGCCTTGATAAATGGGTTGCATTTGACTATTTTGCCCCCGTTTTCATCTCGACTGTGTTATTTGAACATCAAAATATATTCACCATATCAGACATTGTACCTATTTATATATTTTGTACTCTCTCTGTCTCATATTAGATGACATAGTTGACTCAGACACACACATCAATGCATATTTTTTATCTTTAGTATCTTTAATTATCTATTTGAAAATATTATAAAAATTTAATATTTTGAAAATATTAATCGAGACGAATCCAACAACATCTTATATGATATTATTTGTTTTGTATATTAATAGAAAAATATGGTCAAAATATGTCAGGTCAAAACTGTAAATTGTCAAACATGTCATCTAATAAGGGACTGATGGAGTAATTTATAACCATATATAAAAAATACACACTAAAATTAAATGACACCTTAGTTCACATTAACATTTTGATGTTCTAAAATTATTTTTCTTTTTATTAATTCTTCTTTCATTTCCTAACTTTTTAATATTTCATTTCTCCTTAAATATATGATCTCTTTGATAAAATTATGGGAGTGTTGTAACCAAAATTTTTTTACGGGAGTGTAAAGAAATCTTATAAAAAGAGACAAGAAAAAATCTCATGAGAATCCCTTATTTAGGGAAGGAGGTGGTAGATATTAAATTTGGTTTGTCTGAATTTTTGAAAGACTTTTCTAAATAGTATTTATTATTTATTATTACAAATATTTCAATGGATTTGACATCAATGGGTTGTTATACATGTAGATATAATATAAATTGATTTGTTATTCATTGATTTATATTACACATTTTATATTCTAAAAATATATATTCACAAAGATCAAACCTTTAAATGAACCTTGATTTTCTAAAGAGATTAATTTCCATGATTTATCAGTTGTACACATAGATGATTGCAGTAGAAAAGTGTGGATTTATTTGTTGCAAAGTAAGTATGCAACTTTTATAATAATTAAAGAAGGGAAAATTCTGGTTGAAATTAGAATTCATGATAAAATTAAAAAATTTGAGAATTCGTAATGGCCTTGAATATTGTAATGATGAAATCAAAAACCACTCTAAGAAATTTAAAGACAAACCGTTTCTAACTAAAAGAAAATATATTTTGTTGGAAATCAAAGTAGCGACAAAGGCTATACAATTCAGTATTCTGAAAACATGAAATGCATCAACTATAAAGATGTGAACTTTAATGAAACAGTGGGAAACAGGTGAATTTTCAAAATGAATGAAGGAATTCTAGGAGTTAAGCCTCAAAGATTCAAAGATAATTTAATGGCAAAGGGTTTTACACAAAGGGAAGGAGTGAACTACAATGAGATTTTCTCACCTGTAATTAAACATGTTTCAATTAGGATATAATTGAAGAACAATATATATCTGAGAAAGTAATGTTAATTACTACTAGTGACTTTTCCTAAAAAAAATAAATCACTGCTAGTGATTTAGTTTTCATACAATATTTTCACCGAGTAAGGAAGACAAAAAAAATGAGAATAATGGTCGATGATCTTGAAGTTAGATATGTAAAAGTTGATGATGAGTTGAAATGACCTTTCGTTTAAGCCACCCTCCTTTCTATGTGAGGAGGGGCTACATCTACCCAAAGGGTACATGAACTAAGAAATCTTTAAACCTCAAGTTAGGGGCGGATCTGGACTCAGAATATCATTTACACACAATTTTTTTTATCAAATAATTAAATGATAGTAAATATAACAAGAAGTTATATTAAAAATAATTGTAGCAACCAAAATTACTAACAAAAAATTTCTGACTCTAGGCATAATAAGAAGTTATATTAACATAGATTTGAAACCCCATCTAAGCTTCTAAGTTTAAGATGTCTTATCTTAGCATGTGAAACTTCTTAAGATAATTTATTATCTAACTTGAAATAATATGTTTTAATCCAGTTGAAATAAATATTCGACTTAAACTTTATATTAACAAAAGACTTCATGTCAAATTGGTTTACGATAACTTTTTATAATAACTAGTTTAAAATGTTTTATGTTCGTATATTCATAAAGCCAATTTTATGCAGATAAATAAATATTCACTATTGTTCATCTCCGTCTTACAATATTGTTCATCTTCATCATCAACAATCTCAGCTTCTTCTCCATTAATATTCCCATCAGCTTCTCCATTATCCTCCTGAAATCATCTATTACCAAAATGAAGTTCTTCCCTGAATTTGTTCATTAACATTAATCATTCTTTGTGCAATTCAAAGTTAAATACAAACAAAAAGAGATCTACACACACATAGTGACACTAGGAAATTACCTTGAAATAACTTCTAGCTTTTGCAATACATCCAAGAGGAAGATGTTATCCTTTATATGACATTTATATGAGATATCTTCAACCTTATTTATGTGATGATCCTCAAGTGAAAAGTTCTACCGAGTAGTAAAAAAATATCGATCCCACAAAATTTCAGTGATTACAAATCTAATTTTTAGTTTTGATTAAATGAAAGGGAATAACATGGTAAAGATGAATGTTTGTTTGATTAAATTCAGAAAATATAAAGAAATTATAAAGTGTCTTAGGAGGAACGTGATTTTAATTATAACAATACATGAAAAAAAAATACTGAATTTATTTCTAAGAACAAGGTATTCATTTGGTATTTCATGTTTCATCTCAAAATACATAAATGTATCTCAAAATGATGATCAATCATATTTTCATGGTTTATCATCGTTGAGACAGTTTGAGTACAATCTTATTGTCCCAAGACTCTCAAAATTATTCTCATGTTTTGATTATCTTGTCTAAACTCATTTGTTTCAATATTAAACTTTACCTCTCGATACTTCACTTGTTATTTGAAATATGATAGGGTAATAATGAGGTTAGATTAGATTAAGAACTTATATAAAATAGAGTATAGGCTTGAGAATGTTTAGGGATCAAATCATTAGATTATTTCCACAATACCAAGACTAAACAGCTCTACTTACACATGATCATAGTAGACAAAAGATTAAAACATGAAGACATAAAGGTAAATGATAGAAAAGTAAATTGTTGAAAATGTAAAGGACAGAAAATAAAAGACACGAAAGTAAAGAAATGCAAATAAAAAACAAAAGCTTAAGAAAAATACAGGAACTTGATTTCAACTATGGAGTAAGATCACAAGTGAAAAGTCCTCTCCTTTGCCTAAGAAATAAGGTCTATTTATAGCCTAGAATCATAGACAAGACATTAATTTCGAGTTATAAGCCATAAACCAGAGAATTTCAAAGGTTTGTAACAACCATTTTGGTTATGCACAAGACACACAAGTCACGTGCCTTAATGCATGAGTCATGCTTAGTTGATAGCCTTTGAAAATCTGATTCTTAGTGAGGCGCACAAACATGGTACTAAGGCGCACGGATCGTGCACAAGAGTCTGGTCTGCCTAGGAAAATCCTGTCAAACCAATTTTTATTCACTTAATTTTTTGTAATTGCTATACAACAAATCCAATACCATTTTGTTTAATTAAGTTATAAGTACTATTTGACAATATAATGTGATCCTCGAGTCCAACACTCAATCTGACCATTTTAATTTTCCTACTTGCACGATTTCGTACACTTGCGAAAATCACCATCAAATTTTTGACATAGTTTCCATGGATGCTTCAGGCTCGAGATGTTAATCATGCGCCTTATGGGAGGCAGCCCACATTATCATGAAATTTTATACTATTTAGTATTCTTAAAAAATTTGTTATATGATCACTTACTATATGCCACTTGTAATATTGCTTGTTGAATTTTCATGAGTTTCATAACCTTTCCATTTGAAATATTTAAAATTATTTTCGTCTCAGAGAATGGTTTTCACCAAGAAGGTAGAAGGCTAGCTTACTTACAAAGTTCAAGAGTATAATGACTTCGGGGTTTGATACAAAAGATATTCATCATAATCGCTATCTATTTTCTCTATAGCACAACCAGTGAGAATTTGAGCCACATATATTCCATTTTTTACTGTAATTCTTTCATATGTGAGTATCCATGTTTGAATGTTATTTACCTGAAGCTTGCATTGGTTCTATACAAACTACTGGTCGTATATTTTTTTAAACACGAGGCACTTGTTTGATACTCCGAGCCTTTTAAAGCCACCCTTATTATTGTGTTATCATTTTCTAAATCACTTTGAGCCTGCATGAAAAATTTTATTTGTTGTTTTGATGACGAGCCTTGTCACAAGTTTTGAACCCTACGTGTTATATCTGTTTAATTTCGGTGGGGTTAGACAAAATCATATGTACTTGTTATTGTTTTAAAACTAACCTTGGGATTGTTGTTTGAAATTAGCAACGTTTAAAATTTGGTGTGGATTACTAGTAGAATTTGATTATAAAAAAAAATTATAAATGAAAGAAAAATTGTAGACTTAGCAATAAAAATTGGTAGAAAAAACAAATACCGAAGAAATAAACAATTTGTCTATTCAAAAATGAAAAAAAATAAAAAAAAACTGAATTAATAGTTCCACTAGTAGTCATGTTGTTTTCGCAAAGAGATTGAAGCCTAATAATACATTAATGTTTAAAGATCTATAGCTTGTATCTAACTTCAATTCTTTTGATTAGCCTACTTTTTTAAATATATCCCACCATAATCTAAGCCATATTATTACCTTGAAAGACTTGTAGAGTGTGTGATGGTACTTGACTTTTAATGTCTGTTTAAATTTTTTTCAAGTTCATAGACAAATTTATTCAAATGTCAATTGGAGCAAGTAAATGCAATGACCAAAACTACTTGCTACGATATTTGTAGAGGAAGAGAATGTAAAATGTAGTGTGCTTGAAAGCATAAACTATCTTTTCAAGTCTTTCCTGCTTGAGCGGAAGTTATGAGTTAGTCAACGATGAAAGTGGAACGAGTGAGGATCCGAGCACCTTCTCGGAAAGGTATGTCATTTTTAAATTTATACAAATTTTGACTCTTTTCTATTTCATTGCTTGAGGACAAACAACATTTTAATTTCGGGGTTAGGGTGATTTCTCATCAAATGTAGTTTTTAAGTCATTTAAGTCAATTGTTTAGTTTATTTATTTAAACTTGGTGGTCGTTTTGAATTTAATTTTAATAAATTGTTCAAAATTAATAAAGTGTTGATTCTTTCACAATCTTCATTAATAGAGAATTTTGCGTAGTTCTGTTTTCTTTCTTTGGTTTAGTGTAGTGTTGAAATTTAATGAAAGCGCAACATGACACATGTGAAGTATTTTGTAATGAAATTGGAGACCTAACTCATCCTTAAAAACTGGTTCATAAGGTGAGGATTGTTTCACCTATATAAGTTCTTATCAAGAGTCGTATCTATCCAATGTGGGACATGGGTATTTTTCCAATACACCCCCGTCACGACCAGCACTCTTTGGGCTTTGGTGCGTGACTCGGTCGTCACGCCCAGCGGCACTCTTTGGGCATGGTGCATGAATTGGTAGGTGGCCCTTGAGGATTCGACAGGCTCTGATACCATAATGAAATTGGAGACCTAACTCATCCTTAAAAACCGGCTCATAAGGTGAGGATTGTCTCACCTATATAAGCTCTTATCAATAGTCGTATCTATCCGATGTGGGACATGGGTATTTTCCCAATATTTTGATCATATTTCGAGTTGTATATGTCAAAATGGAGGGAAAAGAAAGCGAAATAAAATCTAACATTCATATCTACAATTTTCACGAAGATACTTAAACCCTATTCGAAACAAAAAAGTGTGACAATGAGACATTTTTGGGTACTAGGTGCAATAACTGCAATCCTTAAGAGCTTGCTCCCTTCAACTGGGCTCTAGGCACCCAACTAGTGGTTCAACGCCTCGTGTTGGGCCTGTCACACGATACATGCATTTTTAAGATATCGGAGGCATATTTTGATCATATTTGAGTTTAGAAACTTGTGCACTAGCAGAGAAACATAGGGAGGACTATTCTTAACATCGTTGAAGAAGTTTTCTTAAGAATCGTTCATGGATCGTTCTTTTAATTCTTTAATCTCTATCTCTTGTTTATTTGTCATAAGTAACTAAATCCTTTGTTATTGAGGATGAGTAGAACTAGATGAAAACCTTTGTTATTTGATTTGATCTATGTTTATTGATGAAGCTTATATGATTATTTTTCTTATCAATGTGCTTAGTATTTTTACCGCTTGGCCGCCTTTAAACTGATTTACAGTTCATATTGTGAAACGAAATTTGAATTTATGAATGCTTTGAGATAAGAAACTGTTGCCTTTGTGGTATAGGAATATATGCGAACCCTTGAAACTAATCGAGAATTCATGTACTTTCGTGCTTAATTTTAATCTTAAATTCACTAACGAGTTAGGGGTTATTTTAGAATTAACAACTCAGTCACTAAGGAGTTAGGTGAATTCACAAGGTGAATTATTCTTGTCTTAATATGGTAACTTGACAGAAATGGTGGGTTAGTTAAGGATGAGTGATTCTAAAATCGTTAGTACTCCTTTGGATTATCACACAAAGTTTTCAGTTAAGCAATGTCCTTAATTTGATGATGATAAATAGAAGATGTAGGATACTCCCTATGTAATTCGAGTTGAAAGCACATGTTTTCCATGGTTTGTAGTAGGCTGAAATTGGCCTATGCAATTAACCAAGTGAGTCGATTTATAGCAAATTTAGCAATGTGGACACTAGAAAATCTTTATTGAATTTTGTTTATAATATTGACACGACTATTAGTTGAAAGACAAATCAACAATTCATAGCAAGTTAGGAATTATTAAAAAAATGTGTGAAGATACATTGTGATAGATAAAGTGTTATCCATTCGATAAATCATCAAGTATATCTTGAAAGGACAAAACACACTGACATTCATTTGCACTTTATTTGAGACGTGATTGAATTAAAGGAAATTGTTGTTGAAACAGTTGCTCTAGAAGAAAATCCACCAAATTTGTTCACTAAATCACTCTAGATCAAGGTGACAAGGTTCAAATATTTCTTAGACTTGACCAATTTTGTTGAGGAGTAATTCATAGATAGATAAAACAACAAGGTGGTTGATGGTTAAAGTTAACATCACCAACGATTTGAAGGTAAGGTAGAGAATTGTTGTTGATGCCTTAAAATCTCATTTTGAATGTGAAAAAATGGTTTCTTGTTGTCCAAGACATTTGGAGTGTGAAGATCGATCAATTGACAATTTTTGGTGGATTACACTACTGTCAGACACACCTTACACATGGAACCACACTCAAGGCGCACCAACTTGTCACAATTTGCACACAAGGCATGCAGTACATGCGCAAGGCTCCCAACTCTCGGACAACTTCTATAAATTGCATTTTTTTGCACGCTTCTGTGTTGATCTTGTGAAATCAAAAGAGGAAACTTGTAGGAAATATCAAGGCTTAGAATTAAGTGTCTTTGAGTGAGATTTTTGGGTTGGAAAACATTTCATACATCTTGGATAGTGAGATCTCATTATAGGAAGGAACAAAAGTTTTTTTTTCTCTTGTTTTCTCTTAAGACCTCTATATAAGTTTGAGTGACTTGAAAAATGAGTTTCAGATCTCGTGAAACTAGTTTCTTTTAACATGTCTGTACCACTCATTTCATAGTGGATCAAAGAGTTTCTCTCTTCTTTGGACGTAGGTCTTATTGTTATGCTTGTGGTTTTACTTAGTTCCTATGTGTGTTGTTGTTAGTGTTACTTGAGACTAGATTGGATTTGTTTACTATTGACTCTTGCTCTACCCATCTAAGTTTATTGGTGTGATTTGATTTTTAAATTTACATGATATGCAAATGAAATGAGAAACACGACCAAAAATTCAAAAATACAAATACAAGTTCGGACAAAAATATAAATGTTTAGTCTAATAATATCGACATAATCAGTTGAGTTGGACCATTAATAACACGTTAAATCAGTCATATGGCAGTGATATTGTATCATGGTCTGTCTACCTAGAAAAACACAATTATTTTCTGTCTAAAACAAGTAATTTGAATGATTAAAAATGTTCATAAAAAAAGAAAGAAAGAGATAGATATGGTATAGCATAAAATATGGAGATAGGTGTAGATGACAACCATGAAGAGAGTGGCATTGTGTTTGTGGAAAAAGACAAGAGTAACCTGTCTGATCAGTCTCTGTCATTGTTGCGCTCGGAATTTAGGGAAGGATCATGAGTCACTCAATACGCCCCCACCCACACCATTCAATTTCCCTTCACAAGTACTTTTCACGTCATTTTTTTTTTCTTTTTTATATTCGATTTAATATTTTGTATACAAAAACTGTACAATAAAGTATAATTTATTATTAGGATTATTGGCGTATTATTTAACTTTATAAGGAGATAAAATATAAGCTAAGGTTATATATTACTAAAAGGATGCTTTGTTTTTGAGAAAGTATATTATAAGGATGCTAAACCATAGTAGTTCATGACATGTGTAGTTAGCATATTTAATTAATCAATAGAATGAAAAATTATTATTGTGTTATTTCTCATCCTTTTGCTGAATTTCTTGGTCTTCGTCTTCTCTTGCAAAATGATGTTTTTTTGGGAGGTAACTCTTATCTATACTCTTGAAGTTTTTGGCATTTATATTCCATCTCCTTCAAAATTCTTTTACTTATATTTCCATGGACATAAGTTGACTGATGTCACTGTTTCATGTTGTCATTGCAGTCAAAGCAGTGTGAACCATTAGATCTATCTAATTATATATGATATGATTTATTCACTTATTTTGTCCATACAATATACATATGCAAAAAAAAAAAAAAAGGAATTGAAGAGATCAAGAGAAACCTCACTCTGGTCGATCTACACAAATTCTCGCAGCAGAAGCATATTTTGGTTTTAGCATTGGGCTTTGAAAAATGGTGTAGTCATTAAAATAAATCGTATTAAAAAAATAGTCTCAAAAAATAACACTTATTTTTTTTTTTTTTGAATAAAAAAAAACACTTATAATGATGTGTTGGTGGTTTAGTAGTAAGAACAATGCATCGAATCTATGAGTTCTACTTCTAATCCTATTCATGCTACAACTAATGTAATTTTTAAACCAAATCAATGTAGTTTTAAAAAAATGGATTAAATGTAGTATTAAAAAAATGGAATACATTTTATTTCAAGACCAACAGTCGGTTGATACAGAAATCACCAGCATATATAGAGATGATTATTGAATTCTATCAAATCGAAATTGATACGAGGGAAGTATACGGTTTCAACGTGGTGTTACCATGTTCAATGGACACTATAATACAAAATAAGATTAGTATTGTGTCCATACACACGTCTTCAATCTTTTCAGTTGAAGGGGACAAAATCATCAATGGCAATTGACATGTATTGTACATAAAGAATGAATTATGAGAACATTTAAAAAATGTTATTTTAACATCAAAATTTTGATATCAATTACGGAGATTTTTTTATCTTTTGAAAATGCATTTTGTCCAAAAAAAAAATGCTTTTCTAGAAAATGACACTTTTGAAATTTTTGAGTAGTTAACTATACACAACCTATAAAGCACGGATACGGACACCAGACACGATACGGATATTGACACGCCGACTCAGCTAATAATTTGAAAAAATCACATAATTTAATGTAATTACAAGTGTCGGTGTGGTATCAGTGTCAGACACGATACATGTCCGACACCGAAACACGCCTAATCTGAGGAGTGTCCGTGCTTCATAGTACAGAACTTTCAATATAATACCAATATTATATTTGTTCCAAGAAAAAGAGAAATAAAAATACACATGAATGGTTTCACGAATGATGTATGTATTTTAATATTTAGACAACAGAACTCTCATTTTAATTTGCCTATTAAAAAAATTCGCATTTTTATTATTATTATTTGCACAAGTGAAAGAAAAAAAAACCATAATCAATGTTTTTGTCAAAAAAAAACTCCATGGCAGAATAACATAGTATATCATTCTCTTTCATGCAAATCGAGGTCGGTAAAAAATATACTCATTATGTTAATTTTTAAGTATCTTTGTACAACAAAACTGAATAATCTAAGCAAATAAAGAGTCGATTTAGAACCTATGTGCATAGATGATCCAATCAATCTAAATACAATGATAATGAGAGTAGAGGAAAAAAAAATATTGTTTACTAAGTTTAACCTAAATTAACCTACATTTTCGAGAATGTCAACTCTTTGATTCACTATTGACCCGTCTATACAAGAGCTCCAAAATAATTACAAGGAATTTGTTTCGAAATTTCAACATGAATAAATCCAGTTTTCGTCACTTTCCCTTTCTCGCAATAGAGTTATAAAAGGGACCAAAAGATTATCCCCAATTGCTCACCAAGAGCATTCCCTAATTTATTTCCTTTCCTCTCACAACCCTTAATGATTTTCATCTAAGAAATTATTAGAGAAAACTTTAATTTTTTCCTTAATGATTCCTAACTACACAATGTGTTTACAATTTATTTTCCAACCCTAGAACCTAACTAAAACGCACTGCACAAAAATCTGATTTTTCAGCTTTTTTTTTTTTTTATAGATGAACTAACATATTCAAATCGCTTATGAAAGGAAGCAACCAGGAGGCTAAAAACAAGCATGATTTGAATCATGCAATACCCTGATCCGAATCTGACCTGACAGAGAAATAAAACAAACTCATTTTCTGTACCCACCTCAATTACCATGATTTGAATCATCACATTCATGAGCTTAAAAATCATATATTATAGACCTATTCTCCACAACACCTATTTCAAAGAGCATTTTTTCTCCATATGATCTCATCATGCACACCAAGAAACTTGGGAGGCTTTCTATCATTCACTTCATCGGTGGAAGAAGTCGTTGTTGGAGATGATAAGGAAAATGAATATTATTTAGAGTTTGTCTAACATGTGTAACATTGCACATGTTAAAGTAATAAAAAAAAAGTAACTATTTTTATTGAAAAACGCTAATATTTATTAAAAAGAGGAAATACTAACGCGAGTGCTCTAAGGACACTCTTTAAGAGTTTAAAATAGTAAGATTTTTTTTATGAAAATATGAGCATTCAATGGATTGTAAATCAAAATGTTTAACTTTTTAAATAAATGTATTTGAATAATTTCTTTATTTAGAATCTTTAAAGAGTGTCCTAAGACCACTCGTTAGTGAGACCCTATAATTTGTTAAAGGTCCTCGTTATTAATGATTTGGAACTACTGTTATTGGATCCAAAATCATTTTGTAAAGAAGGATAAATGAAATTTTTAAGAGTGCAGTTTCTAAGTTCTTGGAGTTGAGATATTTGAGTTGGTATGCGAATCCAAATAAAATCTACAGTACCTTGCAACAAAGGTCTTGAACAAGACAATGTTCATCTTGGTGGAACAAACACATTTATGGAGCAATAATTGTGTAGTCACAAGTCTAAATCTAAAGTATTGTTAATAAAGATTTTCTATCATGTGCAAATTAGCACATGCTTTGTTCCATTAAGGGTTTCTGTCCTTCATTTAATCAATGTAGACTAAGAAATTAACACGCATGTGTCAGGGTCAAAATATTCAATGTTGTGAAAATAAAATATACAGAACAATGGAGTTATCATTGTTGGAGAAAATGCTAGCCAAACACAAAAATACAAAATTTCGTCATTTTGTTTTTCTCGTGTTCACTTGATTTTGTTGTTTATTTTTATGTTTAAAGGGGAATATAGATTGCACATGAAAGAATTGGCTAAACCTTTCGAATCAATGTATTGGAGGATTGGCAGGATCGTGAGGGTTAAAAGCTAGAGCTTCGTACATTCTACTTTTATTGTGAAAGCTGAAAATGGGCCTGCAACTAGGGCTCTCTTTATCGTACATGCCTTGAAGTAAAACATAGATTAGTGTAAGAGCTTAATTCAATCGTTTACTACTTAGAAAATAACAAGATAAGTTTTAAGTTATCGGTGTTTAAATTGCAATTCTAGCAAATATATTTTTAAACTGTAAGTTACACTTTTTAAATATCAAGACTCGCTAGTATAAAATGATGGAGAAATAGATACATAAGTAAACCATCGAATTAATCTGAATGGTTGAAATTGTAACGCCTTACTTCTATTAAAGTGATAAATCACGCGAATATAATAAATATTCAAGAAACAGACGTCACTTCTTCAAATAATTCACAATAGACATGCATAAAAATTCCAACAATAAAACATCACAGCGGAAATATAGCATACCCCTCAAATAGTCATGTCATCATCTCATAAATACATTCAAATAAAGATAATATATAAATCCCGACACATGGGCAAAGTCTCAACAACGTAAAAGACAAATCCTAGATCAGAGCCTATCTAAGACTCTATCAATTGAAAGAAAAACGGAGGAAGCTCCCGCTATCCTCAAGCAACTCACGAAGCAAGCAAATCAACTAATCATGCATGCCGTCTACCCATTCATACAAATAGGTAGGCGGTCCACCACAGACCACTAGGGGTTGGCTTCACATCAATCATAATCAAAAGGTATAAACAGGAGTAATCAATCATCAAGATATTTCATGGTTCATAAGCACTAACATATGTGCAACTTCAAATATTCACTAAATCGTCACCAACAATTTTCAACAAGTATATGGTTCATCGATCACAAATAATCACCAAGCACACAACAACGACAAACACATAATTCACACCAAGCACATAAGCAATTATGACTCATCCTAACATGTAGTGTGCCTAGACCGACTCTAGACATGTGTGGTACCAAGTCACCTCCGAGGTCGTCACCCCTGATTGCAACTGAACATCATAATCATCACGAATAATCACCCCGAATAATGGAATACATAGTATTCGTCACCAACATGGATATGAAATTCGACATCGACAGTGTTTGGACCTATGACTCAACAACAACAATGCATATTTTCATACAACTTCAACAATCCACACCAACATATTTCAATATATGCTTACACCAACAATTCAACACCAATAGCATGTAAGAAAATCCACCAACAACATATATGCACATAACATATATAAACACCAACAACATCACCATAGTAATTCAACAACTTCATATAATTCTCACAATTCAAGTAAAGCGAGAAAATACACCACATTATGATAAACATCATATTCAACACCTATAAATTATTCACATATCTCCACATAGTCATATCAAACTATTCATAAAAGATATGCAAGGTAATCGAGCTTTAAGATTAAATTCAACCAAGTTCATCTCATATTTCACAACTTTGAAACAACTAAGACTATTGAACTAAAACTAAGAAAAATAACTCAATTGCCTCAACTATATATAAACATTAATCACATATGAGTGTAGGTGTGCATACATGTGCGTTTCACCGGCCCAATACTATGAAATCATCAAAATCACAAAGTTTGTCTCACTTTATCATTTTTCAAAACCAAAATATTTTCCAAAAGAAAATCAAGTTTTATGCAACAAGACACAAGTTAAATATTAATAGAACACCTTAATTGAGCCCATAATACTTAAATTTTGAAGTTTAGGAACAAACCATAAGATTTGGGTTGACTTAGAAACAACTATGCTAAATTTTCGTATGATTCTTCCAAGACCTACTTGGAGTGTTTTTAACATAAATCAAAATCCACAAAACATTTTCAAGTCAAACCATAGTCATTGGAAAACCAATAAAATTTTCTAAAACTTTCATGTTTATGTCGAAGGCCAATTCAAAACAGAAATGGGTGAAAAAACACAAAAAACGCAAAAATCGAAGTCCTGTCAGCACGCACGGCTCGTGCCAAAACACACACGGCCGTGCCAAATAAAACAGAGTGTAGGCACGGCCCGTGCCTATATACACACGGCCGTGCTCGTCTGACTGCACAGATTTTCTGTTTTTTCGTTTTCACAATTTAGCGCATAAAAATCAAACCGTTAATCAGATTTCGGTGCTGTTTTCGCCTACACGCCCCTGACACTTAACTCTATCATATTCTACAGAAAAATCCTCGTTTTAACCATCCCAAAAATCATTTTCCAAAACCTCACATAAACACTTATTTGCAAAAACGCTTAACATCGATCTTCACACGAAAAACCCGTTTTCTCCAAAACGACTCGACTAACGCAAACACAACATGAAAACATAAATTTTACTAAGTCCAATTCATCTAACAACAGCAAAAACTCAGTCAACAACTTCATATATCAAAAATTCATTTTGGTCCTTCACATGAACAACTTAGCACAAGCTTCACAAAATCAATCAACCACTTTACAAAATGGAACACCCATGACATAAATCAACAACAACAACTCAACTTATTGAAACCCAATCCATTAAATGGCATTAACAACCACAATTAACAACAACCACAACTCAAAATCATGAATTCAACCACAAATCAACAACAACATAGCATAATTCATCAATTTTGTACAAACACCAAACATACCTATATATATATATATATATATATATATATATATATATATATATATATATATATATGATTCAAACTCAACATCAACAACACAATTATCATTCAATTCACATACTTAAACATGACATCGAAATTAAGCACGAATTTCTTCAACTAAACTCAAAATAATCACTTATTCAAATAAGCACTTTTGAACATGGGTAGAAAAGAGATGGAAATTAAAAGATTAGGCTTGAATACTATCCCCCTTACCTCAATCTCCAAGATTCCTAGCCTTAGCTTCAAGAATCCCCAATCCCTTCTTGCTCTTCAAGCTTTTTCTCCTCTAACCCTTTTCTCTCTCTACCTCTTTCTAATGTTGTGAAAATGAATGCTCTAACCTTAGTTTTCTCTTAACACATGGGTTATATAGTCACACCACTAATGGGCCTAACTCTCAAAATGTTTTACGGGTTCAAAGCTCTCATTAATCCGTTCTACAAGTTTCTACTCTCTTACGGTAAAATAACAAGTAACACCGACTCTTAATTTAATTTTCGCAACCAACTTAACAACTTAATAAAATAAATGGTTCCCACTTGAAACACTAAAAATAATCTACACTATGAAATTACTAAATTACCCTTGCTCACCAAAAGACCAAAATACCCTTCTAACACGAAAACCCAAGAAAATACGCCCAAGGATAAAAAATCACACACAAGCATATATAAACACATAAAAAATAAAATTAGCGAAAAATCGGTAGTTACAAAAATGGAGAAGAATCTCAGATGTTATATGTGATACGAAAGTACCGCTCAAATTGAAAGAGAAATTTTGTCGGATATAGTTAAGACTATCAATGTTGTATGAAACAAAGTGTTGGATGTTGAAGAACCAACACAAGAAATAAATAATCTTAAGAGGGGTATCTTGTGTTAGATGTGTGGTAAAAATAGATGAGATATGATTAAAAATAACAATATTAGAGCAAGAGAGTTGGGGTAGCATCTAGTAGAAAAGATGGTAGAAAATTGACTTATATGATTTGGACATGTATAGAGAAGATCGGTAGATTCTACAGTAAGAAGAGTAGATTATATTTGTGATAGTCAGACAACTATAGACAGAAAAAGACCTAGAAAAATTATAAGAGAAACTATTATGATTGATTTAAAAATTAATGAGTTGAATCTAAAGATAGTTTATGCTAGAACATTGTTGCAATTTGATTTGTATGGACGACCCCACTAAAAATTAAATCTCGATATAGGTCACACAACATAAACCATGCTTGCAATTAATCCTTTCTTGTGCGAAGTTAGCGGTGTAAGAATCAAATTAATGATTCGATGAACTCGTTGATCCAGCCCAAACCAATTAAAATTGGTTCGATTCGTATACAAGTTTGGATCAAACCCTAACTTAAGGTGACAATTTAATTAGCCAAACGATGTTAATCTTTGAAAATTTGTATTAATTTTAGTTAGAGTCAAATACAATGTATGGTGATGATGATGATAGATTAAGATAAATTATTTAGGGTTAAATATGTTTTTGGTCCCTATAAATATACTAACTTTTCGTTTTAGTCCTCTAAAATTTTCCTTCAACTTTTAGTCCCTAAAAAATTTTCCATCTTCACTTTTGGTCTCTCCTTTAAAGTAAACTCATATGTAGAATTCATATTTTTGAATTAAAGTTTGCAGAAAAATTCATAATATTACAAGAATCTCTCCCAAATTTTTTTTAGAATTTTTTAACAAAACATGAATTTAATATGAATTTTTATATTTTTTATGGTTAAAAATTCATATTAAATTTATGTTTTCTTAAAAAATTCTAATTTTGTTTGGGAAATATTTTTAAAATATTCTACACATTTCTTCACAATTTCATTAAAAAAAAATACTAAAATTAACTTAAAAATAGGGACCAAAAGTAGTGATTGAAAATTTTATAGGGACTAAAAGTTGAAGGAAAATTTTAGAGGGACTAAAACGAAAAGTTGATATATTTATAGGGACCAAAAACATATTTAACCCAATTATTTATTTACTATTAATAACTATTTTTTTGCATGCATGTAATTAAACATGAGAAAAAAGTATATGAGCTGGAAAGTGAAGAATAATCTGTTTAATGGTTGACAAGCGGAAAGTACAATGTGATGTATATATGACCTAAAAAGAGAAAGTAAAACACTCATTTACCATATCAAGGATTAGTATAAAACGAATTTTGCTGGCCATGCAACTACCAAACATGGCCTATGTTGAACTTTTTTGTAATTGATTCCAGGCATACCTTTTTGGCTTGCCTGCCACACAAGGGTACTCTTTAATTAGCTACAAAGTTAGCTAGTAATAGTGAGTTGCATTTGAAATTCCTCTATGAATGCGATACCTTTGTAATATTTCAAAGTTCACGTGAGAAATTCGTAGTAGTAGGTCCAGTGTTCGATCAATTTGGGAATGCCGTTGCAGTTTATTGACTTTAAGAGGAACTTTGGCCTTACCATAACAAACTGGGAAATCAAATATTAACAATTATCCTTATTTATTAATTTTGCTAAGTGTTAATCTAATTTTTTTCTCCACTAATCCCTTATTAGGTTTGCAACAACTCTATCCTAAAATTTTGGCTCTAAATTTGCATCATATATGTTTTTCATTTCTCTCTCTAATAACAATGAATATTTTTCAAAGAAAAAATTTAATCCTTATCTTTATTATTTATTAATTTTATTAGGTTTGAGCAACTTACCTATTGTTTCTGTAGTTTTTTTTTGACAAGTTGTTGTACACTTATTTAATACGTTTAGAAACAGAATACCCTAATTTCCATGCAAACCCAGCTACCCTAAATAATTTGTTAGGAACGATGAACTGCATTAATTTTTGATATTTAACTATAAAAGTAATAAATAAAATTGAAACGTGCAACAATATAATTTTGTATTCTTTTTATCTTTTTTTTTTATAATTTTTTTATTATCATTTGATTGTAATATTTGTATCTCCAATAATCTACTTTGCGTTTATTGATCGACCTAAATCTTACGGGTTAAATATTATTTATTGGTCTCTATTATAGTCGGGAATTACCCGTGCGACAAAAGTCTAGTTATAATATAAGCTTGTATATTGAATAATAATTATCATCATAAAACTTGTATTAAAAATTCTATTATGATTTTTTTTTTTGGAAAGTTGTATCATAAACTTAAAATTATGATATTTTATGCAATGACTGTGTAGTTGTTTTCTCCTCATGCATACAATCAAATCATTTTATTATGCCGTTCTTTAAAATTAGTTTGGCATGATTTGATTCGATCATGTACAAAACAGTTTAACATTGTAGGTACACACAAATTTACTCTAAAATATAATTTGCTGTGTCATTTTTTAAAATAATGTACCATAAATTATAGTTTATGGTATATATTTATTTTAATAAGGTAAATTTTTTTGAGTGAAATATAAATAAGATTTGTACCAAAAAAAAAAGTTACATATATAAGGTATGTAGTTTAAATTATAGCTTACGATGTATATTTTAAAAAATTACATCGTAAACTACAAACTTTACGTAGATATTTTTTAAAAACCAATGCGATACTGGACCTCAGACAAATAGTTCTGACTACAATTCAGACGCTATCTTAATCAAAATTTATAGATTTTATCTTACGCGTCTTTCTCATAAAAAAACAAACCATTGCCTACCATTTTTTTAATCATACATGTTTTAATCTCATACAAATTATTTGAAAGATTAGATGCATGTACAAAACACTAAATTCTTGTATTGTTGTCTCATTGATACATGTCCTCAATTTCATCAGCCTTGCCATTACATTGCATTAATAAAACGCAAATAGCAAAACTGCAAAATTAGACACCTCATGCTAGCTTATAGCTTACGATGTTAAATTGACAGTTGGAGGACGTTGGTTTAATAGTTACTTGTTTTATAATATTAAAGTTAAATTGTTTGCACGGTATAATTGTGGTTCATATTTGATCTCAGAAAACTGGTTGTGATTCATATTCAAACCATAGTTGAAAATGGATTATGGTTTTACCATTTTATAGCATCATATTCAAACTGGTTGTGGTTCGGTGTCTGTCATAGTCTACGGGGATCACAATAAACTGACCCTGATCACTTATCCCGATTTAGCACTAAATTGTAAGTGGATTATGGTCCTTTTAGATAAATAGATTAAAATACTTGGTATGATTATGTAGTTATGTTTCAAGAAAATTTACAGTTGATTTTGCATAAGTATACTGTGGAATTTAAGAATAGCTAGCTAGGAAACCTCTTGAACTATTTTTGGGTTGTATAAGCCTTATTCACACATAAATAAGGTGTAGAGCTCACGGCCCAACTTTCTCCTGTTTTACCGAACGGATAAGAGTTGGATATCAAAGAACTCGATAGCTAAAGGGGTTTTAAGTTTTCTCAATTTTGCATTTGCCAACTCATCGGAAAATGGAAAAACAATATTGCCCCTGCAAAAAGTGTGTCAATTGTTACAAGCGTTCTCGGATGGAGGTCTATGAACACATAATCAATCATGGATTTCTAAGAGGTTATAGCCATTGGATCTTTCATGGTGAGAGAGATAACATCTAACCCTCTATGTACATCTAAAGTAGAACACAAGTATGATCCAGGATCGTCTTAAACAATTTGGAGGCCCCATTTTAATTTTAGAAGTTGGGCCCCCTGATAAAAGTCGCAACAAAAAACAATTTTTTTTTTTATGTAAATTATAAATAAAATCTAAAATTTATATAAAAAAAGAGTCAATTATAACGTTTTTGATATGGGGTTTCCTTTGTTTTAATTAAGACCGGAATAAATTTATCATAAAAAGGTAAGCCTTGTAGGTGTTGAACCAGCGACCTAGCAACAAAATGCAAGTTATTATACCACTGGACCACAACAACACACATGTCCAACTACGGACGTTGTTAATATATAACTTATAACTTTTAGTCTTATATTAAAAAATATATATATCATGGGCCCCTAAAATTTTGAGGTCCGGTGGCCTAGCCCAGCCTCGACGAGCTATGGGCCAGCCCTGGTATGATCATGACATGGATGCATGGATTCACGATGCATTTCCAATGCATACAAATAGTGATAATGATGATGATGCATATACAACTATAAAGGATTGGGATCCTGAAGCATTCACAAACGAATATAATGTTCACACTAATGGTTCAAAAAAAAAACTTATTAATATCATAACTGAAAATACTAAGGCATACTAAGGCAGTTTCTACAAATCTCCTCCTTGCCTTAATTGCTGCAAAGTCACGACTTGTCTTTTAATATTTCAAATCTTGCTTTTGGTAAAGCCTTTGTTAACACATCAACCCCTTGATCATCAACTTTGAACTCTTTCACCTAGATCTCATTGTTGCTTCTAATTGAAACATCCTCTATGTCATCATTGAAATATTCATAAGTTTTTGGCAGCGCCTTATTTATTGGTTGATTTATAGCATAACTTTTAGCTCTCATTTTCATCTTAAATACATCTTTGTCTTTGACATCTTTGATCAAGCACCGATTGTCTTCAAATATGAATTTGTAGCCCTTTTCAACAAGTTCTGGGAGACTAAGCAAATTTTGATCAATGTCATGCACAAATAACACATCAGAAATATATTTCGTACTAGATAAGATTTCAATAGCAACCGTCCCTTTTCCCTTGACTGAGATGAAATCACCATTTCTAATTTTTACTTTGGAAACAACAGTTTTGTCAAGCTCTTTAAAGAGCTTATGATCATTGGTCATATGATTTGTGCAGCCGCTGTCAGTAAACCACGAGTCACATGAACTATTGCTTGTAGCAAAACATGTTGCAACAGAAAGTTGATCTTCTTCTTGTTGATCCATGGATAACTTTGTCTAATCTGATTTTGACCTGCATACTCTCTCTACATGTCCCATTTTGCCACATTTTCTGCACTTGACATCAGACCTCCACCAACATCTTATTTGAGGCTGGTTTGTCTTTTTACAGTGTGCACATGGTGGAAAATATCATCATTTTGCATGTTGATTTTGCCTCCTGGATTTTATTGCTTTCACATACAAAGCACCTTCTATGGACGCTTCTCCTCCCATCGTTCGCCTTTATTCTTGTTCCTGCAATGCATTTGTCAATTTTACCAAGGAAATACTCGACAATTCTTTTGTTTCTTCTAATGAAGAAATTTTTTATTCATATCTCGCAGACACAAAAACCAAAAAATTTCTCACAATTCTTTCATCAGGAATATCATTACCAAGTAATCTCACCTTGTTAACAATGTCCAACAACTTATCTGTGTACTCTTTCATGGTTTCTGCCTCCTTCATTATTAGCATCTCGAACTCCAGAATCAAGTTAAGTATTTGCATGGTTTTCTTTCTTTCATTTCCCTCATATTCTTTTTTGATGTAATCTCAAATGTCTTTTACTGATTTCAAGTTCATGATTCTTGTAAATATTGTGCTTGATACCGCATGGAATAGACAAGCTTTAGGTTTGGCCTTCTTTGTCTTCTTTTCTTTGTGAATCTTTATATGAGCCATCGTTGGATTTTACAGCAATATGACTCCATTTCACATTCTTCTTCTACAACTTCCCAAAGGTCTAAGGCTTTAAGATATGTTGACATCTTAACAGCCCAAACATGCTAGTTTTCACCATAAAAATGGGTGGAGGCAAGGGACAAGTTTCTTTCTGTTTCCATTATTTAGGATTGTTTTGATCGTCGATATTATTATTTTTCTCGTGACCCTCGTAACATTGGACTAGTTTTAGCTTCTGATGTCTTTAATTCCTTTAAAACCATGACAATTTCTCACAGTACTTGACATGTTGTCTTGATTCCATATAATCTTCCATCGTGGATGTGTATGAAGCAAGCGAACTTCATACTCTTGTTGCCTATTCTTGGTCCAAAAGGTCTAATGTAATAATATTGATGTATATATGCAGCCTCTTATGGAAGAATTAAAGGAATTATGGAAAAACCTTTGATGCATGTAAAAGAGAGTCGTTTCAAATGCATGATGACTATACATGATTTCCCTACCTATGCAAATTTGTCAGGTTGGAGTACAAAAGGTCGATATGCTTGTCCATGTTGTGGTTTTAACAAAACATCTAAAATTAATAAGTCTCATTTATAAAATTACATATATAGATGATACATATAGTGATGTGATCATTGAATTGACTCAACTGAGAATTTAGAATGGTCGATATTACATCAATATTACCTTAACATGTTATTTTGATTCTGAACACCTAATACCTTAGGGTGCTAGTTGAAAAGATATTGGATACGATTAAATACTTGTAAATTAACGACTAATTAAGATTAGATCCGTTAACTCTTGGTAATGAGTTTGAACTCTATGATAAAATTAAAACCTTGGTCAGGGAAATTGAATGAAAGAAGAAATGAGTTTCTTAAGTCATATATGTTACCTTATTAGAGTTTGACAATTGTATCATGCTCTATAGTTCACAAGAGTTCTTGAAAGTAAAATAATACTTCATACTACCTAGACGTTAAGGAGTGTTACTAGACGCCTAAGTTGATTAATATATTAATTTGATTAATTTATTACCAGTTTAGTATTGAACCCACATGGTCACACACGAACGAGTGTTCTTGTAACGCCCCAGATTTTGGTCCAAGACATTACGCCTAAATCATTCTCATTTTTAGAAAATCACTACTATTATTTTATTTTATTTCATCAATAATAAATCCTTAGTATAGCCTATACAAAATTCTTAACATAATTTAATTAAAATTCATAGAATAAATATCCTTCAAAAATCACTTATAAAATTACAATTCAAATAAAAACCCAATTTGTCCCCCGTACGCACTACAAGCAAAAACTTCAAAGCATAGACCATCTCTTCTTTGGTACCTAAAATGTTGGTTGTAAGGGTTAGTCTTCAACACCCATGAAATAAAATCAATAATAAATTAAGACATCAAACAAGAATATACAACCATCATCACGGAATCGTGCTAAGACATTTATTTTTAGTTTAGAATATTTATCATTTAAAATGTACGATAAAAACAAACACATACACCATGTTTAATGAAGAAACAAGACTCAATGCTGATGCAGATGCATGAAATGCAACTAGACCATGATCCGGATATCGCCCAATTTGGCATAATACTTTTAATCGCCCAGCTTGGCAAAATAGATTTAATCGCCCAGTTTGGCAAAATGGTTTTAATCGCCCAATATGGCAAAATAATTTTAATCGCCCAATTTGGCACATGCATATGAATCGCCCTACTTGGCACATGAAAAACAATCGCCCAATTTGGCACATGAAAATAATCGTCCAATTTGGCACATGAATATGTTATGCAATGCGATATTTCTTTAGTTTTACTCATAAACCACATATCTTATCAATTCCACAAAATCACCAAAACCTCGAATTTAATAAGATTCCTCAAACCTCTAAAACAAAATCAACAAAGAGTCACCTTAAATCAGTAAAATTCACAACTTCACATATCAACAACCACATACATCAATCAACAATTTAATAAAATATATTCCTTTTTAATAGTATACTCAGATGAGAGAGAGTGACAGTGAGACTGAGAGAGAGGTCTGCCTACGGCAACGCCGTAAGCAGGCCTACCGGTGCTCCTTATCGCCGGTTGTGAGATCACATAGGGAGGGAAGGGGACCAGGCTGGGTGCCACCAAATGGGGAGGATGGGGATGATTGGCATGTTGTGAGTCCGAGGAGGAGGAAAGCGCGGCGACAGGCGATGCAAAGACAGAATTGGAGATGGGGTGAGCAGCGGTTCAGAGAGAGGCTTTCTGCGGCCAGAAGACAGTCTAGACCTAGGTTATCGCGACAGGTTTTCGACGGAAGCAAGGTGGATTATTACCAACTCAGGAAGGTCGATTGGTATAGGGAGGAACTTGATGGAGGAAGGGGTAATCGCGAGGGTTTGGATTACGAGAGGGACTCGCGTAAGCATGCTGTTGGCCGGCAGGCGGCCACTCAACGACGGCAGCGAGCTGCTGTGGGTGGAGGGTCGTCGGATCATGCTGCTATCAGAAGGGGAAGGACCGCAGATGGGAACGGTGCGATGGCGATTGTGCGTGGGAAGGAAATCAAGGAAACAGACAACACAACTGTTCAGGCTGGTCGACGGGAGGCAGCAAGTTTACGGCAAGTCAACCCCCAAGCTCGTAAGTTTGTTACTTTCTATTTTACGAATTTTCCGCCGTTTTTATCAAACTTTTATTTACGGAAAGGCTTAAAGGTATGTGGAATGTTAGAAGAGGTGGTCATTCCGGCTAGGCGTAATATGGAAGGGAAAGTCTACGGCTTTGTGAGATATTCGAACATGCGTGATGTATGTAAATTATTGAAAGCTGTGAATTTTGTCTGTTTTGGAAATTTCAAAATATTAGCTAAAGTTGCTAGGTTTGATAAAACGGCTGCGAGAGAGGTTGAGAAGGAACGCTTAGGTGAAGGTGGTAGTAAGAAGGTCGGGGAGGGGGTTGGGAAAGTCGTTAGTGGAGCTACAATGATGGTCGATGGAGCCAAGGCTGTAACGAAGGGGAGCGAGTTGGTGGGTGTTAAGGGCGATGGTAATTCCGCTAATAATGTTATAGCGGTTAATGGGAAAGAAGGAGCGACGGTGACCATAACGGACGTCGTGGAGTCAATGGACGGTGTTAGGGTAAGTGACGTGATGGTAAGAGTGCAAAAGAGAAAGCCTTCCCCTAATGTGGGTGCGTTTGGTAAGAAAGATTTGGTAATCAGAGCGAACGGTTATATTACTGACAATAGAGGGCAACCTTCAATCCAAAAGTTGGTCCGTAAGTATAAGCCCCGTGAGGAGGATATTCTATGGGCTAGTAAAGGGGTGGTGGCTGCTGTGGTGAATGGTGCGTTTGTCCCGAACATTGAGAATAGAATTGCGGATGAGGGTTTTTTGGATATCGAGATAATGCCAATGGGGGCAGATAGAGTGTTGATATGTAGTGCTTCTGATGTTCATGTAATGTCAACCATTAATGATGCTAAGGAATTCTTTGAACATTTTTTCTCGAATTTTGTTCGGTGGGATAAGAATATTTTTCCGTTCCAGAGGGGAGCTTGGTTGCGGATTTATGGGATACCGATTCATGCGTGGAATGAAAGTTTCTTTAAACTTTGTATCTTGGATTGTGTTCGTTTCCTGCGTACAGACGAATGCTCGGTGGAGAAGGAAAGATTCGATTACGCTCGAGTTTTGGTAGCTACAACTTCGTACGAGATTTTAAATTGTAGTGAGGAGGTCTTGATTGACGGGGAAGTTGTTACGGTGAAGATTATTGAGGAATGGGGTTTTAATATCGGCGAAAACACTTGTCTCTTTGAAGAAGAGGATGAAGCCAGAGAGACACAGTCTTTGCAGGAAGAAGTGGTGTAAAGGGGCAGGTTAAGCTACGAGAAGAGGTGGAGATTGTGGATGATTCAGATTCGGATTTTGACGCTTGCGAAAGCAGTCTACCTCAACATAAATTGGTAGGCGAGGTTTCCGTGGTTTCACAACCGACTGAGTGTGCATCGACGAACATTGTTGTTGAAGCAAGGGTTTTGGATTTGATCAGCGAGATGCAAGTGGAGGTTAATGCGGAGAGTGGTGAAGGAAAGACGGTGAATCAACAGGGTGGGAATGGCTTGGCGTGTGAGAGCATTCATAGACGAGCTAGGACGGTGTCTTGCCCTCCCCGCGCATATCGCTCAGTGGTTTCTGGGCCATGGAGTTTGGACTGGTTGTGTGATCAACTTCATAGTGAAGCTGGGCTTTTATCTTCATCTCGGAAATGTTTTAGAAAGGGAACAAGGACGAAAGGAGGTGTTAAGAAGGAAGAAACGTTGCCCCAAAAGCGTAAGAAAGTGGAGGGTGCTTTGAGGCATCCAGTGCATAGTTTGAAAAAGGTGACAAGACTCCCATCTAAAGACCGCAAAGCGGTTATGCATATCTTGAAGAAATGTGGGCGCAAGTATCAGGGCTCATCTAAACTGAAAAAAGCAGTGACTATGATATCGAAGGAGGTGACTGAGGATACTGTTTCATCTAACTCGGTGACTAATGACTGGAAAAACTGGGTGGTTTTGCATGGGAGCGAGAAATTGGTGAGGGAGGATGTTAGGAATATAGGTGAATCTATTGGAGTGCAGTTCAACGGATCTCATAATATGTTTGGTGTGTTGGCTAAGAGAGGTCAGGAGAAGAAGAGAGTGGCGGTTGAGGGGGAGGGAGGATCCAGGGGATCGGGTACAGATGCGTAGTGGGAGGCTTAGGTTTTTGGGGTGGGGTGTGGGTGTGGATGATGAAGTTGGTCTCTTGGAACATTAGGGGGTTGGGTGGTCTTGAGAAGAGAAAGGAAGTTCGTTCTTTAGTGAAGGAGAAGCGCCCGTGGATTGTTTCCCTTCAAGAAATTAAGTTACAATGGTGTGAGGTCGAATTGTGCAAGTCGATGTGGGATGATCAGACGGTTGCGTTCTCTTTTCGCTCATCCGTAGGGGCGTCCGGAGTATTGTTGACTTTATGGGACTCGACGGAGGTCGAGGTGTGGTCCACAAGTAGCTTTGATCATGTCCTGAGTATACATGGCTTTGATTTATACATAGCCTTCAATCCAAAAGTTGGTCCGTAAGTATAAGCCCCTTGCAGGTCTTGCGGGGGAAGAAAGTGTGTGTTTGTGGTGATTTTAATGCAGTTAGGTGCAGGGAAGAGAGACGGTCCGTGAGTGCGTCTAGGGGTTTGATGGATTTTGGATCTTTTAATCACATGATCGCTGAGAATATATTGATCAACCTTCCGTTATGTGGTCGTAATTTTACCTGGTTTAAAGGGGATGGTAAGTCGATAAGCCATATTGATCGGTTCCTTTTGTCTGAAGATTGGTGTTTAGTGTGGCCGAACTGTGTTCAAGTCGCTTTGTTGAGAGGGCTTTCGGATCACTGTCCTTTGGTTCTCTCGGTGGACAAGGAAAATTGGGGGTCGCGTCCTTCTCGGTTCCTTAAATGTTGGTCTGATAATCCGGGTTATAAACAATTTGTGAAGGATAAATGGAGTTCTTTCAATGTGGATGGATGGGGCGGTTATGTCCTAAAAGAAAAGCTCAAATTAGTGAAAGCTGCTCTGAAAAATTGGCATATGTCTCACTCTCATGATTTACCTGCGCAAATTGAGGCTGTGAAAGAGAGGATAGCGGTTTTAGATGGTAGACGTGAATTTGATGAGTTGTTTGTGGAAGAGTGTAACGATTTGCATGAGGCTTCGGCGAATTTGCAATCTTTGTCGAGGCTTAACTCTAGCATTTGTTGGCAGCAATCGAGGAATCAATGGCTTCAGGAAGGTGATGCGAATACTAAATACTTTCATTCTTTGTTGTCAGCGCGGCGCCGACGAAACACCATTTGTTATGTGTTGGTTGACGGTGTGAGAATTGAAGGCGTCCATCTTGTGAGACAAGCGGTGTTTGACCATTTTGCGGAGCATTTCAAGGTGCAGGATGTGGAGAGACCTAGTATCTCTAACCTTCATTTTCGGACTCTGTCTGTAGGAGAGGGTGGTAGCCTTATAAAACCTTTCTCTAAGGCTGAAGTAAAGGAGGCTATTTGGGACTGCGATAGTTTCAAGAGTCTTGGTCCAGATGGAGTCAATTTTGGCTTTTTAAAGGAGTTTTGGACTGAGGTGAAAGTTGACGTGATGAGGTTTGTTTTCGAGTTTCACAGGAATGATAAGTTGGCCAAAGGTATCAATGCTACTTTCATTGTGCTAATACCGAAGGTGGACAATCCTCAGAGGTTAAATGATTTCCGACCAATTTCTTTGGTGGGAAGCATGTATAAAATTCTAGCTAAATTGTTAGCTAACAGACTGAGGTTGGTGTTGAGTAGTGTGGTGGCTGAGACGCAGTCTGCGTTTGTTAAAAAGCGTCAAATTCTTGACGGTATTCTTATAGCTAACAAAGTTGTTGATGAGGCTACCAAACTTAAGAAGGACTTGTTGTTATTTAAAGTGGATTTTGAAAAAGCCTATGATTCAGTTGATTGGGGCTATTTGGACGCGGTTATGAAAGGTATGGCTTTTCCGGTTCTGTGGCGGAAGTGGATTCATGAATGTGTTAGTACAGCCACAACTGTTGTCCTTGTTAATGGCAACCCAACTGATGAGTTTCATTTACAAAGAGGTTTACGTTAGGGGGACCCCTTATCCCCTTTTTTGTTTTTGATCGCGGCTGAGGGCTAAATGTTTTGATGAAGGCTGTGGTTGAGAATAATTTATTTTCAGGGTATGCGGTTGGGATGGGTAATCAGGTAGTGGTTTCTCATCTTCAATTTGCTGATGACACTCTGTTATTAAGCAACAAAAGTTGGGTTAATGTGCGGGCCCTCCGAGCAGCTTTAGTTTTATTTGAATCTATGTCTGGTTTGAAAGTGAATTTTAACAAAAGCCTGTTGGTTGGTATTAATATTTCTGAGTCTTGGTTGCATGAGGCAGCAACAGTGCTGGGTTGTAAAGTGGGAAAAGTTCCTTTTATGTACCTAGGCCTACCTATTGGTGGTAATCCACAGAGACTAAAGTTTTGGGAACCTGTTGTGAATCGCATTAAATCTAGATTGTCGGGTTGGAATAGTAGATTTCTCTCTTTCGGTGGCCGTTTGATTCTCCTTAAATTTGTTTTGACTTCTCTGCCTGTCTATGCTCTTTCCTTCTTCAAAGCTCCAACAGGTATAATCTCTTCCATTGAATCTTTATTGAAGAATTTCTTTTGGGGTGGGAGTGAGGACTTTAGAAAAATTACTTGGATAGGTTGGAACTCTTTATGTACTAAAAAGGAGCAAGGAGGTTTGGGGGTTAGAAAGTTGAAGGAGTTTAATGTGGCTTTGCTAGGTAAATGGTGTTGGAGGATGTTAGTTGATAGAGAAGGGTTGTGGTATGACGTTTTAGTCGCCCGGTATGGCGAATTAGATGGGAGGTTCGAGGTGGGGGGCCGGAGTGTTTCTTCGTGGTGGCGGGAGGTTGGTAGGATTCGAGATGGGGACGAAGACATTGGTGGAGGTTGGTTCGGTGATAGTGTTAGTCGGAGGGTGGGTGATGGTGTGGCGACTTCGTTCTGGTCGCATAGGTGGATTGGTGGTTCCCCGTTGTGTGTGCGTTTTCCTCGTTTATTTGACCTTGTTGAGGACAAAACCATTTCCGTGGCATCTTTGTTCTCCAAGGGTTTTGAGCAGGGGGATGGGTGGAGTTGGAGGCGCAGGTTGTGGGCGTGGGAGGAGGAGTTAGTAGAGGAGTGTAGGGCGTTACTATTTGATTTTGTTTTGGTTCCTAATGTTTCAGATACTTGGGAGTGGCTTCCTGATACAGCAGAGGGGTACTCGGTGAGAGGTGCGTATGATTTGTTAACAAATGGTGATGATACTCACTTCGGGTTACCTTTAGAGTTGGTATGGCATAAGCATGTTCCTTTGAAGGTTTCGGTCTTTGCTTGGCGGCTTCTTCGGGATCGTCTTCCAACGAAAGCCAACTTGGCTATTCGTGGGGTTATTTCCGTGGAGGATAGCTTGTGTGTTGCTGGTTGTGGGCATGTCGAGACGGCGGATCATCTATTTTTATCTTGTTCTACATTTTCATCTTTATGGCAGCATGTGCGTGAGTGGATTGGCTGTGTTGGAGTGGATTCTAATATCATTGCAGATCATCTGGTGCAGTTTACTCATTTGTCAGGTGTTGGTAAAGCTAAATGTTCGTTCATGCAGCTTGTTTGGCTTCTGTGCTCTTGGGTTATGTGGACGGGACGTAATAATCGGTTGTTCAATAATTCGGTTACTACGATTCCTCGTTTGTTAGATAAGGTTAAATTTCTATCTTTAGGTTGGCTGAAAGCTAAAAAGACTGTGTTTGTGTATGGTACGCAGAGGTGGTGGTCAAGCCCTTTAGATTGTCTGGGCATTGGCTAATTGATGTATTTTTTGTGCTTTGTGACTTGTATCCTGAACTTTTGTATTTTTTAGTAGCTTTCTAGGCACATCTTGTGCTTGGAATAGTTGCTTGGTGTGTTATATAATTTCATTTTGATTTCTTAAAAAAAAAAACAATTTTATAATTTCACAACTCATCAATCATACATATAATTATCAAAGTTCACATGGTTTTCAAAATCTATAACAAGAATTACTTAACAACTATTCTTATATTTATTACTAACAATTTATCTCTTCACTCATCCATTGAATCAAGATGCATATCAAATTCAATATTATTTTTTTTGAAACAGCATATATTGATCAAAGCCTTGCACAAGAAGTGCTAAAAGGCACTGTTACAGAGAGGCCAAAACAGGCGAAAAGCAACAAAAATGGCCACAGATGCAGCTGCTACAAAAAGCTAAAAACAGGGAGAACAACAACATTACAGTAGAGAATAACAAACAGACCCCTATTAGCAGCAAAAACAAACTACCGGGCTGGCCACTTCAACTCCTCATCAAGCACTCTCTAGGATTCCAAGTCCACTCATAAAAGAGACAAGACGAGATCCGAAGCCTACTCAACGCCCATACCCAAGACAAAGCCTTAATATCATCAACCACCTCATCAAACCTCTTCAAATTATGATTAAAAATCCTCGCATTCCTTTCCTTCCAAATGGACCAAATCACCTAATGCCAAATCAAACAAAAAGCTTTACACAGGCGTCTGGAACCACTAGACGAACTTCAACAAGCAAAATGTGAAACCAAATTATGCTGAGTGATGAAGTTTATGCCCATCCAATCCAACACCTTTCTCCAAATAACCGAAGCAAACTCACAATGCAAAAGAAGGTGATTTGTAGGTTCGGTTATTTTGAAACCGTTTAAAGTCCAAATTCCAATGCAAGCTCGAATTGGTAAAATTGTAGAACCTAAACCGGTACCTATCGGTGTTATTTGTAAAGCTCGCGACACCGCCTCATTTTTTACAACAAATGCAAGATGGAGAGAGCGAGATTTGGTGTTTGTATAGATAAATCCGTTTTAAAAAGGTCGTACTTGACGATGCAATGTGAAAGGAGTGGGATATACAAGCCACCTAAGACAAGGAAGAAACCGAACCTCGAAAGCATCGGCTCAAGGAAATGTAATTGTCCGTTTAGGTTGAAAGGTTTCTTTGATAAAGATACAAATGATTGGTGGCTTGGAATGCTTTGTGAAATGCACAACCATGACTTGGAGGAGGAGGTGGGAAAGTTACAAGGACACCTAATTGCGGGTAGACTTAGTGCGGAGGAGAAGAAAAAAGTTATTGAAATGACAAAGAGCTTGGCGGTGCCTCGGAATATTCTCACCAATTTGAAGGAAAATAACAAAGAAAGTGTGACAACAATCAAGCAAGCGTACAATGTGCGAACAAGATGGTGCAAGGGGGAAAGAGATGACATGACGGAGTTGCAATTCTTGATATCGAAGTTGGTGGAGCATAAATACGTCTATTACACAAGATGCAATAGTGAGGAAACCACTCTTGAAGACATATTTTTTGCTCATCCAGATTCAATTAAAATGCTCAACACCTTTCCGACCGTTTTGGTCATGGACTCCACATACAAAACCAACAACCACCGAATGCCATTGTTTGAGATAGTTGGTTGCACCTCTACAAAAATGACGTATTCCGTTGGTTTCGCTTTTCTTCACTTTGAACTAGAGGATAACTATGCTTGGGCACTCACTATGTTGAAAGGTCTCTTGTCCTCAAAAGACAACATGCCTAAGGTGATTGTCACCGATAGGGATGGTGCTTTGATGAATGTCGTTGGCACAGTTTTCCCTTAAACATACACTATGCTTTGTTATTTTCATATTGGGAAGAATGTAAGGGCTAAGTGCATTACGGATTGTAGAGTTCACCCAAAGCCTCCTAAGGGTGCAAAAGTTGACAAGGAAGAATTGAAGAAGAACAAGGTGAATAATAGAGAAGTTGTTGAGAAAGTCGTGATCGCTTGGAGAGAGTTGGTCGAATCTCATACGGAGGAATCATATGCAAGTAATTTATTGAAATTCAAAGAGGTATGCATGCCATTTCCGGAATTCATTATATATGTCGAAGAAACGGTTTTGAACCTTAAGGAAAAATTTGTGAGGGCATGGACGAATAAAGTCTTGCATCTAGGGTGTAGAACCACCAACATTGTTGAATCGACTCATGGAGTTTTGAAAAAAATATTTGAGGAGTAGCATGGGTGATTTGGCATCATGTTGGGATGAAATTCACAAGATGTTGGTCGTGCAATTTGGTGAGATACAAGGAAGTTTTGGGAGGAACAAAACGGTCTTTGAACACAAATACGCAAAAATCAAGTTGATGAAAGAGTTGGAGGGTTATGTTTCTAGAAAAGCATTGAGATTTATCTATGATGAATTGAAACACTCTAAGACATTCGGCTTTCGTGAGGAAGATTGTGGTTGTGTGCAAAAGACTTCGTACGGGATACCTTGTGCGTGTATTATTGCCATGAAGATCAAGCAAAAATTGCCTCTTGTCTTGGATGATATATACCCTCATTGGAAAAGGTTGTGTGTACAAGGAGAAAAGATTGATGATGATTTTTCCGTGGTGGAGGAGTGGAATGGCATTCAAGAACTTCTCAAGAAAATCCCTTACAATATGAAACTCCACATCAAAGAGATGATGCGTCAAATAGCATTTCCGGAAACCACAATTTTGTCTCCGCCTTCGACAAAGGCGGTAACCAAGGGATCACCTAAAAGGAAGAGGACTACACCCAAAGTGTCATCATCGGGACGAATCCCCTCTAGGTGGGAGAGCATTGATTCTCAAAATCCGGATAGTCAACCTTCACAACCAAAGAGGTCACTTCCAAAGAGGAAAGATGCACGTCTTGGCACTTACTCCCGCTCACAAGCTTCATCGTCTACTTCAAAACCACTACGGAATATCCCATACATTTCACAAATTCCAAACTTCATGAGACCTTTTGTTGAAGACATTGTGAATGTTAAAAGGGATGGTCATTGTGGATTCCGGGTGATAGCTAGGCACTCAGGGAAGGATGAGGAAGATCATGTTTTGGTTCGGTATGCACTTATTAATGAGTTGAAAAATCACAAGAGTGACAACATGCCGATATATGACAGGGAGGAGCGTTATAACAAAATCTTGAATGGTTTATACCCTCCAAAACGTACAATTGGTGTTGCGCCGGTAGATAAGTGGATGACCACTCCAGATATGGGTCACATTGTTGCTTCTTGCTACAAAAGACCCGTTGTTCTATTGAGTTTGCCCGAAACGAGCAGTGTATGTGAGACGTATTTCCCAATCCGAAGTGCTCTTCCACTTAATCCACATTCTAACATCATGTGTATTTTCTTAATTCCCGACCACTATTTTCATGTGATTTTGAAGGAAGGTTGTCCGTTACCACCGAGTTGTACGGAGTGCATGAACAACAAGATTGGTGAGGCGGAGAATTGGCATTTTGCGTTTTTGGATAGACAAAACGCTTACAATGAACTCATGTCCAAGGAGCCGAAGCCGCCAAAGAAACCAACAAATGAGCACAATCCAATTGTTTGTGATGATACTCCTACCCCGCAAAAAAAGGAACAAGAAGTTGAATGGACGGAAGACATGGAAGAAGACGACAATTTATGAATGTCACTAGACCTCTTAGATAGGTTATTATAGGTTAGGACAGTTATAGGTCGGTCGATGTTCGTCCTATTTTTTGGTGGCCGGTTATGTAATTTGGATATATATATATATATATATATATATATATATATATATATATATATATTAAATGAAATGAAATATTTTTTTGTGGCCGGTTATGTCACACCAATTATTGCTCGCATTACTTACTTTGTCAATAATTATTCAACTACTTATTTTATATCATTTCTCTCATATTTGTTTTTCATTATATTTTTGTGAAGTTTGTGAGGTGAAACATGCCTGAAGATGCACAAACTCTGGTTAAACTTGAAATCCGCTATGTAGATGTGAAAAAGAGGGCTTGGTTCACTGTAAACCCAACCGACAAGTTGGATGAGTTGAAGACAAAGCTTGACGACTTCTTTATCTATATTGGTTCAAATCATAGAACACGTGATGTGATAGTAAATGTGCCAGGCCTGGACTTGGGGGAGGATAAGGAAGAGGACTTCTGGAAGACCGTGTATCATCCACAACCTCTCAAAGACGATAGTGACATTGATTTCATGTTTAGCGTAATGGTTGAGAATAATATTTTGTATCTTTTTGTCCGATCCGTTGAAGTGTAATCCTTATTTAAGTGTAATAGTGTAATGTTTTACCGTTTATGTGAGATTATGTAATTTTATAAATTTATGGACAAATTTGTGTTATTTGGATCGTTTACGTGACTTTAAGTGTGTTTAAATGATTACGGGCCATTACCGGCGAATTCGTGTAATTTACACCGTTTCGATTGTTATGTGATTGTGAAAAAAACGATGTTTTAGTGTAATTTTGATCGATTGTGTCGTATTATCCAATAACATTGTTAAACTAGCGTAAGTAGGTTCAATTACGGGCATCTTGAGGTTACGGGTCTTTGATGACACATAACTTGCATTCAATGCATATCAGTAAATGTTGTACGACTTAACTTGCGCAAGTGTTGAGAATATGCGTGAGTTAACTCACGCAGTGTTTTACACTTGCGCAACTTAACTGCCGCATCGCTACTTAACTAACGCAGACATTTGCACTTGCGTTAGTTAACTTGCGCAACGGTAAAATTGGCATGGCTGCAGGGCGCGAGCAAAAGGTGCTGGGTGAAGAGCAAAATTCAAATAACAATAACGTAATGTTTTTACATGCAATCACAAGTCATCAACATGTGTCCATCAGTGAACCTTTTCTTTTGAGGTGCATGTTAGGGGCTCCCAAAATTAATTTAAATTTATTAATCATAACATAATGTTTTTAACTTCTTATTTTTATTTAAAATTTTATTTCATTTAAAAAATTCTAAATAAAGGCTTCCAATATTTGGAACATGGTCATAGAGCCAAAGGGCTCTACTTATTGTTCTTAATGATACATATATTTTTATATTCCTCTTCGATTTAAAAATGTCTAGCTAGCCGAAACTACTAATCACTAATGCAACACGTCCAAAATAATCAATAGACTAATAACTAGTTTTCCTACTAAACCATGTAACTTTTAGTTGTATTTCACTAACCCCGTCTGACTAAACCACACCACTAATATTGACTAGTTTACTTTACATGATGAACTCACTAAAATAAAACAAAAAAAAACTTTGAAATACTCAAGCACCTACTTTCTTGAAGGTTTAAATTGAAAGCGCGACCAATATTATTCACACAAATTCAAAACAATATATTTAAAGTACAACGATTATTAAGAATAATTCTATAAATATTGTATGTGCGTGTCGCACAGGTAGACGTCTAGTAAATAACAAATTGTGGAACTCAACATAATAATAGCAAAATAAGTAACAACCGCCAACATAAAACAAATCTTAAAATAAATCCAACAACCAAAATAATCCCAGAAGGATAATACAAGTCTAAAAAAATAAAAGAAAAACGAGTTAAGCGCCGCCTCGCCTCTTGTCCGCCTTGTTTTTCATCGACTTAACAGGACAACACAACTACAGGACCCGTTTTGCCAATACGTCATCCATTTTGGCGAAATAGTGCTATTTCATATCGGAAACTAAACCAGATAAATGACTTGGAATTTCATTTAGCAAAATGTCTGCAGATTTGTAATCTCCTGTGTCCAAAAGTACTCTATACATTCTACAGCCATAAAGTAAAATCATAAGGAGAAGGAAAATATTATAAGAAAGGGAAAAAATAGTATAAAGGTTAGAAGCCCACCTCATATAGCTAAATTCATCAGGAAGATGTTCAGCAAATACATATTCTCTCCAAACCAAATTAGCATTATTCAAATCTCTTGACATGACACAAAGACCTAGGAGCAAATCAAGACACATTTTTGAAGGAACAAGGCCAAGCTCTTTTTTAATTAGATCCAGCAAGTCCAATCCAAATCGCAAATATGTGGGCCCAAGATATGAAATTTCATAATACGCCTATACATACATGAGACCAATATGTCACGCTTCATACAAAGAAATATTAAACCAAAATTTAATTCTTATAATCGCGAATCCTTATTCAAGTCATAAGGAAACAAAAACTTACATAATCAAAAAGCAACTCGCACTCTTCTATGAAGTCAACAGGCTCACCTCTATTGGGTACATCATTTTTGTAATAATCCTTGAGTTGTTTAAACAGTTCAATGGTAGAACTGTGAAATATACAATGAACATAAAGAAATGGCAGAATAAAATCATAATTTAATATTGGGAAAAAAGAACTGTCATACCTTAAATTTTTGTTTCGAACCGAGTACCGGATAGCCCAGATGCAACCGTCAACCCAATCTTCACCGCTCAACTCCCTGAGTAGGAGAAGCACCCTCTCCAACTCGCCATGTAAATTATATAACACATCCTAAGAATGTACAATGATGAGTTTTAAGGTTGAAAGTGGAAGGTATATAAATTAGGCTTAATTAATGATTTGATCTCATAAGTTATTAACGTTATGTTTTGGTCCCTTAACTTATACTCCGTTAGCCAAATAAATCCTCTCCGTCAAAATAATTAACTGAACATCTAAGGTGTATACATATTATAAGTGGTCCACCAAAGGCCTCATTAAAATGTTTAATATTAACCGTTTGATTTTTATTTTTCAAAAAGTACAACCATTAGATCATGCATGTACCAAATCTAATAGTGCACCATCAACACCTAATTTTTTGTATCTTTCTTATCTTCTTCCCTGCTTCTCTTCTAACATCTTCATACATTAATAAAAAAACTCAAACCATCCCTGAAAAAAACTTAGAACACCGAGAACAAATTCAATTAAAACTCAAATTAATCGAATGTTCTCTTTCCCTTTTTTTTTTCCTCCTTTTCTCTTTCATTTCTTCAACAGATGGAACCAAAATGTTCCAATCCACAACCACCTAAACCTTAAGGTCTCTTCCTTCAATAACTCTTCTATTTTCTTTTTCTTTTCTTTTTTAAACTTCATAAATTCACAATCACAAAACCCTAATCTGTAACCATTAACCTAATTCTCCTCATTTGAATTAGGAGAATAATTCAATTTGTTACACAGACCCATTTAAAACAATTGAAACAATGTATGGTTCCATTCTATCCATCTCCATCAATCCAAACGTACAATACAATTACAAATACAACACGAAAATTTACTTTTCTATCATTTCCTTCAACAAGTTGCGTATAAAGTTATAGCCATTTTTGTTTTTATTCAACAATCATGCGAACTAAAGGGAATTAAAAAAATTATAAAAAAAGGGGGTGTTAAAAGAACAAAGGGGGGTGTAAAACGCAAGCGAGCACCTGGGGTCCTGTAATTTGGTGTCAGATTTGTTGTCTCTAGAGTTGAAGAAGCAAACGGAGGGAAGAATCCTTTTAGAATTCAAACGGTAATTGTGAGAAAGAAATGTAGAGACTTGGTTTGAGGAGGAAAGTTTGTGGGGATGGAAGAGGGTGCGAGGTAGAAGTGATGATGATGGTGAAAAAAGAGAAGAAGTAACTACAATTGAGTTTGAAATTGAAACCATTATTGTGTAAGAGATGACTGCATTCAGATGCTACAAACAACGATAAATTTATTTGAATTACAACAGTAAAAAACAACACTATGATCCATTGGGTCGTTTTGGATTAATTTTAGTTTTAATTAAATTTTCCTAGTGTTCTGGGTTTTTATGTTGTTGAAGATGAGTAAGGAAGAAGATGAAGAAAGGTACAAAAAATTGGATGTTGATGGTGCACTATTAGATCTGGTATAAATGGGTGATCTGAAGGTTGTGATTTTTAAAAATTGATCAAACGGCTGATATTAAACATTTTAATGTGGTTTTTGGTGGACCACTTACAATTTGTATACACCATAGACATTTTGTTAACGTTTTTGACGAGAGGATTTATTTGGCTAACAGAGGATAAGTTAAGGGGCCAAAACGTGACATTAATAACTTATGGGACCAAATCATTAATTAAGCCTACAAATTGATAATAATCTAAAACCCTACCATGAGACTTACAACATGCTATGTCCTTTACAATGTCACTCCAAAACAAAAGCCGTAGAAAGACAACATATTTACACAAACATACCTGTGCTTCGTATTCATCATATTCTTCAGCGCAATTTGCATATGCATGAATCAGGGCTACAAAAACTTCTTTTGTCAAGTGGATTCCAGATTGTTCCATCTCTTCATAATACTACAAGTAAATATTCAAATTAGCAACTCGATTAATGAAAAATCAAATCTTAATCTCAATACTTGATTTAAAACTAACGACCAAGTCGCTGAAAGTATGTGAATATATGAAACTTTTTTTTTTTTTGGAAAGGAAATTTTATATAAAGAAAAGGATAATGAATGTACAAAGGGAATAAGCACACCAAAGGTGGCCCAAGGAAAAAACCCTAACAATAACATAAAAATAACACCGCAATGTAACACCCCGATATTTTATATTAGTTTAGGGTTAATATGTTTTTACTCCCCTATAATTTAGGCGAGTTCCGGTTTACCCCCTGTAAAAAAAAAAGTTTAGATTCCAACTCTGTAATTTAAGATTCTTTCGTTTTAGACCCTGAGGCCATCTGACTGCACAAAATGCTGACGTGGCGCGCTGACTGTGCATATTTGATTATGTGGCACGCTGACTGTATAATTAATTTTGTATTTTATTTTTTTAAGGGCACATGTGATATTTTGCCTATTTTTTTCAAATAAAAAATAATATAAATGAAATTATATTAATTTTAAAAATCTGAAAATTTATTTTTGAAAATAAAAAAATCGTAAAAAACAATATTTTTTTTGAAAAAAAACCGAATTTTCTAAAAAAAATAAAAATTCTGGAATTTAATTTTTAAAATAAAAAAACAACAAAATTTAGGAAAAAAAAATCTGAAATTAAAAAAAAAAGTTCAGATTTTTTCCAAAAAAAAAAAAGTTTTTAAAATTTTTTCTACCAAAAATAAAAATTCTGGAATTTAATTTTTAAAGTAAAAAAAATTTGAAATTAAAAAAAGTTAGTATTTTTTTCAAATTTTTTTTATCTACCAAAAATAAAAATTTTGGAATTAAATTTTTAAAATAAAAAAAAATTGAAATTAAAAAAAAGTACAGATTTTTTTCGAATTTTTTTTTTTAAAATTTTTTTCTACAAAAATAAAATCTGGATTTTGTTTTAAATCTAAATATAATTTTTTTATAATTCAGGTTAAAATATGAAAATAAAATTTTGAAAATTATATAATCTGAAAAAAAAAAATTGAAATTTTAAAGAACTATTCCAGAAACAAATAATTTTTTTAAAGAACTATTGTAGAAATAAAATTTTTCATTTTCTATTTTACTTTAATTTCTTTTATTGTCCTCTTTAGTTGTATTTTTCTTTCTTTCAGATTGAAAAAATTACAAAGTATACCTTTTTGCAGATCGAGATAAGAAATTCGAAAAATTTATTTTATTTTAATTTTCAAAATCTTAATTTCAGATTTTTTTTATTTTTTGAAAATAAATTTGAATTTGTTTACGATTTTTCGAATTTTGTAAATTTCAAAAAAAAAATCTGATTTTTTTTCCTGATTTTTTCAATTTTGAAAAAAGTAATCTTAATTTTGTTTCTATTTTTAATTTTTTTTATTTTTAAATTAATATAAATGAAAATAAAAAATTAAAAACAAAATTAATTATACAGTCAGCGCGCCACATCATCCAAAAACGCTGACTCAGCGTGCCACGTCATCAGGTTTGTACAGTCAGATGACCTCGGGGTCTAAAACGAAAGAATCTTCAAATTAAAAGGTCTATTTCGAAAGAATCTTTAAATTATAGGGTTGGAATCTTAGTTTTTGTTTTTACAGGGAGGTAAACCGGAACTCGCCCAAATTACAGGGGGTAAAAACATATTAACCCATTAGTTTATTAGTATTATTATTAGATGATATTCATATTAATATCATTAATAGTATTGATATGTTTGATACTATTAATTTAATTATTCGTATTTATTGAGAGAGTAGGTAAGGGGAAAGTAGATGGATTAGTTAGTTGGTTAAAGAGTGAGAGAAAGTAATATTTAGAAAGAAAATAGAGTTTTTTTAGAGAGAATAAGAAAGTAGAGTGCGAACGGAGGTGGATTAGTAAAATTGGGTAGAAAAAAGACATAGTTAGTGAGATGAGTAGTGTTTTAATGATTTAAGCAGAGAGAAGTGTGAATAGCAAGATAGTGTAGTTACAGAAAAAAATAGTAACAAATTCGATAGCTGCATATAGTAATCTGAAAAGATTAGTAACAAACCTACTTGATTATAAATAGATGAGAACATTAGAAAAATAGGGTTACAACAACAAAAAAAGAAGATTAGAACAAAAGAAAACTAGGGTTGTGGTGAGAAGAGGCAAGTAGGCCTAACGAGAAGAACCTAGAGAGAGATTTCACTGTAGAAAATCATCAAATTCTCCAAAATAGGGTGGCATTTAGTATACACACAACACAAATTTGTGCACAAGTACAAAGTTACTTTTTCAATGCACAAGTTTTTTATACACCATTAGATCAATGAGGAGTACCGATTTTATCATGGTCTAGCTGTATTATATTTTTTTCATTCTTTATCATTTTATCTTCAACCTCCTTTGAGTATTATTTTCTCATATCTAAGAATTTTACATTCACACATCACTAATAAAATCCCAACATGACATAGACATGTTATTCATAACTTAGATCATGCCATTGCCTCTGATAAATTGATTTTGAGATATGAGATAACAGTATTTGTGGAGGTTCCGAACGAGGACAGAATTTTGCTTTTCAATTAAGCACAACATCACAAGAAGTAAGCTTTCGTAGGTGATAGCAAGAGGAGACAGAGGTGAACTCTTGAGACTGCACATTAAGGATTACAGCTTTCATCACCACACAACAGTGTACCAAAAGCCTGCAAATCGTTTCATTTAACTCGAAATGGTGGGGATGGCGACTTATGATGGAATAGATTTCAAAAACCTTGATTTTCAATATAGCAAAAGGAATAGAAGATGAACAAACAGATATTAGTAAAACAAGACAAACAAGAAACAATGCTCCAATTAAGGGGAAAAAAGAATCTATTATGTAATTGTAAAAGTTTAAGGGTGAGCCTTGGAGCAACGGTAAAGTTGTTGTCACGTGACTGAAAGAAAGGTCACGAGTTTAAGTCCTTCAAATGGTGGAACCCCTTCTATCATAAACCATATCTGGATCAACTCATTAAACTCAAAATCTTTCCTAACAGTTTCTCTTATATTTTTTCTTCTAATCACACTCTCCTTCGTCTGATCACCTTAGCTTATTTTCTTTCATCTTTTCTACTATAGGGGCTACCCCAACTCTCTAATGGTGTCATTCCTAGTCCTATATTGTCTAGTCTTGTGCCACTCATCCAACGCAACATGTTGTGCTAAGAAATGGATTAGAATCTAATTCAAGGAGAGAAGAAGAGAGAAAAAAAAAAGCTGCTTTACGTAAGATATATATAGTACCCGAAAATGTTGATCAGTTTCCGAGCAAGTTTCTAATACAGATTGCATTACATGACTAGAGAGCGTAAAGCCTGATTCACACATTTTATCAACAACATCAATAGCTACATCCACCTGCATAAGTGAAAAAAAAATAAAATGAAATGCAGTTTAAAAAAATGATGGTAACAGAAAATAGAATGAAGAGAGAATATGATATGAAGGGAGCAAACATCTTGTTATCGTTTTCCTTCTCATGGATGACTTTATGACAATTATATTTATTTGATTTTTTTTTGGGTGTAATTCGGATATCCTCCGCGCGGAACTGCGGAGACTTGCGCGCGGAGAATAATCCCTCGACCATTGTGAGACCCAAATGAGCGGCAGGCTCGTAAGAGTTTTAACGTTGTTGCATGCCCAATGATGGATTCGACCCAGACCTTGGTTAAGCTAGAGATACAAAAGTGCGTCTAGGTTAATTTTAAGTGGTGTGATATGGATGGATGGATGGCCTCTCCAATTCAATTCTGCACTAATCTCAACTGTTAGATTAATCCAACAGACCCAAGAACTCAAGAAATTAATCTTCCCGATCGTAGTGATCTAATGTCGTTAGATTGCATCACAAATCTATGTTAATCTCTTTGCAATTTGAGGAACTGTAGGATTGCGGAACAAAGGATAAAAATACCACATCTTCTATTTTACTCAGATTAAAAGATAAATTAATCTTACTTTTTGTTTTATGTAAAAGTGATTTAAGAGATTGCACATCTTGAATTTTAATATAAATGACGGAAAAAGTACAAATTAAACTAAAGGGATGAATCAGTGGAATAGGGAAGAATCATGCTTTGGTGACGGTGAGAGGAACGCCAAATCTGAAGGGTCGGTGGCGTTTGCATGAGGAGGAAGAAGATTATGTGTGAACACGTGTAGATAGTCTCAAATTTGAGTAGTAACTCCTAAATTTTGATTCATGCAATTTCTTCATATATAGGTAAATCTAGAATTCTAGTTTCAACCAAAGATTAAACCTAAATAAGAACTCACCTTGACTTCTTGAAGGTGATTCTTGATGGGTAAGTGAAGATGGTGAAGGAAAAGCAAACTTTAACACCAAATGAGTGTCAACCCTTTTCTTCCTTTTTGTCTTCTCAATTGAAACCCTAACCTTGATTGAAGTCTCTAAGAAGGTGAAGGAACCTACTTTTTTAAGAAACCTTTGCATGTATCCTTTCTTCCATGGATGGAGTGTGAAGAAAATTTGATCATGGAGGGGGAGGGAAGCTACTGTACGTACAGAAGAAAATGATTTTTCTCCTTTCTAATTTCTCATTAATACTATCATTGTGCCATTTACCAAAATGCCCCTATTTCTTTTTATTTTATCACAATCTCTTAATTAAACCATACTTAGTTTAAGTGTAACTTATGGGTAATCAATTAATTATGATAATAATAATAATATTTGTGTTATTACAATCTATCTCCTTAAAGAATTTCGTCCTCGAAATTTAAACTCTACCTGATCAACTGAGGATAGTTTAACTGCATTTCTGATTCCAACTCCCAAGTCGCTTCACCTGGAGGTGAACCTTCCCAAACAAATTTCACTAATGAAATTTCTTTCTTTCTTAATGACTTAACACTGCGATCGACTATCTGGGCTGGTTGTGTAACACCCCGTTTTCCCAACTTATAAATAACAAGAATAAATCAGAGTGTCACATTCACACATTACAAAATCTCAACAAATATAAATAGAGCTAAATTGTTATTTATTAAAACATTTGCTTTTATAAAAATTCAACAATTATGCAGCGGAATTATTCCACAATTCAAATAGTCTTTGGCACTTAAAGGCCTCAACATATACAACTTATTAAAATCTCATAAAAAGTAGTCCAACATTATTTAATGAAAAGATACGTAACAAGAACACAATCAACATAAATAAACTCTCATCCCGTTACGTATCAGAGCATCTAAGACGACACGTGAGAGAGTCAACTCACATCAACAGCTACTCCTGGTTATCTGCACGTTACCCACGTAGAGGCAACATTCAAACAAAAAGGGTGAGATTTCACATTCAATAATAATAATAAGCATATAATTCATCAATAGAATTTAACAACATAAACCACAACGATTAACAATATTAATACTTCACATGATCCTTCATTAACAATTCATTGATAGTAAACAACTTAACAACAATGACAATGCGACAACAACGACACCAACTCGACAATGCAACAACAACAACTTAAGCATGCATGTAGTACCAATCAGGGCATCAAGCCCCCAACTTATATAGCACAAAAGGGCTTACAGGGCATCAAGCCCCCAACTTATATAGAGCATAAGCTCTCAGGGCATCAAGCCCTCAACTTGTATAGAGCATAAGCTCTCAGGCCATCAAGCCCTCAACTTTTATATGAATGGACTTATCAACCAATGCAACAACAACTAACAACTTCAACGACATCTTCAAAACAGCGGCAACCACAACAACAACATCATATAATATCATATTCATCAACATATACATTTACATTAAACCAAGTTAGATTCATCACAACCTAGGTTAAATACTCATAAACACCTTAATTAAACTCATAATACACAAGCTTTGAAGTTTGGAGACAATCCATAAGTTTTGGGCTGACTTAGAAATAGTTATGCGGGATTTTCTTAAAATTTCACTAAGACCTCCTTGGAGTATTTTTACCATATCTCAAAAACTAAAAATCATTTTCAAGTCAAACCAAAGCCATTAGAAATCTAACTCAATTATCTACAACTTTCATGTTTACACCAAAAGCCAGTTCTGAACAGAAAGTGACTAAAAATTAAAGAAATTAAAGTTTGCTTAAGCTGTCAAATCGGAGTACGATTTGAAAAATCAGAGCACGATTTTCTGGGTCAAAATTAACATTTTCATTCGTAAATAATCGGAGCACGATTTGGCAAAATCGGAGTATGATTTGGCACAGGCTGTTACGATTTTTACACCATTTTTCACCCCAAAAACCCAATTTTCAATCACCCAAACCCCAAATTTGATAGGGAACATTGCCTATGATCATTCTAAGACCTAGACATCAATTCAACACAGCAATTCATGGAAATTCATGCACTTTCAACAATTAAATTCACAATTCAAAGACCTAATTTCTCAAACAACAAAACTATCACTACAAGAAACTTGCCATTTAGCAACGGCAGAAACCGTTGGTAAAGGTCTCAAAAGCCGTTGGTATAGGTCATAAAACTTATACCAACGCCCACCTGTTACCGTCTAGGATACTATGCTTATACCAACGGCAAGAATGTCGTCCCAATAGCTTATACCAACGGAAAATTAGCTTGATGCTATAGATTTTGGAGCTATAGCAACGACATTTTACACCTATTAATTAGTTTTAGTCAACCTCCATATCCGTTGGTATAGGACCAAAATGTCCGTTGCTATAGGTTCTTTTTTTTTTTTTTTTAAATAAAATTCACCCTAATATAAATATTTTTTAATAATAATTAAATTTTCACAATAATTCCTGACCAAAAAAAATAATATATTCGGCTATACTTTTTTATTGCACTACACAAAATTTAAGGTAACATGAAAGAAAATTTCAATAATATGATCAAAGTAGTAAGTCTTACAAACATCAAAATAACAAAATAATGTCAATTTTATATAATAACCAACACAAAAATAGATACTACATCAAAAAAAATAACTAGATGAACCTAAACATATCCAAGATAATTTTTTTTCTTCTAATCTTCCTCTCTTCCGTCTTCATCACTGCATCGACTTGAAGAATTTATCTGGTTTGGAGTACTAGCACCAATTGTGGCCTATTAAAAATAAAAACAAAATATGTTACAAACTCTACTTAATTCATGTTATCATAATATTCGATATCCGAACACGAAAAGTAAAATATCAATTATATAATATACATGTTTTGCAGCTTCTATAATATCATTCAAATCTTCTTGAGATAATCGATTTTGTATCACTGACATCATATTTGCCATAAACACATTTGTCCTCTCTTGACTTTCTCGCATTTTTTTAAGTTCATCCCTCAATTCTTGATTTTCAGACAAAGTAGCTTTTGATTTCTTAGGTTTGGGAATATTGCCTATACAACGCACATGTCCCCTCTTTTCAGCTCCTTTTACTCGGGAATAAATGTCATTCTTCCAAGGCATATGACTTTGTGTCCCAACCGATTGAGAAGTTTCTGCCTCATTATTATGTTTGTTTAGTTCTTCCTGAAAAATTATAAGATATATAGATTATAAGAATACATTTTAAAAGAGAATTCATTAATATGACAATCAAAACAATTGAAAAGGGTCACTTTTATGTCATAATCATAACAAAAATGTTCATTAAAATAGAACATTTGAACATAATTGAGAACAGAATTCAAAACAGAGTTCATTAATTTAAAACAAAATTCAGAACATAATTAAATTAGAACAACTGAATAAGAACAATTAAAACAGAATAAGCAAGATCAAAGTAATGGTTGTGGATGGTCATTCGAATAGGGGACCGCTCATTCGAATATATCAGTTATTTGTAACAACTAATTCAATTATACCAACAATAAAAACACACACAATCATGACAAGAAAATTCGAAATGAGGCCAATATAAATAACAAAATTCCCCACCTGAATGGCATCATAAAAATCATTCAAAGGGAACTAACTGAACTATACTTGCAAAACAAACTTCAAAACAGAATTCAATCAGAGCAATTGAACCAGAACAATTGTTACAGAACAATTAAAATTGAATAAGCAAGTCCAATTTTATGTCACAATCAGAACATAATTCGGAACAATTAAAACAGAACAATTGATCCAGTTTCAATTCTTACGGTCATAATTCAATTTTATACAACATTCAATTTTATACAACAGACAAGGATCCAATTTCATTGATTTAACATATCGTTTCAGTATAAGTTATAGAATCAAAAAAGGTATGAACGAAAGAAAGTCTTACTATAAATCTTACAGCATGTTCATTAACAATTGAACCATCTTTATGAGTACGTGTATCAATGTAAATCTCTTTGCGTGTGGGCGACACTCCTTTGACTTTTTCTTTCTAATACCAAACAAATGAAATTATAAGTAATTTGTTTTATAAATACAATTTATTCAATTACAAGTTCAAATATTAACTAACCTTCTCATTGATCAATTTCGGGAGACTTTTTGTACCCATGCAATGAATATCTTCATATCTTTTACGATTCTGACTATTCTTTTTACTTTCTTTCTATAATTGATACAACATAATGTTAGTCGAAAGAAGGAACCAAGTTCGAAGATTTTTATAGTATGATAATATCTCTTTTAAATTTGACTTACTTGTGCCTCTTCAGAAAACCAATGATCAATCCTATCATATATTGAGATTGTAAGCAAAAGTGATCAATCTTATCGCAAAATTCTCTGGTAAGGTAAAATTTTCTTGTAATGTTAGTCAAACATCACTTTTTTTTAATTAAAAAAACAACATATTATATAACAAGCTGATTGCATACGCACAACAGAAACGACGAGAAAACAGGACTACAATACTGCCCAGTGCATATGTAACACCCCGTTTTCCCAACATAAAAATTTCTCAAAATAATAATCAGAGTTTCACAACTTAAACGTAATGCTACATTTCTTAAAAATCACAATGGAATAAATAATAATTTATCCTTCAAAATATTTCAATAAAATCTTAAATCACTTTGCAGCGGAATTTATTTCAAAAATCTTAAAAACAACTTTGGCACGAAGGCCTCAACGTAAAATCTCATCAAATTCTTTAATATCATGTTCATAAAATCTCATAGTTAAATATAATCTCAAACAACTCATCATAATCATGTATAGAAACATCATCAAAATTCATCATATAGAAAACATCATCAAAATTCATCATATAGAAAACATCATCGCATCATCAAGTTCACATCATCACATAATCATATCAAAACTCAAATCATAATCAAAGCCAAACAAAACAACACATAATCCAATTTAAACAACTTCATCGACAAATATAATCATTAAATTCTCTCATAACCCTAATTCTCAAAAAACTCTCAAAACTACACCTAATCATGCTAATTGCAATTTCAGAAATCATATACTTAATTTTAATGAGAGTTAGTCTCACCCTTACCTTAATTCAGATGAACAAAGCTTACGAAAGAGAACAAAAGTGGTGAAAACACCCAAATATACTGCTGCAGTGCGCGGCAGTTTTCTCTTAACTCCGACCTTGTTTCGACGATCCGAACGGTGAAAAGGTAGACCCAGGTGTTGTGAACCTTGTGTCCAAAATTCGTCACGATCCAACGGTTAACGAGTGAGAAATCGCTGTTTTACCGAGGTAGATTTCAGAAAAACGGGAATTGCTTTCTCTCTTCTCTTTGGTGGCTACTTTTCTCACAAAAATTTGTTTTTACCTTCAAACTATTCTAACCTAGCTTCTCCTATTTATATATCACTTCTCCTCTATCTTATTTACTCTTATCACCAAAAACTACTCTCTTCCCTAATATCTTAATAATAATAATAATACACCAAATAACAAATATATTTCTATACTAGATAACATATATATATCCACACAAAATAACATATATATTTCTACATAAAATAACAAATATATTTTCAAACCAAATAACAAATATATTTCTATAACAAATATATCTCTACATAACAAACATATTTCTATAACAAATATATCTCTACATAACAAACCTATTTCTATAACAAATATATTTTTACACCAAATAACACATATTAGCATATTTCATCAAAATATATATTATAAATCAAATTATAATACACTAAAAATACAATAAATTAATAAAATACTCCCTCCGTTTCTTTTTAAGTGTCTTTTTAGAAAATTTCCATCAAAATAGCAAAGTGTATTTTTTCACGTTTTCTTCCAATTATACCCTCCTTTTAATTCAACAATAAATTCATATTTTTTTGCACACACTTTATCTTTCCAATAAATTTAATATGTTATCTTTTTCTCGTAACAAACAGTTGTTAGTTATTATCTTTTTCTCCAACAAATTCCTATTTTTTTACGCGCTCTCTCTCCCAAAATAAACAATTGTCAATTTTTTAAATATTCCGCACATCTTTTAAATTATTATAAGTCAATATAAAAATTATTCCAACTTCACATTAATCAAAAACTAAGAAAAATTTTACTTCCTTCCAACTCCTTTAATCAAAGTTAAGACTTCAACTATGGCTTCAACCAATGCTAGATTCGCATTGTGCGACATCTTATTTATAGAATTTTTAAATTTATAGAATTGTTATTCATCTTATTTATAGAATTTTAACTCTTCTTTGAACCATTGTTTGTAACAAAATTTTGTTTAAATTTGAAGATAATAAGAAACAAACTTTGTTTAAAAAAAAACAAACAAACTTTGTTTAAAAAAAACAAACTTTAGCTTTCCAAATAGATAACATTAATTAGATTTATTGAAAAAGTTAAGAGTAATTGAAAAAGGGTATAATTGACAAATCATACCCTAAAAATACAAAAAGGACAGTTAAATAGGAACGAAAAATACACGCTAAAAAGACACTTAAAAAGGAACGGAGGGAGTATTAAATATTAAAAGTAGGGCGTTACACATACACATAGGCGCTCCACAAAGCCAAACGAAAAAAACAGCACCAAACATACACATAGGTGAAAGTTTTTGGTGTTGTCATGACGGAGAGATGACAGTCTATAAGCTGGTGTGTGGAAGAGAGCTGAGCTCCAAGTAGCAGCTCTCTTTCCCAATATAAAAGTTTTGTTTTCTTCTTTCCGGTCAATGGATTCTAAAGGTAAATAGTTCAATGTATGTATTACACCTCCTAGTGCTTGTGATGTTTTTTAAGGTTGAATTTGTGTTTGTTACTACTCACAATGGTTAATCAATTGTTACCTAACAACAAATTTAGGCCATGTTTGGTTTTTCTAAAGCCTAATTAGAGCAATACACCACAAGCTACTGAACAGGACACTTAAGTTCATGTTTCCACTTTTATCAACAATGCACAATTGCAAAGTGAACTCCATCTAAAATTAAGTAACACTACTATAGAACTTTTGTATGCTCTACAAACAGCAATATGAAGCAAAGAACACAAAGAAGGGGATTCAACTATAAAAGACAGCCAAAAAATCATCACTAACTAAAACATATAAATCTATAAAAACAACCCAAATCACAAACAAATTGACAAAATCCAAGAAAGAAAAATCAAAACCTTAACAGATAGGCATTCAAATTGTGCATACATAAAAACAAGAGAAGGAGAGAAAAAGAGTCTTGAACCTGTTTGCAGCAGCCAAGTGAGATGAGCTAAGTGAGCAACGAGCCGAGCGAAGTGAAGGATTTAGGAACCTGTTTGCGGCAGCAAAGTAAGATTAGCGATAAGCTGATCGAAGTGAACTGATGAGTGAAGGTTTTGGGAATTAGATTGATGAAGTGAAGATTTAGGGCAAATGAATTTGGAAATTAGATAGGGGAAATTAGATTAGGAACCGATTAGGGGACCTGTTTGGGAGTTAGATTGAGGAAATATGAATGGATTTTTGGTATGAGCGATTGCTGATTGATGGGTGAATGAGGAAAAACTTGAGTTTTGTTATGTATATGTTTGTTATAACAATAATGAACGATGTGAGGGAGAAAGTGGTGTTTGTTATTTATATAATAATAATAATAATAATAATAATAATAATAATAATAATAATAATAATCTATCACAGTATATAATTGGGAGCAAGAATGTTCTATTGTTTTTGTTATTGAAAAGATAAAAAAATTATTTTTTTAATAAAGAATTTTTATTATATTTGTTATTTTTTTTTAATAAATGTTATATTTGTTATATTATTGTTAAAAGATTAACATATTTGTTACCTATAATAATGAAACCGTCGTATCTGAAAAATTAAAGTTTGTTTTTTTTAATAACAAACTTTTGCTACATATAAGTGAGAGTAGAAATTATATAAATAAGACTGTAATGTTGTTGCAAATTTAAGTGCAAATTAGAATAACAAATCTGATGGCAAAAATAAAAGACTCTATGAATATTCAAAAAGAAGAAAGAGTGGAAGATTCTTTTGAAAAAAGTGAAGGAGAAGGAGAAATAGTTGAAGAAAGAGTGTTTCTTAACCTATAGCAACGGGATATTGAAACATCAGTTGCTAAATTTTATCTATATCAACTCTTTTTTCTGCAGTTGCTAAAAGTGACCGTTGCTATATGGCAAATTTCTTGTAGTGTATGAACATCAACATAAGATTAACCCTTCCTAAAGAATTACAACCCATTATTAAGAAGGTTAGTGCCACCCTTACCTTAGTTCAATTGATTGCAAGGTTCAAACTCCTTCTTCTCTGGTTCTTCTCTTCTCTTGGTTTCTCCCAAAAACTTGTGTCACGTAAAAACTATTCTGACTTGTGTTTTTCTCTTTTTATTTCTAAACCAGTTCTCTTAATTCCACCAAAGCTCACTAAACTTCTCTAATTTCAGATTCAGCCCCTCAAGCCCACTTATTATATTTTTTAGTTATACTTCACTAAATAATAAAATAAAACCACTTAATAAAATATCAACCTACCACATAATCAACTTAATCAAATATCAACATATAATTCGACTCCAACTTAATAAAATAATTTAAATAAAGAAATAAGGCGTTACAACTCTCCCCAAATTATAAAATTTTCGTCCTCGAAAATGTACCTCGTGCAAACAACTCTGGAAAAGACTCCAGCATCTTACTTTCCAACTCCCACGTTAACCATTCACCGGTCGCTCCTCCCCAAACGACCTTCACAAGAGGTATCTCTTTGCCTCTCAACGTCTTCACTTCACGACCTTCAATTCTCACTGGTAAGGTCTCAACCGTGAGGTTATCTCTAACTTGCACATCATCTCTTGGGATCACATGAGAGGGATCCGGAACATACTTCCGAAGTTGCGACACATGAAATACATCATGCAAATTCGAAAGATGCGGTGGTAAACCCACTCGATACGCCACTGTTCCAATTCTTTCTGATATCTGGTATGGACCAATAAATCTCGGAGTCAATTTCTTTGACTTCAATGCATGTCCAACACCAGTCACGGGAGTGACTCTCAAAAATACATGATCTCCTTCCTGAAACTCAAGGTCTTTCCTACGCTTATCATGATAACTCTTTTGTCGACTCTGCGACGCTTTCATCTTCTCTTGGATCAACTTAACCTTCTCAGTAGTTTGTTGAACGATATCTGGTCCCAAAACTACACTTTCACCTGAATTGAACCAACACAACGGAGTTCTGCACCTCCGACCATACAAAGCTTCGAATGGTGCGATTACAATACTAGAATGATAACTGTTATTGTACGTGAACTCTATCAACGAAAGATGACTATCCCAAGCTCCTCCTTGCTCAAGTACACAGACTCTCAACAAGTCTTCCAACGACTGAATCGTTCTTTCCGACTGATCATCTGTTTGCGGATGATACGCCGAACTCAACCTCAATCTAGAACCCATGGCCTCTTGCAAACTCTTCCAAAATCTAGAAGTAAACCTTGGATCTCTATCTGACACAATGCTCGACGGAACACCATGTAGCTTCACAATCTCACGAATGTAAATCTCCTCCAACTAAGATATAGGAAAATTGATGTTAATCGGAATGAAATGAGCCGACTTCGTCAATCTATCCACAATCACCCATATAGCGTCATGCTCTCTTGGAGTGTTCGGCAGACTCGTCACAAAATCCATGGATATACTGTCCCACTTCCATTCTGGCACATCTAAAGGTGTCAACAACCTAGCAGGCTTCTGATGCTCAACTTTCGACTTCTGACAAGTTAAACATGCATACAAAAATTGTGCCACATCGCATTTCAGACCATACCACCAAAATAATTTCTTCAAATCGTGATACATCTTTGTAGCTCCCAGATGAATACTCAAGCTACTTCTGTGACTTTCTTCAAGAATCAATTTCTTCATCTCTTCATTATCAGGAATACAAATTCTTCCTCGGAATCGCAATATCCCTTGGTCATCAACCTTAAAATCACTATCTTCAGCAGGATTATTTGCAACCACTAGATCTACCAATTTCACATATACTTTCTGAGCTTCCTTGATACTATTCAAAAATTCACTATTAATTTTCAACATGCCCAACTTCACACTCTGAGGTGACAATTCACAAACCAAACTCGGGTCTCTAAACTGTTCTAACAGCTCCAACTCTTTGACCATCATAGTAGACATATGCAAGGTTTTCCTACTTAAGGCATCTGCGACAACATTAGCTTTACCTGGATGATAATTCAACCCGAAATCATAATCTTTCAACAATTCAAGCCACCTTCGCTGCCTCATATTCAATTCCTTCTGATCAAACAAATACTTTAGGCTCTTATGATCACTGAACACCTCAAATCTAGAACCATACAAATAATGTCTCCAAATCTTAAGCACAAAGACTACTGCGGCTAACTCTAAATCATGAGTAGGATAATTTCTTTCATGAATCCTCAACTGCCTCGATGCATAAGTCACCACCTTGTTATCCTGCATAAGCACACCGCCTAATCCTAACTTGGACGCATCACAATACACAACAAAAGGTTCATCGGACTTTGGTAGAATCAAAACCGGAGCCGTCGTCAACCGTTGCTTCAATTCATTAAAGCTGTTCTCACATTGAGCATCCCACACAAAAGCTTTACCTTTACAGGTCAACTGAGTTAACGGAAGTGCTAACTTAGAAAATCCTTCTATAAACCTGCGGTAATAACCTGCCAATCCCAAAAAGCTTCTAATCTCGGTAACCGACTTAGGAGTCTCCCATTGCGACACCGCATCAACTTTAGACGGATCTACCGCAATGCCATTCCCAGAAATAATATGGCCAAGAAAACTTACTTCATTCAACCAGAATTCACACTTTGATAACTTAGCATACAACTTCTTCTCTTTTAGCACTTGTAAAACAATCTTCAAATGCTCAACATGTTCTTCTTCGAACTTAGAGTATACCAAAATATCATCGATGAACACAACCACAAAGCGATCTAAATAAGCATGAAAAATGCGGTTCATGTACTCCATAAATACACCTGGTGCATTAGTAACACCGAAAGGCATCACCGTATATTCATAATGTAAGTAACGTGTCCTAAAGGCTGTCTTCTGAATATCCTCATCTTTTATTTTAATCTGGTGATAACCTGATCTAAAATCAATCTTGCTGAACACACGTGCACCCACTAACTGGTCCATCAAATCGTCGATCCTCGGAAGTGGATACCTATTCTTTATCGTCACTTTATTCAACTAACGATAGTCAACACACAATCTCATACTACCATCTTTCTTTTTAACCAACAACACCAGAGCTCCCCAAGGTGACACACTTGGTCTTATAAACTTCTTATCAAGCAAATCTTCTAACTGCTTTTTTCAACTCAGCTAACTCGGAAGCTGACATACGGTAAGGTGTCATAGACACAGGCTTGGTACCCAGAACGAGGTCAATCGAAAATTCAACTTCCCTCTCCGGCGGCACATCAGGAATCTCGTCAGGAAAAACTTTTGGAAATTCACACACCACTTGCAACTGGTCAATCACTGCTTGATTCTCGACCGACAATAACGCCATCAAAGAAAACAACTTATTTTCGTCATGCATCAACTGTTTCAACTGCTTAGTAGTCAAGAACTCAGTTTCTGCTTCTTCAGCATAAGAAAATCGCACCGTCTAGCTAAAATAATTAATATGAACATGGTTATACTCCAACTAGTTCATAACAATTAGGACAACACAATGACAATATTTCAACTGTCACACGACACTACGCGACTTAACTACTTGGCCGGACCGACCTGCTCTGATACCAATTGTAACACCCCGTTTTTCCAACTTATAAATAAAAAGAATAAATCAGAGTTTCATCACTTAAAAACAGAGTGTCACATTCACACTTTACAAAATCTCAACAAATATAAATATAGCTAAATTGCTATTTATTAAAACATCTGCTTTTATAAAATTTCAACAATTATGCAGCAGAATTATTCCACAATTCAAATAGTCTTTGGCACTAAAAGGCCTCAACATATATAAACTCCCATCCCGTTACGTATCAGAGCATCTAAGACGACACGTGAGAGAGTCAACTCACATCAACAACTACTCTTGGTTATCTGCATGTTACCCATGTAGAGGCAACATTCAAACAGAAGGGGTGAGATTTCACATTCAAGAATAATAAGCATATAATTCATCAATGGAATTTAACAACATAAACCACAACAATTAACAATATTAATACTTCACATGATCCTTCATTAACAATTCATTGATAGTAAACAACTTAACAACAGCGACAATGTGACACCAACTCGACAATGCAACAACAACGACTTAAGCATGCATGTAGTACCAATCAAGGCATCAAGCCCCCAACATATATAACACAAAAGGGCTTACAGTGCATCAAGCCCCCAACTTATATAGAGCATAAGCTCTCAGGGCATCAAGCCCTCAACTTGTAAAGAGCATAAGCTCTCAGGGAATTAAGCCCTCAACTTTTATATGAATGGACTTAGCAACCAATGCAACAACAGCCAACAACTACAACGACATCTACTGCAACTTACAATATTAACGACATTGACGACAACAGCGGCAACTACAACAACAACATCATATAATATCATATTCATCAACATATACATTTACATTAAACCAAGTTAGATTCATCACAACCTAGGTTAAATACTCATAAACACCTTAATTAAACTCATAATACGCAAGCTTTGAAGTTTGGAGACAATCCATAAGTTTTGGGCTGACTTAGAAATAGTTATCCGGGATTTTCTTAAAATTTCACTAAGACCTCCTTGGAGTATTTTCATTATATCTCAAAAACTAAAAATCATTTTCAAGTCAAACCAAAGCCATTAGAAAGCTAACTCAATTATCTACAACTTTCATGTTTACACCAAAAGCCAGTTCTGAACAGAAAGTGACAAGAAATTAAAGAAATTAATGTTTGCTGAAGCTGTAAATTCGGAGTACGATTTGAAAAATCGGAGCACGATTTTCTGGGTCAAAATTAGCATTTTCATTCGTAAATAATCGGAGCACAATTTGGCAAAATCGGAGTACGATTTGGCACAGGCTGTTACGATTTTTACACCATTTTTCACCCCAAAAACCCAATTTTCAATCACCCAAACCCCAAATTTGATATGGAACATTGCCTATGATCATTCTAAGACCTGGACATCAATTCAACACAGCAATTCATGGGAAATTCATGCATTTTCAACAATTAAATTCACAATTCAAAGACCTAATTTCTCAAACAACAAAACTATGAACAACAACATAAGATTAACCCTTCCTAAAGAATTACAACCCATTATTAAGAAGGTTAGTCCCACCCTTACCTTAGTTCAATTGATTGCAAGGTTCAGACTCCTTCTTCTCTGGTTCTTCTCTTCTCTTGGTTTCTCCCAAAAACTTGTTTCACGTAAAAACTACTTGTGTTTTTCTCTTTTTATTTCTAAACCAGTTCTCTTAATTCCACCAAAGCCCATTAAACTTCTCTAATTTCAGATTCAGCCCCTCAAGCCCACTTATTCTATTTTTTAGTTATACTTCACTAGATAATAAAATAAAGCCACTTAATAAAATATCAACCTACCACATAATCAACTTAATCAAATATCAACATATAATTCGCCTCCAACTTAATAAAATAATTTAAATAAAGAAATAAGTCGTTACAGGTTGCGGTTGAAATGTCAGGTCAGACTTTAACTAAACTGTTTCAATTTTCAAGGGTTGGAAGGGATTTGCAATGTATTTCCTGAGCTGTGATACGTGAAATACATCATGGAGTTCTGATAGAGAGGGTGGTAGAGCCAATTGGTATGCCACTTCGCCTATTCGTCTGAGAATTTGGAAAGGTCCCACATATATTGGGTTGAGCTTCTTTGTCTTGAAAACTCCTCTTAAACCCAATTTGGGTGTTACCCGGAGGAAAACGTGATCACCTTCTTCAAATGAATTTGAAGCCCTTTTCAACAAGTTCTGGGAGACTAAACAAATTTTGATCAATGTCAGGCACAAATAAAACATCAAAAATATATTTCATACTAGATAAGCTTTCAATAGCAACCGTCCCTTTTCCCTTGACTGAGATCAAATCACCATTTTCATTTTTTACTTTGGAAACAAAGGTTTTGTCAAGCTCTTTAAAGAGCTTATGATCATTGGTCATATGATTTCTGCAGCCGCTGTCAATTAACCACGAGTCACATGAATTATTGCTTGTAGCAAAACATGTTGCAACAAAAAGTTGACCTTATTCTTGCTGATCCATGGATAAGTTTGTCTAATCTGATTTTGACCTGCATACTCTCTCTACATGTCCCATTTTGCCACATTTTCTGCACTTGACATCAGACCTCCACCAACATCTTATTTGAGGCTAGTTTGTCTTTTTACAGTGTGCACATGGTGGAAAATATCATCATTTTGCATGTTCATGTTGCCTCCTCTTGGAATTTTTTGCTTTCACATACAGAGCACATTCTATGGACGCTTCTCCTCCCATCATTCGCTTTTGTTCTTGTTCTTGCAATGCATTTATCAATTCTACCAAGGAAATACTCGACAATTCTTTTATTTCTTCTAATGATGAAATTTTTTATTCATATCTCGGAGGCACAAAAACCAAAAAATTTCGCACAATTCTTTCATCAGGAATATCATTACCAAGTATTCTCAGCTTGTTAACAATGTCGAACAACTTATCTGTGTACTCTTTCATGGTTTCTGCCTTCTTCATTTTTAGCATCTCGAACTCCAGAATCAAGTTAAGTATCTGCATGTTTTTTGTTCTTTCATTTTCCTCATATTCTTTTTTGATGTAATCTCAAATGTCTTTTACTGATTTCAAGTTCATGATTCTTGTAAATATTGTGCTTGACACCGCATGGAATAGACATTCTTTAGCTTTGGCCTTCCTTGTCCTTTTCTTTGTGAATCTTTATATGAGCCATCGTTGAATTTTACGGCAATGACTCCATTTCACATTCTTCTTCTACAATTTCCCAAAGGTCTAAGGCTTTAAGATATGTGGACATCTTAACAACCCAAACATGTTAGTTTTCACCATAAAAATGGGTGGAGGCAAGGGAGAAGTTTCTTTCTATTTCCATTTTTTAGGATGGTTTTTATGTACTCAATTCACAAATCCCTTAAGAAAATAAACTCTGATACCAATTTGTTGGTTTTAAAGCGATATGAGAGAAAAAGTATTATGGAAATGATATATTGAAAGACAGAAATATGTTTATAACATCAAGCTCACCATGACAAAAACTTTGGTGCTACGTAAATAGAGTTGAAACATAACAAAAAGAAACTCTCTAAAATTATTGCCTTTAAAGCAAAACATAACTGTAAAACAACTCAATAATGTCTCATAAAAAACTTATTAATATCATAACTGAAAATACTAAGGCATAGTAAGGTTGTTTATACAAAAAAGATTATTTCGGGATTGGTTTTATCATATGAAAAAAATTAATTTTTGTCCTATCGAGTGTATATTGTATTGGAGTGATTTTGATGATGCTAATGTTTGTCCAAAATGTATTCTCTCAAGATGGAAAGTCAACTTTGATGATGTCTAAGGTAGAAAAATATACTTATAAACGCTCTTCGTTGGTTTCCTATTAAGGCTAGATTACAAAGAATTTTTATGTCATTGAAAACCGCTTCTTTTATGACATGGCATGAAGATAGTCGATCTAAAGATGGAATCATGAGACATCCAACAATTTTTTTTTCTTGGAAGGATTTTGATCGTCGATATTATTATTTTTCTCGTGACCCTCGTAACATTGGACTAGTTTTAGCTTCTGATGTCTTTAATTCCTTTAAAACCATGACAATTTCTCACAGTACTTGACATGTTGTCTTGATTCCATATAATCTTCCATCGTGGATGTGTATGAAGCAAGCGAACTTCATACTCTTGTTGCCTATTCCTGGTCCAAAAGGTCTAATGTAATAATATTGATGTATATATGCAGCCTCTTATGGAAGAATTAAAGGAATTATGGAAAAACCTTTGATGCATGTAAAAGAGAGTCGTTTCAAATGCATGATGACTATACATGATTTCCCTACCTATGCAAATTTGTCAGGTTGGAGTACAAAAGTTCGATATGCTTGTCCATGTTGTGGTTTTAACACAACATCTAAAATTAATAAGTCTCATTTATAAAATTACATATATAGATGATACATATAGTGATGTGATCATTGAATTGACTCAACTGAGAATTTATAGTGGTCGATATTACATCGATATTACCTTAAAATATCAATAGAAAAATTCTCAAGAAAGAATATAATGATTTTCTTTGACCTGAGATTGTCATGGTAAATAACATGATATTACCTTAACATGTTATTTTGATTCTGAACACGTAATACCTTAGGGTGCTAGTTGAAAAGATATTGGATACGATTAAACACTTGTAAATTAACGACTAATTAAGATTAGATCCGTTAACTCTTGGTAATGAGTTTGAACTCTATGATAAAATTAAAACCTTGGTCAGGGAAATTGAATGAAAGAAGAAATGAGTTTCTTAAGTCATATATGTTACCTTATTAGAGTTTGACAATTGTATCATGCTCTATAGTTCACAAGAGTTCTTGAAAGTAAAATAATACTTCATACTACCTAGACGTTAAGGAGTGTTACTAGACGCTTAAGTTGATTAATATATTAATTTGATTAATTTATTACCAGTTTAGTATTGAACCTACATGGTCACACACGAACGAGTGCTCTTGTAACGCCCCGGATTTTGGTCCAAGACATTACGCCTAAATCATTCTCATTTTTAGAAAATCACTACTATTATTTTTTTTTTCATCAATAATAAATCCTTAGTATAACCTATACAAAATTCTTAACATAATTTAATTAAAATTCATAGAATAAATATCCTTCAAAAATCACTTATAAAATTACAATTCAAATAAAAACCCAATTTGTCCCCCGTACGCACTACAAGCAAAAACTTCAAAGCATAGTCCATCTCTTCTTTGGTACCTAAAATGTTGGTTGTAAGGGTTAGTCTTCAACACCCATGAAATAAAATCAATAATAAATTAAGACATCAAACAAGAATATACAACCATCATCAAGGAATCGTGCTAAGACATTTATTTTTAGTTTATAATATTTATCATTTAAAATGTACTATAAAAACAAACACATACACCATGTTTAATGAAGACACAAGACTCAATGCTGATGCAGATGCATAAAATGCAACTAGACCATGATCCGGATATCGCCCAATTTGGCATAATACTTTTAATCGCCCAGCTTGGCAAAATAGATTTAACCCAGTTTGGCAAAATGGTTTTAATCGCCCAATTTGGCAAAATAATTTTAATCGCCCAATTTGGCACATGCATATGAATCGCCCTACTTGGCACATGAAAAACAATCGCCCAATTTGGCACATGAAAACAATCGTCCAATTTGGCACATGAATATGTTATGCAATGTTATGCAATACGATATTTCTTTAGTTTTACTCAAAAACCACATATCTTATCAATTCCACAAAATCACCAAAACCTCGAACTTAATAAGATTCCTCAAACCTCTAAAACAAAATCAACAAAGAGTCACCTTAAATCAGTAAAATTCACAACTTCACATATCAACAACCACATACATGAATCAACAATTTAATAAAATATATTCCTTTTTAATACTATACTCATATGAGAGAGAGTGACAGTGAGACTGAGAGAGAGGTCTGGCTGCGGCAACGCCGTAAGCAGGTCTACCGGCGCTCCTTATCGCCAGCTGTGAGATCACATAGGGAGGGAAGGGGACCAGGCTGGGTGCCACCAAATGGGGAGGATGGGGATGATTGGCATGTTGTGAGTCCGAGGAGGAGGAAAGCGTGGCGACAGGCGATGCGAAGACAGGATTGGACGAGGGGTGAGCAGCAGTTCAGAGAGAGGCTTTCTGCGGCCAGAAGACAGTCTAGACCTAGGTTATCGCGACAGGTTTTCGACGTAAGCGAGGTGGATTATTACCAAGTTAGGAAGGCCGATTGGTATAGGGAGGAACTTGATGGAGGAAGGGGTAATCGTGAGGGTTTGGATTACGAGAGGGACTCACATAAGCATGCTGTTGGCAGGCGGCCACTCAGCGACGGCAGTGAGCTGTTGTGGGCGGAGGGTCGTCGGATCATGCTGCTACCAAAAGGGGAAGGACCGCAGATGGGAACGGTTCGATGGCGATTGTGCGTGGGAAGGAAATCAAGGAAACAGACAACACAACTGTTCAGGCTGGTCGACGGGAGGCAGCAAGTTTACGGCAAGGCAACCCCCAAGCTCGTAAGTTTGTTACTTTCTATTTTACGAATTTTCCGCCGTTTTGATCGAACTTTTATTTACGGAAAGGCCTAGAGGTATGTGGAATGTTAGAAGAGGTGGTCATTCCGGCTAGGCGTAATATGGAAGGGAAAGTCTACGGCTTTGTGAGATATTCGAACGTGCGTGATGTATGTAAATTATTGAAAGCTGTGAATTCTGTCTGTTTTGGAAATTTCAAAATATTAGCTAAAGTTGCTAGGTTTGATAAAGCGGCTGCGAGAGAGGTTGAGAAGGAACGCTTAGGTGAAGGTGGTGGTAAGAAGGTCGGGGAGAGGGTTGGGAAAGTCATTAGTGGAGCTACAGTGATGTCCGATGGAGCCAAGGCTGTAACGAAGGGGAGCGAGTTGGTGGGTGTTAAGGGCGATGGTAATTCCGCTAATAATGTTATAGCGGTTAATGGGAAAGAAGGAGCGACGGTGACCAAAACAGATGTCGTGGAGTCAATGGATAGTGTTAGGGTAGGTGACGTGATGGTAAGAGTGCAAAAGAGAAAGCCTTCCCCTAATGTGGGTGCGTTTGGTAAGAAAGATTCGGTAATCAGAGCGAGCGGTTATATTACTGACAATAGAGGGCAGCCTTCAATCCAAAAATTGGTCCATAAGTATAAGCCCCGTGAGGAGGGTATTCTATGGGCTAGTAAAGGGGTGGTGGCTGTTGTGGTGAATGGTGCGTTTGTCTCGGACATTGAGAATAGAATTGCGGATGCGGGTTTTTTGGATATCGAGATAACGCCAATGGGGGCGGATAGAGTGTTGATACGTAGTGCTTCTGATGTTCATGTAATGTCAATCATTAATGATGCTAAGGAATTCTTTGAACATTTTTTCTCGAATTTTGTTCCGTGGGATAAGAATATTTTTTCGTTCTAGAAGGGAGCTTGGTTGCGGATTTATGGGATACCGATTCATGCGTGGAATGAAAGTTTCTTTAAACTTTGTATCTTGGATTGTGGTCGTTTCCTGCGTACAGACGAATGCTCGGTGGAGAAGGAAAGATTCAATTACGCTCGAGTTTTGGTAGCTACAACTTTGTACGAGATTTTAAATTGTAGTGAGGAGGTCTTGATTGACGGGGAAGTTGTTACGGTGAAGATTATTGAGGAGTGGGGTTTTAATATCGGCGAAGACGCTTGTCTCTTTGAAGAAGAGGATGAAGCCAGAAAGACACAATCTCTGCAGGAAGAAGTGCAGGTGGATCAGGATATTGACGCTAAGGTGGATGGTGTGGTAGAAAAATTAGTTAATGATTTGGTGGGTGTAGAGGGGCAGGTTAAGCTACGAGAAGAGGTGGAGATTGTGGATGATTCAAATTCGGATTTTGACGTTTGCGAAAGCAGTCTACCTCAACATAAATTGGTAGGCGAGGTTTTCGTGGGTAGCAAGGATCAACCGATTTTATCTGAGCCAGTGGTTTCACAACCGACTGAGTGTGCATCGACGAACATTGTTGTTGAAGCAAGGGTTTTAGATTTGATCAGCGAGACGCGGGTGGAGGTTAATGCGGCGAGTGGTGAAGGAAAGACGGTGAATCAACGGGGTGGGAATGGCTTGGCGTGTGAGAGCATTCACAGACGAGCTAGGACGGTGTCTTGCCCTCCCCGGGCAGATCGCTCAGTGGTTTCTAGGCCATGGAGTTTGGACTGGCTGTGTGATCAACTTCATAGTGAAGCTGGGCTTGTATCTTCATCTCAGAAATGTTTTAGAAAGGGGACAAGCACGAAAGCAGGTGTTAAGAAGGAAGAAGCGTTGCCCCAGAAGCGTAAGAAAGTGGAGGGTGCTTTGAGGCATCCAGTGCATGGTTTGAAAAAGGTGGCAAAACTCCCATCTAAAGACCGCAAAGCGGTTATGCATATCTTGAAGAAAACTGGGCGCAAGTATCAAGGCTCATCTAAACTGAAAAAAGCAGTGACTATGATATCGAAGGAGGTGACTGAGGATACTATTTCATCTAACTCGGTGACTAATGACTGGAAAAACTGGGTGGTTTTGCATGGGAGCGAGAAATTGGTGAGGGAGGATGTTAGGAATATAGGTGAATCTATTGGAGTGCAGTTCAACGGATCTCATAATATGTTTGGTGTGTTGGCTAAGAGAGGTCAGGAGAAGAAGAGAGTGGCGGTTGAGGGGGAGGGAGGATCCAGGGGATCGGGTATGGATGCGTAGTGGGAGGCTTGGGTTTTTGGGGTGGGGTGTGGGTGTGGAAGATGAAGTTGGTCTCTTGGAACATTAGGGGGTTGGGTGGTCTTGAGAAGAGAAAGGAAGTTCGTTCTTTAGTGAAGGAGAAGCGCTCGTGGATTGTTTGCCTTCAAGAAACTAAGTTACAAAGGTGTGAGGTCGAAGTGTGCAAGTCGATGTGGGATGATCAGACGGTTGTGTTCTCTTTTCTCCCGTCCGTAGGGGCGTCCGGAGGATTGTTGACTTTATGGGACTCGACAGAGGTCGAGGTGTGGTCCACAAGTAGCTTTGATCATGTCCTGAGTATACATGGCCGATTTATATCTTCTAATGAGGAGTTTCATCTGTTTAATGTTTACGCCCCTTATAATGGTGGTGACAGACAGGTTTTATGGGATACTTTGACGATTCGATTGCAGGTCTTGCGGGGGAAGAAGGTGTGTGTTTGTGGTGATTTTAATGCAGTTAGGTGCAGGGAAGAGAGACGGTCCGTGAGTGCGTCTGGGGGTGTGATGGATTTTGGATCTTTTAATCACATGATCGATGAGAATATGTTGATTGACCTTCCGTTGTGTGGTCTTAATTTTACCTGGTTTAAAGGGGATGGTAAGTCGATGAGCGGTATTGATCGGTTCCTTTTGTCTGAAGATTGGTGTTTAGTGTGGCCGAACTGTGTTCAAATCGCTTTGTTGAGAGGGCTTTCGGATCACTGTCCTCTGGTTCTCTCGGTGGACAAGGAAAATTGGGGGCCGCGTCCTTCTCGGTTCCTTAAATGTTGGTCTGATAATCCGGGTTATAAACAATTTGTGAAGGATAAATGGAGTTCTTTCAATGTGGATGGATGGGGCGGTTATATCCTAAAATAAAAGCTCAAATTAGTGAAAATTGCTCTGAAAAATTGGCATATGTCTCACTCTCATAATTTACCTGCGCAAATTGAGGCTGTGAAAGAGAGGATAACGGTTTTAGATGGTAGAGGTGAATTTGATGAGTTGTCTGTGGAAGAGTGTAACGATTTGCATGAGGCTTCGGCGAATTTGCACTCTTTGTCGAGGCTTAACTCTAGCATTTGTTGGCAGCAATCGAGGAATCAATGGCTTCAGGAAGGTGATGAGAATACTAAATACTTTCATTCTTTGTTGTCAGCGCGGCGCCGACGAAACGCTATTTGTTATGTGTTGGTTGACGGTGTGAGAATTGAAGGCGTTCATCCTGTGAGACAAGCGGTGTTTGACCATTTTGCGGAGCATTTCAAGGTGCAGGATGTGGAGAGACCTAGTATCTCTAACCTTCATTTTCGGACTCTGTCTGTAGGAGAGGGTGGTAGCCTTATAAAACCTTTCTCCGAGGCTGAAGTAAAGGAGGCTATTTGGGACTGCGATAGTTTCAAGAGTCCTGGTCCAGATGGAGTCAATTTTGGCTTTTTAAAGGAGTTTTGGACTGAGGTGAAAGTTGACGTGATGAGGTTTGTTTCCAAGTTTCACAGGAATGGTATGTTGGCTAAAGGTATCAATGCTACTTTCATTGTGCTAATACCGAAGGTGGACAATCCTCAGAGGTTAAATGATTTCCGACCAATTTCTTTGGTGGGAAGCATGTATAAAATTCTAGCTAAATTGTTAGCTAACAGACTGAGGTTTGTGTTGAGAAGTGTGGTGGCTAAGACGCAGTCTGCGTTTGTTAAAAAGCGTCAAATTCTTGACGGTATTCTCATACCTAACGAAGTTGTTGATGATGCTACCAAACTTAAGAAGGACTTTGTGATACCCCAAATTTTGACCAGGGTCCCCCTCTTAAATGCATTTTACAGTTTATTTCAAAATTCATTTCATTCGCTGTTTTTTCTTTTTATTCACTTTTCTTTCGCATTTTTTTAACAGTCGTTGTGTTGATTATTTTACTTTTTTAGTCGCATTTAAATCCTCGTCACGTTAATTTTTATTTCTATTTCTCGAATTCTATTTTGCGTTTCAAATTTTCTTCGTGTTCGCTTGTTATTTCTAGTTTTATTCACGCTCGAAGTCTTTCGCTCGTGTTTCAAAAATGTCTAGTTTCCCGAGTTTCAAACGAAACTTCGGCAGAGAGGTAATTTAAAATACCTCATTTTGGTTCCGAAGGAACAATTTTTATTTATTTTTTGTTTACTTTTATTTTATTTTATTTTAAGTCTTCATTTATTTTTATTTTTTAATTTTCATTTTTATTATTATTATTAATTTTTGTGTGTGTTTTAATCATTTTTAGAGTCCTTTCTAGTCCTTTTTCAGTCCAAGTCTAGTCCAGCCCAACTGCAGGGGCGGTTTTGTCCAAAATTGTCTCAAAAGGACACATCATCTGATTCAACCCTAAAAAGTGGCCCTATAAATAGCAGCATTCAATGCAATGATTGGCAGTCAGAAAAGATGAACATTCATGAGTGTTCATCATGAATCTTCATACAATTTTTCCATAAACCAAAACTGACAAAACAAACAACAATCTCATCATCTTTTCCTTCTTTAATCTTACATAGTACAATACCAAAATCACAATATCACCATACCATAACATCACAATCAGCCAAAACGAAATTGGACTGAGTTCATGTTCGAACCAAATCCAGAGTAAGAACAAAGAAGAACACAACACTGTCAAACCGTACCGGAACAAATCGGAAGTAAAAAAAAAAAAGAATCTGAAACAAACAGGAAAGTAGGAGAAACAATCAGAACTGCGTGCAAAAGAAGAAAGGTAGTGGATCTTGCTCCGTCTTCCTTTCGTTTGAAATTTCTTTATCTTTTTCCGGCACTTTACTTGTAGATCTAGGGCAAACTGTGTTGGTTCTGAAAAAACTAAGACCATTTTCGAACTCAGCACCTAAAAGGATTTATAAAACTGTATTTTGATTTGAAAAAAGGAGGTGTTTGACAAAGTAACTGCATCAGTCCAAGATTAAGCATCAATCAATTGGGGCGCCTCAGCTGTCAGAAATTCTCCGAGGCAAAGCGTCTAAGTGGGGGAATTCAAAGTTATTAGGGGATATAGTGGCTATTCATGTTCAATGTACCTTCCCAATATAATTGCCATTTTCCAAATTTTTGTAATCTGTGGAGTCATGCCTTTGGGTCGGTTGCCACTCTTTTAAATCAATTTGTGTCAGTGCCCCTTTATTTGGAATTCTTATTTATTTCTATGTGCGATCTTTCTTCCATTTTTAAATGTTGATACGTTAAGCAAAAACTAAAAAAAAAAAAAAACTTCCTTTTGTTTTCTTTTTGAAAAAAAAAACAAAAATGTCAAACATATTACTTTTAGATTCGTGTACCGTGGAAACATGTTGCCAATTGTCTCAAGAGCAGTTTGTCCTACAGAAGAAACATGGTCATTGCTAAAATAAAATAAAAAAAGAAAAAAAAAAGTTCGCTAGGTCGAAAACCCGAAAGGGCGGCTTAAGCCAAAAATGAGCACCCCGATGGATTGAAAACCCGAAAGGGAGGTCTATGCAAAAATTAGGGGCATACTAAAGAAAAATATATTCTCGGTGGATCGAAAACCCGAAAGGACGGTCCAGGCAAAAGTTAGGGATAAAAAAATAAATAAAAAAAGCAATGATTATGAGAGCGTTGGTTTTTTACGAAGGTAACTGGTTTCAGTTCAGAAATGGCGACTCCCGCCAACTTTTGCCTTATAGTCTGCACTCTGACAGCGGTTGAATTTTGGAAACGTCATCCCATCGGTATTTCATCGGTTTGAATTTTCGGTTTTGATCAGTATCGTCGACTCTGAAGGGGGATATCTCGTTTGGTTTTTGACGCACTCCCCGGAATGGAATCTTTTTAGAAGCTTGTTGAGTGTTTATTATACAACAACGGGCCACTCTCTTCTTTGACCTGTCCAACCTTGTCCCCATAGTTACTGTTTCTTTCGCCATACAAATATCATATATTCATGCATTCATTCATTCATGCATTTGTAGCTTGCAATTAAATTCATATATGTTTGCATTTTTTTTTACTTTGTGAATTATACCCTTTATGTCTGACCAAAGTGTTGACCAACCAATTTATTCAAGTGACAGGTCCCATCCTTCAACCAATTAACCAAATACTTTTCCCATTTCCTCTATCATCTTTTCAAACCTCATTTTGATTCCCTTTTGTTAAACACATGTTTCCTCCTTGCATATTTATTTCCAGCAAATCGTCGGTTACTATTTCAAAAGTAATTGACAAAAAAAAACTTTATTTCCAGCAAACCGTCGGTTACTACATCAAAAGTAATCGACCAAAACTTTATTTTTTGCAAATCTTCGGTTACTATTTCAAAAGTAATCGACAAAAACTTTATTTTTTGCAAATCTTCGGTTACTATTTCAAAAGTAATCGACAAAATCCTCATTTTCTGCAAATCTTCGGTTACTATTTCAAAAGTAATCGACCAAACTTTACTTTCAGCAAATTTCCGATTACTATTTCAAAAGTAATCCACAAAACTTTATTTTCTGCAAACCTTCGGTTACTATTTTAAAAGTAATCGGCAGATTTATGCATCCTTGACTATTACCATTTCAAAGGTAGTAGGCAGCTTTTCCTCCCCAGTGATATCTTTTAACTTGTTCTCTACTCATCTTTTCTACTGGTCAAAATTGGTGTACTTAATATTTAAGTCTCTTCAACCCGTTGATTTAAAAAATTTCATCTTTTTAAATCCCCGTGACGGAGAAACTTAAATAGGGGCATCTGTCATACCCCAAATTTTGACCAGGGTCCCCCTCTTAAATGCATTTTAGAGTTTATTTCAAAATTCATTTCATTCGCCGTTTTTTCTTTTTATTCACTTTTCTTTCGCATTTTTTTAACAGTCGTTGTGTTGATTATTTTACTTCTCAATTTTATTTACTTTTTTAGTCGCATTTAAATGTTCGTCACGTTAATTTTTATTTCTATTTCTCGAATTCTATTTTGCGTTTCAAATTTTCTTCGTGTTCGCTTGTTATTTCTAGTTTTATTCACGCTCGAAGTCTTTCGCTCGTGTTTCAAAAATGTCTAGTTTCCCGAGTTTCAGACGAAATTTCGGCAGAGAGGTATTTTAAAATACCTCATTTTGGTTCCGAAGGGACAATTTTTATTTTTTTTATTTTTGTTTTACTTTTATTTTATTTTATTTTATGTCTTCATTTATTTTTAATTTTTAATTTTTCGTTTTTATTATTATTATTAATTTTTGTGTGTGTTTTAATCATTTTTAGAGTCCTTTTTAAGTCCAAGTCTAGTCCAGCCCAACTGCAGGGGCGTTTTTGTCCAAAATTGTCCCAAAAGGACACATCATCTGATTCAACCCTAAAAAGTGGCCCTATAAATAGCAGCATTCAATGCAATGATTGGCAGTCAGAAAAGTCACTGTACACAGCCGCACACAAACCATAAAAACCATTCTCTTTCATCAATTTCGAGATCAAACAGAATAATAAAATCAAAAAAGATGAACATTCATGAGTGTTCATCATGAATCTTCATACACTTTTTCCATAAACCAAAACTGACAAAACAAACAACAATCTCATCATCTTTTCCTTCTTTAATCTGACATAGTACAATACCAAAATCACAATATCACCATACCATAACATCACAATCAGCCAAAACGAAATTGGACTGAGTTCATGTTCGAACCAAATCCAGAGTAAGAACAAAGAAGAACACAACACTGTCAAACCGTACCGGAACAAATCGGAAGTAAAAAAAAACAGAATCCGAAACAAACAGGAAAGTAGGAGAAACAATCAGAACCGCGTGCAAAAGAAGAAAGGTAGTGGATCTTGCTCCGTCTTCCTTTCGTTTGAATTTTTTTTTCTTTTTCCGGCACTTTACTTGTAGATCTAGGGCAAACTATGTTGGTTCTGAAAAAACTAAGGCCATTTTCGAACTCAGCACCAAAAAGGATTTATAAAACTGTGTTTTGATTTGAAAAAGGAGGTGTTTGAGTTCGCCGGCGCGGCGGCGCCACCCTGTTGGGCCGGCAAACCACCGCGCCGGAATAAGAAGGGCCATCGGAGAAGATGACCGGAACTAGGAGAGAAGTCAGAGCTTCTCCGGTTTAGAGAGAGGGATTTGTTTACTTATGTTGTGTTTTTTTGTTAAATCCCCTTTTTATACTAATTTTTGTTTGATTAGTCTGATGTGTGTGATACATGCTAGTTTCAACGCACCTTAGAGTCTAGGCCGTCAGATCTTGCATCTGACGGTCACCATGCTTTCTATTTTACTCTTTGGTTATTCTTGTCCCTGCAGTCGTTTGATCTTAATCCTGTGGCCATGATATGTTTCCCTGTAACCAGATTGGAGCCTTCTGATCAATCTGATGGCTTAAATTTGATCTGGGTTGGAGCCTAGCTTTTTATGCATTTTTTCTCTACATTTTCACTATTTACACCACTTTGTTTTTTTACTATTAACATTTCTTTTCACTCAAATTTTTTTTCTCTAAATTCACAAAAAATATTTTTACTTCATGATACTTGTTTAATTTTTTTTTTCTTACCTTGTTGCATTATTTTTTCTTCATCATCTCATGCATATTTTTATTTCTTGTCATTTTTTTAATTGTCATCAATTTTAGTGTGTATTTAGGATTTGATGTAATTTAATTTTCTGCATTTTTATTTCTCGTCATTTATTCTTATGCAAGACTTTAGAATGTATTTAGGAAACTATGTAAATATCTAAGTAATGAGAATATGCACCGACACATGCACCGACACCACGATTTATTTTTACCGCATTATGCCATAACCGCGACCGAAGGCGAAAAATGAATTAGTGACAAACTAGGACTAAAAACTTGACTAATATAATTGCCTTAAAATTGAACAACTAGTAATTTTAGGTTTGAAATTTTACTTTGGGATCCAATCCTCCCGCTTTTATTTTTTACGCTTTCCGTTACGTTTAACGCCTAGTTTTTACAGTTAGTTAAAAATCATTTTCCCAAAAAAATCAAATAATCAAAAGACACAAAAAATATTTTCTTAAGAAACCTTGGATTTTAACCCAAGAGATTTGTCCTTTATTTTCTTAATTAAATTTTCAATCAACTTTAATCTACACTTAAATTTATCTTTTTGCAAATAAAATCAACCAACTTCACATTTTATTCTTCTATGCCTTTCGGCCTCTTGTCTTCTCAAAATAACTTTTTTCAAACTTTTAAAATCAACTCAACCCACCAAATAAATTTTTGAGGCGGACTACATGATTTTGATCCCACTTTTGGGTATGTAGGCAAAAGACTTATGTCTTTCCAAATCAATAAAAAACAAAAAAACATACTTCTTCTCCCTCCATTCATTCACTTAGACTTTAGGCAATATTTTTACAAATAATTAAGCAAGTAATTAGCACAGGATAATTTAGGTAAGAGGCTCCTTCGGAGTACCAAAGTCGTTTAGGGTGCTTAACACCTTCCCTAATCAAAACCAACCCCCGGACCTTGATCTCATAAGGGTTTTTACTCATTTTTTCCCTTCCCACGAATAAAAATTGAGAGTTCAAAGATTGAAGGTTCAAAACCAATTAATGGATTGATACCCGAAAATCGCGAGCACAGACTTGTTGTTATTTAAAGTGGATTTTGAAAAAGCCTATGATTCAGTTGATTGGGGCTATTTGGATGCGGTTATGTAAGGTATGGCTTTTCCGGTTCTGTGGCGGAAGTGGATTCGTGAATGTGTTAGTACAGCCACAACTGATGTCCTTGTTAATGGCAGCCCAACTGATGAGTTTCATTTACAGAGAGGTTTACGTCAGGGGGACCCCTTATCCCCTTTTTTGTTTTTGATTGCGACTGAGGGGCTATATGTTTTGATGAAGGCTATGGTTGAGAATAATTTATTTTCAGGGTATGCAGTTCGGACGGGTAATCAGATAGTGGTTTCTCATCTTCAATTTGCTGATGACACTCTGTTATTATGCAACAAAAGTTGGGCTAATGTGCAGGCCCTCCGAGCAGCTTTAGTTTTATTTGAATCTATGTCTGGTTTGAAAGTGAATTTTAACAAAAGCATGTTGGTTGGTATTAATATTTTTGAGTCTTGGTTGCATGAGGCAGCAACAGTGCTGAGTTGTAAAGTGGGAAAAGTTCCTTTTATGTACCTAGGCCTGCCTATTGGTGGTAATCCACGGAAACTAAAGTTTTGGGAACCTGTTGTGAATCGCATTAAATCTAGACTGTCGGGTTGGAATAGTAGATTTCTCTCTTTCGGTGGCCGTTTGATTCTCCTTAAATCTGTTTTGACTTCTCTGCCTGTTTATGCTCTTTCCTTCTTCAAAGCTCCAACAGGTATAATCTCTTCCATTGAATCTTTATTGAATAATTTCTTTTGGGGTGGGAGTGAGGACTTTAGAAAAATTACTTGGATAGGTTGGAACTCTTTATGTACTAAAAAGGAGCAAGGAGGTTTGGGGGTTAGGAAGTTGAAGGAGTTTAATGTGGCTTTGCTAGGTAAATGGTGTTGGAGGATGTTAGTTGATAGAGAAGGGTTGTGGTATGACATTTTAGTCGCCTGGTATGGCGAATTAGATGGGAGGTTGGAGATGGGGGGCCGGAGTGTTTCTTTGTGGTGGCGGGAGGTTGGTAGGATTCGAGATGGGGACAGAGACATTGGTGGAGGTTGGTTCGGTGATAGTGTTAGTCGGAGGGTGGGTGATGGTGTGGCGACTTCGTTCTGGTCGCATAGGTGGATTGGTGGTTCCCCGCTGTGTGCGCGTTTTCCTCGTTTATTTGACCTTGCTGAGGACAAAACCATTTCAGTGGCATCTTTGTTCTCCATGGGTTTTGAGCAGGGGGGATGGGTGGAGTTGGAGGCGCAGGTTGTGGGCGTGGGAGAAGGAGTTAGTAGAGGAGTGTAGGGCGTTACTATTTGATTTTGTTTTGGTTCCTAATGTTTCAGATACTTGGGAGTGGCTTCCTGATACTGCAGAGGGTTACTCGGTGAGAGGTGCCTATGATTTGTTAACAAATGGTGATAATACTCACTTGGGGTTACCTTTAGAGTTGGTATGACATAAGCAGGTTCCTTTGAAGGTTTCGGTCTTTGTTTGGCGGCTTCTTCGGGATCGTCTTCCAACGAAAGCCAACCTGGCTATTCGTTGGGTTATTTCCGTGGAGGATAGCTTGTGTGTTGCTGGTTGTGGGCATGTCGAGACGGCGGATCATCTATTTTTATCTTGTTCTACATTTTCACCTTTATGGCAGCATGTGCGCGAATGGATTGGCTGTGTCGGAGTAGATTCTAATATCATTGCAGATCATCTGGTGCAGTTTACTCATTTGTCAGGTGTTGGTAAAGCTAAATGTTCGTTCATGCAGCTTGTTTGGCTTCCGTGTTCTTGGGTTATGTGGACGGAACGTAATAATCGGTTGTTCAATAATTCGGTTACTACGATTCCTCGTTTGTTAGATAAGGTTAAACTTTTATCTTTAGGCTGGCTGAAAGCTAAAAAGGTTGTGTTTGTGTATGGTACGCAGAGGTGGTGATCAAGCCCTTTAGATTGTCTGGGCATTGGCTAATTGGTGTATTTTTTGTGCTTTGTGACTTGTATCCTGAACTTTTGTATTTTTTAGTAGCTTTCTAGGCACATCTTGTGCTTGGAATAGTTGCTTGGTGTATTATATAATTTCATTTTGATTTCTTAAAAAAAAAACAATTTAATAATTTCACAACTCATCAATCATACATATAATTATCAAAGTTCACATATTTTTCAAAATCTATAACAAGAATTACTTAACAACTATTCTTATATTTATTACTAACAATTTATCTCTTCACTCATCCATTGAATCAAGATGCATATCAAATTCAATATCATAACCTATTATTTTCATTTAAAACATGGTAAAGACTAGAGCCCTTACCTTAGGTCTTTCTCATGGAAAACTCTACAACCTCACGAAGTACTTACTAGTGAAAGAGTTCAAAGCTTCAAAGGATAAATTGTAAAATTAGAGACAAGATAGATATAGGAGGAGCAAATGGAAATGGTTGGGAAACGGTATTACCTTCACGTCATACAGAAAAAAACAGAAGGAAAGCGAATAGACTTGGACAAGCATTTGATGAACGATAGTGTGATAGGATATACATGATTGCAACTAACGCTGCATGAGTTAACTTGCGCTACTCCTAATCCTAGCGTGAGTTAACTCACGCTGACCCCTATGGTACAGACGGAAAAAAAACGAACAGCCACAAAAACAAGCATAAATGAGATGAGTTTTGACGGTACATTACATGTTCTATGATGCTTGATGAGCGTAGAATCTTGTTTCTTGACGATTTGCAATGATTTGGAACGAAGATTTGCCCCAAAAAAATCGCACTTTTTAGATTTTTGGGGTGGAGGAAAAGAAAAAATGAAGCTTTGTGGCTGTCCGGTGGGTTTTGAACGAAAACAGTACTCAGCGCAAGTTAACTCATGCAGCGTGACTTAACTCACTCTACGCAAGTTAACTTGCGCCGGGGCATTTTCATCTTTTAACTTGGGAATGAGCGAAAACGTTTGATTTTCAAAGGGTTGAATTTGATCTAGAATTTATGACAAAAGAAGCAGGTGTTGAGGATTACTATAATGTGGGAATTGTGGGAGTGAGGAGAGATCATACCCATTACTGGGAGAAATATTAAAGGGGGGTGTCAGAAGTAATAAATTGGTGGGCACAGAAGGTTGAGTGTTTACTTGTGAGTTTTCAAAGAAGGGCAGAAGAAGGTCAGAGACAAGAGGGTAGAGAGGGGGTTGGGGAGAGTTGAGAGTTGGAAATATTGTTTTGTGAAAGAGAGAGAGAAATAAAGAGCGATTCTTTCTTTTCTTCTGTGTGGTGGGGAACTTTGATGTGGTTATATGGGGAGCCTTGGTCTGATTTTGGGATAGGGAAGCCTTGATAAATGGGTTGCATTTGACTATATTGCCCCTTGCTCTCGTCTCGATTGTGTTATTTGAACATCAAAATTTATATACATCATATGTGGCATCGTGTCTATTTTTTATATGTCTATAAAAAAATCTTATTTTCCATTGAGCTTATCTCACATAGTAAAAGATAATGCATAATATATGTAGGGGTTGAGTTTGTACGCCGAACATCTCACTTATTCACCTTTAAATAAATAAAATAATCTTTTGTAATTTATATCCATATATAAAAAAAAAAAAAAAATGCATGAAAACTAAATAACACCTTAGTTGATACTAAAATTTTGATGTTTAAAAATTATTTTTCTTTTTATTCATTCTTCTTTTATTGATCTTATAAAAAGAGACAAGAAAAAACCTCATGAGAATCCAATATTTATGGATGGAGGTGGTAGATATTAAATTGGGTTTGCCTGAATTTTTAAAAGACTTTTCTATATAGTATATATTATTATTTTTTACAAATATTTCAATGAATTTGACATCAATGGGTTGTTATACATGTAGATATAATATAAATTTATTTGTTATTCATCTATGTATATTACACATTTTATATTCTAAAAATATCTATTGACAGAGATCAAATCCTTAAATAAACCTTGATTTTCTAAAGAGATTAATTTCCATGATTTATCGATTGTACACATAGATGATTGCAATAGAAAAGTGTGGATTTATTCGTTGCAAAGTAAGTATGCAACTTTTATAATAATTAAATAATGGAAAATTATGGTTGAAATTAGAATTCATAAAAAAAATTCAAAAAATTGAGAACTCGTAATGGCCTTGCATATTGTAACGATGAAATCAAAAACTACTCTAAGATTCGTGGTGTGAATATGCCTATAAACTATGATTAAAAAAAAATGCAATACATGGGTTTGGATGAGAGAATATGAAATCTTACTTGAGTGGGTGAAGTCCATACGCCGAAATGTAGTAATGTGTAATGTATGGATAATTTTGGTAAGAAGTTGTTCATACAACTTGTTGTTCATACAACTGCAATGAGAAATGTATCTAGCTAAAAGAAAAGATATTTTGTTGGAAATCGAAGTAGCAATAAAAGGCTATATCGAGACATGGAAAAGCCCAGACATTTGTGGAGAAAAGAAACAACATCAAAATAAAAAGATAATTACGAATTTAGTGGATATGTGCAGTGTAATATACTCCCCGTAACAAATCCTTCACAAATTGTAAAATCCTTATTTTATGGTCTTACCTTTCTTATTTCTCTGCTGCAGGTCTCTCAACTATGCAGTATAATTATGAAATTTGTAAAAACCTTACTTTATGGTCTTGTCTTCTTGTTTTGTTGCTATCTTACAGCAATGGAAATAGAACATCTCAACCGTTAATTTGAAATCGTTTAAAGTCTAAATTCCAATGCAAATTCGAATTGGTAAAATTGTAGAACCTAAACCGGTACCTATTGGTGTTATTTGTAAAGCTCGCGACACCGCCTCATTTTTTACAACAAATGCAAGATGGAGAGAGCGAGAAGAGTTACTTACTTGGGTTCGTGGACAAGGGGTAAAGGCCGGATTTGGTGTTTGTATAGATAAATCCGTTTTAAAAAGGCCGTACTTGACGATGCAATGTGAAAGGAGTGGGATATACAAGCCACCTAAGACAAGGAAGAAACCGAACCTTGAAAGCATCGGCTCAAGGAAATGTAATTGTCCGTTTAGGTTGAAAGGTTTCTTTGATAAAGATACAAATCATTGGTGGCTTGGAATGCTTTGTGGAATGCACAACCATGACTTGGAGGAGGAGGAGGGAAAGTTACAATGACACCTAATTGCGGGTAGACTTAGTGCGGAGGAGAAGAAAAAAGTTATTGAAATGACAAAGAGCTTGGCGGTGCCTCAGAATATTCTCACCAATTTGAAGGAAAATAACAACGAAAGTGTGACAACAATCAAGCAAGTGTACAATGGGCGAACAAGATGGCGCAAGGGGGAAAGAGGTGACATGACGGAGTTGCAATTCTTGATTTTGAAGTTGGTGGAGCATAAATACGTCTATTACACAAGATGCAATAGTGAGGAAACCACTCTTGAAGACATCTTTTTTGCTCATCCAGATTCAATTAAATTGCTCAACACCTTTCCGACTGTTTTGGTCATGGACTCCACATACAAAACCAACAACCACCGAATGCCATTGTTTGAGATAGTTGGTTGCACCTCTACAAAAATGACGTATTTCGTTGGTTTCGCTTTTCTTCACTTTGAACTAGAGGATAACTTTGCTTGGGCACTCACTGTGTTGAAAGGTCTCTTGTCCTCAAAAGACAACATGCCTAAGGTGATTGTCACCGTTAGGGATGGTGCTTTGATGAATGTCGTTGGCACAGTTTTCCTTGAAACATACACTATGCTTTGTTATTTTCATATTGGGAAGAATGTAAGGGCTAAGTGCATCACGGATTGTAGAGTTTACCCAAAGCCTTCTAAGGGTGCAAAAGTTGACAAGGAAGAATTGAAGAAGAACAAGGTGAATAATAGAGAAGTTGTTGAGAAAGTCGTGATCGCTTGGAGAGAGTTGGTCGAATCTCCTACGGAGAAATCATATGCAAGTAATTTATTGAAATTCAAAGAGGTATGCATGCCATTTTCGGAATTCATTAAATATGTCGAAGAAACGGTTTTGAACCTTAAGGAAAAATTTGTGAGGGCATGGACGAATAAAGTCTTGCATCTAGGGTGTAGAACCACCAACATTGTTGAATCGGATCATGGAGTTTTGAAAAAATATTTGAGGAGTAGCGTGGGTGATTTGGAATCATGTTGGGATGAAATTCACAAGATGTTGGCCGTGCAATTTGGTGAGATACAAGGAAGTTTTGGGAGGAACAAAACGGTCTTTGAACATAAATACGCAAAAATCAAGATGATGAAAGAGTTGGAGGGTTATGTTTCTAGAAAAGCATTGAGATTTATCTATGATGAATTGAAACGCTCCAAGACATTCAGCTTTCGTGAGAAAGATTGTGGTTGTGTGCAAAAGACTTCGTACGGGCTACCTTGTGCTTGTATTATTGACATGAAGATCAAGCAAAAATTGCCTCTTGTCTTGGATGATCTATACCCTCATTGGAAAAGGTTGTGTGTACAAGGAGAAAAGATTGATGATGATTTTTCCGTGGTGGAGGAGTGGAATGGCATTCAAGAACTTCTCAAGAAAAGCCCTTACAATATGAAACTCCACATCAAAGAGATGATGCGTCAAATAGCATTTCCGGAAACCACAATTTTGTCTCCGCCTTCGACAAAGGCGGTAACCAAGGGAGCACCTAAAAGGAAGAGGACTACACCCAAAGTGTCATCATCGGGACGAATCCCCTCTAGGTGGGAGACCATTGATTCTCAAAATCCGGATAGTCAACCTTCACAACCAAAGAGGTCACTTCCAAAGAGGAAAGATGCACGCCTTGGCACTTACTCCCGCTCACAAGCTTCATCGTCTACTTCAAAACCGCTTCGGAATATCCCATACATTTCACAAATTCCAAACTTCATGAGACCTTTTGTTGTAGACATTGTGAATGTTAAAGGGGATGGTCATTGTGGATTCCGGGTGATAGTTAGGAACTTGGGGAAGGATGAGGAAGATCATGTTTTGGTTCGGTATGCACTTATTAATGAGTTGAAAAATCACAAGAGTGACTACATGCCGATATATGACACGGAGGAGCGTTATAACAAAATCTTGAATGGTTTATACCCTCCAAAACGTACAATTGGTGTTGCGCCGGTAGATAAGTGGATGACCACTCCGGATATGGGTCACATTGTTTCTTCTTGCTATAAAATACCCGTTGTTCTATTGACTTTGCCCGAAACGGGTGGTGTATATGAGACGTATTTCCCAATCTGAAGTGCTCTTCCACTTAATCCACATTCCAACATCATGTGTATTTGCTTAATTCCCGACCACTATCTTCATGTGATTTTGAAGGAAGGTTGTCCGTTACCACCGAGTTGCACGGAGTGGATGAACAACAAGATTGGTGAGGCGGAGAATTGGCATTTTGCGTTTTTGGATAGACAAAACGCTTACAATGAACTCATGTCCAAGGAGCCGAAGCCGCCAAAGAAACCAACAAATGAACACAATCCAATTGTTTGTGATGATACTCCCACCCCGCAAAAAAAGGAACAAGAAGTTGAATGGACGGAAGACATGGAAGAAGACGACAATTTAGGAATGTCACTAGACCTCTTAGATAGGTTATTATAGGTTAGGACAGTTATAGGTCGGTCGGTGTTCGTCCTATTTTTTGGTGGCCGGTTATGTAATTTGGATATTTGTGGCCAATATGTAACTAATATTATATATATATATATATATATATATATATATATGTTAAATGAAATATTTTTTTGGTGGCCGGTTATGTCACACCAATTATTGCTCGCATTACTTACTTTGTCAATAATTATTCAACTACTTATTTTATATCATTTCTCTCATATTTGTTTTTCATTATATTTTTGTGAAGTTTGTGAGGTGAAACATGTCTGAAGATGCACAAACTCCAGTTAAACTTGAAATCCGTTATGTAGATGTGAAAAAGAGGGTTTGGTTCACTGTAAACCCCACCGACAAGTTGGATGAGTTGAAGACAAAGCTTGACGACTTCTTTATCTATATTGGTTGAAATCATAGAACACATGATGTGATAGTAAATGTGTCAGGCCTGGACTTGGGGGAGGATAAGGAAGAGGACTTCTGGAAGACCATGTATCATCCACAACTCCTCAAAGATGATAGTGACGTTGATTTCATGTTTAGCGTAATGGTTGAGAATAATACTTTGTATCTTTTTGTCTGATCCGTTGAAGTGTAATCCTTATTTAAGTGTAATAGTGTAATGTTTTACCGTTTATATGAGATTATGTAATTTTATAAATTTATGGACAAATTTGTGTTATTTGGATCGTTTACGTGACTTTAAGTGTGTTTAAATGATTATGGGTCATTACCGGCGAATTCGTGTAATTTACACCGTTTCGATTGTTATGTGATTGTGAAAAAAACGATGTTTTAGTGTAATTTTGATCGATTGTGTCGTATTATCCAATAACATTGTTAAACTGGCGTAAGTAGGTTCAATTACGGGCATCTTGAGGTTACGGGTCTTTGATGACACATAACTTGCATTCAATGCATATCAGTAAATGTTGTACGATTTAACTTGCGCAAGTGTTGAGAATATGCGTGAGTTAACTCACGCGGTGTTTTACACTTGCGCAACTTAACTACCGCAGCGCTACTTAACTAACGCAGACATTTGCACTTGCGTTAGTTAACTTGCGCAAGGGTAAAATTGGCATGGCTGCAGGACGCAGGCAAAAGGTGTTGGGTGAAGAGCAAAATTCAAATAACAATAACGTAATGTTTTTACATGTAATCACAAGTCATCAACATGTGTCCATCAGTGAACCTTTTCTTTTGAGGTGCATGTTAGAGGCTCCCAAAATTAATTTAAACTTATTAATCGTAACATAATGTTTTTTAACTTCTTATTTTTATTTAAAATTTTATTTCATTTAAAAAATTCTAAATAAAGGCTTCCAATATTTGGAACATGGTCATAGAGCCAAAGGGCTATACTTATTGTTCTTAATGATACATATATTTTTATATTCCTCTTTGATTTAAAAATGTCTAGCTAGCCGAAACTACTAATCACTAATGCAACACGTCCAAAATAATCAATAGACTAATAACTAGTTTTCCTACTAAACCATGTAACTTTTAGTTGTATTTCACTAACCCCGTCTGACTAAACCACACCACTAATATTGACTAGTTTACTTTACATGATGAACTCACTAAAATAAAACAAAAAAACTTTGAAATACTCAAGCACCTACTTTCTTCAAGGTTTAAATTGAAAGCGCGACCAGTATTATTCACACATATTCAAAACAATATATTTAAAGTACAACGATTATTAAGAATAATTCTATAAATATTGTATGTGCGTGTCGCACGAGTAGACATCTAGTAAATAACAAATTGTCGAACTCAACATAATAATAGCAAAATAAGTAACAACCGCCAACATAAAACAAATCTTAAAATAAATCCAACAACCAAAATAATCCCAGAAGGATAATAAAAGTCTAAAAAAATAAAAGAAGAACGAGTTAAGCGCCGCCTCGCCTCTTTTCCGCCTTGTTTTTCATCGACTTAACAGGACGACACAACTACAGGACCCGCGTCATCCATTTCGGCGAAATAGTGCTTTTTCATATCGGAAACTAAACCAGATAAATGACTTGGAATTTCATTTAGCAAAATGTCTGCAGATTTGTAATCTCCTGTGTCCATAAGTACTCTATACATTCTACAGCCATAAAGTAAAATCATAAGGAGAAGGAAAATATTATAAGAAAGGGAAAAAATAGTATAAAGGTTAGAAGCCCACCTCATATAGCTAAATTCATCAGGAAGATGTTCAGCAAATACATATTCTCTCCAAACCAAATTAGCATTATTCAAATCTCTTGACATGACACAAAGACCTAGGAGCAAATCAAGACACATTTTTGAAGGAACAAGGCCAAGCTCTTTTTTTATTAGATCCAGCAAGTCCAATCCAAATCCCAAATATGTGGGCCCAAGATATGAAATTTCATAATACGCCTATACATACATGAGACCAATATGTCATGCTTCATACAAAGAAATATTAAACCAAAATTTAATTCTTATAATCGCGAATCCTTATTCAAGTCATAAGGAAACAAAAACTTACATAATCAAAAAGATACTCGCACGCTTCTATGAAGTCAACAGGCTCACCTCTATTGGGTGCATCATTTTTGTAATAATCCTTGAGTTGTTTAAGCAGTTCAATGGTAGAACTGCGAAATATACAATGAACATAAACAAATGGCAGAATAAAATCATAATTTAATATTGGGAAAAAAGAATTGTCATACCTTAAATTTTTGTTTCGAACTGAGTACCGGATAGCCCAGATGCAACCGTCAACCCAATCTTCACCGCTCAACTCCTTGAGTAGGAGAAGCACCCTCTCCAACTCGCCATGTAAATTATATAACACATCCTAAGAATGTACAATGATGAGTTTTAAGGTTGAAAGTGGAAGGTATATAAATTAGGCTTAATTAATGATTTGGTCCCATAAGTTATTAACGTTATGTTTTGGTCCCTTAACTTATACTCTGTTAGCCAAATAAATCCTCTCCGTCAAAATAATTAACTGAACGTCTAAGGTGTATACATATTATAAGTGGTCCACCAAAGGCGTCATTAAAATGTTTAATATTAAACGTTTGATTTTTATTTTTCAAAAAGTACAACCATTAGATCATGCATGTACCAAATCTAATAGTGCACCATCAACACCTAATTTTTTGTATCTTTCTTCATCTTCTTCCCTGCTTCTCTTCTAACATCTTCATACATTAATAAAAAAACTCAAACCATCCCTGAAAAAAACTTAGAACACCGAGAACAAATTCAATTAAAACTCAAATTAATCGAATGTTCTCTTTCCCTTTTTTTTTTCCTCCTTTCCTCTTTCATTTCTTCAACAGATGGAAGCAAAATGTTCCAATCCACAACCACCTATACCTTAAGGTCTCTTCCTTCAATAACTCTTCTATTTTCTTTTTCTTTTCTTTTTTTTTTCTTCATAAATTCACAATCACAAAACCCTAATCTGTAACCATTAACCTAATTCTCCTCATTTGAATTAGGAGAATAATTCAATTTGATACACAGACCCATTTGAAACAATTGAAACAATGTATGGTTTCATTCTATCCATCTCCATCAATCCAAACGTACAATACAATTACAAATACAACACGAAAATTTACTTTTCTATCATTTCCTTCAACAAGTTGCGTATAAAGTTATAGCCATTTTTGTTTTTATTCAACAATCATGCGAACTAAAGGGGATTAAAAAATTATAAAAAAAGGGGGTGTTAAAAGAACAAAGGGGGGTGTTAAACGCAAGCGAGCACCTGGGGTCCTGTAATTTGGTGTCAGATTTGTTATCTCTAGAGTTGAAGAAGCAAACGAAGGGAAGAATCCTTTTAGAATTCAAACGGTAATTGTGAGAAAGAAATGCAGAGACTTGGTTTGAGGAGGAAAGTTTGTGGGGATGGAAGAGGGTGCGAGGTAGAAGGGATGATGATGGTGAATAAAGAGAAGAAGTAACTACAATTGAGTTTGAAATTGAAACCATTATTGTGTAAGAGATGACTGCATTCAGATGCTAGAAACAACAATAAATTTATTTGAATTACAACAGTAAAAAACAACACTATGATCCATTGGGTCGTTTTGGATTAATTTTAGTTTTAATTAAATTTTTCTAGTGTTCTGGGTTTTTATGTTGTTGAAGATGAGTAAGGAAGAAGATGAAGAAAGGTACAAAAAATTGGATGTTGATGGTGCACTATTAGATCTGGTATAAATGGGTGATCTGAAGGTTGTGATTTTTAAAAATTGATCAAACGGCTGATATTAAACATTTTAATGTGGTTTTTGGTGGACCACTTACAATTTGTATACACCATAGACATTTTGTTAACGTTTTTGACGAGAGGATTTATTTGGCTAACAGAGTATAAGTTAAGGGGCCAAAACGTGACATTAATAACTTATGGGACCAAATCATTAATTAAGCCTACAAATTGATAATAATCTAAAACCCTACCATGAGACTTACAACATGCTATGTCCTTTACAATGTCACTCCAAAACAAAAGCTGTAGAAAGACAACATATTTACACAAACATACCTGTGCTTCGTATTCATCATATTCTTCAGCGCAATTTGCATATGCATGAATCAGGGCTACAAAAACTTCTTTTGTCAAGTGGATTCCAGATTGTTCCATCTCTTCGTAATACTACAAGTAAATATTCAAATTAGCAACTCGATCAATGAAAAATCAAATCTTAATCTCAATACTTGATTTAAAACTAACGACCAAGTCGCTGAAAGTATGTGAATATATGAAACTTTTTTTTTTTGGAAAGGAAATTTTATATAAAGAAAAGGATAATGAATGTACAAAGGGAATAAGCACACCAAAGGTGGCCCAAGGAAAAAACCCTAACAATAACATAAAAATAACACCGCAATGTAACACCCCGATATTTTATATTAGTTTAGGGTTAATATGTTTTTACCCCCTTATAATTTAGGCGAGTTCCGGTTTACCCCCTGTAAAAAAAAAAGTTTAGATTCCAACTCTGTAATTTAAGATTCTTTCGTTTTAGACCCTGAGGCCATCTGACTGCATAAAATGCTGACGTGGCATGCTGAGTGGCACGCTGACTGTGCATATTTGATTATGTGGCACGCTGACTGTATAATTAATTGTGTATTTTATTTTTTTAAGGGCACATGTGGCATTTTGCCTATTTTTTTCAAATAAAAAATAATATAAATGAAATTATATTAATTTTAAAAATCTGAAAATTTATTTTTGAAAATAAAAAAATCGTAAAAAACAATATTTTTTTGAAAAAAAAAACCGAATTTTCTAAAAAAAATAAAAATTCTGGAATTTAATTTTTAAAATAAAAAAACAACAAAATTTAGGAAAAAAAAATCTGAAATTAAAAAAAAAATCTGAAATTAAAGAACTATTGTAGAAATAAAAATTTTCATTTTCTATTTTACTTTAATTTCTTTTATTGTCCTCTTTAGTTGTATTTTTCTTTCTTTCAGATTGAAAAAATTACAAAGTATACCTTTTTGCAGATCGAGATAAGAAATTCAAAAAATTTATTTTATTTTAATTTTCAAAATCTTAATTTCAGATTTTTTTTATTTTTTGAAAATAAATTTGAATTTGTTTACGATTTTTCGAATTTTGTAAATTTCAAAAAAAAAAAATCTGATTTTTTTTCCTGATTTTTTCAATTTTGAAAAAAGTAATCTTAATTTTGTATCTATTTTTAATTTTTTTATTTTTAAATTAATATAAATGAAAATAAAAAATTAAAAACAAAATTAATTATACAGTCAGCGCGCCACATCATCCAAAAACGCTGACTCAGAGTGCCACGTCATCAGGTTTGTACAGTCAGATGACCTCAGGGTCTAAAACGAAAGAATCTTCAAATTACAGGGTCTATTTCGAAAGAATCTTTAAATTATAGGGTTGGAATCTTAGTTTTTGTTTTTACAGGGAGGTAAACCAGAACTCGCCCAAATTACAGGGGGTAAAAACATATTAACCCATTAGTTTATTAGTATTATTATTAGATGATATTCATATTAATATCATTAATAGTATTGATATGTTTTATACTATTAATTTAATTATTCGTATTTATTGAGAGAGTAGGTAAGGGGAAAGTAGATGGATTAGTTAGTTGGTTAAAGAGTGAGAGAAAGTAATATTTAGAAAGAAAATAGAGTTTTTTTAGAGAGAATAAGAAAGTAGAGTGCGAACGGAGGTGGATTAGTAAAATTGGGTAGAAAAGAGACATAGTTAGTGAGATGAGTAATGTTTTAATGATTTAAGCAGAGAGAAGTGTGAATAGCAAGATAGTGTAGTTACAGAAAAAAATAGTAACAAATTCGATAGCTGCATATAGTAATCTGAAAAGATTAGTAACAAACCTACTTGATTATAAATAGATGAGAACATTAGAAAAATAGGGTTACAACAACAACAAAAAAAGATTAGAACAAAAGAAAACTAGGGTTGTGGTGAGAAGAGGCAAGTAGGCCTAACGAGAAGAACCTAGAGAGAGATTTCACTGTAGAAAATCATCAAATTCTCCAAAATAGGGTGGCATTTAGTATACACACAACACAAATTTGTGCACAAGTACAAAGTTACTTTTTCAATGCACAAGTTTTTTATACACCATTAGATCAATGAGGAGTACCGATTTTATCATGGTCTAGCTGTATTATATTTTTTTCATTCTTTATCATTTTATCTTCAACCTCCTTTGAGTATTATTTTCTCATATCTAAGAATTTTACATTCACACATCACTAATAAAATCCCAACATGACATAGACATGTTATTCATAACTTAGATCATGCCATTGCCTCTGATAAATTGATTTTGAGATATGAGATAACAGTATTTGTGGAGGTTCCGAACGAGGACAGAATTTTGCTTTTCAATTAAGCACAACATCACAAGAAGTAAGCTTTCGTAGGTGATAGCAAGAGGAGACAGAGGTGAACTCTTGAGACTGCACATTAAGGATTACAGCTTATGTATTTTTTAATATTTAATTTAATCTCATATTTTCAAAATAAATTGAGAAACTTCACGTAGAAACTTTAATTTCGAACGAGTTCATTACTTTTCATCTAACAGGTTCTGCACCGTATAGCACAACTCTGAAGAAAAAAATCCAATAAAAACAAAAATTTGCATAAGCCTGATAATAGATAGGAGGAACCTAAAGATGAACTTGATAAACAGTGGACAGAATGAGAAAAACTACATAAGCAGATCTGGAGAAGAAGAGGGTTTATCGGTCAGATCTGGAGAGCAATCTTTGATTCAACCTTCAAACTTAAGTGAGAAATGGAAAGAAATTACAAAGAAGAAAGAAGAACAACTAGTGAAAATGCAAATTTGGAAATATGAAGGTGAAGTGAGAAAAATATAGTATAAAAAGACTATAATAAGATCAATGTTCCTCTTTAATCTAATGGTTAAAAATAACTTTTCTATAATTTGTGTATAGTAAATGCCCCCAAACTAGAGGTAAGAGGGGAGTGTCTATTCACCATAAAGGCTGTTTGATCATATAGGTAGCGAAAGGTTTTGTTTTCTATTGTTTTTCGTGATATTTTATTGAATTCATGTTAAATTTGTGCTCTAATTTACAGCTGAGATTTTAGGTATATACTTGCCTCTGAGTTCATTATTTTCATGTTTTTATTTTATAGAAATTGGAACTAACGACATAAATTATGCTGTCAAATGGAATGAAACTTCCTCAATCTTGGATCAGTTGTGTTGTGCTTGTCTTCCCATCGTTTTGGTTTTGTTTATTTAACTTACTAGATCCCAATTAGTTCATGTTGACGCCAGTGTAGCTTTGCATTCGATTTTAATGGGCAAAGTTCAATTCTCGTCGGTTAATTTTAGATTGGGGATTGAGGCAATAAAATGGAAGATACAAGGGTTGCCTTCGTTTGAATGGTTCCTAAAGTACCTACCTTTGACAACTTTTATTTATGAACTTGAATTTAGTCATTGGAATAGATTAAGATTCTTTGAATAATTTAATTAGGCGTTACTTTACTGTACCAGGGGCGTGAATTAAGACCCAAGATTCCCCAAAGATGTGAACTATGAAACAATTGTGAAATCTTTTGAGAAGGATATGTTTACCTTGACGAGGCTGCAATTATTATCACTCACAATGAGAACCCACTAGTATCATTCCCCAAATTATGTAATTGTAGTTATATAAGTGTGTATAAAAATGGTATAAAACATAGTAGTTAATAGCGGATAGTGGCACGTAGCAGCCGACCCCAAACATGTTATAGTGGGATAGCGCATAGCGCAATGACCGCTATTTCATAAAGAGCATAATAGAGTTTTATATAAACAAAACAGAGGATTGTTTGTACAAACTACAAACAGAAACAGAGAGAGCAGAATGGAGTTTGGAATCAATAATAACAAAGAAAACTAGAACAAAAAAGTAACATGACAACAAAGTTTGAGATTGTTAAAAAGAAAAAAACAGGAAAACAGAGCAAACACGACAAAGTAAAGGAAGATTTACAACATAGGTGAAGAAGTTTCACAGAACAGCAGAAAAACAGAGAGCAGATGCTGAGAGAAGATGTGTTTTGCATTTTGCAGTAAATAAACGTCGTTTTGCGTAAGAATGAATAAGGAAGAGAGAAGCTAAACTTTTTAGGGTTTGATGAAAATGTCAAAAATATCCTTGTTTATTTTTTTAAAACCAAGGACAATTTTGTATTTTCATAAAATGAGATAGCGGTTCTAAACCGCTACGAAGCGTTGTGCCGCAACGCGTGGCCGCTATTGCCCGCTATTGACTACTATGGTATAAAATATGTCTATTTATTTATTTATTTATTTAGAGTTGATGTGATATTAAATGATGAGAAATGATGAATTATCTGACAATTTATGCATTGATGTGTTATTTGACGATGTGTTATATAAAGATGTGATATTTGAAGTTGTGAGATTTAAAGATGTGCTATTTGAAGGTTTGTGATTTAAAGATGTGTTATATAAAAATGTGCTATTTGAAGATGCGTGATTTAAAGATGTGCCATATAAAGATGTGTAATTGTCGAGTCATACAAAAATGTGCATATGTTGAGTCATTACTTGGTATTCATGCATTCATGGTCATGGTCAGTCCAATTTAAAGATGTGATTTAAAGATGAGGGATAAATCAGTAACATAACTCTGATATCCAAAACCGGTACCACATGCATATAGAGTCAAGTTAGGGAAATTGCATACATAATTGCACATAATTGCAAAGATGTGTTACTATTTAAAGATTGTGTTAATCAATGATGTGCTTTTATATGGTTATGTGTGAATGATCCGTAATTTTGCTAAATTTTTATTTGATATTCTTAAATGTTGTTGATGTTTACATGATGTTGATCAATGCCTTTTGATTTCATTAAATTATTGTAACTGTTTTAAATGTGAATATTATCCGACTGATGTATACATGTCTAAATGTAATTGTTGTGTTCTTTTATCTAAATATATACATGTGCTTATGCATCTCTTGTGTTGGATATATTCTCACCCTCTATTGGATTGTACCCTCACTTGGTACAGACACGCAGCAAGAAGAAACTTAGTAGCAGTGAGTCTCGGAGGATTGTGTTGGAGACTTCTCCTTTTTGTTTATTGATTTTGGGAGTTTTAACCGTGTCGATGCTCTGCTCTTCGACACTAGGGATTGGGGATTCTTTTTTATTTTAGTTTCTGTTTTAGAATTCAGTTTTGGTGTTGAAATTGTGATGCAACATGTACTTTAAAAAATTTTAAAATGATTCTGCTGCGATGTTTTTAATTTGAATGAAATACTTTTGAATTTTTAGAAGATGTGTGACACCCTTGTGTGTTTCTTTATTTTAAATGTGTTTTAATTATAAAAATAAAATGTGGGAATTAGGGTATCACATGCAACACTACTATGGGGAACTGAAAAAACCAACACCATCACAAAAACAACACACGAAATCTCCCTCCCTCATGGTGCCCAATACAAATGAAGAATGGACCTAGCCACTCCACCAGAGAGATAAGACACATGAAATCAGGAATTGGACCAAAAAACCCCGCTCAGAGGCCCCCAAACTTGAATATATGAAATTATTAAACTCAACTTACCTTTTTAATCTCTTCTTCTGTTTCACAATTGTCAATCAAATAGCTGAAAGTGTATGAATCGAGCTTTACGTTGGCATCTCGCATTTGTTTGAGAACCTTCAACCCACCACTAATGTTTTTCTACAATATCGAAAAAAGTCAGAATATGAAAGAACTATTTTAAATAGATTTCATACACTCATTTAAATATATTTTTAATGAATGAAATCATTAAGAGAGAGAAGCTTTCAATAGTTGAAAATCTGATTGAGAGCACAATCCAACAATGATACCTCGAAAAAATATCCTGCCATAATGGCATTATACATGGTTGTTTTGTATTTGAAATATTTTTTCTGCAATTCATTAACCATCTTGTACGCACATTCAAACTGCATAATGAAAGTAAATACATTATCATTATCAGGTTAGTAAAGGTTAGTAAAAAGCTTTCTTTCAAAAGATATCATTGTAGAAAACAAGCATACATTAAGAAATAAAAAATTAAAAAAAGGTAAAACTTACATCTTTCATCACCACACAACAGTGTACCAAAAGCCTGCAAATCGTTTCATTTAACTCGAAATGGTGGGGATGGCGACTTATGATGGAATAGATTTCAAAAACCTTGATTTTCAATATAGCAAAAGGAATAGAAGATGAACAAACAGATATTAGTAAAACAAGACAAACAAGAAACAATGCTCCAATTAAGGGGAACAATGAATCTATTATGTAATTGTAAAAGTTTAAGGGTGAGCCTTGGAGCAACGGTAAAGTTGTTGTCACGTGACTGAAAGAAAGGTCACGAGTTTAAGTCCTTCAAATGGTGGAACCCCTTCTATCATAAACCATATCTGGATCAACTCATTAAACTCAAAATCTTTCCTAACAGTTTCTCTTATATTTTTTCTTCTAATCACACTCTCCTTTGTCTGATCACCTTAGCCTATTTTCTTTCATCTTTTCTACTATAGGGGCTACCCCAACTCTCTCTAATGGTGTCATTCCTAGTCCTATATTGTCTAGTCTTGTGCCACTCATCCAACGCAACATGTTGTGCGAAGAAATGGATTAGAATCTAATTCAAGGAGAGAAGAAGAGAGAAAAAAAAAAAAAAAAAGCTGCTTTACGTAAGATATATATAGTACCCGAAAATGTTGATCAGTTTCCGAGCAAGTTTCTAATACAGATTGCATTACATGACTAGAGAGCGTAAAGCCTGATTCACACATTTTATCAACAACATCAATAGCTACATCCACCTGCATAAGTGAAAAAAAAAAAAAATGAAATGCAGTTTTAAAAAATGATGGTAACAGAAAATAGAATGAAGAGAGAATATGATATGAAGGGAGCAAACATCTTGTTATCGTTTTCCTTCTCATGGATGACTTTATGACAATTATATTTATTTGATTTTTTTTTGGGTGTAATTCGGATATCCTCCGTGCGGAACTACGGAGACTTGCGCGCGGAGAATAATCCCTCGAGCATTGTAGGACCCAAATGAGCGGCAGGCTCGTAAGAGTTTTAACGCTGTTGCATGCCCAATGATGGATTCGACCCAGACCTTGGTTAAGCTATAAGAGACCTGTTTCATCTCATCTAAACGCTCTTGGGTTATATTTATTTGATTTGATTTGATAACCGTAATATGAGAATGAATAAAGGAGAAAATTATACCTTATCGGAGGCAGAGCAATACAAAACTAGCTTTTCATACATTTCACCATGCAAATTCTCCATCTTTGTTATTAGATGATCAACCTTGAAATTAGCAACAAACCTTCTAATGTCTATGTCTTTCACCACATCCGAAATCTGTGTCTTGCTGCGGCTTTCACAAAGTTGTTTCCTCTCAACAGAAGGAGCTACAATTGAATTGATTCTAACAGTAAATTTCACAAACAGTTTTTGTTCATTATAATATAGAAGAAAACTGACATACTCACTCGTTTTAGATACCTGTGGAAGAAGCATCATGGAGTTTGCGGGACAAGAGAATCGGGTTCCATGAAGATGATGTTCTGCGAAAGTTTTGTAGGCAAAAGGCGCGCATCTTTGAGCTGCACACTCACAACTGAGGCAAGGTGAATTTTGCTAGAGATACAAAAGTGCGTCTAGGTTAATTTTAAGTGGTGTGATATGGATGGATGGATGGCCTCTCCAATTCAATTCTGCACTAATCTCAACTGTTAGATTAATCCAACAGACCCAAGAACTCAAGAAATTAATCTTCCCGATCGTAGTGATCTAATGTCGTTAGATTGCATCACAAATCTATGTTAATCTCTTTGCAATTTGAGGAACTGTAGGATTGCGGAACAAAGGATAAAAATACCACATCTTCTATTTTACTCAGATTAAAAGATAAATTAATCTAGAATTCTAGTTTCAACCAAAGATTAAACCTAAATAAGAACTCACCTTGACTTCTTGAAGGTGATTCTTGATGGGTAAGTGAAGATGGTGAAGGAAAAGCAAACTTTAACACCAAATGAGTGTCAACCCTTTTCTTCCTTTTTGTCTTCTCAATTGAAACCCTAACCTTGATTGAAGTCTCTAAGAAGGTGAAGGAACCTACTGTTTTAAGAAACCTTTGCATGCATCCTTTCTTCCATGGATGGAGTGTGAAGAAAATTTGATCATGGAGGGGGAGGGAAGCTACTGTACGTACAGAAGAAAATGATTTTTCTCCTTTCTAATTTCTCATTAATACTATCATTGTGCCATTTACCAAAATGCCCCTGTTTCTTTTTATTTTATCACAATCTCTTAATTAAACCATACTTAGTTTAAGTATAACTTAAGGGTACTCAATTAATAATAATAATATTTGGGTTATTACAATCTACCCCCTTAAAGAATTCCGTCCTCAAAATTTAAACTCTACCTGAATAACTGAGGATAGTTCAACTGCATTTCTGATTCCAACTCCCAAGTCGCTTCACCTGGAGGTGAACCTTCCCAAACAAATTTCACTAATGAAATTTTTTTCTTTCTTAATGACTTAACATTGCGATCGACTATCTGGGCTGGTTGTGTAACACCCCGTTTTCCCAACTTATAAATAACAAGAATAAATCAGAGTGTCACATTCACACATTACAAAATCTCAACAAATATAAATAGAGCTAAATTGTTATTTATTAAAACATTTGCTTTTATAAAAATTCAACAATTATGCAGCGGAATTATTCCACAATTCAAATAGTCTTTGGCACTTAAAGGCCTCAACATATACAACTTATTAAAATCTCATAAAAAGTAGTCCAACATTAGTTAATGAAAAGATACGTAACAAGAACACAATCAACATAAATAAACTCTCATCCCGTTACGTATCAGACCATCTAAGACGACACGTGAGAGAGTCAACTCACATCAACAGCTACTCCTGGTTATCTGCACGTTACCCACGTAGAGGCAACATTCAAACCGAAGGGGTGAGATTTCACATTCAATAATAATAAGCATATAATTCATCAATGGAATTTAACAACATAAACCACAACAATTAACAATATTAATACTTCACATGATCCTTCATTAACAATTCATTGATAGTAAACAACTTAACAACAACGACAATGCGACAACAACGACACCAACTCGACAATGCAACAACAACAACTTAAGCATGCATGTAGTACCAATCAAGGCATCAAGCCCCCAACTTATATAGCACAAAAGGGCTTACAGGGCATCAAGCCCCCAACTTATATAGAGCATAAGCTCTCAGGGTATCAAGCCTTCAACTTGTATAAAGCATAAGCTCTCAGGGCATCAAGCCCTCAACTTTTATATGGATGGACTTAGCAACCAATGCAACAACAACTAACAACTTCAACGACATCTTCAACAACTTTAACGACATTGACGACAACAGCGGCAACCACAACAACAACATCATATAATATCATATTCATCAACATATACATTTACATTAAACCAAGTTAGATTCATCACAACCTAGGTTAAATACTCATAAACACCTTAATTAAACTCATAATACACAAGCTTTGAAGTTTGGAGACAATCCATAAGTTTTGGGCTGACTTAGAAATAGTTATGCGGGATTTTCTTAAAATTTCACTAAGACCTCCTTGGAGTATTTTTACCATATCTCAAAAACTAAAAATCATTTCAAGTCAAACCAAAGCCATTAGAAATCTAACTCAATTATCTACAACTTTTATGTTTACACCAAAAGCCAGTTCTGAACAGAAAGTGACTAAAGATTAAAGAAATTAAAGTTTGCTTAAGCTGTCAAATCGGAGTACGATTTGAAAAATCAGAGCACGATTTTCTGGGTCAAAATTAACATTTTCATTCGTAAATAATCGGAGCACGATTTGGCAAAATCGGAGTATGATTTGGCACAGGCTGTTACGATTTTTACACCATTTTTCACCCCAAAAACCCAATTTTCAATCACCCAAACCCCATATTTGATAGGGAACATTGCCTATGATCATTCTAAGACCTAGACATCAATTCAACACAGCAATTCATGGAAATTCATGCACTTTCAACAATTAAATTCACAATTCAAAGACCTAATTTCTCAAACAACAAAACTATGAACATCAACATAAGATTAACCCTTCCTAAAGAATTACAACCCATTATTAAGAAGGTTAGTCCCACCCTTACCTTAGTTCAATTGATTGCAAGGTTCAGACTCCTTCTTCTCTGGTTCTTCTCTTCTCTTGGTTTCTCCCAAAAACTTGTTTCACGTAAAAACTACTTGTGTTTTTCTCTTTTTATTTCTAAACCACTTCTCTTAATTCCACCAAAGCTCACTAAACTTCTCTAATTTTAGATTCAGCCCCTCAAGCCCACTTATTATATTTTTTAGTTATACTTCACTAAATAATAAAATAAAACTACTTAATAAAATATCAACCTACCACATAATCAACTTAATCAAATATCAACATATAATTCGACTCCAACTTAATAAAATAATTTAAATAAAGAAATAAGGCATTACAACTCTCCCCAAATTATAAAATTTTCGTCCTCGAAAATGTACCTCGTGCAAACAACTCTGGAAAAGACTCCAGCATCTTACTTTCCAACTCCCACATTAACCATTCACCGGTCACTCCTCCCCAAACGACCTTCACAAGAGGTATCTCTTTGCCTCTCAACGTCTTCACTTCACGACCTTCAATTCTCACTGGTAAGGTCTCAACCATGAGGTTATCTCTAACTTGCAGATCATCTCTTGGGATCACATGAGAGGGATCCGGAACATACTTCCGAAGTTGCGACACATGAAATACATCATGCAAATTCGAAAGATGTGGTGGTAAACCCACTCGATACGCCACTATTCCAATTCTTTCTGATATCTGGTATGGACCAATAAATCTCGGAGTCAATTTCTTTGACTTCAATGCATGTCCAACACCAGTCACGGGAGTGACTCTAAAAAATACATGATCTCCTTCCTGAAACTCAAGGTCTTTCCTACGCTTATCATGATAACTCTTTTGTCGACTCTACGACGCTTTCATCTTCTCTTGGATCAACTTAACCTTCTCAGTAGTTTGTTGAACGATATATGGTCCTAAAACTACACTTTCACCTGAATTGAACCAACACAATGGAGTTCTGCACCTCCGACCATACAAAGCTTCGAATGGTGTCATTCCAATACTAGAATGATAACTGTTATTGTACGTGAACTCTATCAACGGAAGATGACTATCCCAAGCTCCTCCTTGCTCAAGTACACAGACTCTCAACAAGTCCTCCAACGACTAAATCGTTCTTTCCAACTGATCATCTATTTGCGGATGATACGCCGAACTCAACCTCAATTTAGAACCCACGGCCTCTTGCAAACTCTTCCAAAATCTAGAAGTAAACCTTGGATCTCTATCTAACACAATGCTCGACGGAACACCATGTAGCTTCACAATCTCACGAATGTAAATCTCCGCCAACTGAGATATAGGAAAATTGATGTTAATCGGAATGAAATGAGCCGACTTCGTCAATCTATCCACAATCACCCATATAGCGTCATGCTCTCTTGGAGTGTTCGGCAGACTCGTCACAAAATCCATGGATATACTATCCCACTTCCATTCTGGCACATCTAAAGGTGTCAACAACCTAGCAGGCTTCCGATGCTCAACTTTCGACTTTTGACAAGTCAAACATGCATACACAAATTGTGCCACATCGCATTTCAGACCATACCACCAAAATAATTTCTTCAAATCGTGATACATCTTTGTAGCTCCCAGATGAATACTCAAGCTACTTCTGTGACTTTCTTCAAGAATCAATTTCTTCATCTCTTCATTATCAGGAATACAAATTCTTCCTCGGAATCGCAATATGCCTTGGTCATCAACCTTAAAATCACTATCTTCAGCAGGATTATTTGCAACCACTAGATCTACCAATTTCACATATACTTTCTGAGCTTCCTTGATACTATTCAAAAATTCACTATTAATTTTCAACATGCCCAACTTCACACTCTGAGGTGACAATTCACAAACCAAACTCGGGTCTCTAAACTGTTCTAACAGCTCCAACTCTTTGACCATCATAGTAGACATATGCAAGGTTTTCCTACTTAAGGCATCTGCGACAACATTAGCTTTACCTGGATGATAATTCAACCCGAAATCATAATCTTTCAACAGTTCAAGCCACCTTCGCTGCCTCATATTCAATTCCTTCTGATCAAACAAATACTTTAGGCTCTTATGATCACTGAACACCTCAAATCTAGAACCATACAAATAATGTCTCCAAATCTTAAGCACAAAGACTACTGCGGCTAACTCTAAATCATGAGTAGGATAATTTCTTTCATGAATCCTCAACTGCCTCGATGCATAAGCCACCGCCTTGTTATGCTGCATAAGCACACCGCCTAATCCTAACTTGGACGCATCACAATACACAACAAAAGGTTCATTGGACTTTGGTAGAATCAAAACCGGAGCCGTCGTCAACCGTTGCTTCAATTCATTAAAGTTGTTCTCACATTGAGCATCCCACACAAAAGCTTTACCTTTACAGGTCAACTGAGTTAACGGAAGTGCTAACTTAGAAAATCCTTCTATAAACCTGCGGTAATAACCTGCCAATCCCAAAAAGCTTCTAATCTCAGTAACCGACTTAGGAGTCTCCCATTGCGACACCGCATCAACTTTAGATGGATTTACCGCAATGCCATTCCCAGAAATAATATGGCCAAGAAAACTTACTTCATTCAACCAGAATTCACATTTTGATAACTTAGCATACAACTTCTTCTCTTTTAGCACTTGTAAAACAATCTTCAAATGCTCAACATGTTATTCTTCGGACTTAGAGTATACCAAAATATCATCAATGAACACAACCATAAAGTGATCTAAATAAGCATGAAAAATGCGGTTCATGTACTCCATACATACACCTGGTGCATTAGTAACACCGAAAGGCATCACCGTATATTCACAATGTACGTAACGTGTCCTAAAGGCCGTCTTCTGAATATCCTCATCTTTTATTTTAATCTGGTGATAACCTGATCTAAAATCAATCTTGCTGAACACACGTGCACCCACTAACTGGTCCATCAAATCGTCGATCCTCGGAAGTGGATACCTATTCTTTATCGTCACTTTATTCAACTAACGATAGTCAACACACAATCTCATACTACCATCTTTCTTTTTAACCAACAACACCACAGCTCCCCAAGGTGACACACTTGGTCTTATAAACTTCTTATCAAGCAAATCTTCTAACTGCTTTTTTCTACTCAGCTAACTCGGAAGCTGACATACGGTAAGGTGTCATTGACACAGGCTTCGTACCCGGAACGAGGTCAATCAAAAATTCAACTTCCCTCTCCGGCGGCACATCAGGAATCTCGTCAGGAAAAACTTTTGGAAATTCACACACCACTTGCAACTGGTCAATCACTGCTTGATTCTCGACCGACAGGAACGCCATCAAAGAAAACAACTGATTTTCGTCATGCATCAACTGTTTCAACTGCTTAGTAGTCAAGAACTCAGTTTCTGCTTCTTCTTCAGCATAAGAAAATCGCACCGTCTAGCTAAAACAATTAATATGAACATGGTTATACTCCAACTAGTTCATAACAATTAGGACAACACAATGACAATATTTCAACTGTCACACGACACTACGCGACTTAACTACTTGGCCGGACCGACCTGCTCTGATACCAATTGTAACACCCCGTTTTTCCAACTTATAAATAAAAAGAATAAATCAGAGTTTCATCACTTAAAAACAGAGTGTCACATTCACACTTTACAAAATCTCAACAAATATAAATATAGCTAAATTGCTATTTATTAAAACATCTGCTTTTATAAAAATTCAACAATTATGCAGCGGAATTATTCCACAATTCAAATAGTCTTTGGCACTAAAAGGCCTCAACATATATAAACTCCCATCCCGTTACGTATCAGAGCATCTAAGACGACACGTGAGAGAGTCAACTCACATCAACAGCTACTCCTGGTTATCTGCACGTTACCCATGTAGAGGCAACATTCAAACAGAAGGGGTGAGATTTCACATTCAAGAATAATAAGCATATAATTCATCAATGGAATTTAACAACATAAACCACAACAATTAACAATATTAATACTTCACATGATCCTTCATTAACAATTCATTGATAGTAAACAACTTAACAACAGCGACATTGCGACAACAACGACACCAACTCGACAATGCAACAACAACGACTTAAGCATGCATGTAGTACCAATCAAGGCATCAAGCCCCCAACTTATATAACACAAAAGGGTTTACAGTGCATCAAGCCCCCAACTTATATAGAGCATAAACTCTCAGGGCATCAAGCCCTCAACTTGTAAAGAGCATAAGCTCTCAGGGAATCAAGCCCTCAACTTTTATATGAATGGACTTAGCAACCAATGCAACAACAACCAACAACTACAACGACATCTACTGCAACTTACAATATTAACGACATTGACGACAACAGCGGCAACCACAACAACAACATCATATAATATCATATTCATCAACATATACATTTACATCAAACCAAGTTAGATTCATCACAACCTAGGTTAAATACTCATAAACACCTTAATTAAACTCATAATACGCAAGCTTTGAAGTTTGGAGACAATCCATAAGTTTTGGGTTGACTTAGAATTAGTTATCCGGGATTTTCTTAAAATTTCACTAAGACCTCCTTGGAGTATTTTCATTATATCTCAAAAACTAAAAATCATTTTCAAGTCAAACCAAAGCCATTAGAAATCTAACTCAATTATCTACAACTTTCATGTTTACACCAAAAGCCAGTTCTGAACAGAAAGTGACAAGAAATTAAAGAAATTAATGTTTGCTGAAGCTGTAAATTCGTAGTACGATTTGAAAAATCGGAGCACGATTTTCGGGGTCAAAATTAACATTTTCATTCGTAAATAATCGGAGCACGATTTGGCAAAATCGGAGTATGATTTGGCACAGGCTGTTACGATTTTTACACCATTTTTCACCCCAAAAACCCAATTTTCAATCACCCAAACCCCAAATTTGATAGGGAACATTGCCTATGATCATTCTAAGACCTGGACATCAAATCAACACATCAATTCATGGGAAATTCATGCATTTTCAACAATTAAATTCACAATTCAAAGACCTAATTTCTCAAACAACAAAACTATGAACAACAACATAAGATTAACCCTTCCTAAAGAATTACAACCCATTATTAAGAAGGTTAGTCCCACCCTTACCTTAGTTCAATTGATTGCAAGGTTCAGACTCCTTCTTCTCTGGTTCTTCTCTTCTATTGGTTTCTTCCAAAAACTTGTTTCACGTAAAAACTACTTGTGGTTTTCTCTTTTTATTTCTAAACCACTTCTCTTAATTCCACAAAAGCCCATTAAACTTCTCTAATTTCAGATTCAGCCCCTCAAGCCCACTTATTCTATTTTTTAGTTATACTTCACTAGATAATAAAATAAAGCCACTTAATAAAATATCAACCTACCACATAATCAACTTAATCAAATATCAACATATAATTCGACTCCAACTTAATAAAATAATTTAAATAAAGAAATAAGTCGTTACAGATTGCGGTTGAAATGTCAGGTCAGACTTTAACTCTATTGTTTCAATTTTCAAGGGTTGGAAGGGTTCTGCAATGTATTTCCTGAGCTGTGATACGTGAAATACATCATGGAGTCCTGATAGAGAGGGTGGTAGAGCCAATTGGTATGCCACTTCGCCTATTCGTCTGAGAATTTGGAAAGGTCGCACATATATTGGGTTGAGCTTCTTTGTCTTGAAAACTCCTCTTAAACCCAATTTGGGTGTTACCCGGAGGAAAACGTGATCACCTTCTTCAAATGAATTTGAAGCCCTTTTCAATAAGTTCTGGGAGACTAAACAAATTTTGATCAATGTCAGGCACAAATAAAACATCAAAAATATATTTCATACTAGATAAGCTTTCAATAGCAACCGTCCCTTTTCCCTTGACTGAGATCAAATCACCATTTTCATTTTTTACTTTGGAAACAAAGGTTTTGTCAAGCTCTTTAAAGAGCTTATGATCATTGGTCATATGATTTCTACAGCCGCTGTCAATTAACCACGAGTCACATGAATTATTGCTTGTAGCAAAACATGTTGCAACAAAAAGTTGACCTTATTCTTGCTGATCCATGGATAAGTTTGTCTAATCTGATTTTGACCTGCATACTCTCTCTACATGTCCCATTTTGCCACATTTTCTGCACTTGACATCAGACCTCCACCAACATCTTATTTGAGGCTAGTTTGTCTTTTTACAGTGTGCACATGGTGGAAAATATCATCATTTTGCATGTTCATGTTGCCTCCTCCTGGAATTTTTTGCTTTCACATACAAAGCACATTCTATGGACGCTTCTCCTCCCATCATTCGCTTTTGTTCTTGTTCCTGCAATGCATTCATCAATTCTACCAAGGAAATACTCGACAATTCTTTTATTTCTTCTAATGATTAAATTTTTTATTCATATCTCAGAGGCACATAAACCAAAAAAATTCGCACAATTCTTTCATCAGGAATATCATTACCAAGTATTCTCAGCTTGTTAACAATGTCCAACAACTTATCTGTGTACTCTTTCATGGTTTCTGCCTTCTTCATTTTTAGCATCTCGAACTCCAGAATCAAGTTAAGTATCTGCATGTTTTTTGTTCTTTCATTTTCCTCATATTCTTTTTTGATGTAATCTCAAATGTCTTTTACTGATTTCAAGTTCATGATTCTTGTAAATATTGTGCTTGACACCGCATGGAATAGACATTCTTTAGCTTTGGCCTTCCTTGTCCTTTTCTTTGTGAATCTTTATATGAGCCGTCGTTGAATTTTACGGCAATGACTCCATTTCACATTATTCTTCTACAACGTCCCAAAGGTCTAAGGCTTTAAGATATGTTGACATCTTAACAACCCAAACATGCTAGTTTTCACCATAAAAATGGGTGGAGGCAAGGGAGAAGTTTCTTTCTATTTCCATTTTTTAGGCGATATGAGAGAATAAACTCTGATACCAATTTGTTGGTTTTAAAGCGATATGAGAGAAAAAAGTATTATGGAAATGATATATTGAAAGACAGAAATATGTTTATAACATCAAGCTCACCATGACAAACACTTTGGTGCTACGTAAATAGAGTTGAAACATAACAAAAAGAAACTCTCTAAAATTATTGCCTTTAAAGCAAAACATAACTGAAAAACAACTCAATAATGTCTCATAAAAAACTTATTAATATCATAACTGAAAATACTAAGGCATAGTAAGGTTGTTTATACAAAAAAGATTATTTCGGGATTGGTTTTATCATATGAAAAAAATTAATTTTTGTGCTATCGAGTGTATATTGTATTGGAGTGATTTTGATGATGCTAATGTTTGTCCTAAATGTATTCTCTCAAGATGGAAAGTCAACTTTGATGATGTCTAAGGTAGAAAAATATACATATAAACGCTCTTCGTTGGTTTCCTATTAAGGCTAGAATACAAAGAATTTTTATGTCATTGAAAACCGCTTCTTTTATGACATGGCATGAAGATAGTCGATCTAAAGATGGACTCATGAGACATCCAACAATTTTTTTTTCTTGGAAGGATTTTGATCGTCGATATTATTATTTTTCTCGTGACCCTCGTAACATTGGACTAGTTTTAGCTTCTGATGTCTTTAATTCCTTTAAAACCATGACAATTTCTCACAGTACTTGACATGTTGTCTTGATTCCATATAATCTTCCATCGTGGATGTGTATGAAGCAAGCGAACTTCATACTCTTGTTGCCTATTCCTGGTCCAAAAGGTCTAATGTAATAATATTGATGTATATATGCAGCCTCTTATGGAAGAATTAAGGGAATTATGGAAAAACCTTTGATGCATGTAAAAGAGAGTCGTTTCAAATGCATGATGACTATACATGATTTTCCTACCTATGCAAGTCGATATGCTTGTCCATGTTGTGGTTTTAACACCACATTTAAAATTAATAAGTCTCATTTATAAAATTACATATATAGATGATACATATAGTGATGTGATCATTGAATTGACTCAACTGAGAATTTATAGTGGTCGATATTACATCGATATTACCTTAAAATATCAATAGAAAAATTCTCAAGAAAGAATATAATGATTTTCTTTGACCTGAGATTGTCATGGTAAATAACATGATATTACCTTAACATGTTATTTTGATTCTGAACACCTAATACCTTAGGGTGCTAGTTGAAAAGATATTGGATACGATTAAACACTTGTAAATTAACGACTAATTAAGATTAGATCCGTTAACTCTTGGTAATGAGTTTGAACTCTATGATAAAATTAAAACCTTGGTCAGGGAAATTGAATGAAAGAAGAAATGAGTTTCTTATGTCATATATGTTACCTTATTAGAGTTTGACAATTGTATCATGCTCTATAGTTCACAAGAGTTCTTGAAAGTAAAATAATACTTCATACTACCTAGACGTTAAGGAGTGTTACTAGACGCCTAAGTTGATTAATATATTAATTTGATTAATTTATTACCAGTTTAGTATTGAACCTACATGGTCACACACGAACGAGTGCTCTTGTAACGCCCCGGATTTTGGTCCAAGACATTACGCCTAAATCATTCTCATTTTTAGAAAATCACTACTATTATTTTTTTTTTCATCAATAATAAATCCTTAGTATAACCTATACAAAATTCTTAACATAATTTAATTAAAATTCATAGAATAAATATCCTTCAAAAATCACTTATAAAATTACAATTCAAATAAAAACCCAATTTGTCCCCCGTACGCACTACAAGCAAAAACTTCAAAGCATAGACCATCTCTTCTTTGGTACCTAAAATGTTGGTTGTAAGGGTTAGTCTTCAACACCCATGAAATAAAATCAATAATAAATTAAGACATCAAACAAGAATATACAACCATCATCAAGGAATTGTGCTAAGACATTTATTTTTAGTTTACAATATTTATCATTTAAAATGTACGATAAAAACAAACAAATACACCATGTTTAATGAAGACACAAGACTCAATGCTGATGCAGATGCATAAAATGCAACAAGACCATGATCCGGATATCGCCCAATTTGGCATAATACTTTTAATCGCCCAGCTTGGCAAAATAGATTTAATCGCCCAGTTTGGCAAAATGGTTTTAATCGCCCAATTTGGCAAAATAATTTTAATCGCCCAATTTGGCACATGCATATGAATCGCCCTACTTGGCACATGAAAAACAATCGCCCAATTTGGCACATGAAAACAATCGTCCAATTTGGCACCTGAATATGTTGGACGAGGGGTGAGCAGCAGTTCAGAGAGAGGCTTTCTGCGGCCAAAAGACAGTCTAGACCTAGGTTATCGCGACAGGTTTTCGACGTAAGCGAGGTGGATTATTACCAAGTCAGGAAGGCCGATTGGTATAGGGAGGAACTTGATGGAGGAAGGGGTAATCGTGAGGGTTTGGATTACGAGAGGGACTCGCGTAAGCATGCTGTTGGCAGGCGGCCACTCAGCGACGGCAGCGAGCTGTTGTGGGTGGAGGGTCGTCGGATCATGCTGCTACCAGAAGGGGAAGGACCGCAGATGGGAACGGTTCGATGGCGATTGTGCGTGGGAAGGAAATCAAGGAAACAGACAACACAGCTGTTCAGGCTGGTCGACGGGAGGCAGCAAGTTTACGGCAAGGCAACCCCCAAGCTCGTACGTTTGTTACTTTCTATTTTACGAATTTTCTGCCGTTTTTATCGAACTTTTATTTACGGAAAGTCCTAGAGGTATGTGGAATGTTAGAAGAGGTGGTCATTCCGGCTAGGCGTAATATGGAAGGGAAAGTCTACGGCTTTGTGAGATATTCGAACGTGCGTGATGTATGTAAATTATTGAAAGCTGTGAATTCTGTCTGTTTTGGAAATTTCAAAATATTAGCTAAAGTTGCTAGGTTTGATAAAGCGGCTGCGAGAGAGGTTGAGAAGGAACGCTTAGGTGAAGGTGGTGGTAAGAAGGTCGGGGAGAGGGTTGGGAAAGTCGTTAGTGGAGCTACAGTAATGTCCGATGGAGCCAAGGCTGTAACGAAGGGGAGCGAGTTGATGGGTGTTAAGGGCGATGGTAATTCCGCTAATAATGTTATAGCGGTTAATGGGAAAGAAGAAGTGACGGTGACCATAACAGACGTCGTGGAGTCAATGGACAGTGTTAGGGTAGGTGACGTGATGGTAAGAGTGCAAAAGAGAAAGCCTTCCCCTAATATGGGTGCGTTTGGTAAGAAAGATTCGGTAATCAGAGCGAGCGGTTATATTACTGACAATAGAGGGCAGCCTTCAATCCAAAAATTGGCCCGTAAGTATAAGCCCCGTGAGGAGGGTATTCTATGGGCTAGTAAAGGGGTGGTGGCTGCTGTGGTGAATGGTGGGTTTGTCCCGGACATTGAGAATAAAATTGTGGATGCGGGTTTTTTGGATATCGAGATAACGCCAATGGGGGCGGATAGAGTGTTGATACGTAGTGCTTCTGATGTTCATGTAATGTCAATCATTAATGATGCTAAGGAATTCTTTGAACATTTTTTCTCGAATTTTGTTCCGTGGGATAAGAATATTTTTCCGTTCCAGAGGGGAGCTTGGTTGCGGATTTATGGGATACCGATTCATGCGTGGAATGAAAGTTTCTTTAAACTTTGTATCTTGGATTGTGGTCGTTTCCTGCGTACAGACGAATGCTCGGTGGAGAAGGAAAGATTCGATTACGCTCGAGTTTTGGTAGCTACAACTTTGTAGGAGATTTTAAATTGTAGTAAGGAGGTCTTGATTGACGGGGAAGTTGTTACGGTGAAGATTATTGAGGAGTGGGGTTTTAATATCGATGAAGACGCTTGTCTCTTTGAAGAAGAGGATGAAGCCAGAAAGACACAATCTCTGCAGGAAGAAGTGCAGGTGGATCAGGATATTGACGCTAAGGTGGATGGCGTGGTAGAAAAATTAGTTAATGATTTGGTGGGTGTAGAGGGGCAGGTTAAGCTACGAGAAGAGGTGGAGATTGTGGATGATTTAGATTCGGATTTTGACGCTTGCGAAAGCAGTCTACCTCAACATAAATTGGTAGGCGAGGTTTCCGTGGGTAGCAAGGATCAACCGATTTTATCTGAGCCAGTGGTATCACAACCGACTGAGTGTGCATCGACGAACATTGTTGTTGAAGCAAGGGTTTTAGATTTGATCAGCGAGACACGGGTGGAGGTTAATGCGGAGAGTGGTGAAGGAAAGACGATGAATCAACGGGGTGGGAATGGCTTGGCGTGTGAGAGCATTCACAGACGAGCTAGGACGGTGTCTTGCCCTCCCCGGGAAGATCGCTTAGTGGTTTCTGGACCATGGAGTTTGGACTGGCTGTGTGATCAACTTCATAGTGAAGCTGGGCTTGTATCTTCATCTAGGAAATGTTTTAGAAAGGGGACAAGCACGAAAGGAGGTGTTAAGAAGGAAGAAGCGTTGCCCCAGAAGCGTAAGAAAGTGGAGGGTGCTTTGAGGCATCCAGTGCATGGTTTGAAAAAGGTGGCAAAACTCCCATCTAAAGACCGCAAAGCGGTTATGCATATCTTGAAGAAAACTGGGCGCAAGTATCAGGGCTCATCTAAACTGAAAAAAGAAGTGACTATGATATCGAAGGAGGTGACTGAGGATACTATTTCATCTAACTCGGTGACTAATGACTGGAAAAACTGGATGGTTTTGCATGGGAGCGAGAAATTGGTGAGGGAGGATGTTAGGAATATAGGTGAATCTATTGGAGTGCAGTTTAACGGATCTCATAATATGTTTGGTGTGTTGGCTAAGAGAGGTCAGGAGAAGAAGAGAGTGGTGGTTGAGGGGGAGGGAGGATCCAGGGGATCGGGTATGGATGCGTAGTGGGAGGCTTGGGTTTTTGGGGTGGGGTGTGGGTGTGGAAGATGAAGTTGGTCTCTTGGAACATTAGGGGGTTGGGTTGTCTTGAGAAGAGAAAGGAAGTTCGTTCTTTAGTGACGGAGAAGCGCTCGTGGATTGTTTGCCTTCAAGAAACTAAGTTACAAAGGTGTGAGGTCGAAGTGTGCAAGTCGATGTGGGATGATCAGACGGTTTCGTTCTCTTTTCGGCCGTCCGTAGGGGCGTCCGGAGGATTGTTGACTTTATGGGACTCGACGGAGGGCGAGGTGTGGTCCACAAGTAGCTTTGATCATGTCCTGAGTATACATGGCCGATTTATATCTTCTAGTGAAGAGTTTCATCTGTTTAATGTTTACGCCCCTTTTAATGGTGGTGGCAGACAGGTTTTATGGGATACTTTGACGATTCGATTGCAGGTCTTGCGGGGGAAGAAGGTGTGTGTTTATGGTGATTTTAATGCAGTTAGGTGCAGGGAAGAGAGACAGTCCGTGAGTGCGTCTGGGGTGTGATGGATTTTGGATCTTTTAATCAAATGATCGCTGAGAATATGTTGATCGACCTTCCGTTATGTGGTCGTAATTTTACCTGGTTTAAATGGGATGGTAAGTCGATGAGCGGTATTGATCGGTTCCTTTTGTCTGAAGATTGGTGTTTAGTGTGGCCAAACTGTGTTCAAATCGCTTTGTTGAGAGGGCTTTCGGATCACTGTCCTCTGGTTCTCTCGGTGGACAAGGAAAATTGGGGGCCGCGTCCTTCTCGGTTCCTTAAATGTTGGTCTGATAATCCGGGTTATAAACAATTTGTGAAGGATATATGGAGTTCTTTCAATGTGGATGGATGGGGCGGTTATATCCCAAAATAAAAGCTCAAATTAGTGAAAATTGCTCTGAAAAATTGGCATATGTCTCAGTCTCATAATTTACCTACGCAAATTGAGGCTGTGAAAGAGAGGATAGCGGTTTTAGATGGTAGAGGTGAATTTGATGAGTTGTCTGTGGAAGAGTGTAACGATTTGCATGAGGCTTCGGCGAATTTGCACTCTTTGTCGAGGCTTAACTCTAGCATTTGTTGGCAGCAATCGAGGAATCAATGGCTTCAGGAAGGTGATGCGAATACTAAATACTTTCATTCTTTGTTGTCAGCGCGGCGCCGACGAAACGCTATTTGTTATGTGTTGGTTGACGGTGTGAGAATTGAAGGCGTTCATCCTGTGAGACAAGCGGTGTTTGACCATTTTGCGGAGCATTTCAAGGTGCAGGATGTGGAGAGACCTAGTATCTCTAACCTTCATTTTCGGACTCTGTCTGTAGGAGAGGGTGGTAGCCTTATAAAACCTTTCTCCGAGGTTGAAGTAAAGGAGGCTATTTGGGACTGCGATAGTTTCAAGAGTCCTGGTCCAGATGGAGTCAATTTTGGCTTTTTAAAGGAGTTTTCGACTGAGGTGAAAGTTGACGTGATGAGGTTTGTTTCCAAGTTTCACAGGAATGGTATGTTGGCTAAAGGTATCAATGCTACTTTCATTGTGCTAATACCGAAGGTGGACAATCCTCAGAGGTTAAATGATTTCCGACCAATTTCTTTGGTGGGAAGCATGCATAAAATTCTAGCTAAATTGTTAGCTAACAAAATGAGGTTTGTGTTGAGAAGTGTGGTGGCTGAGACGCATTCTGTGTTTGTTAAAAAGCGTCAAATTCTTGACGGTATTCTTATAGCTAACGAAGTTGTTGATGATGCTACCAAACTTAAGAAGGACTTTGTCATACCCCAAATTTTGACCAGGGTCCCCCTCTTAAATGCATTTTAGAGTTTATTTCAAAATTCATTTCATTCGCTGTTTTTTCTTTTTATTCACTTTTCTTTCGCATTTTTTTAAAAGTCGTTGTGTTGATTATTTTACTTTTTTAGTCGCATTTAAATGCTCGTCACGTTAATTTTTATTTCTATTTCTCGAATTCTATTTTGCATTTCAAATTTTCTTCGTGTTCGCTTGTTATTTCTAGTTTTATTCACGCTCGAAGTCTTTCGCTCGTGTTTCAAAAATGTCTAGTTTCCCGAGTTTCAGACGAAATTTCGGCAGAGAGGTAATTTAAAACACCTCATTTTGGTTCCGAATGGACAATTTTTTTTTTGTTTACTTTTATTTTATTTTATTTTAAGTCTTCATTTATTTTTATTTTTTAATTTTCATTTTTATTATTATTATTAATTTTTGTGTGTGTTTTAATCATTTTTAGAGTCCTTTCTAGTCCTTTTTCAGTCCAAGTCTAGTCCAGCCCAACTGCAGGGGCGTTTTTGTCCAAAATTGTCCCAAAAGGACACATCATCTGATTCAACCCTAAAAAGTGGCCCTATAAATAGCAGCATTCAATGCAATGATTGGCAGTCAGAAAAGTCACTGTACACAGCCGCACACAAACCCTAAAAACCATTCTCTTTCATCAATTTCCAGATCAAACAGAATAATAAAATCAAAAAAGATGAACATTCATGAGTGTTCATCATGAATCTTCATACAATTTTTCCATAAACCAAAACTGACAAAACAAACAACAACCTCATCATCTTTTCCTTCTTTAATCTGACATAGTACAATACCAAAATCACAATATCATCATACCATAACATCACAATCAGCCAAAACGAAATTGGACTGAGTTCATGTTCGAACCAAATCCAGAGTAACAACAAAGAAGAACACAACACTGTCAAACCGTACCGGAACAAATCGGAAGTAAAAAAAAAAAGAATCCGAAACAAACAGGAAAGTAGGAGAAACAATCAGAACTGCATGCAAAAGAAGAAAGGTAGTGGATCTTGCTCCATCTTCCTTTCGTTTGAATTTTTTTTTCTTTTTCCGGCACTTTACTTGTAGATCTAGGGCAAACTGTGTTGGTTCTGAAAAAACTAAGACCATTTTCGAACTCAACACCAAAAAGGATTTATAAAACTGTGTTTTGATTTGAAAAAGGAGGTGTTTGACAAAGTAACTGCATCAGTCCAAGATTAAGGATCAATCAATTGGGGCGCCTCAGCTGTCAGAAATTCTCGGAGGCAAAGCGTCTAAGTGGGGGAATTCAAAGTTATCAGGGGATATAGTGGCTATTCATGTTCAATGTACCTTCCCAATATAATTGCCATTTTCCAAATTTTTGTAATCTGTGGAGTCATGCCTTTGGGTCGGTTGCCACTCTTTTAAATCAATTTGTGTAAGTGCCCCTTTATTTGGAATTCTTATTTATTTCTATGTGCGATCTTTCTTCCATTTTTAAATGTTGATACGTGAAGCAAAAACTAAAAATAAAAAAACTTCCTTTTGTTTTCTTTTTGAAAAAAAAAACAAAAATGTCAAACATATTACTTTTAGATTCGTGTACCGTGGAAACATGTTGCCAGTTGTCTCAGGAGCAGTTTGTCCTACAGAAGAGACATGGTCATTGCTAAAAAAAAAAATTCGCTAGGTCGAAAACCCGAAAGGGCGGCTTAAGCCAAAAATGAGCACCCCGATGGATTGAAAACCCGAAAGGGAGGTCTATGCAAAAATTAGGGGCATACTAAAGAAAAATATATTCTCGGTGGATCGAAAACCCGAAAGGACGGTCTAGGCAAAAGTTAGGGATAAAAAAATAAAAAAAAAAGCAATGATTATGAGAGCGTTGGTTTTTTACGAAGGTAACTGGTTTCAGTTCAGAAATGGCGACTCCCGCCAACTTTTGCCTTATAGTCTGCACTCTGACAGCGGTTGAATTTTGGAAACGTCATCCCATCGGTATTTCATCGGTTTGAATTTTCGGTTTTGATCAGTATCGTCGACTCTGAAGGGTGGTATCTCGTTTGGTTTTTGACGCACTCCCCGGAATGGAATCTTTTTAGAAGCTTGTTGAGTGTTTATTATACAACAACGGGCCACTCTCTTCTTTGACCTGTCCAACCTTGTCCCCATAGTTACTGTTTCGTTCGCCATACAAATATCATATATTCATGCATTCATTCATTCATGCATTTGTAGCTCGCAATTAAATTCATATATGTTTGCATTTTTTTTACTTTGTGAATTATACCCTTTATGTCTGACCAAAGTGTTGACCAACCAATTTATTCAAGTGACAGGTCCCATCCTTCAACCAATTTACCAAATACTTTTCCCATTTCCTCTATCATCTTTTCAAACCTCATTTTGATTCCCTTTTGTTAAACACATGTTTCCTCCTTGCATATTTATTTCCAGCAAATCGTCGGTTACTATTTCAAAAGTAATCAACAAAAAAACAACTTTATTTCCAGCAAATCGTCGGTTACTACTTCAAAAGTAATCGACCAAAACTTTATTTTTTTCTCAAATCTTCGGTTACTATTTCAAAAGTAATCGACAAAAACTTTATTTTTTGCAAATCTTCGGTTACTATTTCAAAAGTAATCGACAAAATCCTCATTTTCTGCAAATCTTCGGTTACTATTTCAAAAGTAATCGACCAAACTTTACTTTCAGCAAATTTCCGGTTACTATTTCAAAAGTAATCGACAAAACTTTATTTTCTGCAAACCTTCGGTTACTATTTTAAAAGTAATCAGCAGATTTATGCATCCTTGACTATTACCATTTCAAAGGTAGTAGGCAGCTTTTCCTCCCTAGTGATATCTTTTAACTTGTTCTCTACTCATCTTTTCTACTGGTCAAAATTGGTGTACTTAATATTTAAGTCTCTTCAACCCGTTGATTTAAAAAATTTCATCTTTTTAAATCCCCGTGACGGAGAAACTTAAATAGGGGCATCTGTCATACCCCAAATTTTGACCAGGGTCCCCCTCTTAAATGCATTTTAGAGTTTATTTCAAAATTCATTTCATTCGTCGTTTTTTTCTTTTTATTCACTTTTCTTTCGCATTTTTTTAACAGTCATTGTGTTGATTATTTTACTTCTCAAATTTATTTACTTTTTTAGTCGCATTTAAATGTTCGTCACGTTAATTTTTATTTCTATTTCTCGAATTCTATTTTGCGTTTCAAATTTTCTTCGTGTTCGCTTGTTATTTCTAGTTTTATTCACGCTCGAAGTCTTTCGCTCGTGTTTCAAAAATGTCTAGTTTCCCGAGTTTCAGACGAAATTTCGGCAGAGAGGTACTTTAAAATACCTCATTTTGGTTCTGAAGGGACAATTTTTATTTTTTTTATTTTTGTTTTACTTTTATTTTATTTTATTTTATTTTATTTTATTTTATTTTATGTCTTCATTTATTTTTATTTTTTAATTTTCGTTTTTATTATTATTATTATTAATTTTTGTGTGTGTTTTAATCATTTTTCGAGTCCTTTTTCAGTCCAAGTCTAGTCCAGCCCAACTGCAGGGGCGTTTTTGTCCAAAATTGTCCCAAAAGGACACATCATCTGATTCAACCCTAAAAAGTGGCCCTATAATTAGCAGCATTCAATGCAATGATTGGCAGTCAGAAAAGTCATTGTACACAGCCGCACACAAACCATGAAAACCATTCTCTTTCATTAATTTCCAGATCAAACAGAATAATAAAATCAAAAAAGATGAACATTCATGAGTGTTCATCATGAATCTTCATACACTTTTTCCATAAACCAAAACTGACAAAACAAACAACATTCCCATCATCTTTTCCTTCTTTAATCTGACATAGTACAATACCAAAATCACAATATCACCATACCATAACATCACAATCAGCCAAAACGAAATTGGACTGAGTTTATGTTCGAACCAAATCCAGAGTAACAACAAAGAAGAACACAACACTGTCAAACCGTACCGGAACAAATCGGAAGTAAAAAAAAAACAGAATCCGAAACAAACAGGAAAGTAGGAGAAACAATCAGAACCGCGTGCAAAAGAAGAAAGGTAGTGGATCTTGCTCCGTCTTCCTTTCGTTTGAATTTTTTTTTTCTTTTTCCGGCACTTTACTTGTAGATCTAGGGCAAACTATGTTGGTTGTGAAAAAACTAATGCCATTTTCGAACTCAACACCAAAAAGGATTTATAAAACTGTGTTTTGATTTGAAAAATGAGGTGTTTGAGTTCGCCGGCGCGGCGGCGCCACCCTGTTGGGCGCGGCGGTTTAGAGAGAGGGATTTGTTTACTTATGTTGTGTTTTTTTGTTAAATCCCCTTTTTATACTAATTTTTGTTTGATTAGTCTGATGTGTGTGATACATGCTAGTTTCAACGCACCTTAGAGTCTAGGCCGTCAGATCTTGCATCTGACGGTCACCATGCTTTCTATTTTACTCTTTGGTTATTCTTGTCCCTGTAGTCGTTTGATCTTAATCCTGTGGCCATGATATGTTTCCCTGTAACCAGATTGGAGCCTTCTGATCAATCAGATGGCTCAAATCTGATCTGGGTTGGAGCCTAGCTTTTTATGCATTTTTTCTCTACATTTTCACTATTTACACGACTTTGTTTTTTTACTATTAGCATTTCTTTTCACTCAAATTTTTTTTCTCTAAATTCACAGAAAATATTTTTACTTCATGATACTTGTTTAATTTTTTTTTCTTACCTTGTTGCATTATTTTTTCTTCATCATCTCATGCATATTTTTATTTCTTGTCATTTTTTTAATTGTCATCATTTTTAGTGTGTATTTAGGATTTGATGTAATTTAATTTTCCGCATTTTTATTTCTCGTCATTTATTCTTATGCAAGACTTTAGAATGTATTTAGGAAACTATGTAAATATCTAAGTAATGAGAATATGCACCGACACATGCACCGACACCACGATTTATTTTTACCGCATTATACCATAACCGCGACCGAAGGCGAAAAATGAATTAGTGACAAACTAGGACTAAAAACTTGACTAATATAATTGCCTTAAAATTGAACACTAGTAATTTTAGGTTTGAGATTTTACTTTGGGATCCAATCCCCCCGCTTTTATTTTTTACGCTTTCCGTTACGTTTAACGCCTAGTTTTTACAGTTAGTTAAAACTCATTTTCCCAAAAAAAATCAAATAATCAAAAGACACAAAAAATATTTTCTTAAGAAACATTGGATTTTAACCCAAGAGATTTGTCCTTTATTTTCTTAATTAAATTTTCAATCAACTTTAATCTACACTTAAATTTATCTTTTTGCAAATAAAATTAACCAACTTCACATTTTATTCTTCTATGCCTATCGGCCTCTTGTCTTCTCAAAATAACTTTTTTCAAACTTTTAAAATCAACTTAACCCACCAAATAAATTTTTGAGGCGAACTACATGATTTTGATCCCACATTTGGGTATGTAGGCAAAAGACTTATGTCTTTCCAAATCAATAAAAAACAAAAAACATACTTCTTCTCCCTCCATTCTTTCACTTAGACTTTAGGCAATATTTTTACAAATAATTAAGCAAGTAATTAGCACAGAATAATTTAGGTAAGAGGCTCCTTCGGAGTACCAAAGTCGTTTAGGGTGCTTAACACCTTCCCTAATCGAAACCAACCCCTGGACCTTGATCTCATAAGGGTTTTTACTCATTTTTTTCCTTCCCACGAATAAAAATTGAGAGTTCAAAGATTGAAGGTTCAAAACCAATTAATGGATTGATACCCGAAAATCGCGAGCACAGACTTGTTGTTATTCAAAGTGGATTTTGAAAAAGCCTATGATTCAGTTGATTGGGGCTATTTGGATGTGGTTATGAAAGGTATGGCTTTTCCGGTTCTGTGGCAGAAGTGGATTCGTGAATGTGTTAGTACAGCCACAACTGATGTCCTTGTTAATGGCAGCCCAACTGATGAGTTTCATTTACAGAGAGGTTTACGTCAGGGGGACCCCTTATCCCCTTTTTTTTTTTTTTGATTGCGGTTGAGGGGCTATATGTTTTGATGAAGGCTATGGTTGAGAATAATTTATTTTCAGGGTATGCGGTTCAGATGGGTAATCAGGTAGTGGTTTCTCATCTTCAATTTGCTGATGACACTCTGTTATTATGCAACAAAAGTTGGGCTAATGTGCAGGCCCTCCGAGCAGCTTTAGTTTTATTTGAATCTATGTCTGGTTTGAAAGTGAATTTTAACAAAAGCTTGTTGGTTGGTATTAATATTTTTGAGTCTTGGTTGCATGAGGTAGAAACAGTGCTGAGTTGTAAAGTGGGAAAAGTTCCTTTTTTGTACCTAGGCCTGCCTATTGGTGGTAATCCACAGAGACTAAAGTTTTGGGAACCTGTTGTGAATCGCATTAAATCTAGACTGTCGGGTTGGAATAGTAGATTTCTCTCTTTCGGTGGCCGTTTGATTCTCCTTAAATCTGTTTTGACTTCTCTGCCTGTCTATGCTCTTTCCTTCATCAAAGCTCCAACAAGTATAATCTCTTCCATTGAATCTTTATTGAATAATTTCTTTTGGGGTGGGAGTGAGGACTTTAGAAAAATTACTTGGATAGGTTGGAACTCTTTATGTACTGAAAAGGAGCAAGGAGGTTTGGGGGTTAGGAAGTTGAAGGAGTTTAATGTGGCTTTGCTAGGTAAATGGTGTTGGAGGATGTTAGTTGATAGAGAAGGGTTGTGGTATGACATTTTAGTCGCCTGGTATGGCGAATTAGATGGGAGGTTGGAGATGGGGGGCCGGAGTGTTTCTTTGTGGTGGCAGGAGGTTGGTAGGATTCGAGATGGGGACAGAGACATTGGTGGAGGTTGGTTCGGTGATAGTGTTAGTCGGAGGGTGGGTGATGGTGTGGCGACTTCGTTCTGGTCGCATAGGTGGATTGGTGGTTCCCCGCTGTGTGCGCGTTTTCCTCGTTTATTTGACCTTGCTGAGGACAAAACCATTTCAGTGGCATCTTTGTTCTCCAAGGGTTTTGAGCAGGGGGGATGGGTGGAGTTGGAGGCGCAGGTTGTGGGCGTGGGAGAAGGAGTTAGTAGAGAAGTGTAGGGCGTTACTATTTGATTTTGTTTTGGTTCCAAATGTTTCAGATACTTGGGAGTGGCTTCCTGATACTGCAGAGGGGTACTCGGTGAGAGGTGCCTATGATTTGTTAACAAATGGTGATAATACTCACTTGGGGTTACCTTTAGAGTTGGTATGACATAAGCAGGTTCCTTTGAAGGTTTCGGTCTTTGTTTGGCGGCTTCTTCGGGATCGTCTTCCAACGAAAGCCAACCTGGCTATTCGTGGGGTTATTTCCGTGGAGGATAGCTTGTGTGTTGCTGGTTGTGGGCATGTCGAGACGGCGGATCATCTATTTTTATCTTGTTCTACATTTTCACCTTTATGGCAGCATGTGCGCGAGTGGATTGGCTGTGTCGGAGTGGATTCTAATATCATTGCAGATCATCTGGTGCAGTTTACTCATTTGTCAGGTGTTGGTAAAGCTAAATGTTCGTTCATGCAGCTTGTTTGGCTTCTGTGTTCTTGGGTTATGTGGACGGAATGTAATAATCGGTTGTTCAATAATTCGGTTACTACGATTCCTCGTTTGTTAGATAAGGTTAAACTTCTATCTTTAGGCTGGCTGAAAGCTAAAAAGGTTGTGTTTGTGTATGGTACGCAGAGGTGGTGATCAAGCCCTTTAGATTGTCTGGGCATTGGCTAATTGGTGTATTTTTTGTGCTTTGTGACTTGTATCCTGAACTTTTGTATTTTTTAGTAGCTTTCTAGGCACATCTTGTGCTTGGAATAGTTGCTTGGTGTATTATATAATTTCATTTTGATTTCTTCAAATTAAAACAATTTAATAATTTCACAACTCATCAATCATACATATAATTATCAAAGTTCACATATTTTTCAAAATCTATAACAAGAATTACTTAACAACTATTCTTATATTTATTACTAACAATTTATCTCTTCACTCATCCATTGAATCAAGATGCATATCAAATTCAATATCATAACCTATTATTTTCATTTAAAACATGGTAAAGACTAGAGCCCTTACCTTAGGTCTTTCTCATGGAAAACTCTACAACCTCACGAAGTACTTACTAGTGAAAGAGTTCAAAGCTTCAAAGGATAAATTGTAAAATTAGAGACAAGATAGATATAGGAGGAGCAAATGGAAATGGTTGGGAAACGGTATTACCTTCACGTCATACAGAAGAAAACAGAAGGAAAGCGAATAGACTTGGACAAGCATTTGATGAACGATAGTGTGATAGGATATACATGATTGCAACTAATGGCCAGGGGTTTTCTGTTCGGATATGTAAGACAATTGAGAAAGTGGTATGTGACATGTTTTCGGTGCAATTATATCTCAAGAGAGGGTTGGGGTTTGGTTTCTAATTGCTTGTATAATTAGAGAAAAGTGAGAGTTTGAATTAGGCAATAGTACCATGAGGACTATGGGAGACACGTGAGGTACATCATCTACCTACCTACTTAGCACTAAGAGGCATTAGGTAGAACTTAATATAGAAGCAAACTAACACTTAGCCATACTGTGCATATTGGCAGACAACACGGTTACGAATTAGGAGAGATAGACACATAATTAAGGTGATTTGCAATATGAATTACAATAGACTAAATAACCAATTAAGAGGATAATCCACTCAATCAACACAAAACGTGGGTTATGGGAGAAAACGGTAAGTCCCACTAACAATTCCTAAATATAAGGAGTTAACAACTAGTATAACATAATAGACTATGGCATCAGACACGTTTCTAATTTCCCAAACCACAATTCTATTATACTTATTTATTATTAAAGAAAGTCTTGATATTTCTTACTATAAATACTTCTCTTAATTAATTAATATTAAAATAATTTACCAAGTCAATGACACTTATAGCTTATCAAATTGATCAAGACAAGTAGATAACTATACACATAGTTAAAATAAATCACTAAAGGTTCTAATTAGTTAATTAATAAAAATAGTGTTACAACTTTCTTAAATTCTTTACATATAATATAAGTTGCCAAAAGTGTACAAAGGACCTATATAAAATATAATGTATATAAAATATCGGGATGTTACATTATTACCCCCTTAAAATAGTTTCGTCTTCGAAACTAGATAGTAGCAAAAAATTAGGGTAGATTTTACAAAAATACTTTTCATAAAGCCATTGATTTTTTTTCTTAAATAAATTTAAGGCCAAAATATTTCTATGAAATTTTCAATAGGTGAAAAACTAATATAAAGTAGTGCTTCAGGTAGACAATGACAATAATAAAAAAAAACCTTAAGAATAAACCTTAAGAATGACATATATATATATATATATATATATATATATATATATATATATAGGGTTTTGCTAGAAGACATTTTTTATGAAGGTGTCTTTTAGCAAAGTTATAACTAAAAAGTGGAAATCACACATTGAGGTGTGGGTTGCTAAAAGACACCTTCTTGGGTGGCTTCTAGCAAAACCATATATATATATATATATATATATATATATATATATATATATATATATATATAATTGAGAAAATTATTTTTATTTATGAAATAAATAAAAATAAGAAGGAGCTTCATGTTACATTACGTATATGTATGTATATATGGAAATGAATCATGGTCAGTGGTTGATCATTTAGAATTAGAACAAATCATAGGTTGAGTGTTTACTTGTGAGTTTTCAAAGAAGGGCAGAAGAAGGTAAGAGACAAGAGGGTAGAGAGGGGATTGGGGAGAGTTGAGAGTTGGAAATATTGTTTTGTGAAAGAGAGAGAAGTAAAGAGAGGTTCTTTCTTTTCTTCTGTGTGGTGGGGAACTTTGATGTGGTTATATGGGGAGCCTTGGTCTGATTTTGGGATAGGGAAGCCTTGATAAATGGGTTGCATTTGACTATATTGCCCCTTGCTCTCGTCTCGATTGTGTTATTTGAACATCAAAATTTATATACATCATATGTGGCATCGTATCTATTTTTTATATGTCCATAAAAAAAAAAATCTTATTTTCCATTGAGCTTATCTCACATAGTAAAAGATAATGCATAATATATGCAGGGATTGAGTTTGTACGCCGAACACCTCACTTATTCACCTTTAAATAAATAAAAATATTCTTTTGTAATTTATATCCATATATAAAAAAAATGCATGAAAACTAAATAACACCTTAGTTGATACTAAAATTTTGATGTTTAAAAATTATTTTTCTTTTTATTCATTCTTCTTTTATTTCCTAACTTTTTAATATTGCATTTATCCTTAAATATATGATCTTTTTGAGTAAATTGCTGAACTGTAAAGTGATCTTATAAAAAGAGACAAGAAAAAACCTCATGAGAATCCATTATTTAGGGATGGAGGTGGTAGATATTAAATTGGGTTTGCCTGAATTTTTAAAAGACTTTTCTATATAGAATATATTATTATTTTTTACAAACATTTCAATGAATTTGACATCAATGGGTTGTTATACATGTAGATATAATATAAATTTATTTGTTATTCATCTATGTATATTACACATTTTATATTCTAAAAATATCTATTGACAGAGATCAAATCCTTAAATAAACCTTGATTTTCTAAAGAGATTAATTTCCATGATTTATCGATTGTACACATAGATGATTGCAATAGAAAAGTGTGGATTTATTCGTTGCAAAGTAAGTATGCAACTTTTATAATAATTAAATAATGGAAAATTATGGTTGAAATTAGAATTCATAAAAAAATTCAAAAAATTGAGAACTCGTAATGGCCTTGAATATTGTAACGATGAAATCAAAAACTACTCAAGATTCGTGGTGTGAATATGTCTATAAACTATGATTAAAAAAAATGCAATACATTGGTTTGGATGAGAGAATATGGAATCTTACTTGAGTGGGTGAAGTCCATACGCCAAAATGCAGTAATGTGTAATGTCTGAATAAATTTGGTAAGAAGTTGTTCATACAACTTGTTGTTTGATCAATTTGAGTCTAACAACTGCAATGAGAAATGTATCTAGCTAAAAGAAAAGATATTTTGTTGGAAATCGAAGTAGCGATAAAAGGCTATATCGAGACATGGAAATCTCCAGACATTTGTGGAGAAAAGAAACAACACCAAAATAAAAAGATAATTACGAATTTAGTGGATATGTGCAGTGTAATATACTCCCCGTAACAAATCCTTCACAAATTGTAAAATCCTTATTTTATGGTCTTACCTTTCTTATTTCTCTGCTGCAGATCTCTCAACTATGCAGTATAATTATGAAATTTGTAAAAACCTTACTTTATGGTCTTGTCTTCTTGTTTTGTTGCTATCTTACAGAAATGGAAATAGAACATCTCAAAAAATCATAACTTGAAAAGATTGTAACTTTGACCAATAATTAAAGGAATTTGAATCAACCCAATAATTAAACTAAATATAGTAAATTGAAATAAGATTGAAAAATAAAAGCAGTGAAAAAATTAATGAGTTGAAATTGTTTTAGGGGTTGAAAAGAGAGTTGATGAAGAAACTAAGAAGACAAAGGAGTACTAAAAAAAAAAACAAAGGTAATTAGAACTAATATTCGTCTTCCTCTTGTCCACAAGGCCGCAACAAATCAGGTTGATGATAGTTTCCCCCATCTCATAAATAAATAACAATAACATAATGTTTTTATGCAATCACAAGTCATCAACATGAGTCCATCAGTGAACCTTTTCTTTTGAGGTGCATGTTAGGGGCTCCCAAAATTAATTTAAACTTATTAATCGTAACATAATGTTTTTAACTTCTTATTTTTATTTAAAATTTTATTTCATTTAAAAAATTCTAAATAATGGCTTCCAATATTTGGAACATGGTTATAGAGCCAAAGGGCTCTACTTATTGTTCTTAATGATACATATATTTTTATATTCCTCTTCGATTTAAAAATGTCTAGCTAGCCGAAACTACTAATCACTAATGCAACACGTCCAAAATAATCAATAGACTAATAACAAGTTTTCCTACTAAACCATGTAACTTTTAGTTGTATTTCACTAACCCCGTCTGACTAAACCACACCACTAATATTGACTCGTTTACTTTACATGACGAACTCACTAAAATAAAACAAAAAAAAAAACTTTGAAATACTCAAGCACCTACTTTCTTCAAGGTTTAAATTGAAAGCGCGACCAGTATTATTCACACATATTCAAAACAATATATTTAAAGTACAACGATTATTAAGAATAATTCTATAAATATTGTATGTGCGTGTCGCACGGGTAGACATCTAGTAAATAACAAATTGTCGAACTCAACATAATAATAGCAAAATAAGTAACAACCGCCAACATAAAACAAATCTTAAAATAAATCCAACAACCAAGATAATCCCAGAAGGATAATACAAGTCTAAAAAAATAAAAGAAAAATGAGTTAAGCGCCGCCTCGCCTCTTGTCCGCCTTGTTTTTCATCGACTTAACAGGACGACACAACTACAAGACCCGTTTTGCCAATACGTCATCCATTTTGGCAAAATAGTGTTTTTTCATATCGGAAACTAAACCAGATAAATAACTTGGAATTTCATTTAGCAAAATGTCTGCAGATTTGTTATCTCCTGTGTCCAAAAGTACTCTATACATTCTACAGCCATAAAGTAAAATCATAATAAAGTAAAATCATAAGGAGAAGGAAAATATTATAAGAAAGGGAAAAAATAGTATAAAGGTTAGAAGCCCACCTCATATAGCTAAATTCATCAGGAAGATGTTCAGCAAATACATATTCTCTCCAAACCAAATTAGCATTATTCAAATCTCTTGACATGGCACAAAGACCTAGGAGCAAATTAAGACACAATTTTGAAGGAACAAGGCCAAGCTCTTTTTTTATTAGATCCAGCAAGTCCAATCCAAATCGTAAATATGTGGGCCCAAATTTTGAAATTTCACCATATGCCTATACATACATGAGACCAATATGTCATGCTTCATATAAAGAAATATTAAACCAAAATTTAATTCTTATAATCGCGAATCCTTATTCAAGTCATAAGGAAACAAAAACTTACAATATCAAAAAGAACCTCACACTTTCCTATGAAGTCAACAGGCTCACCTCTATTGGGTGCATCATTTTTGTAATAATCCTTGAGTTGTTTAAACAGTTCAATGGTAGAACTGCGAAATATACAATGAACATAAACAAACGGCAGAATAAAATCATAATTTAATATTGGGAAAAAAGAACTGTCATACCTTAAATTTTTGTTTCGAACTGAGTACCGGATAGCCCAGATGCAACCGTCAACCCAATCTTCACCGCTCAACTCCTTGAGTAGGAGAAGCACCCTCTCCAACTCGCCATGTAAATTATATAACACATCCTAAGAATGTACAATGACCGATGAGTTTTAAGGTTGAAAGTGGAAGGTATACAAATTAGGCTTAATTAATGATTTGGTCTCATAAGTTATTAACGTTATGTTTTGGTCCCTTAACTTATACTCCGTTAGCCAAATAAATTCTCTCCGTCAAAATAATTAACTGAATGTCTAAGGTGTATACATATTATAAGTGGTCCACCAAAGGCCTCATTAAAATGTTTAATATTAACCGTTTGATTTTTATTTTTCAAAAAGTACAACCATTAGATCATGCATGTACCAAATCTAATAGTGCACCATCAACACCTACTTTTTTGTATCTTTCTTCGTCTTCTTCCCTGCTTCTCTTCTAACATCTTCATACATTAATAAAAAAACACCATCCCTGAAAAAAACTTAGAACACCGAGAATAAATTCAATTAAAACTCAAATTAATCGAATGTTCTCTTTCCCTTTTTTTTTCTCCTTTTCTCTTTCATTTCTTCAACAGATGGAACCAAAATGTTCCAATCCACAACCACCTAAACCTTAAGGTCTCTTCCTTCAATAACTCTTCTATTTTCTTTTTCTTTTCTTTTTTTTTTCTTCATAAATTCACAATCACAAAACCCTAATCTGTAACCATTAACCTAATTCTCCTCATTTGAATTAGGAGAATAATTCAATTTGTTACACAGACCCATTTGAAACAATTGAAACAATGTATGGTTCCATTCTATCCATCTCCATCAATCCAAACGTACAATACAATTACAACACGAAAATTTACTTTTCTATCATTTCCTTCAACAAGTTGCGTATAAAGTTATAGTCATTTTTGTTTTTATTCAACAATCATCCGACTAAAGGGGATTAAAAATATATTAAAAAGGGGGTGTTAAAAGAACAAAGGGGGGTGTTAAATGCAAGCGAGCACCTGGGGTCCTGTAATTTGGTGTCAGATTTGTTGTCTTTAGAGTTGAAGAAGCAAACGGAGGGAAGAATCCTTTTAGAATTCAAACGGTAATTGTGAGAAAGAAATGCAGAGACTTGGTTTGAGGAGGAAAGTTTGTGGGGATGGAAGAGGGTGCGAGGTAGAAGTGATGATGATGGTGAATAAAGAGAAGAAGTAACTACAATTGAGTTTGAAATTGAAACCATTATTGTGTAAGAGATGACTGCATTCAGATGCTAGAAACAACAATAAATTTATTTGAATTACATCAATAAATAACAACACTATGATCCATTGGGTCGTTTTGGATTAATTTTAGTTTTAATTAAATTTTCCTAGTGTCCTAGGTTTTTATGTTGTTGAAGATGAGTAAGGAAGAAGATGAAGAAAGGTACAAAAAATTGGATGTTGATGGTGCACTATTAGATCTGATATAAATGGGTGATCTGAAGGTTGTGATTTTTAAAAATTGATCAAACAGCTGATATTAAACATTTTAATGTGGTTTTTGGTGGACCACTTACAATTTGTATACACCATAGACATTTTGTTAACGTTTTTTACGAGAGGATTTATTTGCCTAACAGATTATATTTTAAGGGGCCAAAACGTGACATTAATAACTTATGGGACCAAATCATTAATTAAGCCTACAAATTAATAATAATCTAAAACCCTACCATGAGACTTACAACATGCTATGTCCTTTACAATGTCACTCCAAAACAAAAACCGTAGAAAGACAACATATTTACACAAACATACCTGTGCTTCCTCTTCATCATATTCTTCAACACAATTTGCATATGCATGAATCAGGGCTACAAAAACTTCTTTTGTCAAGTGGATTCCAGATTGTTCCATCTCTTCATAATACTACAAGTAAATATTCAAATTAGCAACTTGATTAATGAAAAATCAAATCTTAATCTCAATACTTGATTTAAAACTAACGACCAAGTCGCTGAAAGTATGTGAATATATGGAACTTTTTTGTTTTTGGAAAGGAAATGTTATATAAAGAAACGGATAATGAATGTACAAAGGGAATAAGCACACCAAAGGTGGCCCAAGGAAAAAACCCCAACAATAACATAAAAATAACACCGCAATGTAACACCCCGATATTTAATATTAGTTTATTAGTATTATTATTAGATGATATTCATATTAATATCATTAATAGTATTGATATGTTTGATATTATTAATTTAATTATTCGTATTTATTGAGAGAGTAGGTAAGGGGAAAGTAGATGGATTAGTTAGTTGGTTAAAGAGTGAGATAAAGTAATATTTAGAAAGAAAATAGAGTTTTTTTAGAGAGAATAAGAAAGTAGAGTGCGAACGGAGGTGAATTAGTAAAATTGGGTAGAAAAGAGGTATAGTTAGTGAGATGAGTAGTGCTTTAATGATTTAAGCAGAGGGGAGTGTGAATAGCAAGACAGTGTAGTTACAGAAAAAAATAGTAACAAATTCGATAGCTGCAGATAGTAATCTGAAAAGATTAGTAACAAACCTACTTGATGATTATAAATAGATGAGAACATTAGAAAAATAGGGTTACAAAAAAAAAAAAATTAGAACAAAAGAAAACTAGGGTTGTGGTGAGAAGAGGCAAGTAGGCCTAACGAGAAGAACCTAGAGAGAGATTTCACCTAAAAAATCATCAAATTCTCCAAACTAGGGTGACATTTAGTATACACACAACACAAATTTGTACACATGTACAAAGTTACTTTTTCAATGCACAAATTTTTTATACACCATTAGATCAATGAGGAGTACCGATTTTATCATGGTCTAGCTGTATTATATTTTTTTCATTCTTTATCATTTTATCTTCAACCTCCTTTGAGTATTATTTTCTCATATCTAAGAATTTTACATTCACACACCACTAATAAAATCCCAACATGACATAGACATGTTATTCATAACTTAGATCATGCCATTGCCTCTGATAAATTGATTTTGAGATATGAGATAACAGTATTTGTGGAGGTTCCGAACGAGGACAGAATTTTGCTTTTCAATTAAGCACAACATCACAAGAAGTAAGCTTTCGTAGGTGATAGCAAGAGGAGACAGAGGTGAACTCTTGAGACTGCACATTAAGGATTATACATCATTAAGGATTACAGCTTATGTATTTTTTAATATTTAATTTAATCTCATATTTTCAAAATAAATTGAGAAACTTCACGTAGAAACTTCACAAGAAAGTAACACGACAACAAAGTTTGAGATTGTTAAACAAAAAAATAATAGCAAAACAGAGCAAACACGACAAAGTAGAGGAAGATTTACAACATAGGTGAAGAAATTTCACAGAACAGCAGAAAAACAGAGAGCAGATGCTGAGAGAAGATGTGTTTTGCATTTTGCAGTAAATAAACGCCGTTTTGCGTAAGAATGAATAAGGAAGAGAGAAGCTAAACTTTTTAGGGTTTGATGAAAATGTCAAAAATATCTTTGTTTATTTTTTTAAAACCAAGGACAATTTTGTATTCTCATAAAATGAAATAGCGGTTCTAAACCGCTACGAAGCGTTGTGCCGCAACGCGTGGCTGCTATTGCCCGCTATTGACTACTATAGTATAAAATATGTATATTTATTTAGAATTGATGTGATATTAAATGATGAGAAATGATGAATTATCTGACAATGTATGCATTGATGTGTTATTTGACGATGTGTTATATAAAGATGTGATATTTGAAGTTGTGAGATTTAAAGATGTGCTATTTGAAGGTTTGTGATTTAAAGATGTGTTATATAAAAATGTGCTATTTAAAGATGCGTGATTTAAAGATGTGTAATTGTCGAGTCATACAAAAATGTGCATATGTTGAGTCATTACTTGGTATTCATGCATTCATGGTCAGTCCAATTTAAAGATGTGATTTAAAGATGAGAGATAAATCAGTAACATAACTCTGATATCCAAAACCGGTACCACATGCATATAGAGTCAAGTTAGGGAAATTGCATACATAATTGCAAAGATGTGTTACTATTTAAAGATTGTGTTAATCAGGGAAATTGCATACATACTTGCAAAGATGTGTTACTATTTAAAGATTGTGTTAATCAATGATGTGCTTTTATATGGTTATGTGTGAATGATCCGTAATTTTGCTAAATGTCTATTTGATATTCTTAAATGTTGTTGATGCTTACATGATGTTGATCAATGCCTTTTGATTTCATTAAATTATTGTAACTGTTTTAAATGTGAATATTATCCGACTGATGTATACATGTCTAAATGTAATTGTTGTGTTCTTTTATCTAAATATATACATGTGCTTATGCATCTCTTGTGTTGGATATATTTTCACCCTCTATTGGATTGTACCCTCACTTGGTACAGACACGTAGCAAGAAGAAACTTAGTAGCAGTGAGTCTCGGAGGATTGTGTTGGAGACTTCTCCTTTTTGTTTATTGATTTTGGGAGTTTTAATTGTGTTGATGCTCTGCTCTTCGACACTAGGGATTAGGGATTCTTTTTTATTTTAGATTCTGTTTTAGAATTCTTTGGAATTCAGTTTTGGTGTTGAAATTGTGATGTGACATGTACTTTAAAAAAATTTAAAATGATTCCGCTGCGATGTTTTTAATTTGAATGAAATACTTTTGAATTTTTAGAGATGTGTGACACCCTTGTGTGTTTCTTTATTTTAAATGTGTTTTAATTATAAAAATAAAATGTGGGAATTAGGGTGTCACATGCAACACTACTAGGGGGATCTGAAAAAACCAACACCATCACAAAAACAACACATGAAATCTCCCTCCCTCATGGTGCCCAAAACAAATGAAGAATGGACCAAGCCACTCCACCAGAGAGATAAGACACATGAAATCAGGAATTGGACCAAAAAACCCCGCTCAGAGGCCCCCAAACTTGAATATATGAAATTATTAAACTCAACTTACCTTTTTAATCTCTTCTTCTGTTTCACAATTGTCAATCAAATAGCTGAAAGTGTATGAATCGAGCTTTACGTTGGCATCTCGCATTTGTTTGAGAACCTTCAACCCACCACTAATGTTTTTCTACAATATCGAAAAAAGTCAGAATATGAAAGAACTATTTTAAATAGATTTCATACACTCATTTAAATATATTTTTAATGAATGAAATAATTAAGAGAGAGAAGCTTTCAATAGTTGAAAATCTGAGTGAGAGCACAATCCAACAATGATACCTCGGAAAAATACCCTGCCATAATGGCATTATACATGGTTGTTTTGTATTTGAAATATTTTTTCTGCAATTCATTAACCATCTTGTACGCACATTCAAACTGCATAATGAAAGTAAATACATTATCATTATCAGGTTAGTAAAAAGCTTTCTTTCAAAAGATATCATTGTAGAAAACATGCATACATTAAGAAATAAAAAATTAAAAAAAGGTAAAACTTACATCTTTCATCACCACACAACAGTGTACCAAAAGCCTGCAAATCGTTTCATTTAACTCGAAATGGTGGGGATGGCGACTTATGATGGAATAAATTTCAAAAACCTTGATTTTCAATATAGCAAAAGGAATAGAAGATGAACAAACAGATATTAGTAAAACAAGACAAACAAGAAACAATGCTCCAATTAAGGGGAAAAAAGAATCATATTATGTAATTGTAAAAGTCTAAGGGTGAGCCTTGGAGCAACGGTAAAGTTGTTGTCACATGACTGAAAGAAAGGTCACGAGTTTAAGTCCTTCAAATGGTGGAACCCCTTCTATCATAAACCATATCTGGATCAACTCATTAAACTCAAAATCTTTCCTAACAGTTTCTCTTATATTTTTTCTTCTAATCACACTCTCCTTCGTCTGATCACCTTAGCCTATTTTCTACCATCTTTTCTACTAAAGGGGCTACCCCCAACTCTCTCTAATGGTGTCATTCCTAGTCCTATATTGTCTAGTCTTGTGCCACTCATCCAACGCAACATGTTGTGCGAAGAAATGGATTAGAATCTAATTCAAGAAGAGAAGAAAAGAGAAAGAAAAAAAAAAAAAAAAAAAAGGAAGCTGCTTTACGTAAGATATATATAGTACCCGAAAATGTTGATCAGTTTCCGAGCAAGTTTCTAATACAGATTGCATTACATGACTAGAGAGCGTAAAGCCTGTTTCACACATTTTATCAACAACATCAATAGCTACATCCACCTGCATAAGTGGAAAAAAAAATGAAATGCAGTTTTGAAAAATGATGGTAATAGAAAATAGAATGAAGAGAGAATATGATATGAAGGGATCAAACGTCTTGTTATCGTTTTCCTTCTCATGGATGACTTTATGACAATTATATTTATTTGATTTTTTTTTTGGTGTAATCCGGATATCCTCCGCGCGCAACTGCAGAGACTAATCCCTCGAGCATTGTGGGACCCAAATGGGCGGCAGGCTCGTAAGAGTTTTAACGTTGTTGCATGCCCAAGGATGGATTCGACCCCAGACCTTGGTTAAGCTATAAGAGACCCGTTTCATCTCATCTAAGCGCTCTTGGGTTATATTTATTTGATTTGATCATAGTCACACAATTCGCAATTCGCATCGGTACACAGTACGGGTACGGGTTCGCGATACGCGACGTTAGAAGAATTCGGTACGTGTAGGAGTATAGAGCTTCGGTACGCTTCGGTTCGTAATACTAATATTACCTAATTAAATATAGTAAGCCATCAATAAATTTTTAAGAAAAATATTTATTTTTACTAGAATTTTTATACAAAAATAAAATATTTTACTTAAAAAAATTAAGTTTCCGATCAAAATTTTTTTCACAAAGCCATATACTTATTATATTGTTTACTTCTGAGTAGCAATTCTCAATTCATTGGGCCAAATTTAGAAAAGCCCTATATAAAGAATGTCCAGTCCAGCAAGAGCCCAGCCAACACGCTAACCCTAATTTCTTTATCTTCTTCCTCGTTCTTCAACTGACTTTGTTCACGTTCTTCTCACTTTCAGGCTACAACATCGTTCTTCAACTCACAGATATCCCCCTTACTCTCACGACGCTGGTTTCTACGGGTACTCTTGGTTCGCGAGTTTTGACGAATTTCTTCACGAAGCTGAGCGAACCAATACACGAAAGAACCGCGAATCGGTTCGCGCGAACCAATTCGCGGTTCGCCACTCAACCCAGCGAATTATGTGACTCTGGATTTGATAACCGTAATATGAGAATGAATAAAGGAGAAAATTATACCTTATCGGAGGCACAACAATACAAAACTAGCTTTTCATACATTTCACCATGCAAATTCTCCATCTTTGTTATTAGATGATCAACCTTGAAATTAGCAACAAACCTTCTAATGTCTATGTCTTTCACCACATCCGAAATCTGTGTCTTGCGGCTTTCACAAAGTTGTTTCCTCTCAACAGAAGGAGCTACAATTGAATTGATTCTAACAGTAAATTTCACAAACAGTTTTTGTTCATTATAATATAGAAAAAAACTGACATACTCACTCGTTTTAGATACCTGTGGAAGAAGCATCATGGAGTTTGCGGGACAAGAGAATCGGGTTCCATGAAGATGATGTTCTGCGAAAGTTTTGTAGGCAAAAGGCGCGCATCTTTGAGCTGCACACTCACAACTGAGGCAAGGTGAATTTTGCTAGAGATACAAAAGTGCGTCTAGGTTAATTTTAAGTGGTGTGATATGGATGGATGGATGGCCTCTCCAATTCAATTCTGCACTAATCTCAACTGTTAGATTAATCCAACAGACCCAAGAACTCAAGAAATTAATCTTCCCGATCGTAGTGATCTAATGTCGTTAGATTGCATCACAAATCTATGTTAATCTCTTTGCAATTTGAGGAACTGTAGGATTGCGGAACAAAGGATAAAAATACCACATCTTCTATTTTACTCAGATTAAAAGATAAATTAATCTTACTTTTTGTTTTATGTAAAAGTGATTTAAGAGATTGCACATCTTGAATTTTAATATAAATGACGGAAAAAGTACAAATTAAACTAAAGGGATGAATCAGTGGAATAGGGAAGAATCATGCTTTGGTGACGGTGAGAGGAACGCCAAATCTGAAGGGTCGGTGGCGTTTGCATGAGGAGGAAGAAGATTATGTGTGAACACGTGTAGATAGTCTCAAATTTGAGTAGTAACTCCTAAATTTTGATTCATGCAATTTCTTCATATATAGGTAAATCTAGAATTCTAGTTTCAACCAAAGATTAAACCTAAATAAGAACTCACCTTGACTTCTTGAAGGTGATTCTTGATGGGTAAGTGAAGATGGTGAAGGAAAAGCAAACTTTAACACCAAATGAGTGTCAACCCTTTTCTTCCTTTTTGTCTTCTCAATTGAAACCCTAACCTTGATTGAAGTCTCTAAGAAGGTGAAGGAACCTACTTTTTTAAGAAACCTTTGCATGTATCCTTTCTTCCATGGATGGAGTGTGAAGAAAATTTGATCATGGAGGGGGAGGGAAGCTACTGTACGTACAGAAGAAAATGATTTTTCTCCTTTCTAATTTCTCATTAATACTATCATTGTGCCATTTACCAAAATGCCCCTATTTCTTTTTATTTTATCACAATCTCTTAATTAAACCATACTTAGTTTAAGTGTAACTTATGGGTAATCAATTAATTATGATAATAATAATAATATTTGTGTTATTACAATCTATCTCCTTAAAGAATTTCGTCCTCGAAATTTAAACTCTACCTGATCAACTGAGGATAGTTTAACTGCATTTCTGATTCCAACTCCCAAGTCGCTTCACCTGGAGGTGAACCTTCCCAAACAAATTTCACTAATGAAATTTCTTTCTTTCTTAATGACTTAACACTGCGATCGACTATCTGGGCTGGTTGTGTAACACCCCGTTTTCCCAACTTATAAATAACAAGAATAAATCAGAGTGTCACATTCACACATTACAAAATCTCAACAAATATAAATAGAGCTAAATTGTTATTTATTAAAACATTTGCTTTTATAAAAATTCAACAATTATGCAGCGGAATTATTCCACAATTCAAATAGTCTTTGGCACTTAAAGGCCTCAACATATACAACTTATTAAAATCTCATAAAAAGTAGTCCAACATTATTTAATGAAAAGATACGTAACAAGAACACAATCAACATAAATAAACTCTCATCCCGTTACGTATCAGAGCATCTAAGACGACACGTGAGAGAGTCAACTCACATCAACAGCTACTCCTGGTTATCTGCACGTTACCCACGTAGAGGCAACATTCAAACAAAAAGGGTGAGATTTCACATTCAATAATAATAATAAGCATATAATTCATCAATAGAATTTAACAACATAAACCACAACGATTAACAATATTAATACTTCACATGATCCTTCATTAACAATTCATTGATAGTAAACAACTTAACAACAATGACAATGCGACAACAACGACACCAACTCGACAATGCAACAACAACAACTTAAGCATGCATGTAGTACCAATCAGGGCATCAAGCCCCCAACTTATATAGCACAAAAGGGCTTACAGGGCATCAAGCCCCCAACTTATATAGAGCATAAGCTCTCAGGGCATCAAGCCCTCAACTTGTATAGAGCATAAGCTCTCAGGCCATCAAGCCCTCAACTTTTATATGAATGGACTTATCAACCAATGCAACAACAACTAACAACTTCAACGACATCTTCAAAACAGCGGCAACCACAACAACAACATCATATAATATCATATTCATCAACATATACATTTACATTAAACCAAGTTAGATTCATCACAACCTAGGTTAAATACTCATAAACACCTTAATTAAACTCATAATACACAAGCTTTGAAGTTTGGAGACAATCCATAAGTTTTGGGCTGACTTAGAAATAGTTATGCGGGATTTTCTTAAAATTTCACTAAGACCTCCTTGGAGTATTTTTACCATATCTCAAAAACTAAAAATCATTTTCAAGTCAAACCAAAGCCATTAGAAATCTAACTCAATTATCTACAACTTTCATGTTTACACCAAAAGCCAGTTCTGAACAGAAAGTGACTAAAAATTAAAGAAATTAAAGTTTGCTTAAGCTGTCAAATCGGAGTACGATTTGAAAAATCAGAGCACGATTTTCTGGGTCAAAATTAACATTTTCATTCGTAAATAATCGGAGCACGATTTGGCAAAATCGGAGTATGATTTGGCACAGGCTGTTACGATTTTTACACCATTTTTCACCCCAAAAACCCAATTTTCAATCACCCAAACCCCAAATTTGATAGGGAACATTGCCTATGATCATTCTAAGACCTAGACATCAATTCAACACAGCAATTCATGGAAATTCATGCACTTTCAACAATTAAATTCACAATTCAAAGACCTAATTTCTCAAACAACAAAACTATCACTACAAGAAACTTGCCATTTAGCAACGGCAGAAACCGTTGGTAAAGGTCTCAAAAGCCGTTGGTATAGGTCATAAAACTTATACCAACGCCCACCTGTTACCGTCTAGGATACTATGCTTATACCAACGACAAGAATGTCGTCCCAATAGCTTATACCAACGGAAAATTAGCTTGATGCTATAGATTTTGGAGCTATAGCAACGACATTTTACACCTATTAATTAGTTTTAGTCAACCTCCATATCCGTTGGTATAGGACCAAAATGTCCGTTGCTATAGGTTCTTTTTTTTTTTTTTTTAAATAAAATTCACCCTAATATAAATATTTTTTAATAATAATTAAATTTTCACAATAATTCCTGACCAAAAAAAATAATATATTCGGCTATACTTTTTTATTGCACTACACAAAATTTAAGGTAACATGAAAGAAAATTTCAATAATATGATCAAAGTAGTAAGTCTTACAAACATCAAAATAACAAAATAATGTCAATTTTATATAATAACCAACACAAAAATAGATACTACATCAAAAAAAATAACTAGATGAACCTAAACATATCCAAGATAATTTTTTTTCTTCTAATCTTCCTCTCTTCCGTCTTCATCACTGCATCGACTTGAAGAATTTATCTGGTTTGGAGTACTAGCACCAATTGTGGCCTATTAAAAATAAAAACAAAATATGTTACAAACTCTACTTAATTCATGTTATCATAATATTCGATATCCGAACACGAAAAGTAAAATATCAATTATATAATATACATGTTTTGCAGCTTCTATAATATCATTCAAATCTTCTTGAGATAATCGATTTTGTATCACTGACATCATATTTGCCATAAACACATTTGTCCTCTCTTGACTTTCTCGCATTTTTTTAAGTTCATCCCTCAATTCTTGATTTTCAGACAAAGTAGCTTTTGATTTCTTAGGTTTGGGAATATTGCCTATACAACGCACATGTCCCCTCTTTTCAGCTCCTTTTACTCGGGAATAAATGTCATTCTTCCAAGGCATATGACTTTGTGTCCCAACCGATTGAGAAGTTTCTGCCTCATTATTATGTTTGTTTAGTTCTTCCTGAAAAATTATAAGATATATAGATTATAAGAATACATTTTAAAAGAGAATTCATTAATATGACAATCAAAACAATTGAAAAGGGTCACTTTTATGTCATAATCATAACAAAAATGTTCATTAAAATAGAACATTTGAACATAATTGAGAACAGAATTCAAAACAGAGTTCATTAATTTAAAACAAAATTCAGAACATAATTAAATTAGAACAACTGAATAAGAACAATTAAAACAGAATAAGCAAGATCAAAGTAATGGTTGTGGATGGTCATTCGAATAGGGGACCGCTCATTCGAATATATCAGTTATTTGTAACAACTAATTCAATTATACCAACAATAAAAACACACACAATCATGACAAGAAAATTCGAAATGAGGCCAATATAAATAACAAAATTCCCCACCTGAATGGCATCATAAAAATCATTCAAAGGGAACTAACTGAACTATACTTGCAAAACAAACTTCAAAACAGAATTCAATCAGAGCAATTGAACCAGAACAATTGTTACAGAACAATTAAAATTGAATAAGCAAGTCCAATTTTATGTCACAATCAGAACATAATTCGGAACAATTAAAACAGAACAATTGATCCAGTTTCAATTCTTACGGTCATAATTCAATTTTATACAACATTCAATTTTATACAACAGACAAGGATCCAATTTCATTGATTTAACATATCGTTTCAGTATAAGTTATAGAATCAAAAAAGGTATGAACGAAAGAAAGTCTTACTATAAATCTTACAGCATGTTCATTAACAATTGAACCATCTTTATGAGTACGTGTATCAATGTAAATCTCTTTGCGTGTGGGCGACACTCCTTTGACTTTTTCTTTCTAATACCAAACAAATGAAATTATAAGTAATTTGTTTTATAAATACAATTTATTCAATTACAAGTTCAAATATTAACTAACCTTCTCATTGATCAATTTCGGGAGACTTTTTGTACCCATGCAATGAATATCTTCATATCTTTTACGATTCTGACTATTCTTTTTACTTTCTTTCTATAATTGATACAACATAATGTTAGTCGAAAGAAGGAACCAAGTTCGAAGATTTTTATAGTATGATAATATCTCTTTTAAATTTGACTTACTTGTGCCTCTTCAGAAAACCAATGATCAATCCTATCATATATTGAGATTGTAAGCAAAAGTGATCAATCTTATCGCAAAATTCTCTGGTAAGGTAAAATTTTCTTGTAATGTTAGTCAAACATCACTTTTTTTTAATTAAAAAAACAACATATTATATAACAAGCTGATTGCATACGCACAACAGAAACGACGAGAAAACAGGACTACAATACTGCCCAGTGCATATGTAACACCCCGTTTTCCCAACATAAAAATTTCTCAAAATAATAATCAGAGTTTCACAACTTAAACGTAATGCTACATTTCTTAAAAATCACAATGGAATAAATAATAATTTATCCTTCAAAATATTTCAATAAAATCTTAAATCACTTTGCAGCGGAATTTATTTCAAAAATCTTAAAAACAACTTTGGCACGAAGGCCTCAACGTAAAATCTCATCAAATTCTTTAATATCATGTTCATAAAATCTCATAGTTAAATATAATCTCAAACAACTCATCATAATCATGTATAGAAACATCATCAAAATTCATCATATAGAAAACATCATCAAAATTCATCATATAGAAAACATCATCGCATCATCAAGTTCACATCATCACATAATCATATCAAAACTCAAATCATAATCAAAGCCAAACAAAACAACACATAATCCAATTTAAACAACTTCATCGACAAATATAATCATTAAATTCTCTCATAACCCTAATTCTCAAAAAACTCTCAAAACTACACCTAATCATGCTAATTGCAATTTCAGAAATCATATACTTAATTTTAATGAGAGTTAGTCTCACCCTTACCTTAATTCAGATGAACAAAGCTTACGAAAGAGAACAAAAGTGGTGAAAACACCCAAATATACTGCTGCAGTGCGCGGCAGTTTTCTCTTAACTCCGACCTTGTTTCGACGATCCGAACGGTGAAAAGGTAGACCCAGGTGTTGTGAACCTTGTGTCCAAAATTCGTCACGATCCAACGGTTAACGAGTGAGAAATCGCTGTTTTACCGAGGTAGATTTCAGAAAAACGGGAATTGCTTTCTCTCTTCTCTTTGGTGGCTACTTTTCTCACAAAAATTTGTTTTTACCTTCAAACTATTCTAACCTAGCTTCTCCTATTTATATATCACTTCTCCTCTATCTTATTTACTCTTATCACCAAAAACTACTCTCTTCCCTAATATCTTAATAATAATAATAATACACCAAATAACAAATATATTTCTATACTAGATAACATATATATATCCACACAAAATAACATATATATTTCTACATAAAATAACAAATATATTTTCAAACCAAATAACAAATATATTTCTATAACAAATATATCTCTACATAACAAACATATTTCTATAACAAATATATCTCTACATAACAAACCTATTTCTATAACAAATATATTTTTACACCAAATAACACATATTAGCATATTTCATCAAAATATATATTATAAATCAAATTATAATACACTAAAAATACAATAAATTAATAAAATACTCCCTCCGTTTCTTTTTAAGTGTCTTTTTAGAAAATTTCCATCAAAATAGCAAAGTGTATTTTTTCACGTTTTCTTCCAATTATACCCTCCTTTTAATTCAACAATAAATTCATATTTTTTTGCACACACTTTATCTTTCCAATAAATTTAATATGTTATCTTTTTCTCGTAACAAACAGTTGTTAGTTATTATCTTTTTCTCCAACAAATTCCTATTTTTTTACGCGCTCTCTCTCCCAAAATAAACAATTGTCAATTTTTTAAATATTCCGCACATCTTTTAAATTATTATAAGTCAATATAAAAATTATTCCAACTTCACATTAATCAAAAACTAAGAAAAATTTTACTTCCTTCCAACTCCTTTAATCAAAGTTAAGACTTCAACTATGGCTTCAACCAATGCTAGATTCGCATTGTGCGACATCTTATTTATAGAATTTTTAAATTTATAGAATTGTTATTCATCTTATTTATAGAATTTTAACTCTTCTTTGAACCATTGTTTGTAACAAAATTTTGTTTAAATTTGAAGATAATAAGAAACAAACTTTGTTTAAAAAAAAACAAACAAACTTTGTTTAAAAAAAACAAACTTTAGCTTTCCAAATAGATAACATTAATTAGATTTATTGAAAAAGTTAAGAGTAATTGAAAAAGGGTATAATTGACAAATCATACCCTAAAAATACAAAAAGGACAGTTAAATAGGAACGAAAAATACACGCTAAAAAGACACTTAAAAAGGAACGGAGGGAGTATTAAATATTAAAAGTAGGGCGTTACACATACACATAGGCGCTCCACAAAGCCAAACGAAAAAAACAGCACCAAACATACACATAGGTGAAAGTTTTTGGTGTTGTCATGACGGAGAGATGACAGTCTATAAGCTGGTGTGTGGAAGAGAGCTGAGCTCCAAGTAGCAGCTCTCTTTCCCAATATAAAAGTTTTGTTTTCTTCTTTCCGGTCAATGGATTCTAAAGGTAAATAGTTCAATGTATGTATTACACCTCCTAGTGCTTGTGATGTTTTTTAAGGTTGAATTTGTGTTTGTTACTACTCACAATGGTTAATCAATTGTTACCTAACAACAAATTTAGGCCATGTTTGGTTTTTCTAAAGCCTAATTAGAGCAATACACCACAAGCTACTGAACAGGACACTTAAGTTCATGTTTCCACTTTTATCAACAATGCACAATTGCAAAGTGAACTCCATCTAAAATTAAGTAACACTACTATAGAACTTTTGTATGCTCTACAAACAGCAATATGAAGCAAAGAACACAAAGAAGGGGATTCAACTATAAAAGACAGCCAAAAAATCATCACTAACTAAAACATATAAATCTATAAAAACAACCCAAATCACAAACAAATTGACAAAATCCAAGAAAGAAAAATCAAAACCTTAACAGATAGGCATTCAAATTGTGCATACATAAAAACAAGAGAAGGAGAGAAAAAGAGTCTTGAACCTGTTTGCAGCAGCCAAGTGAGATGAGCTAAGTGAGCAACGAGCCGAGCGAAGTGAAGGATTTAGGAACCTGTTTGCGGCAGCAAAGTAAGATTAGCGATAAGCTGATCGAAGTGAACTGATGAGTGAAGGTTTTGGGAATTAGATTGATGAAGTGAAGATTTAGGGCAAATGAATTTGGAAATTAGATAGGGGAAATTAGATTAGGAACCGATTAGGGGACCTGTTTGGGAGTTAGATTGAGGAAATATGAATGGATTTTTGGTATGAGCGATTGCTGATTGATGGGTGAATGAGGAAAAACTTGAGTTTTGTTATGTATATGTTTGTTATAACAATAATGAACGATGTGAGGGAGAAAGTGGTGTTTGTTATTTATATAATAATAATAATAATAATAATAATAATAATAATAATAATAATAATAATAATAATAATAATAATAATAATAATCTATCACAGTATATAATTGGGAGCAAGAATGTTCTATTGTTTTTGTTATTGAAAAGATAAAAAAATTATTTTTTTAATAAAGAATTTTTATTATATTTGTTATTTTTTTTTAATAAATGTTATATTTGTTATATTATTGTTAAAAGATTAACATATTTGTTACCTATAATAATGAAACCGTCGTATCTGAAAAATTAAAGTTTGTTTTTTTTAATAACAAACTTTTGCTACATATAAGTGAGAGTAGAAATTATATAAATAAGACTGTAATGTTGTTGCAAATTTAAGTGCAAATTAGAATAACAAATCTGATGGCAAAAATAAAAGACTCTATGAATATTCAAAAAGAAGAAAGAGTGGAAGATTCTTTTGAAAAAAGTGAAGGAGAAGGAGAAATAGTTGAAGAAAGAGTGTTTCTTAACCTATAGCAACGGGATATTGAAACATCAGTTGCTAAATTTTATCTATATCAACTCTTTTTTCTGCAGTTGCTAAAAGTGACCGTTGCTATATGGCAAATTTCTTGTAGTGTATGAACATCAACATAAGATTAACCCTTCCTAAAGAATTACAACCCATTATTAAGAAGGTTAGTGCCACCCTTACCTTAGTTCAATTGATTGCAAGGTTCAAACTCCTTCTTCTCTGGTTCTTCTCTTCTCTTGGTTTCTCCCAAAAACTTGTGTCACGTAAAAACTATTCTGACTTGTGTTTTTCTCTTTTTATTTCTAAACCAGTTCTCTTAATTCCACCAAAGCTCACTAAACTTCTCTAATTTCAGATTCAGCCCCTCAAGCCCACTTATTATATTTTTTAGTTATACTTCACTAAATAATAAAATAAAACCACTTAATAAAATATCAACCTACCACATAATCAACTTAATCAAATATCAACATATAATTCGACTCCAACTTAATAAAATAATTTAAATAAAGAAATAAGGCGTTACAACTCTCCCCAAATTATAAAATTTTCGTCCTCGAAAATGTACCTCGTGCAAACAACTCTGGAAAAGACTCCAGCATCTTACTTTCCAACTCCCACGTTAACCATTCACCGGTCGCTCCTCCCCAAACGACCTTCACAAGAGGTATCTCTTTGCCTCTCAACGTCTTCACTTCACGACCTTCAATTCTCACTGGTAAGGTCTCAACCGTGAGGTTATCTCTAACTTGCACATCATCTCTTGGGATCACATGAGAGGGATCCGGAACATACTTCCGAAGTTGCGACACATGAAATACATCATGCAAATTCGAAAGATGCGGTGGTAAACCCACTCGATACGCCACTGTTCCAATTCTTTCTGATATCTGGTATGGACCAATAAATCTCGGAGTCAATTTCTTTGACTTCAATGCATGTCCAACACCAGTCACGGGAGTGACTCTCAAAAATACATGATCTCCTTCCTGAAACTCAAGGTCTTTCCTACGCTTATCATGATAACTCTTTTGTCGACTCTGCGACGCTTTCATCTTCTCTTGGATCAACTTAACCTTCTCAGTAGTTTGTTGAACGATATCTGGTCCCAAAACTACACTTTCACCTGAATTGAACCAACACAACGGAGTTCTGCACCTCCGACCATACAAAGCTTCGAATGGTGCGATTACAATACTAGAATGATAACTGTTATTGTACGTGAACTCTATCAACGAAAGATGACTATCCCAAGCTCCTCCTTGCTCAAGTACACAGACTCTCAACAAGTCTTCCAACGACTGAATCGTTCTTTCCGACTGATCATCTGTTTGCGGATGATACGCCGAACTCAACCTCAATCTAGAACCCATGGCCTCTTGCAAACTCTTCCAAAATCTAGAAGTAAACCTTGGATCTCTATCTGACACAATGCTCGACGGAACACCATGTAGCTTCACAATCTCACGAATGTAAATCTCCTCCAACTAAGATATAGGAAAATTGATGTTAATCGGAATGAAATGAGCCGACTTCGTCAATCTATCCACAATCACCCATATAGCGTCATGCTCTCTTGGAGTGTTCGGCAGACTCGTCACAAAATCCATGGATATACTGTCCCACTTCCATTCTGGCACATCTAAAGGTGTCAACAACCTAGCAGGCTTCTGATGCTCAACTTTCGACTTCTGACAAGTTAAACATGCATACAAAAATTGTGCCACATCGCATTTCAGACCATACCACCAAAATAATTTCTTCAAATCGTGATACATCTTTGTAGCTCCCAGATGAATACTCAAGCTACTTCTGTGACTTTCTTCAAGAATCAATTTCTTCATCTCTTCATTATCAGGAATACAAATTCTTCCTCGGAATCGCAATATCCCTTGGTCATCAACCTTAAAATCACTATCTTCAGCAGGATTATTTGCAACCACTAGATCTACCAATTTCACATATACTTTCTGAGCTTCCTTGATACTATTCAAAAATTCACTATTAATTTTCAACATGCCCAACTTCACACTCTGAGGTGACAATTCACAAACCAAACTCGGGTCTCTAAACTGTTCTAACAGCTCCAACTCTTTGACCATCATAGTAGACATATGCAAGGTTTTCCTACTTAAGGCATCTGCGACAACATTAGCTTTACCTGGATGATAATTCAACCCGAAATCATAATCTTTCAACAATTCAAGCCACCTTCGCTGCCTCATATTCAATTCCTTCTGATCAAACAAATACTTTAGGCTCTTATGATCACTGAACACCTCAAATCTAGAACCATACAAATAATGTCTCCAAATCTTAAGCACAAAGACTACTGCGGCTAACTCTAAATCATGAGTAGGATAATTTCTTTCATGAATCCTCAACTGCCTCGATGCATAAGTCACCACCTTGTTATCCTGCATAAGCACACCGCCTAATCCTAACTTGGACGCATCACAATACACAACAAAAGGTTCATCGGACTTTGGTAGAATCAAAACCGGAGCCGTCGTCAACCGTTGCTTCAATTCATTAAAGTTGTTCTCACATTGAGCATCCCACACAAAAGCTTTACCTTTACAGGTCAACTGAGTTAACGGAAGTGCTAACTTAGAAAATCCTTCTATAAACCTGCGGTAATAACCTGCCAATCCCAAAAAGCTTCTAATCTCGGTAACCGACTTAGGAGTCTCCCATTGCGACACCGCATCAACTTTAGACGGATCTACCGCAATGCCATTCCCAGAAATAATATGGCCAAGAAAACTTACTTCATTCAACCAGAATTCACACTTTGATAACTTAGCATACAACTTCTTCTCTTTTAGCACTTGTAAAACAATCTTCAAATGCTCAACATGTTCTTCTTCGAACTTAGAGTATACCAAAATATCATCGATGAACACAACCACAAAGCGATCTAAATAAGCATGAAAAATGCGGTTCATGTACTCCATAAATACACCTGGTGCATTAGTAACACCGAAAGGCATCACCGTATATTCATAATGTAAGTAACGTGTCCTAAAGGCTGTCTTCTGAATATCCTCATCTTTTATTTTAATCTGGTGATAACCTGATCTAAAATCAATCTTGCTGAACACACGTGCACCCACTAACTGGTCCATCAAATCGTCGATCCTCGGAAGTGGATACCTATTCTTTATCGTCACTTTATTCAACTAACGATAGTCAACACACAATCTCATACTACCATCTTTCTTTTTAACCAACAACACCAGAGCTCCCCAAGGTGACACACTTGGTCTTATAAACTTCTTATCAAGCAAATCTTCTAACTGCTTTTTTCAACTCAGCTAACTCGGAAGCTGACATACGGTAAGGTGTCATAGACACAGGCTTGGTACCCAGAACGAGGTCAATCGAAAATTCAACTTCCCTCTCCGGCGGCACATCAGGAATCTCGTCAGGAAAAACTTTTGGAAATTCACACACCACTTGCAACTGGTCAATCACTGCTTGATTCTCGACCGACAATAACGCCATCAAAGAAAACAACTTATTTTCGTCATGCATCAACTGTTTCAACTGCTTAGTAGTCAAGAACTCAGTTTCTGCTTCTTCAGCATAAGAAAATCGCACCGTCTAGCTAAAATAATTAATATGAACATGGTTATACTCCAACTAGTTCATAACAATTAGGACAACACAATGACAATATTTCAACTGTCACACGACACTACGCGACTTAACTACTTGGCCGGACCGACCTGCTCTGATACCAATTGTAACACCCCGTTTTTCCAACTTATAAATAAAAAGAATAAATCAGAGTTTCATCACTTAAAAACAGAGTGTCACATTCACACTTTACAAAATCTCAACAAATATAAATATAGCTAAATTGCTATTTATTAAAACATCTGCTTTTATAAAATTTCAACAATTATGCAGCAGAATTATTCCACAATTCAAATAGTCTTTGGCACTAAAAGGCCTCAACATATATAAACTCCCATCCCGTTACGTATCAGAGCATCTAAGACGACACGTGAGAGAGTCAACTCACATCAACAACTACTCTTGGTTATCTGCATGTTACCCATGTAGAGGCAACATTCAAACAGAAGGGGTGAGATTTCACATTCAAGAATAATAAGCATATAATTCATCAATGGAATTTAACAACATAAACCACAACAATTAACAATATTAATACTTCACATGATCCTTCATTAACAATTCATTGATAGTAAACAACTTAACAACAGCGACAATGTGACACCAACTCGACAATGCAACAACAACGACTTAAGCATGCATGTAGTACCAATCAAGGCATCAAGCCCCCAACATATATAACACAAAAGGGCTTACAGTGCATCAAGCCCCCAACTTATATAGAGCATAAGCTCTCAGGGCATCAAGCCCTCAACTTGTAAAGAGCATAAGCTCTCAGGGAATTAAGCCCTCAACTTTTATATGAATGGACTTAGCAACCAATGCAACAACAGCCAACAACTACAACGACATCTACTGCAACTTACAATATTAACGACATTGACGACAACAGCGGCAACTACAACAACAACATCATATAATATCATATTCATCAACATATACATTTACATTAAACCAAGTTAGATTCATCACAACCTAGGTTAAATACTCATAAACACCTTAATTAAACTCATAATACGCAAGCTTTGAAGTTTGGAGACAATCCATAAGTTTTGGGCTGACTTAGAAATAGTTATCCGGGATTTTCTTAAAATTTCACTAAGACCTCCTTGGAGTATTTTCATTATATCTCAAAAACTAAAAATCATTTTCAAGTCAAACCAAAGCCATTAGAAAGCTAACTCAATTATCTACAACTTTCATGTTTACACCAAAAGCCAGTTCTGAACAGAAAGTGACAAGAAATTAAAGAAATTAATGTTTGCTGAAGCTGTAAATTCGGAGTACGATTTGAAAAATCGGAGCACGATTTTCTGGGTCAAAATTAGCATTTTCATTCGTAAATAATCGGAGCACAATTTGGCAAAATCGGAGTACGATTTGGCACAGGCTGTTACGATTTTTACACCATTTTTCACCCCAAAAACCCAATTTTCAATCACCCAAACCCCAAATTTGATATGGAACATTGCCTATGATCATTCTAAGACCTGGACATCAATTCAACACAGCAATTCATGGGAAATTCATGCATTTTCAACAATTAAATTCACAATTCAAAGACCTAATTTCTCAAACAACAAAACTATGAACAACAACATAAGATTAACCCTTCCTAAAGAATTACAACCCATTATTAAGAAGGTTAGTCCCACCCTTACCTTAGTTCAATTGATTGCAAGGTTCAGACTCCTTCTTCTCTGGTTCTTCTCTTCTCTTGGTTTCTCCCAAAAACTTGTTTCACGTAAAAACTACTTGTGTTTTTCTCTTTTTATTTCTAAACCAGTTCTCTTAATTCCACCAAAGCCCATTAAACTTCTCTAATTTCAGATTCAGCCCCTCAAGCCCACTTATTCTATTTTTTAGTTATACTTCACTAGATAATAAAATAAAGCCACTTAATAAAATATCAACCTACCACATAATCAACTTAATCAAATATCAACATATAATTCGCCTCCAACTTAATAAAATAATTTAAATAAAGAAATAAGTCGTTACAGGTTGCGGTTGAAATGTCAGGTCAGACTTTAACTAAACTGTTTCAATTTTCAAGGGTTGGAAGGGATTTGCAATGTATTTCCTGAGCTGTGATACGTGAAATACATCATGGAGTTCTGATAGAGAGGGTGGTAGAGCCAATTGGTATGCCACTTCGCCTATTCGTCTGAGAATTTGGAAAGGTCCCACATATATTGGGTTGAGCTTCTTTGTCTTGAAAACTCCTCTTAAACCCAATTTGGGTGTTACCCGGAGGAAAACGTGATCACCTTCTTCAAATGAATTTGAAGCCCTTTTCAACAAGTTCTGGGAGACTAAACAAATTTTGATCAATGTCAGGCACAAATAAAACATCAAAAATATATTTCATACTAGATAAGCTTTCAATAGCAACCGTCCCTTTTCCCTTGACTGAGATCAAATCACCATTTTCATTTTTTACTTTGGAAACAAAGGTTTTGTCAAGCTCTTTAAAGAGCTTATGATCATTGGTCATATGATTTCTGCAGCCGCTGTCAATTAACCACGAGTCACATGAATTATTGCTTGTAGCAAAACATGTTGCAACAAAAAGTTGACCTTATTCTTGCTGATCCATGGATAAGTTTGTCTAATCTGATTTTGACCTGCATACTCTCTCTACATGTCCCATTTTGCCACATTTTCTGCACTTGACATCAGACCTCCACCAACATCTTATTTGAGGCTAGTTTGTCTTTTTACAGTGTGCACATGGTGGAAAATATCATCATTTTGCATGTTCATGTTGCCTCCTCTTGGAATTTTTTGCTTTCACATACAGAGCACATTCTATGGACGCTTCTCCTCCCATCATTCGCTTTTGTTCTTGTTCTTGCAATGCATTTATCAATTCTACCAAGGAAATACTCGACAATTCTTTTATTTCTTCTAATGATGAAATTTTTTATTCATATCTCGGAGGCACAAAAACCAAAAAATTTCGCACAATTCTTTCATCAGGAATATCATTACCAAGTATTCTCAGCTTGTTAACAATGTCGAACAACTTATCTGTGTACTCTTTCATGGTTTCTGCCTTCTTCATTTTTAGCATCTCGAACTCCAGAATCAAGTTAAGTATCTGCATGTTTTTTGTTCTTTCATTTTCCTCATATTCTTTTTTGATGTAATCTCAAATGTCTTTTACTGATTTCAAGTTCATGATTCTTGTAAATATTGTGCTTGACACCGCATGGAATAGACATTCTTTAGCTTTGGCCTTCCTTGTCCTTTTCTTTGTGAATCTTTATATGAGCCATCGTTGAATTTTACGGCAATGACTCCATTTCACATTCTTCTTCTACAATTTCCCAAAGGTCTAAGGCTTTAAGATATGTGGACATCTTAACAACCCAAACATGTTAGTTTTCACCATAAAAATGGGTGGAGGCAAGGGAGAAGTTTCTTTCTATTTCCATTTTTTAGGATGGTTTTTATGTACTCAATTCACAAATCCCTTAAGAAAATAAACTCTGATACCAATTTGTTGGTTTTAAAGCGATATGAGAGAAAAAGTATTATGGAAATGATATATTGAAAGACAGAAATATGTTTATAACATCAAGCTCACCATGACAAAAACTTTGGTGCTACGTAAATAGAGTTGAAACATAACAAAAAGAAACTCTCTAAAATTATTGCCTTTAAAGCAAAACATAACTGTAAAACAACTCAATAATGTCTCATAAAAAACTTATTAATATCATAACTGAAAATACTAAGGCATAGTAAGGTTGTTTATACAAAAAAGATTATTTCGGGATTGGTTTTATCATATGAAAAAAATTAATTTTTGTCCTATCGAGTGTATATTGTATTGGAGTGATTTTGATGATGCTAATGTTTGTCCAAAATGTATTCTCTCAAGATGGAAAGTCAACTTTGATGATGTCTAAGGTAGAAAAATATACTTATAAACGCTCTTCGTTGGTTTCCTATTAAGGCTAGATTACAAAGAATTTTTATGTCATTGAAAACCGCTTCTTTTATGACATGGCATGAAGATAGTCGATCTAAAGATGGAATCATGAGACATCCAACAATTTTTTTTTCTTGGAAGGATTTTGATCGTCGATATTATTATTTTTCTCGTGACCCTCGTAACATTGGACTAGTTTTAGCTTCTGATGTCTTTAATTCCTTTAAAACCATGACAATTTCTCACAGTACTTGACATGTTGTCTTGATTCCATATAATCTTCCATCGTGGATGTGTATGAAGCAAGCGAACTTCATACTCTTGTTGCCTATTCCTGGTCCAAAAGGTCTAATGTAATAATATTGATGTATATATGCAGCCTCTTATGGAAGAATTAAAGGAATTATGGAAAAACCTTTGATGCATGTAAAAGAGAGTCGTTTCAAATGCATGATGACTATACATGATTTCCCTACCTATGCAAATTTGTCAGGTTGGAGTACAAAAGTTCGATATGCTTGTCCATGTTGTGGTTTTAACACAACATCTAAAATTAATAAGTCTCATTTATAAAATTACATATATAGATGATACATATAGTGATGTGATCATTGAATTGACTCAACTGAGAATTTATAGTGGTCGATATTACATCGATATTACCTTAAAATATCAATAGAAAAATTCTCAAGAAAGAATATAATGATTTTCTTTGACCTGAGATTGTCATGGTAAATAACATGATATTACCTTAACATGTTATTTTGATTCTGAACACGTAATACCTTAGGGTGCTAGTTGAAAAGATATTGGATACGATTAAACACTTGTAAATTAACGACTAATTAAGATTAGATCCGTTAACTCTTGGTAATGAGTTTGAACTCTATGATAAAATTAAAACCTTGGTCAGGGAAATTGAATGAAAGAAGAAATGAGTTTCTTAAGTCATATATGTTACCTTATTAGAGTTTGACAATTGTATCATGCTCTATAGTTCACAAGAGTTCTTGAAAGTAAAATAATACTTCATACTACCTAGACGTTAAGGAGTGTTACTAGACGCTTAAGTTGATTAATATATTAATTTGATTAATTTATTACCAGTTTAGTATTGAACCTACATGGTCACACACGAACGAGTGCTCTTGTAACGCCCCGGATTTTGGTCCAAGACATTACGCCTAAATCATTCTCATTTTTAGAAAATCACTACTATTATTTTTTTTTTCATCAATAATAAATCCTTAGTATAACCTATACAAAATTCTTAACATAATTTAATTAAAATTCATAGAATAAATATCCTTCAAAAATCACTTATAAAATTACAATTCAAATAAAAACCCAATTTGTCCCCCGTACGCACTACAAGCAAAAACTTCAAAGCATAGTCCATCTCTTCTTTGGTACCTAAAATGTTGGTTGTAAGGGTTAGTCTTCAACACCCATGAAATAAAATCAATAATAAATTAAGACATCAAACAAGAATATACAACCATCATCAAGGAATCGTGCTAAGACATTTATTTTTAGTTTATAATATTTATCATTTAAAATGTACTATAAAAACAAACACATACACCATGTTTAATGAAGACACAAGACTCAATGCTGATGCAGATGCATAAAATGCAACTAGACCATGATCCGGATATCGCCCAATTTGGCATAATACTTTTAATCGCCCAGCTTGGCAAAATAGATTTAACCCAGTTTGGCAAAATGGTTTTAATCGCCCAATTTGGCAAAATAATTTTAATCGCCCAATTTGGCACATGCATATGAATCGCCCTACTTGGCACATGAAAAACAATCGTCCAATTTGGCACATGAAAACAATCGTCCAATTTGGCACATGAATATGTTATGCAATGTTATGCAATACGATATTTCTTTAGTTTTACTCAAAAACCACATATCTTATCAATTCCACAAAATCACCAAAACCTCGAACTTAATAAGATTCCTCAAACCTCTAAAACAAAATCAACAAAGAGTCACCTTAAATCAGTAAAATTCACAACTTCACATATCAACAACCACATACATGAATCAACAATTTAATAAAATATATTCCTTTTTAATACTATACTCATATGAGAGAGAGTGACAGTGAGACTGAGAGAGAGGTCTGGCTGCGGCAACGCCGTAAGCAGGTCTACCGGCGCTCCTTATCGCCAGCTGTGAGATCACATAGGGAGGGAAGGGGACCAGGCTGGGTGCCACCAAATGGGGAGGATGGGGATGATTGGCATGTTGTGAGTCCGAGGAGGAGGAAAGCGTGGCGACAGGCGATGCGAAGACAGGATTGGACGAGGGGTGAGCAGCAGTTCAGAGAGAGGCTTTCTGCGGCCAGAAGACAGTCTAGACCTAGGTTATCGCGACAGGTTTTCGACGTAAGCGAGGTGGATTATTACCAAGTTAGGAAGGCCGATTGGTATAGGGAGGAACTTGATGGAGGAAGGGGTAATCGTGAGGGTTTGGATTACGAGAGGGACTCACATAAGCATGCTGTTGGCAGGCGGCCACTCAGCGACGGCAGTGAGCTGTTGTGGGCGGAGGGTCGTCGGATCATGCTGCTACCAAAAGGGGAAGGACCGCAGATGGGAACGGTTCGATGGCGATTGTGCGTGGGAAGGAAATCAAGGAAACAGACAACACAACTGTTCAGGCTGGTCGACGGGAGGCAGCAAGTTTACGGCAAGGCAACCCCCAAGCTCGTAAGTTTGTTACTTTCTATTTTACGAATTTTCCGCCGTTTTGATCGAACTTTTATTTACGGAAAGGCCTAGAGGTATGTGGAATGTTAGAAGAGGTGGTCATTCCGGCTAGGCGTAATATGGAAGGGAAAGTCTACGGCTTTGTGAGATATTCGAACGTGCGTGATGTATGTAAATTATTGAAAGCTGTGAATTCTGTCTGTTTTGGAAATTTCAAAATATTAGCTAAAGTTGCTAGGTTTGATAAAGCGGCTGCGAGAGAGGTTGAGAAGGAACGCTTAGGTGAAGGTGGTGGTAAGAAGGTCGGGGAGAGGGTTGGGAAAGTCATTAGTGGAGCTACAGTGATGTCCGATGGAGCCAAGGCTGTAACGAAGGGGAGCGAGTTGGTGGGTGTTAAGGGCGATGGTAATTCCGCTAATAATGTTATAGCGGTTAATGGGAAAGAAGGAGCGACGGTGACCAAAACAGATGTCGTGGAGTCAATGGATAGTGTTAGGGTAGGTGACGTGATGGTAAGAGTGCAAAAGAGAAAGCCTTCCCCTAATGTGGGTGCGTTTGGTAAGAAAGATTCGGTAATCAGAGCGAGCGGTTATATTACTGACAATAGAGGGCAGCCTTCAATCCAAAAATTGGTCCATAAGTATAAGCCCCGTGAGGAGGGTATTCTATGGGCTAGTAAAGGGGTGGTGGCTGTTGTGGTGAATGGTGCGTTTGTCTCGGACATTGAGAATAGAATTGCGGATGCGGGTTTTTTGGATATCGAGATAACGCCAATGGGGGCGGATAGAGTGTTGATACGTAGTGCTTCTGATGTTCATGTAATGTCAATCATTAATGATGCTAAGGAATTCTTTGAACATTTTTTCTCGAATTTTGTTCCGTGGGATAAGAATATTTTTTCGTTCTAGAAGGGAGCTTGGTTGCGGATTTATGGGATACCGATTCATGCGTGGAATGAAAGTTTCTTTAAACTTTGTATCTTGGATTGTGGTCGTTTCCTGCGTACAGACGAATGCTCGGTGGAGAAGGAAAGATTCAATTACGCTCGAGTTTTGGTAGCTACAACTTTGTACGAGATTTTAAATTGTAGTGAGGAGGTCTTGATTGACGGGGAAGTTGTTACGGTGAAGATTATTGAGGAGTGGGGTTTTAATATCGGCGAAGACGCTTGTCTCTTTGAAGAAGAGGATGAAGCCAGAAAGACACAATCTCTGCAGGAAGAAGTGCAGGTGGATCAGGATATTGACGCTAAGGTGGATGGTGTGGTAGAAAAATTAGTTAATGATTTGGTGGGTGTAGAGGGGCAGGTTAAGCTACGAGAAGAGGTGGAGATTGTGGATGATTCAAATTCGGATTTTGACGTTTGCGAAAGCAGTCTACCTCAACATAAATTGGTAGGCGAGGTTTTCGTGGGTAGCAAGGATCAACCGATTTTATCTGAGCCAGTGGTTTCACAACCGACTGAGTGTGCATCGACGAACATTGTTGTTGAAGCAAGGGTTTTAGATTTGATCAGCGAGACGCGGGTGGAGGTTAATGCGGCGAGTGGTGAAGGAAAGACGGTGAATCAACGGGGTGGGAATGGCTTGGCGTGTGAGAGCATTCACAGACGAGCTAGGACGGTGTCTTGCCCTCCCCGGGCAGATCGCTCAGTGGTTTCTAGGCCATGGAGTTTGGACTGGCTGTGTGATCAACTTCATAGTGAAGCTGGGCTTGTATCTTCATCTCAGAAATGTTTTAGAAAGGGGACAAGCACGAAAGCAGGTGTTAAGAAGGAAGAAGCGTTGCCCCAGAAGCGTAAGAAAGTGGAGGGTGCTTTGAGGCATCCAGTGCATGGTTTGAAAAAGGTGGCAAAACTCCCATCTAAAGACCGCAAAGCGGTTATGCATATCTTGAAGAAAACTGGGCGCAAGTATCAAGGCTCATCTAAACTGAAAAAAGCAGTGACTATGATATCGAAGGAGGTGACTGAGGATACTATTTCATCTAACTCGGTGACTAATGACTGGAAAAACTGGGTGGTTTTGCATGGGAGCGAGAAATTGGTGAGGGAGGATGTTAGGAATATAGGTGAATCTATTGGAGTGCAGTTCAACGGATCTCATAATATGTTTGGTGTGTTGGCTAAGAGAGGTCAGGAGAAGAAGAGAGTGGCGGTTGAGGGGGAGGGAGGATCCAGGGGATCGGGTATGGATGCGTAGTGGGAGGCTTGGGTTTTTGGGGTGGGGTGTGGGTGTGGAAGATGAAGTTGGTCTCTTGGAACATTAGGGGGTTGGGTGGTCTTGAGAAGAGAAAGGAAGTTCGTTCTTTAGTGAAGGAGAAGCGCTCGTGGATTGTTTGCCTTCAAGAAACTAAGTTACAAAGGTGTGAGGTCGAAGTGTGCAAGTCGATGTGGGATGATCAGACGGTTGTGTTCTCTTTTCTCCCGTCCGTAGGGGCGTCCGGAGGATTGTTGACTTTATGGGACTCGACAGAGGTCGAGGTGTGGTCCACAAGTAGCTTTGATCATGTCCTGAGTATACATGGCCGATTTATATCTTCTAATGAGGAGTTTCATCTGTTTAATGTTTACGCCCCTTATAATGGTGGTGACAGACAGGTTTTATGGGATACTTTGACGATTCGATTGCAGGTCTTGCGGGGGAAGAAGGTGTGTGTTTGTGGTGATTTTAATGCAGTTAGGTGCAGGGAAGAGAGACGGTCCGTGAGTGCGTCTGGGGGTGTGATGGATTTTGGATCTTTTAATCACATGATCGATGAGAATATGTTGATTGACCTTCCGTTGTGTGGTCTTAATTTTACCTGGTTTAAAGGGGATGGTAAGTCGATGAGCGGTATTGATCGGTTCCTTTTGTCTGAAGATTGGTGTTTAGTGTGGCCGAACTGTGTTCAAATCGCTTTGTTGAGAGGGCTTTCGGATCACTGTCCTCTGGTTCTCTCGGTGGACAAGGAAAATTGGGGGCCGCGTCCTTCTCGGTTCCTTAAATGTTGGTCTGATAATCCGGGTTATAAACAATTTGTGAAGGATAAATGGAGTTCTTTCAATGTGGATGGATGGGGCGGTTATATCCTAAAATAAAAGCTCAAATTAGTGAAAATTGCTCTGAAAAATTGGCATATGTCTCACTCTCATAATTTACCTGCGCAAATTGAGGCTGTGAAAGAGAGGATAACGGTTTTAGATGGTAGAGGTGAATTTGATGAGTTGTCTGTGGAAGAGTGTAACGATTTGCATGAGGCTTCGGCGAATTTGCACTCTTTGTCGAGGCTTAACTCTAGCATTTGTTGGCAGCAATCGAGGAATCAATGGCTTCAGGAAGGTGATGAGAATACTAAATACTTTCATTCTTTGTTGTCAGCGCGGCGCCGACGAAACGCTATTTGTTATGTGTTGGTTGACGGTGTGAGAATTGAAGGCGTTCATCCTGTGAGACAAGCGGTGTTTGACCATTTTGCGGAGCATTTCAAGGTGCAGGATGTGGAGAGACCTAGTATCTCTAACCTTCATTTTCGGACTCTGTCTGTAGGAGAGGGTGGTAGCCTTATAAAACCTTTCTCCGAGGCTGAAGTAAAGGAGGCTATTTGGGACTGCGATAGTTTCAAGAGTCCTGGTCCAGATGGAGTCAATTTTGGCTTTTTAAAGGAGTTTTGGACTGAGGTGAAAGTTGACGTGATGAGGTTTGTTTCCAAGTTTCACAGGAATGGTATGTTGGCTAAAGGTATCAATGCTACTTTCATTGTGCTAATACCGAAGGTGGACAATCCTCAGAGGTTAAATGATTTCCGACCAATTTCTTTGGTGGGAAGCATGTATAAAATTCTAGCTAAATTGTTAGCTAACAGACTGAGGTTTGTGTTGAGAAGTGTGGTGGCTAAGACGCAGTCTGCGTTTGTTAAAAAGCGTCAAATTCTTGACGGTATTCTCATACCTAACGAAGTTGTTGATGATGCTACCAAACTTAAGAAGGACTTTGTGATACCCCAAATTTTGACCAGGGTCCCCCTCTTAAATGCATTTTACAGTTTATTTCAAAATTCATTTCATTCGCTGTTTTTTCTTTTTATTCACTTTTCTTTCGCATTTTTTTAACAGTCGTTGTGTTGATTATTTTACTTTTTTAGTCGCATTTAAATCCTCGTCACGTTAATTTTTATTTCTATTTCTCGAATTCTATTTTGCGTTTCAAATTTTCTTCGTGTTCGCTTGTTATTTCTAGTTTTATTCACGCTCGAAGTCTTTCGCTCGTGTTTCAAAAATGTCTAGTTTCCCGAGTTTCAAACGAAACTTCGGCAGAGAGGTAATTTAAAATACCTCATTTTGGTTCCGAAGGAACAATTTTTATTTATTTTTTGTTTACTTTTATTTTATTTTATTTTAAGTCTTCATTTATTTTTATTTTTTAATTTTCATTTTTATTATTATTATTAATTTTTGTGTGTGTTTTAATCATTTTTAGAGTCCTTTCTAGTCCTTTTTCAGTCCAAGTCTAGTCCAGCCCAACTGCAGGGGCGGTTTTGTCCAAAATTGTCTCAAAAGGACACATCATCTGATTCAACCCTAAAAAGTGGCCCTATAAATAGCAGCATTCAATGCAATGATTGGCAGTCAGAAAAGATGAACATTCATGAGTGTTCATCATGAATCTTCATACAATTTTTCCATAAACCAAAACTGACAAAACAAACAACAATCTCATCATCTTTTCCTTCTTTAATCTTACATAGTACAATACCAAAATCACAATATCACCATACCATAACATCACAATCAGCCAAAACGAAATTGGACTGAGTTCATGTTCGAACCAAATCCAGAGTAAGAACAAAGAAGAACACAACACTGTCAAACCGTACCGGAACAAATCGGAAGTAAAAAAAAAAAAGAATCTGAAACAAACAGGAAAGTAGGAGAAACAATCAGAACTGCGTGCAAAAGAAGAAAGGTAGTGGATCTTGCTCCGTCTTCCTTTCGTTTGAAATTTCTTTATCTTTTTCCGGCACTTTACTTGTAGATCTAGGGCAAACTGTGTTGGTTCTGAAAAAACTAAGACCATTTTCGAACTCAGCACCTAAAAGGATTTATAAAACTGTATTTTGATTTGAAAAAAGGAGGTGTTTGACAAAGTAACTGCATCAGTCCAAGATTAAGCATCAATCAATTGGGGCGCCTCAGCTGTCAGAAATTCTCCGAGGCAAAGCGTCTAAGTGGGGGAATTCAAAGTTATTAGGGGATATAGTGGCTATTCATGTTCAATGTACCTTCCCAATATAATTGCCATTTTCCAAATTTTTGTAATCTGTGGAGTCATGCCTTTGGGTCGGTTGCCACTCTTTTAAATCAATTTGTGTCAGTGCCCCTTTATTTGGAATTCTTATTTATTTCTATGTGCGATCTTTCTTCCATTTTTAAATGTTGATACGTTAAGCAAAAACTAAAAAAAAAAAAAAACTTCCTTTTGTTTTCTTTTTGAAAAAAAAAACAAAAATGTCAAACATATTACTTTTAGATTCGTGTACCGTGGAAACATGTTGCCAATTGTCTCAAGAGCAGTTTGTCCTACAGAAGAAACATGGTCATTGCTAAAATAAAATAAAAAAAGAAAAAAAAAAGTTCGCTAGGTCGAAAACCCGAAAGGGCGGCTTAAGCCAAAAATGAGCACCCCGATGGATTGAAAACCCGAAAGGGAGGTCTATGCAAAAATTAGGGGCATACTAAAGAAAAATATATTCTCGGTGGATCGAAAACCCGAAAGGACGGTCCAGGCAAAAGTTAGGGATAAAAAAATAAATAAAAAAAGCAATGATTATGAGAGCGTTGGTTTTTTACGAAGGTAACTGGTTTCAGTTCAGAAATGGCGACTCCCGCCAACTTTTGCCTTATAGTCTGCACTCTGACAGCGGTTGAATTTTGGAAACGTCATCCCATCGGTATTTCATCGGTTTGAATTTTCGGTTTTGATCAGTATCGTCGACTCTGAAGGGGGATATCTCGTTTGGTTTTTGACGCACTCCCCGGAATGGAATCTTTTTAGAAGCTTGTTGAGTGTTTATTATACAACAACGGGCCACTCTCTTCTTTGACCTGTCCAACCTTGTCCCCATAGTTACTGTTTCTTTCGCCATACAAATATCATATATTCATGCATTCATTCATTCATGCATTTGTAGCTTGCAATTAAATTCATATATGTTTGCATTTTTTTTTACTTTGTGAATTATACCCTTTATGTCTGACCAAAGTGTTGACCAACCAATTTATTCAAGTGACAGGTCCCATCCTTCAACCAATTAACCAAATACTTTTCCCATTTCCTCTATCATCTTTTCAAACCTCATTTTGATTCCCTTTTGTTAAACACATGTTTCCTCCTTGCATATTTATTTCCAGCAAATCGTCGGTTACTATTTCAAAAGTAATTGACAAAAAAAAACTTTATTTCCAGCAAACCGTCGGTTACTACATCAAAAGTAATCGACCAAAACTTTATTTTTTGCAAATCTTCGGTTACTATTTCAAAAGTAATCGACAAAAACTTTATTTTTTGCAAATCTTCGGTTACTATTTCAAAAGTAATCGACAAAATCCTCATTTTCTGCAAATCTTCGGTTACTATTTCAAAAGTAATCGACCAAACTTTACTTTCAGCAAATTTCCGATTACTATTTCAAAAGTAATCCACAAAACTTTATTTTCTGCAAACCTTCGGTTACTATTTTAAAAGTAATCGGCAGATTTATGCATCCTTGACTATTACCATTTCAAAGGTAGTAGGCAGCTTTTCCTCCCCAGTGATATCTTTTAACTTGTTCTCTACTCATCTTTTCTACTGGTCAAAATTGGTGTACTTAATATTTAAGTCTCTTCAACCCGTTGATTTAAAAAATTTCATCTTTTTAAATCCCCGTGACGGAGAAACTTAAATAGGGGCATCTGTCATACCCCAAATTTTGACCAGGGTCCCCCTCTTAAATGCATTTTAGAGTTTATTTCAAAATTCATTTCATTCGCCGTTTTTTCTTTTTATTCACTTTTCTTTCGCATTTTTTTAACAGTCGTTGTGTTGATTATTTTACTTCTCAATTTTATTTACTTTTTTAGTCGCATTTAAATGTTCGTCACGTTAATTTTTATTTCTATTTCTCGAATTCTATTTTGCGTTTCAAATTTTCTTCGTGTTCGCTTGTTATTTCTAGTTTTATTCACGCTCGAAGTCTTTCGCTCGTGTTTCAAAAATGTCTAGTTTCCCGAGTTTCAGACGAAATTTCGGCAGAGAGGTATTTTAAAATACCTCATTTTGGTTCCGAAGGGACAATTTTTATTTTTTTTATTTTTGTTTTACTTTTATTTTATTTTATTTTATGTCTTCATTTATTTTTAATTTTTAATTTTTCGTTTTTATTATTATTATTAATTTTTGTGTGTGTTTTAATCATTTTTAGAGTCCTTTTTAAGTCCAAGTCTAGTCCAGCCCAACTGCAGGGGCGTTTTTGTCCAAAATTGTCCCAAAAGGACACATCATCTGATTCAACCCTAAAAAGTGGCCCTATAAATAGCAGCATTCAATGCAATGATTGGCAGTCAGAAAAGTCACTGTACACAGCCGCACACAAACCATAAAAACCATTCTCTTTCATCAATTTCGAGATCAAACAGAATAATAAAATCAAAAAAGATGAACATTCATGAGTGTTCATCATGAATCTTCATACACTTTTTCCATAAACCAAAACTGACAAAACAAACAACAATCTCATCATCTTTTCCTTCTTTAATCTGACATAGTACAATACCAAAATCACAATATCACCATACCATAACATCACAATCAGCCAAAACGAAATTGGACTGAGTTCATGTTCGAACCAAATCCAGAGTAAGAACAAAGAAGAACACAACACTGTCAAACCGTACCGGAACAAATCGGAAGTAAAAAAAAACAGAATCCGAAACAAACAGGAAAGTAGGAGAAACAATCAGAACCGCGTGCAAAAGAAGAAAGGTAGTGGATCTTGCTCCGTCTTCCTTTCGTTTGAATTTTTTTTTCTTTTTCCGGCACTTTACTTGTAGATCTAGGGCAAACTATGTTGGTTCTGAAAAAACTAAGGCCATTTTCGAACTCAGCACCAAAAAGGATTTATAAAACTGTGTTTTGATTTGAAAAAGGAGGTGTTTGAGTTCGCCGGCGCGGCGGCGCCACCCTGTTGGGCCGGCAAACCACCGCGCCGGAATAAGAAGGGCCATCGGAGAAGATGACCGGAACTAGGAGAGAAGTCAGAGCTTCTCCGGTTTAGAGAGAGGGATTTGTTTACTTATGTTGTGTTTTTTTGTTAAATCCCCTTTTTATACTAATTTTTGTTTGATTAGTCTGATGTGTGTGATACATGCTAGTTTCAACGCACCTTAGAGTCTAGGCCGTCAGATCTTGCATCTGACGGTCACCATGCTTTCTATTTTACTCTTTGGTTATTCTTGTCCCTGCAGTCGTTTGATCTTAATCCTGTGGCCATGATATGTTTCCCTGTAACCAGATTGGAGCCTTCTGATCAATCTGATGGCTTAAATTTGATCTGGGTTGGAGCCTAGCTTTTTATGCATTTTTTCTCTACATTTTCACTATTTACACCACTTTGTTTTTTTACTATTAACATTTCTTTTCACTCAAATTTTTTTTCTCTAAATTCACAAAAAATATTTTTACTTCATGATACTTGTTTAATTTTTTTTTTCTTACCTTGTTGCATTATTTTTTCTTCATCATCTCATGCATATTTTTATTTCTTGTCATTTTTTTAATTGTCATCAATTTTAGTGTGTATTTAGGATTTGATGTAATTTAATTTTCTGCATTTTTATTTCTCGTCATTTATTCTTATGCAAGACTTTAGAATGTATTTAGGAAACTATGTAAATATCTAAGTAATGAGAATATGCACCGACACATGCACCGACACCACGATTTATTTTTACCGCATTATGCCATAACCGCGACCGAAGGCGAAAAATGAATTAGTGACAAACTAGGACTAAAAACTTGACTAATATAATTGCCTTAAAATTGAACAACTAGTAATTTTAGGTTTGAAATTTTACTTTGGGATCCAATCCTCCCGCTTTTATTTTTTACGCTTTCCGTTACGTTTAACGCCTAGTTTTTACAGTTAGTTAAAAATCATTTTCCCAAAAAAATCAAATAATCAAAAGACACAAAAAATATTTTCTTAAGAAACCTTGGATTTTAACCCAAGAGATTTGTCCTTTATTTTCTTAATTAAATTTTCAATCAACTTTAATCTACACTTAAATTTATCTTTTTGCAAATAAAATCAACCAACTTCACATTTTATTCTTCTATGCCTTTCGGCCTCTTGTCTTCTCAAAATAACTTTTTTCAAACTTTTAAAATCAACTCAACCCACCAAATAAATTTTTGAGGCGGACTACATGATTTTGATCCCACTTTTGGGTATGTAGGCAAAAGACTTATGTCTTTCCAAATCAATAAAAAACAAAAAAACATACTTCTTCTCCCTCCATTCATTCACTTAGACTTTAGGCAATATTTTTACAAATAATTAAGCAAGTAATTAGCACAGGATAATTTAGGTAAGAGGCTCCTTCGGAGTACCAAAGTCGTTTAGGGTGCTTAACACCTTCCCTAATCAAAACCAACCCCCGGACCTTGATCTCATAAGGGTTTTTACTCATTTTTTCCCTTCCCACGAATAAAAATTGAGAGTTCAAAGATTGAAGGTTCAAAACCAATTAATGGATTGATACCCGAAAATCGCGAGCACAGACTTGTTGTTATTTAAAGTGGATTTTGAAAAAGCCTATGATTCAGTTGATTGGGGCTATTTGGATGCGGTTATGTAAGGTATGGCTTTTCCGGTTCTGTGGCGGAAGTGGATTCGTGAATGTGTTAGTACAGCCACAACTGATGTCCTTGTTAATGGCAGCCCAACTGATGAGTTTCATTTACAGAGAGGTTTACGTCAGGGGGACCCCTTATCCCCTTTTTTGTTTTTGATTGCGACTGAGGGGCTATATGTTTTGATGAAGGCTATGGTTGAGAATAATTTATTTTCAGGGTATGCAGTTCGGACGGGTAATCAGATAGTGGTTTCTCATCTTCAATTTGCTGATGACACTCTGTTATTATGCAACAAAAGTTGGGCTAATGTGCAGGCCCTCCGAGCAGCTTTAGTTTTATTTGAATCTATGTCTGGTTTGAAAGTGAATTTTAACAAAAGCATGTTGGTTGGTATTAATATTTTTGAGTCTTGGTTGCATGAGGCAGCAACAGTGCTGAGTTGTAAAGTGGGAAAAGTTCCTTTTATGTACCTAGGCCTGCCTATTGGTGGTAATCCACGGAAACTAAAGTTTTGGGAACCTGTTGTGAATCGCATTAAATCTAGACTGTCGGGTTGGAATAGTAGATTTCTCTCTTTCGGTGGCCGTTTGATTCTCCTTAAATCTGTTTTGACTTCTCTGCCTGTTTATGCTCTTTCCTTCTTCAAAGCTCCAACAGGTATAATCTCTTCCATTGAATCTTTATTGAATAATTTCTTTTGGGGTGGGAGTGAGGACTTTAGAAAAATTACTTGGATAGGTTGGAACTCTTTATGTACTAAAAAGGAGCAAGGAGGTTTGGGGGTTAGGAAGTTGAAGGAGTTTAATGTGGCTTTGCTAGGTAAATGGTGTTGGAGGATGTTAGTTGATAGAGAAGGGTTGTGGTATGACATTTTAGTCGCCTGGTATGGCGAATTAGATGGGAGGTTGGAGATGGGGGGCCGGAGTGTTTCTTTGTGGTGGCGGGAGGTTGGTAGGATTCGAGATGGGGACAGAGACATTGGTGGAGGTTGGTTCGGTGATAGTGTTAGTCGGAGGGTGGGTGATGGTGTGGCGACTTCGTTCTGGTCGCATAGGTGGATTGGTGGTTCCCCGCTGTGTGCGCGTTTTCCTCGTTTATTTGACCTTGCTGAGGACAAAACCATTTCAGTGGCATCTTTGTTCTCCATGGGTTTTGAGCAGGGGGGATGGGTGGAGTTGGAGGCGCAGGTTGTGGGCGTGGGAGAAGGAGTTAGTAGAGGAGTGTAGGGCGTTACTATTTGATTTTGTTTTGGTTCCTAATGTTTCAGATACTTGGGAGTGGCTTCCTGATACTGCAGAGGGTTACTCGGTGAGAGGTGCCTATGATTTGTTAACAAATGGTGATAATACTCACTTGGGGTTACCTTTAGAGTTGGTATGACATAAGCAGGTTCCTTTGAAGGTTTCGGTCTTTGTTTGGCGGCTTCTTCGGGATCGTCTTCCAACGAAAGCCAACCTGGCTATTCGTTGGGTTATTTCCGTGGAGGATAGCTTGTGTGTTGCTGGTTGTGGGCATGTCGAGACGGCGGATCATCTATTTTTATCTTGTTCTACATTTTCACCTTTATGGCAGCATGTGCGCGAATGGATTGGCTGTGTCGGAGTAGATTCTAATATCATTGCAGATCATCTGGTGCAGTTTACTCATTTGTCAGGTGTTGGTAAAGCTAAATGTTCGTTCATGCAGCTTGTTTGGCTTCCGTGTTCTTGGGTTATGTGGACGGAACGTAATAATCGGTTGTTCAATAATTCGGTTACTACGATTCCTCGTTTGTTAGATAAGGTTAAACTTTTATCTTTAGGCTGGCTGAAAGCTAAAAAGGTTGTGTTTGTGTATGGTACGCAGAGGTGGTGATCAAGCCCTTTAGATTGTCTGGGCATTGGCTAATTGGTGTATTTTTTGTGCTTTGTGACTTGTATCCTGAACTTTTGTATTTTTTAGTAGCTTTCTAGGCACATCTTGTGCTTGGAATAGTTGCTTGGTGTATTATATAATTTCATTTTGATTTCTTAAAAAAAAAACAATTTAATAATTTCACAACTCATCAATCATACATATAATTATCAAAGTTCACATATTTTTCAAAATCTATAACAAGAATTACTTAACAACTATTCTTATATTTATTACTAACAATTTATCTCTTCACTCATCCATTGAATCAAGATGCATATCAAATTCAATATCATAACCTATTATTTTCATTTAAAACATGGTAAAGACTAGAGCCCTTACCTTAGGTCTTTCTCATGGAAAACTCTACAACCTCACGAAGTACTTACTAGTGAAAGAGTTCAAAGCTTCAAAGGATAAATTGTAAAATTAGAGACAAGATAGATATAGGAGGAGCAAATGGAAATGGTTGGGAAACGGTATTACCTTCACGTCATACAGAAAAAAACAGAAGGAAAGCGAATAGACTTGGACAAGCATTTGATGAACGATAGTGTGATAGGATATACATGATTGCAACTAACGCTGCATGAGTTAACTTGCGCTACTCCTAATCCTAGCGTGAGTTAACTCACGCTGACCCCTATGGTACAGACGGAAAAAAAACGAACAGCCACAAAAACAAGCATAAATGAGATGAGTTTTGACGGTACATTACATGTTCTATGATGCTTGATGAGCGTAGAATCTTGTTTCTTGACGATTTGCAATGATTTGGAACGAAGATTTGCCCCAAAAAAATCGCACTTTTTAGATTTTTGGGGTGGAGGAAAAGAAAAAATGAAGCTTTGTGGCTGTCCGGTGGGTTTTGAACGAAAACAGTACTCAGCGCAAGTTAACTCATGCAGCGTGACTTAACTCACTCTACGCAAGTTAACTTGCGCCGGGGCATTTTCATCTTTTAACTTGGGAATGAGCGAAAACGTTTGATTTTCAAAGGGTTGAATTTGATCTAGAATTTATGACAAAAGAAGCAGGTGTTGAGGATTACTATAATGTGGGAATTGTGGGAGTGAGGAGAGATCATACCCATTACTGGGAGAAATATTAAAGGGGGGTGTCAGAAGTAATAAATTGGTGGGCACAGAAGGTTGAGTGTTTACTTGTGAGTTTTCAAAGAAGGGCAGAAGAAGGTCAGAGACAAGAGGGTAGAGAGGGGGTTGGGGAGAGTTGAGAGTTGGAAATATTGTTTTGTGAAAGAGAGAGAGAAATAAAGAGCGATTCTTTCTTTTCTTCTGTGTGGTGGGGAACTTTGATGTGGTTATATGGGGAGCCTTGGTCTGATTTTGGGATAGGGAAGCCTTGATAAATGGGTTGCATTTGACTATATTGCCCCTTGCTCTCGTCTCGATTGTGTTATTTGAACATCAAAATTTATATACATCATATGTGGCATCGTGTCTATTTTTTATATGTCTATAAAAAAATCTTATTTTCCATTGAGCTTATCTCACATAGTAAAAGATAATGCATAATATATGTAGGGGTTGAGTTTGTACGCCGAACATCTCACTTATTCACCTTTAAATAAATAAAATAATCTTTTGTAATTTATATCCATATATAAAAAAAAAAAAAAAATGCATGAAAACTAAATAACACCTTAGTTGATACTAAAATTTTGATGTTTAAAAATTATTTTTCTTTTTATTCATTCTTCTTTTATTGATCTTATAAAAAGAGACAAGAAAAAACCTCATGAGAATCCAATATTTATGGATGGAGGTGGTAGATATTAAATTGGGTTTGCCTGAATTTTTAAAAGACTTTTCTATATAGTATATATTATTATTTTTTACAAATATTTCAATGAATTTGACATCAATGGGTTGTTATACATGTAGATATAATATAAATTTATTTGTTATTCATCTATGTATATTACACATTTTATATTCTAAAAATATCTATTGACAGAGATCAAATCCTTAAATAAACCTTGATTTTCTAAAGAGATTAATTTCCATGATTTATCGATTGTACACATAGATGATTGCAATAGAAAAGTGTGGATTTATTCGTTGCAAAGTAAGTATGCAACTTTTATAATAATTAAATAATGGAAAATTATGGTTGAAATTAGAATTCATAAAAAAAATTCAAAAAATTGAGAACTCGTAATGGCCTTGCATATTGTAACGATGAAATCAAAAACTACTCTAAGATTCGTGGTGTGAATATGCCTATAAACTATGATTAAAAAAAAATGCAATACATGGGTTTGGATGAGAGAATATGAAATCTTACTTGAGTGGGTGAAGTCCATACGCCGAAATGTAGTAATGTGTAATGTATGGATAATTTTGGTAAGAAGTTGTTCATACAACTTGTTGTTCATACAACTGCAATGAGAAATGTATCTAGCTAAAAGAAAAGATATTTTGTTGGAAATCGAAGTAGCAATAAAAGGCTATATCGAGACATGGAAAAGCCCAGACATTTGTGGAGAAAAGAAACAACATCAAAATAAAAAGATAATTACGAATTTAGTGGATATGTGCAGTGTAATATACTCCCCGTAACAAATCCTTCACAAATTGTAAAATCCTTATTTTATGGTCTTACCTTTCTTATTTCTCTGCTGCAGGTCTCTCAACTATGCAGTATAATTATGAAATTTGTAAAAACCTTACTTTATGGTCTTGTCTTCTTGTTTTGTTGCTATCTTACAGCAATGGAAATAGAACATCTCAACCGTTAATTTGAAATCGTTTAAAGTCTAAATTCCAATGCAAATTCGAATTGGTAAAATTGTAGAACCTAAACCGGTACCTATTGGTGTTATTTGTAAAGCTCGCGACACCGCCTCATTTTTTACAACAAATGCAAGATGGAGAGAGCGAGAAGAGTTACTTACTTGGGTTCGTGGACAAGGGGTAAAGGCCGGATTTGGTGTTTGTATAGATAAATCCGTTTTAAAAAGGCCGTACTTGACGATGCAATGTGAAAGGAGTGGGATATACAAGCCACCTAAGACAAGGAAGAAACCGAACCTTGAAAGCATCGGCTCAAGGAAATGTAATTGTCCGTTTAGGTTGAAAGGTTTCTTTGATAAAGATACAAATCATTGGTGGCTTGGAATGCTTTGTGGAATGCACAACCATGACTTGGAGGAGGAGGAGGGAAAGTTACAATGACACCTAATTGCGGGTAGACTTAGTGCGGAGGAGAAGAAAAAAGTTATTGAAATGACAAAGAGCTTGGCGGTGCCTCAGAATATTCTCACCAATTTGAAGGAAAATAACAACGAAAGTGTGACAACAATCAAGCAAGTGTACAATGGGCGAACAAGATGGCGCAAGGGGGAAAGAGGTGACATGACGGAGTTGCAATTCTTGATTTTGAAGTTGGTGGAGCATAAATACGTCTATTACACAAGATGCAATAGTGAGGAAACCACTCTTGAAGACATCTTTTTTGCTCATCCAGATTCAATTAAATTGCTCAACACCTTTCCGACTGTTTTGGTCATGGACTCCACATACAAAACCAACAACCACCGAATGCCATTGTTTGAGATAGTTGGTTGCACCTCTACAAAAATGACGTATTTCGTTGGTTTCGCTTTTCTTCACTTTGAACTAGAGGATAACTTTGCTTGGGCACTCACTGTGTTGAAAGGTCTCTTGTCCTCAAAAGACAACATGCCTAAGGTGATTGTCACCGTTAGGGATGGTGCTTTGATGAATGTCGTTGGCACAGTTTTCCTTGAAACATACACTATGCTTTGTTATTTTCATATTGGGAAGAATGTAAGGGCTAAGTGCATCACGGATTGTAGAGTTTACCCAAAGCCTTCTAAGGGTGCAAAAGTTGACAAGGAAGAATTGAAGAAGAACAAGGTGAATAATAGAGAAGTTGTTGAGAAAGTCGTGATCGCTTGGAGAGAGTTGGTCGAATCTCCTACGGAGAAATCATATGCAAGTAATTTATTGAAATTCAAAGAGGTATGCATGCCATTTTCGGAATTCATTAAATATGTCGAAGAAACGGTTTTGAACCTTAAGGAAAAATTTG